>CM059257.1:31116285-32316285 GCA_030347555.1 Lablab purpureus
TTTATTATTGAGCTCAAACATCTTCAGAAAAACAAACCTATAAGTAAGTTTAACATATTCCATATATTGTATATCTTATTAGAAGTTGAAGTATGAGTTGAAATGTAGCATCTTAGCCAAAAGAGCATGAAGAATAATATTTAAGAGGTTTTGATTTAAAAATGATATTTTAATCTTTTATAATTATTTATGATTCATTAATGTTAAATTTCTCTTATATTTTTAATAAAAAAGTTCATAAATTATCTAATATTTTAAATTTACTTTATATATAAATAAGAACTAAAAAAATATGATTAAGAATGGTAAAATGAATTAGTATGACCCGTTTAAGTTTGATGAAACCAGTTTACCAAAAATTGTCAATAAAAATACATTATGTCCATCCTATTTAATTAAAAGTGGTTAGACAAGTAAACAAAAAACAAAAATAAGTAAAAACTATAAAATTACAAGATGTCCAAATTATTATGATAGACTATAATTGAAGATAATTTATAGTTCAAAACATTTGAAGAATTATTGGATGACAATCACATTTGACCCTTAAATAAATAAATTGATTGTGACTTTCATGTAAATTATTTCTTCTTTATTTTATTTTCTATTTTTGATTTTTCCAATTCAACACTTCTGATAGTAAGAAGGTTCTGATTCTTGACTTAGTAAACTAAGTTTTGTCTTACGTGGAATGGCGTACGTGATGTGATGTTAATATTAAATTATAATAATTGAAAGTGTAATAACATATCTACTACTCAAATTCATTAAAATATTCAAACTATATTATAAAGTAATTGAAATTTTAATTTTAAAAAAATATTAAATAATACTAGTAATGCATCAACATATGAAATGTTGAAATAGTGTTGACGAAAATTAAGTGTATTTCTATCATTTTTCTAGTTGAAATTGTTATAAAAGAAGGCAAATCCTAATCTATATTTTAAAGGCACTTATTAATAAATTAAAAAAGAAAAATATTCTCCATGCATTCTCGTATGATTTTTTAATAGAAATTTTGTTCCTTTTAATTTCTCAATAATATGTTTCCAAAGAAAAGACAAAACATATATACATTACTTCACGTGGTATTTCTACAATAAAATATTATCTAACTATCAAGATAAAATTTGAATATAATTGAACAACAACAAAAAAATAGTACATATATCTAAGTTTTTTCATAAAAAAAATTGTTGTCGGACAATGAACTTAGGATTTATTTTTTGGTAGTAATTGGGTTGGTCTCCTTTCTATTGATAATAATCTATAAATTATTTGAACTCAATATCTCATATAGTCATACACAACACATGTACATATTATGCTTTGAATTGAATTGAAAAAAGATGTAACATCAATACATATCTAAGTTGTTTTGAATTGAAAAAATAGTTCATTTAAGCTAAAAGATTCTTACAAAATTATTTATGCTTAAGATTGGCTAATATAGGAAATCTTGTATGTTCATAGTGATTCTTTTCATATAAATGAGTAAACATAGTGGCTATGAAAAATGTGCCCATGTGTCTAATGTATCATATCTCTAATATGCATATGATATTTTTCATCCTATCAATATATTTCTCTGAAAAAATATTAAAATGTACTTTTAGACTACACATATTTTTTTCTTAATGTGAATATAAATAAGATATAACTATAAAGATTACAATTTAATACCAAGTTAAGTCAATAATTAGTTTTTTCAAGAGGCAATGGAATTCCTAATTAAGAATTGTAAAGAAAAAAGACTTTAGTTGTCAATTTGCATTACATTTCAAATAACTAAGTCCACCAACAACTATGAAAATTTTGAAATTTTCACTTCTTGGTTGGTCTTGTTGTCTCATGGTGTTTGAATGATTACTATACTCACCCCCACATTTGTACACAACTATTGGAGCATTCAACAGCTAAAAGAACAGCCACCTCCTTTATCATTGAACTGGTGTTGGTTTTAGTCAAACAATAATATTGTTAGAACAAAAAACACTACAAAGAAGAAAATTAACTATGATAATAAAAATAATGAAATACAAACTGCATAAAGATAATAAATATGAAACTGAGAAATGTAATCAGATTTAGGAAAATTTATCATTTTACTGATTTTTTAAAGATATTTTTGTTTCTTTTTCTAATTTCTTAGTCTATTGTTTAGCAGTCTTGAATGTAAAAACAAATAGGTTAAGAGAAAATAAAAACTGACCTCTGAATGAAGAAGGAACCACAACTACATGCATGTCAGTGGCATTAGGAGGTAATTGTAAACGAAGTGGATAAAGTTTTGCATTGAATGGATTGCGGCAACACACAAGAATATCATCAAGCCCTGTTTCTTCTTTCAATTTATCTTTTAATTCATCCACACAACTTCCTTTAAAGATAAAAAATGTCTCTTTCTTTCCATCATCAACATCACCATTTTCATTCCCCACATCATAAAATATTACTCTTCCTTCTTTCACTGGTGATAAACACTCTTCTGATTCTTCACTCTGCACACACAACATAACATAAACATACCTTAGCTCTACAATGTCAATGAAAATTTTACTTCCATAGATGAAAAGAGGCTTAATGTTTAGGATCTATAATGTTTTTTTTTTGTCACCTTAATGTTGGTATTAAGTATTCACCAACTTTGTTGATAACTAACTAGTCTGCCAAAAATTTGATTGATTATATTTAGAGAAATTTTTTCTTATACCTAAGGACTTATTTCATCCACTAGACTTGAACTTGATTTAAAATATTTGAACTCAAAATGAAGAAATTTTCCATTATGCCTTAGTTCAATAAAAAAAATATTAAGTATATATTTTCTCATGGATGAAGATAAATTGGACAAATTTGTAACAATATAAAAAAAATCATCTGTAAAGTTCTTCAAAATGACATATTAATTATAGTTTTAATGAGGATTTCAAGAAAAATTAAGTAAACTTTCTAATAAAGGACTTCCAACTTGGAATATTTTAAAAGTTAAACACTTAACAAATGTTAAAGATCTAACAAATATGTGAGTTGATAAGGATTTTTCACCCAAAAGTAATATATGTCTATAACTTTTACAATGTATATATATAGCATGTTTTTTCTCTAAAAAATAATAACATTTTATTGGACAAGGTATTTTATTATTAATTGTAGTATTTTTTTTTTGTTATACTATATTTCATTATACTCAAAAACAATATAGTGTAGCTCGGAATGTAAAAAAAAAGTCAAGAAGCTAATTAAGAAAATATAAAATTCACAATGATACTTAATTAAATAGAAAGTAAAGTATTTTTAAAGATAATAGGATATAACTACATGAATTTAAGTGATACAAGTTAATTTAAACAACAAGTCTCTTTATTTCTTTTTGTGTTGGAAAACAAATAATTTCTTATAAAATTTAACATTTTCCATTTTTAATCAATTATTAAGTTTTATTTGGTTGTTATGTATTTTTAATACGATAACGAAAAAGTTTCATGTTTGATCTTTTAATTAAAGTGTCATGTTTGACTTTTGTGAATGAAAAATAGTTGAAAGAAAATACTTTATTAAATATGATTAGCTAGATTAATGAGCAGACATTAGTTATCAACAAAATTGATAAATATTTTACATCAATCAGATGGTTAAAAAAATATTTGAGCATAACATTTTTCTCATCTACTATCATATTACTTTGGAAATAATTTACTCATAATGTATAAGTTAGATTGTTTCAATTATCCATTATAATGCATTATTGTTATTATTTGTCATCCATGATAACCATAATTATTTTTGTTTAGATATGTTTGTTAAAAGGTAATTTTAAGATAATAAATAATTAATTTTGTGTGACAAAAAAATCAACGTTTACGTAAAAAAATGCAGGAAATTGAAAATATCATATAATACAGATTTTCAGATGCAAGAAAACAATTTATCTTTAAAAAGATTGCAAATCTTAATTACTTTCTCAAACACAATTTATTTAAAAAGCATATTTTGAAAGATTTGAAATATCATGCATGCACAAAACTAAAAAAGTTAGGAGCGAGTAGTTTTTTCAAGAACATCCTATTAAAGTTTCTATTAAAACTTTTTCAGATCATGCATCATCACCTACAGATTAAAACATAATTTACAAGATGCATTAATTGTAACACAGCAATTTAATCAATTTTCATGTTTTTCAAAGTCATACTCGATTTCAAAGAAAGAATGCTAATGATGAAGGTTGTCCTTAGTTTATGTTTTGCCCTAAGTTTCATGTGACGAACCTCGGGTGTTGTGGGAGATCGGAGATCAATTTTTACCAAGGAATCCATGTCTGTGATGATCGGCAATGAAGGAGAAGAAGAAGGTGAAAGAGTTGTTGGTGTTGGATTCAAGGAACGAGAAGTGGGTGGTGTAATAGGTGTTGGTCTTGTTTTAGGTTTTGGCAGATTCTGACGTCGAAGCTCCACTATGTCAACATCCCACAGAATCCAATTTGCTGTTGAGGTTCGATGAGGAACATCATGGGTGATGGTGTTCCTCCAAGGTGGTAACCCTGCATTGCCACGTAGATATTGTCCATAACGTGTTCTTAGCCTCACTTGAACCCCTTCTCTTATGGGTTCCCATTCCACAGAAGAATTCAACCTAGAAGGCAAAGTTTGCACCACCATTTTCCCTGTTCCTCTCAATATAAAGGGCATGTTTGAGGCTGTTAGGTATTTTCCATAGCAGCTTTTCAACCTTATGAAATTTGAATTCTCCACAATCTCCACGTTCCATTTGGCGTTGTTGTAGCAACCATTACGGTCTTGGAACACGTTTTCTTGATCCTCATCAGCCAACATGTACTTGTCATGGTAGCTTCTCAAACGCACCACTTTTGCCTTTTGGAAGAACTCCATTTCAAAAGGGTGGCTTGAGAAAAAAGAAAGAAAAAAAAGGGTGAGATGTGAGATGCAGAGAATTGGAGACAACAAGGGGAAAAAGGAAGAAGGGTGATCTTAATTTAAGATGGAAAAAATGGTGGGAAGTTCATTGACGTGTACATGTTTGTGTGTTTATGTGTTGTGTAAATCACACGTAATGGAGTCATAATTGTCTAATTAGGGTGGGGTCAAGGAGTTGCATGCAAATGAGATTCTAAAATGATGCAAAATTTGTTAGTTGTTACAATAAATTCACCTCTACCTATGCACACTTGTGATTTGGTTTCTTCAAATGTTTTAAGATAGATTAATTAATTGAAATAGTGGAAGAAACCATTCATTTGTGGATGGTGATTAGGGATACATTCAACAAGAAAATAATTCAGTGTGAATCACATATTTAATTAGGACATAATTCTATTTTATATGTTTGGTAAGATGATCATCTATTTTTTATATTTTAGAAATATTTGTATTTTAAGTATAATTGGACCACGTTTTGTGATTTCTTGGTAATGATAGAAAATGAGAAATTTTATTATTTTTAATTATTTTATTACTATGACTAAACAATATCAGTAATTTTTTAAATTAATTCAAATTAATTCAAATACAAATATGTTTTAGGATGTGAAATAGTATTATAGGCTCTAAATTAATAATATTGTTTAATTATGTTCGTCTTAATTAATTTGTGTAAAGATAAGTTGTCTACGTATTTATATTGAAAAATCAAAAATAACATATTTTTTAACAATAAATTTTATATGTAACAAGGAATGAGGAGTGAATAAAGAAGACAAAATGAAACAAGTAACAATATTTAAAAGGGAATAACATTATAGTATGTAATAAGGTGTGGTGGAGATACTCTTAGATCTTTTGAGAAGATATGTTGAAGGATACCACATCAATGAGTTATGAGTTAACCTAAGAAAATTGACATCAGCTTCAATCCAAAACCCATAGGACAATGAGTCTGTGAAATTATTTTCTTTATATGTTACTCAACTTACTTATTTCTATTTGGGATGAATGAGTATGGGTGTGGTATAAATGAGGTTTATAATAGGGTTTTGAAGTGGTAATAAAAAGCATAGAAGAGAAAAAAGGGGACAAATCTATGTGATTTTAATGTGAGGTTGAAAATAATGATATGTTAGGATTGCTTTTACCATGGTTCTTGCTAGGTTTGATAAGCTTTGGTACACTCATCTCAATCATAATAAAAAATAAACAAAGGGAGCAATGGTTCTTCTATAATAACTTTTTATATTTATCTATAAATACTTTATGTAAACGAATTTCAATATTTTTTTTGTTTCCTTAATATAATTATACACTCAACTTTACTCATAAAAAAATAACAAATCAATACCAAATAAAAGGTTCAAAGTAAAAAGGATGAAATTATTTTGCAACATGAACTTATATTCATGGATAATGATATATATCATTTCAAAAAATATACATTCATACAACACCTTGCTTTTTGGTGTAATTATTTCTTAATAATATACTATATTTTTAAATTTAAAAATAAATTATTATATTATAAATATATATTACAACAATTTTAATGAAAGTTATTTATAGTTTGAACTCTCAAATATGAATTATAAAACAATTTTTATTCAACTTAAACAAGTAACTATCAAACAATTATATGTATTTTTAAAAAGTTACAAACATTTTTTCATGTTATATCATCAATTTTAATAATAAATTATTATAATTAATTATAAACAACTTAACAAGTTTGAATATAAACAATTTTAATAAACTCCGAATATACTCTTAAATAAATTTTTTAATTTTATAGTTATACAAGTAAATTTTTTATATTCACGTGTGAAAGTTATTTATATAACTTTTTAGTTATATATTAGATTTAGTTCTGATTTTTTTAAAGTAAAATACTTTCAAATATTAAGAAAAAAAAATTTAAAAATTGCGATGGTGAAATGATAATTTTAATCTATTAATAATAGAATGTTATGCTCGTTTTTTATTATGCATAATTCGTTTAATTTTTAGAAAAAAAATATCTAAATTATATTTGGTAAGAAATTGATGTATTTGTTGATTATTTAACTTGTTAAACCATTACGTAATTTAATTAATTTTCTTAAAGTTTGAAGTTTTGTTATATCTTAAATTATTAGAAATTGTGTTTGAAAGGAAATTCGTTGAATAAAACTAGAATTGTAAAATTTGAAGGTGCTATTGAAGAAAATTTGTGAGGGGACAACAGCAATAGTTTTAAACAATAAAATCATCACTAATATTTATTTATAAGAAATGTCGAAAAACACCTTCAAATTAAAAATATTTCACAACCAAATTAGTTTTGTCCTAAAATGATTACTTCTAAATGTGAAAAGTTTAAATAACTTTTAAAAATTATGTATTCTACCCTTCAAAATTATTAAGACTAAGTAGAATAATAATTTCGTATTTATTTAATGAATTCATTTTATTTATTTTGATAACCAAAATTAGAAATATATCTAAAGTAAATTTAATTAATTTTTTAAGTTTCTATATAATCAAATTAGAAATACTTGTAAAACTGTTTGATATTAATTTTTTACTGGAAATGCATCTAAAATATAATTATTATTATTACCTTCCTTATAATTTAATGATACTTTAATTAAAAGTGCATCCAAAATAATTATTAGTAAGAATTTATTTTATAAATTATAAACATTTTTAAACTTAGATTTGAGGATGTTTTATTAGTTGTTAATTTAGCCTTGCAATTTAAGATGATTGATTGAAGAAAGAAAAGGCTAATGCTTATTGGCATTCTGAATTCTTATAGTATTGATTTTTCAAAAACCAAAATCACTGAAATGAATGGGCCCAGCCCAATTCCTCAAAACTGGCCTCCACACAATTAAGGGAGAGATTTTAAATTAGGAGTTTCTTTCTGCACCCCTTCGATTTTATCTTCATGCACTGAATATACCAAATTATTCCATTTTTTCCGTCACTCATAAACTTTATCCTACATTTAAGTATGATGTCAATTTTTCACATTATTTTCTTCTCCAATAATTTCATTTCTCTCTTTCTCAATATTATCCTCCTTCATCTCTACACATATAGATCCCCTTTAAAAAATTTATTAGTGCATTTTAAAATTTAATACATAGATTAAGTATTATTTTTATATTTTTTTCTTTTCTTTTATTTATAAATATTAGGTATTATTTTCAATTTAAATTATCTTTGTTCTATATTTAAAAATAAAATTAAAGGATGAGATAATTATTATATTGAATCTTAAATTATTTGGTTCAACAGTTTAATTGTTTTTTAACATTTCTCCACATTTCTTTGATACATATATCTTAATCACATTATATACATTTCATAAAATTTTAGTTAATTACATTTATTTTGATTTTTGAATACATATTTGATTTTAATTATCAGTTTTATTTTGTGTCACTTAAAAATTAATGCAAAATATTTGTAAAATTTTGTGAAATATAAAAAATATTTGATTAAAATTTATATACTAATTAAATAAAAAGTTACTTTTTCTAAACAAGACACAATCACATATTATTTTTACAAGAGACTCTTACATAAAATAAGTTTTTTTATTATATAATAATCGATCAAAGTTAAATGAATGTAAGTTAAATTAGTTAAATATGTGAGAATGATGTTGAAGATTTCTTACAATTTGTTAGTGAAATATGAGAGGTATTAGTGAAAGAAATTACTTTTCATGTGTTAATTGTTTAAATGAGAGGCAATTGACTAGAAGTCGAGTTGATATAAGAATATCTTTTTTGTGATGATTTCCTAACTAGTATATAATATGGGCCCATCTCAACTATCTATTGTTTACTTTGATGATCACATGAAGGACATTGTTTGGAAGATTCGACAAGAAAGTTTTCAATATAACACACATGTATGATTTCTTGAAAGATGATTTAGGAAAACTTTGAATTTAGATCATACAAGTTTTATAAGTTTGTTTACAATATTAAAGCAAAAAAAAGGTGAATTGATAAAAAAAATTTTGAATTTCTAGAGTTGTCGAATAAAATGTTTAAAAAAATAATGCATTGTTGACTCATCACTGGAGGTGAAGAAAATATTGTGTATAATGAGTATGAATACAATAAATTACATATTTTTGTATTATATAAAAGAGATTTTGAAAGATTACATAAATATTCAAAATGTATAAACAGTGAAAGATGATAATGATGACGATGACAAAAAAGAAATAACAAAAAAAATTCTTTTACAAAATTATTGTTATATTTTTCCATCACTTCATGATTTAAGTGTTTGTTTGTTAATTTCAATAATACAAATAATCTTATATAAAAGAAAATTGATGTTATATGAATTATCCACATAAATTAATAACATATATAATATAAGGATATGTTCGTGGATTAAAAAATTAGTTGTTTAGAATATTTTAGAATGATTATTTCGAAATTTGATTTTTCATATTCTAATAATCATTCCAAAATTGAGTGCATGATGTTATGAAAAACTTATAGCCCGAAACTCATTCATATTTGCATGTATTTTGGAATTACAATTATGGAACTCTTTATATTATATAACTTTTTTACTAATTTGATTCATTATGTGATGTAAAATGTAGAAGATCATGGTTGATTGGGCGAATTGAAAAAATAAAATTTTCAAGACGACAAGAAACAGAACCAAATGTTAGATTCTGTGTAAGAAGACATCATGATCATGATCATGAATTATCTCAGAAAATATCACTTTTGATTAAATTAATGATAAAATAAGAAGGTGGTGGGAGCATGGTTTGTGTAGTGGGGTCCACGTTCACCAAAACTTTTGATGCAAAGGACACGTCACATTCACTTATCTATCTGCCAACGCTATTATTATCATTTTAATTTTTTTATTTGGATTTCCCAAAATACTCGTGCATACAAGTTTAAATAAATGTATATATGAAAGAGACTTTTGATTCATTGATGAAAAAATATGGAAAAATAAATGCATCTACCATCCACTAACTAACTATAATTTCATTAATATAAATATACTTTTAATTATAATTTTATATTAATTTATGTCTTATAGAAAATAATTTGAATTATTTTTTAATGTAATAGAGCTTATATACTCGTTACCTCCGTTCTCATTTCAAAGAAAAAAAAAATTAACTTCAGATATATTAAGAAACTCAGTTAACTACAATAAAATTTACTAATATTTTAGTATTCTTCTAAAAATATATTTAATATATATATATATATATATATTATGATAATGTAACCTTAAGTCAAACCATAATTAAGCATAAAATATTTTAGAAAAAATATCAAATAAAATAAATAAAAATAGTTAAAATTTGATTATATTTAAAAAAATGTGATTTTTTTATAAATGAGATCGAAAATAGATTAAAAAGAAGAATGAGGTACAAATTTATTGAATTGAATATTTTTTTATATCAACAATTTTTTTATATTTACATATAATTTTATAAATGGGTAATGAGATTTTTATTTCTCTTTATCACAATAATTATTTTATTTCATTTCTTTTTAACTGTAAATGAAACTATACAGCTTAGAGAATTAGTCATTTTTCAACTTCTTGCAAGTACATATTCTCAATATTCATCTTCTTCTTTTGCATGCATATTTTATATAGTGTCATTTTAATATCTAAATTATCTGAAATAAAATAAAAATGTCAAATATAAAATAATAAACACTGAATATTGCAATTTCCTATTTAGAAACATATCAATTTATCAAATAAAATGTGATTCTGCATCAACCATATATCTCAACTAAGTCAACAACATGTTCTTCTCTCACCCCAGAAAAAAAAATTACAATTCTCACAGTTCAAAGGTTGGCAAGGCATTAATTAATTCACCTAATTGTTTGTTAGTGAAAAAAATTAAATGCATTGCTTTTTTTTTGTCAAAATAAATATTGCATTTGGGTAAAAGGTAATACCAAAAGAAAAACTAATTAGGGAAGACTTTTTTTTTCCTTTTACAGTATGAATTGGGTGTCAATTAAATAATATCATTTCTTAATTTTAGAATTAACATTTACAAGGAAGAAAAATTATGGCATAATTACAAATTTTAAAAATTTAGCAATGAAACCAAAACTAAAAAAAATATATTTAATCACTCTAATTGTATGAGTAATTTTTATTTCACTTCATACTGTCAAATTAAAGTTATGTATAAATCTACACTAAAGAAAAAAAATATTATTATTTTATAAAATAATAAAATTGACCACTAATTTAATTAAAAATTTATTTATAATATAATTTAGTAAGCAACTAAAATATTAGTAATTAATATTAAAAATTAATTTAGATTCTAATTTAAAAAATTAATTTTAATAATTGTTATATAAATCAATTCATTATTTTTTAAAATTAATTTATAATTATTTTTTATCTTTAAATTATTTTATATATAATAAATTTCTTGTAATAGTATTTTTTGACAACTAAAATTATAGATGGGTATAATTGTTGACAACTATGTTATATATTCTAACATAATAAATTTCTATGTAATTTATTTCAGCAACCAAAGTAGTGGATCCATTAGTGTTTACAAAAGTAGAAGTTAATTTCTACAATTTAAAAAAAAAATCATTAAATACGAGTTTAACTTCTTTTATTTAGAAAATAAAACCAAAAGAGATGTTTTATAACACTACTTCTAACTATTAAACTGATCTTCACCACTTATTCATCTGATTATTTTTTGAAATGATCTATTTCGTAATTTCAAAGCAAATTACACCAATAATATAATACAGGGATTTTGTTATATATTGGTGTACCTGAAAGTCAAAGTAAACGTTTGGTTATATTCCGAGTTAATACTAATTATTATTTATTACAACATGAAGTTATTTTCACGTAAAATGACATAAAACTATGCATGTGTATTATTAGGGTGGGCAAGTAGACTAGTAGATAGAAACTTTGTTCAACATTTTTCTTCCTTAAAAAGAGATTTTATAATAAATCTTATCAGAAAAAAATTAAATCAAAAAAGAAGAACAAAAGAACACGTCTTTAACTAAATATCTTATATTTAAATATTGTTAAAATAAATATTTTCAAAGAAAAATAAAACACATCATTATACTTTATTGCAAACAGGTAAAAATGAATTTTTATGCAAATAACTTGTAATTATTAGCTTTTTAAACGGAAATTTTAATGGTATTTAAAGTAAAGGGACTATAATAGTTATTTTTAAAATTACAAGGAAATAAAAAAAATAAATTTTAAGTTTATAAGACAGAAAAAATATTCTTCAAATTTAGTTTACTAAAAGTATATTTAAATATTTAAAAATAATAAAATAGAGAGAAATTCTAATATTACCATATACAATGTGAATAACATACCAAAATTATCAACGAAAATTCCTTCAGAAAATTATTATACGTGTAAAAGTTAAAAAAATTATTAAGTCACGATTCTAAAAAAAATATTTATTGATATTGTAATTGAGTAAAACTTCTAACGTTTTATATGAACTTTATTAATTGTTGAACAAGTGATTTTGATTAATTATTTTATTAATGCGTACTTGAGGAGTGAGGGACTTACTTAAATAGTGGTTAAAGTTGTGGTCAGACAAAAACTTGTGATTTTAAAAGCTGATTAGATCTTTTAATTATGATTTGTTTAAGAAGTTTAATATACAATATAATACATAAACGCGGGTTAAGCACGTAACATGAAGACGTACTTTTGAATATGTAAACCTACGGCTTTACTTAAAAGCATAATAAAATCACAAATTAAGAATCACCCGTGAAATTCTTCTAATTTAATTCATGATTTTCATTTCAAATTTTAAATATACACTGATGTTAAACATTTACAAAGAAATTTTATTTTCTATGATAATTATGTTCGATTCAGACATAATTGTCTCTTCCAAAAAAAACATATATGTAATATATAAAATAACATTACTTACATCGTATTTTTTAGTAAACATAATGTTACGAGAAAATAAATTTTGGAGGACCAATATACATTAAAAGTTCGAAAAAAGTGTTTTGGTAAAAGAAGAACTTTATTATTTGTTTAGAATTCGAGTTTAAGTATTTAAATATAATTTAAATATATTAAATACTTGAAAAGATTTATAGTTTACATGGGAATATTTTTTCCTTATAATATAATGTAATTATAACTTTATAGAAAAAACATGCAATAATTTTAAAATAATTTGAGGTGGCCTTTACTTTTCAACTACCTATTTGTCTAACAACCTAACATTCTACACTATCTCAACTCTCTCTCACTCTCTCTATATATATTAACACTATTTATTTAGTATATTGTCAACGTGTAATATTAACTTATCTTGTATTAATATAATTATAATAAAAATTATATAATAAATATTAATAATTAAGGTTAATATATAAATGTATAGAAGTTAATCATCATTTAAATATATCAATCAATCCATGGTATTTTATTTCATTTGTTATACTCCATTTCATTTAATTTATTTTAAAGTAGTAGAAATCTCAATTCTAATAAATACAAAATAAGATATATCAAATAAATATTTTTTAAATTAATTGTATTAAACATTTTTCATATAATACAAACACTTTTAAGTACTTTAATATGTATAAAGATGACAACTCTAAGAGTACTTTAATATGTATAAAGATGATAACTCTATGAGTGAATGTAAATTTATTTACAAATAATTAAACAATTTAAGTGATTTAGATTATTAGTAAAACAAAGGATATAATGAGTTTCTACGATTAATACTATGAAATGAAACATAAACTGACTTAATATTCCACCTTAGGTATGTGACCTCAAATAATTTAATCAATATAGTACACACCAATTCAATAATATATATATATATAAGATCTTACCACAACACACAAGTGAAATTCATTAAATAATTATTTAGTGTTTGATTTCTTACTATTCTATTTTTGGCATTTAATCCCTCAACTATCTTAACGTTTTCAACCAAAATGGAAAATTGTTTTATAGACAAAGGAATTATCACATCCTTTATCTCATGCCTCAAACCATTTTCAAACTTCCTACTCACATCTTTAAACCTAGTAGTATACTCCAATACAGAAATATCATCATACGTCAACTACATAAGCTCTAGTTCCTTAACATATATCGAATGTCATCTGTAAAATACTCTTCAAAGAATTTTTCTTTTAAATTGTCTCATGAAAGGTCGTTACCCTTAATATTCATCATGTTTCATCCATATCCACTAAGACTAAACATCATTTGTTAGCATATACATAACATAAGATAACTTTTGTTCTTCTAAAATATTGTATTGCATCAAAGAATTTTTTCCCTAATCTGCTTAATCTTGACCACATTGTCCATTAAATTTAGGAGTTCTATGTCTAAAAAAATTATCAAGATTATCATATGTCTAATGTTGTCGTGTCATTGTGATACTTTATTGTTGTAATGTAGTATTCATCGTCTTCATGACTCGTGTTATCTATGACATATATATTGTAGGAGGGGGAGAGGTGTCATGCCATCTTCAACACAAAAAAATAATATTATAAATATAACATTTGAGAAATTATTTTGTCACTTAACCGTTATTTATTTTAAATGAGAAAGAGTTGTCTCGACCTTTCTTTCCCTTAAGCAATAATGAGCAATACATAAAGTTTGAGCGATAGTTCACCACATGAGTAATGTTATTATAAAAAAAAGAATCTACAAAAAAAGTTCATGTAATTCAAATTCCATAGTTTATACTTTATGAAAACATTTCTCCAAATCCAATAATACGTATATACTATCTATACATTCTGGATCATTACCAAATTTCTAAAATATCATATATGTTGATATACAAATTACTTTTTTTATAAATTCATACTAATACTTTCAACACATTCTTCACAAATCTTAACAATATCTTAGTAAATAGATTATAATTAACTCTTGTTACCTAAAAATTACTAACAAATCTTTCAAAAATCTAACTAAACTCCTAATAAGTCTCAAGTATCAAATCTCACTCTAACAATATCTTGCTTTTACAAAACAGTAAAAAAAAAAAAATGCAATCCCTAATAAAAAAATTACTTAAACAAATTAAAAATTTAATCAGCTCAACTTCATGTCACCTTATTAATCATCTTCTTAGTGCTATAATATAATAACGTTACAATATTTAAAATATTTCCTAATCCCCAATAAAGTTTAAAGAAACTAATGTTTAGAAAAAAAAGTTTTAATAAAAATAAATAAATAAATACAACTTATTTATACATTTTTTATTTTTTATTTATTTAAATTTTATTTCTATTAAAACCTCATGTCTTACATAATTGAAAAATGAATGAAAAAAATGTATATGTTTGATTATTGTAAGAAGATAGAAATGAGTGTGTTTTAATTTTCGTTTTTATAATTTTCTTTTTTTGAAATTTAAAATTATCATATTTTTTTAAGTGAATTAATTTTGGCTTTAGTTTCTCTAAATTATTTTTCATAATATTAAAAATGATTTATTTGTTGTTGTATTAAACAAATACAAAAAATAATCTTACATTTAAAGGTTTGTAATCTAATTATATATATATAGTTTAAATTTGTATTAATGAGAAGTTTTGTATTTTACGTTAAACGAACCTTAATTTTGGAATTGAGTTTGGATTTTCTTTAAACATGACATGATTTTGAATGAGAAAAAAAAGTTTAATTATGCTTACCAATGTTTTTTAAACTGGATCCATCATAAATTAGGCAATATATTCATTTTAGATTCAATGGTTTAATTATTATAGAACTAGATCAAATTGGTATTAATGAAATTACTATAATAACTATATAAAATAATATTAAGAAAATGTAATAATTCTATAATAATAAAAAATTAAAAGAAAAACATAAATTTATAGACTTTTAATGTTGAAAATACCCATAAAAACTAAAATAGAATATGTTAGTATCATACTTAAATTAAAATTTTAATAATATTAATCAATATTTATTAATAGAATTAATTATATGTATAAAATAAAAGGAAAATAATAAATATTTCAGGTTTACTTTTGAGAAAATAAAATAAAATAGTTTATTTTTTAAATGTTTTTATCTGTAAATGGATTTTCTGGCTGTTTGATTTTTCAGATCGATTTTATATTTTCTTTAAATTAATTACTGGACTGAATTAGCAGTTAGTAGAGTCTAATTTTCTAGACAAAGCTTAGGGTCAGGTAATTAATTTACTGCAAATGGGATAATTAATTTGGTGTAAATAAGTTGTTTGAAATTTTTTGCAACAAGTTATATTAGTCAATGGTAAATATTATTTTATATGTTGACACAAATAAAGAAAAACTTGATTTTGACACGAAAAAAAAAAAGGCCATAATGAAATCACCTTTAACCTTCTCAACAAATGCATGACACACATATGGTATTTTTCTAACCGTTCCTTCCACGGTTATGTTACCTTTTTTTCGAACAGATTTTCTTTTTTTGTTTTTTCAAATATATATATTTTTTTCACTTTTTCACTCTCATTTATTCAGCGTTATTTTTAAAGATAGAATTTAATATACATTAGTCCGAATATTATTTGCTGACATCAGATCCTAATACCGTAATCACTTAAAAAATTCACTTGAATTCTCATTTAACACACATGTGAGTAATTAATGAGTATCATTTACTACTTACTACTAAAGATTAAACATAATTATTTTTAATTTTAAAAACATTAAAAATATTTTTTGTCACATAGACCTAATTTATGGAGACTAAAAATATATTTAAATTTATTATTATTATTATTATTATTATTATTATTATTTTGTGCTTAGGACGAATTTTAGAATTTTTGGGGTCTTTGGTGGTAACAGTCATAACTTGCCTAACCTGTTTTTTTTTCTTCCATATAAACAAACATTACGTTACCCTAACACAAAAAAAGACAGCATATTTTAGGGGGAAAAACGAACCAAATTTACCCATTTCAAGACCCAAACGTTGTCTTTGATTAGTCATACATCAACATCATGTCTGTTTTTTTCTCACCATTCAGATCAACCCAAAAAAAAGCACCAAAAAATTCAATGGAAAGAGTGACATCAAAGCCTTCACACCAAATTTTCCCTTCAGTTGCGGCGTCCAAAGAAACACATAATCACAATTAATTATAATTAATTACTAGAATATGAGGTTAATAACATACTTTCCACCATAGTTTTTTAATAATTTTAATAATAAAATTTGTCATAGATTAGGCTAATTTAAATAGAAAAACAGAAGCTTAAGAAAAGAATAAAAAATTGAAGAGGAAGCTCTAGTTCTGTATTGTTCTTCCCTCTTTCCCCATCTCACACTTTTAAAGAACTTAACAAACACACCCCATTCTCTGCTCAGACACAAACTCTCAGTTTTCCAACACCCCACACCAGAAACCCCACTCTCCCCACTATTGGGGATAAAAAACAACCATAAAAAGGGTTTTTTGAAAGAGGGGTTTCGAATTTCGATCACTTAAGCAGTTTCATTTCATTCATTGCCACACCTAGAAGAACTTCAGGTTGAAGTTGAAGTTTTTACCTCACAAATCATGAAGAAGTTGAAAAACTATTATATGCATTTGCGGCATCACCACCACCATGCCGAGCGGAGGTGGGTGTTCCCGCTGGCGGTGGGCTCTCTCCTGTCGCTCTTCCTCCTCTTCGTCGCCACGCTAACCTCGCCGGAGGGTACGCCGATTCTCCCCTTCTACCGCTCAATCACCGCCGCCTCGTACTCCGTCTTCGTCGAGTCCAAGCTCCGCCCGCTCCCGGTTTCGGCGCTCCCGCCGCCGCCGCGCCTGGCGTACCTGGTGTCGGGCTCCGCCGGAGACGGCGGCGCGGTGAGGCGTGTGCTGCTGGCGCTGTACCACCCCGGGAACCGGTACGTGGTGCACCTGGACCTGGAGGCCTCGGCCGAGGAGCGTGCGGATCTGGCGAGGTTCGTGGACGGACACCCTCTGTTCCGACGGTTCGGGAATGTGAGGGTGATCAAGAAGGCGAACCTGGTGACATACAGGGGCCCCACCATGGTGGCCAACACGCTCCATGCCGCCGCGATTCTGCTGCGGGAACTCGGCGATTGGGACTGGTTCATCAACCTCAGCGCCTCTGATTACCCTCTTGTTACTCAAGATGGTTAGTTAGTTCATTAGTTAGTTAGTTGCTATGTTAATTAGTTGGTTAGTTAGGTGGATAATCTACTTCAGTTTTCCTGATTTTTTTCGTTGGAAAGCGCGTGGAACAACTGGCACGAGATTGTTCTGGTATAATCTAGATCATCTGCCACCAGGTTGCTTTAGTTTAACTTGGATAAACTAATATGAGTTTGTTTTAGTTTAACTTGGATCAACTAGTACGAGATTGTTCTAGTTTAACCTGGATCAACTGGTACGAGATTGTTCTAGTTTAACTCGGGGATCAATTGGTATGGAGTTTTGTTCCAGTTTAACCGGGGGATCAACTGGTACTAGGTTGTTCCGCTTTAACCTGGATCGACTACTACTAGATTTGTTCTAGTTTAACCGGTTGTCTTGAATTTGAATTCTGGGGTTTGCAGTTGTGTTTAGTTGTCGGAGATAGTATGATTTCTAATCCTATGGAGTATATCTGTGATGTCTGTAGAAAAAAACTGTTTTTTTGCTTATTTTTTTTTTTGTTTTGTGATGGTTAGATCTGCTGCACACGTTTTCATACTTGCCACGGGATCTGAATTTCATTGATCATACGAGTGACATTGGATGGAAAGAGTGAGTCTTTCTTGTTGTTCTGATTTTAATTTTTTCTTTTCTGTGTGGGGGGTCTTTGGTTTTGTATTGTTTTGGGGATTTATGTGATTAGATTTTTGTGATGTGTCTGTTGGTCAGTCATCAGCGTGCGAGGCCGATAATCGTTGATCCTGGGTTGTATATGAATAAGAAGCAAGATGTGTTTTGGGTTACACAGAAGAGGAGTAGGCCAACGGCTTTCAAGCTTTTCACAGGTGAAGATCCTTTTCTTGTCTGTTAATTTTGCTTTTTTGGTTTTCTTTCTTTGTTTGTTTGTTTATTGTTTTGGGAAAGAAATATAGTTTATCTCCTGTTTTTGCTTTTGGATTTATGTGGACTAGGGGATCAGTATTCTGTTTTTTGCATAGAGGTTTTTGTTAATTTTGAGAAGCAATAAGTCCTGGCTTTTGCACGTGGCTTTATGCATTAAAAGGAAGCTTTGTATAAATAGATAGTGGTACAGTTAAGTTTTTGGAGATTAAGAAACGTTTTATGTTGCATTACCAGTTCTGTTTTGGGGTTTGTATGCATGGCAGAAAGCATCACTTGTGAATAATCTGTTCGGATTCAGTGTGGTGATTCTGTAATGTGCCAGGACTTGTGAAAGTTATTTTGTGTGCCTTGTTGAATGCATTACGTTTGGCTTCTTGCAATAAAACATCTCTCCTTGACAATATTGTTCTATAAGCACCTTTTTGAAATATAAGATTATTTTATTTACTGATTTAGGTATCTTGCTAATGTTTGCAGAGTTTTCCATGTTCTATCATTTGGATTAGATAAAATAATTGATGTTATTTCAATGTGGCATGACAATAATATAGCATGGATAAATTATTGGCACCATCGCTGATTCTTAGTGTTTCGTGATTTCAGTAATTGTTAATTTCATTCGATATGATTTTTTTTTTCTTAAAACACGACTTAGCTGGAAATGTACTTCATCTGGACTCTAGGGGTAAAACTTGTGCATTGTAATTGTCAAAGTGAATCTCCTTACGTCAATGAATTTTCTAAAGATAGGCAAACAACTGCTTATCTCTGTCTGGAATCTGTTGTTGGATCTGGGCAAATTTTGATGAAGTTTGGGTGACTTTCAGAGGACACCTGAAGGTGTGAAAATTGCTTCTTAAATTTTCATCTTGGCCTAGGCTCCTCAAAGCTGAGCTGATCTCTAGAGTGAGCAAGGGTTTATTCACCCTTTTCTAAAGTGCATTGTGATCTTAACCTACTAAAATTTAATGGTGGATACACCCATACTTCAGGGACAAGCTCACTTTAGAGGATTTTGTTTCCACTTCAATAAAAGAAAACAGCTTTTTGGAAGGACATACTAAGGTTTCTGTAATAGGAAGATGATGTTTCTCTGCGAGTGAGATGGATATAATGCAGCAAAATATTAGTAGAAATAAAGAGCAACTTTTTGGTTTTCTAAAAGATATACTAATGAATGTAACTGTTGTAGTACAAAAATCCTCTAAGTGTCCTATATTCAATCAAATTTACTAGCAACTGCCCAATCCAACTTCTCCATTTTGGTCGTACATTGCGCCATAGATCCAATTGTGGCTCTGTGAGATTCTTTTGTTGATTGTGGTGGAACTGATCTTGTCTGATAAAACTTCTCTCATGTTAGGTTCTGCTTGGATGGCACTGTCAAAATCTTTCATTGATTATTGCATATGGGGATGGGACAACCTACCTCGGACCGTACTCATGTACTATTCAAATTTCATATCTTCCCCTGAAGGATACTTCCACACAGTTATCTGCAATGCTCAAGAGTTCAGGAACACAACTGTGAACAGTGATCTGCATTTCATTTCTTGGGACAATCCTCCCAAGCAGCATCCTCACTACCTTACAGTTGAAGACATGAAAGGAATGGTTGACAGCAATGCTCCATTTGCAAGGAAGTTCCATAGAGATGATCCCGTGTTGGATAAAATTGATGCTGAACTATTATCCAGAGGTTCTGGAATGACTGTTCCCGGAGGTTGGTGCATAGGAAAAAGGGAGAACGGCACCGATCCCTGCTCTGAAATCGGCGATACTACAGTCCTCAGACCTGGCCAAGGTTCCAAGAGGCTTGAAACATTAATCAGCTCATTGCTGTCTAGTAAAAAGTTTAGGCCAAGACAATGCGTGTGAGGCGAAGAAGGACCAACTATGGTGGTCTTTGAAAATTATTTTCCACTGGCTTTAGTTTACATGTCCACGGTTAGTTAGTTGATCAGTAAATTAGGGTTTGTTTCCAGTAGGAGAAGAAATAGTGAGAAGTATACAAAGTGTTTGATATTGAGAGAAAAAAAGTGAAACAATTCTGGTGAAATGAGGTTGAATGCAGAGTTGGATCACCCAGTGTAAGAGTATGGTACATATGACAGTTCACCCTGTTGTCCCTGGTCACCCCTTCCCCCATTTTGACATCAATCAAGCCATATCAGTTGTGTGACCAGCATTGAAGGTGTTCTAACTTTTCTGTTGAGCAGCAAGAAAGAAAGGGATAAAGAGGATGGCATATGGTAAGTGGGGGAACAATAGTAAAAAAAACTGTGTTAAATGGAATGGAAATACTCTTTCATGTTCTTTCTTTACATATTTTTTTTCAATTGATGTTGTTATACAACTAAATTTTCCTTTGCCTTTAAGTCAATGCATCTATATGTATGCTTTGGTACCAAACAATTTGGTGTCATATTTCCAAATGGATACAAGTACTATAATTGACATCTGCCTAATTTAGTATATTTCTTTTCCTGTTTTGAAGTAAAGAAAAACAAATAAATGAACAAGTCGGGCAGATGCCAATTGTATAACAAGTCCATTACATTGAATAGATTAAGAATTAATTATATTTTTAATCTTTCAAATTGAGGGTAAATTTGGTTTTCATCTTTCAAATTTGAAAAAGAGTTAAATTTGCTATTTAGAAACTAAAATTAATTCTAGTAAGTATCTCACTTTTTCAATTCAATGCTTGTAGAAAAAAAAATGTATTTTTTTTTTCAAATTTGAGAGAAACCTGTTGTTGTTAAGGAATCACTTTTGTACGGAGTAAATGTCACATTTGTTTCTTATTGATAAAACAACTAATAACTAATATATATATATATATATATATATATATATATATATTATTTATTTTATGGACTGCTCAACTAGTTTTTTTCACTTAAATTATTCTTCTCTAGGTGAAGTTAGACTTTCCATGCTTGTCATTGAAAATGATTTTTGTAGTGAATTATTTTATGTTCTAATATATTTGGTGTTAGGTGATTGTTTTCTATGGTCTCATGCATAAAAATATTAAATTAAAAAATTGAAGGGTAAGGTAGACCATGGTGTTTTATGATGCAAAAACACTTCCTAACCATTATATTCAAGAATAAATTACTCTAATCCCATTCAATTGCATGTATTAGGAATATATATTTTATTTTACTAACTAATTTATTAATTGGTTGATACTTGACTCATATCCTATATGAATGTTTCTTTTACAGATTAATCATAATAAAAAACAATAATGGATATAATGAAGAATTTAGATCACATCCTTCCCAACATGATTTAACATCTTATATATCTTAGAGTTAAAATCTCACTGTTAATGGGGATCTTATTCATAGATGATTTAAAAGGACACATATAGAACTTGGAGACATTTGTGATCATGGTGATCATTCAGAGTTAACTTTTTTCTAAAAGAAAGAAAAATTAATAGAAATATTTTCCCCCTTCTATATCTTAACCATTTTCCCCCACCTTCTTCCAGCCCAACTCTTTGATATGTAAACTTCAAAACCTAACAGGTCCATATATACTATTCATGTTTCATTATTATACGCTAATGAAAGGAAAAGAAAATACCAACTCTGATACCAATCTTTTCAAATTTATCATCATCCATAATCTTGCATTCAGGCAAGTAACAATCATTTCATTCATATTTGGAGAGATTAATTAGTCACTATCATCTTTATAATATATATAAACACACACAAATATAATAATGAACTAGCCCTATTGATCATTTGCTCCACAACATACAGCTCAGCTTCTGAAAGATTCTTATTCAGCATTTCCTATTATCCAGATCTAAACTTTGGGGAGTACTTGCAGTTCATGAATATATTAACAACCTATTTGGACAAAAAATGAGTTTGTTAATTATTCTTAAACAACTGTCATGGGTCTGCTTACCAAAAAACAACTACAATGGGTTAATTAATAGCTTGATTTATTCAATATAATTTCAAAATTTTGAAACTATCATAAAAATAAACTTATTTGGAGTCTTACATACATTGTCAAACACATTATGCATACTGATATCATAACCCAACATAGTACAGACGCATAGCTTCAGCAAAGCAGTTTCTGATGACCAACAAGCTCAAAATAACCTTCATCCCTGTAACATTCTTTTTCCCATTTAGTTCCCCTGCATCATTCATCAAAACAATTCCTCTGTTTTCTACCTCTTGCCCTTACCTAAGGTTACATATTCTGAGAATGGTTTGATTTTCACTATATAGCATAAAAAATAACTTGCATGTTTTTCTCTTAGAATCCATATGTTCTTTTCATCTTAAATTATCATCTGGAACATGATAATTATGAATAATAATCACCAAAAGTATTTGATAAGCAACAAAACTATCACCCAAAGTATTTAACCCTTCACTAACAGATTCACGTACTAGATGCTAAATTAACTTATGTGATCATCCATAATGTCAAGGTATATACATATCAATGCTCCACACATCCATGAACTATTGAACTTACAAGAAAAAAGAAATTAAAACCCATCTGTGTTATTCATGAATACCAATATATGTAAGTCAACTGATCAATCAAACTGCTAGTACCTTCAAAAAATTAACCTGATGTGATCATCAAAATTTCAAACATGGTCTAGTATGCTTGATAGATAACTATGTTACTTAAACACGTGGTTAAGGTTCAATTTTCATGTTTGAGTTTTCACTAGAACATATATGTTAAAAACGTCAATTCCTGAAATGAATAAAAGTAATTTAAAGAGAGATGTATACTGAGATCACTCACATCAAAGCCAATATATAGTTTAGATTTTGTTCTTACCTGAATGTGAAGTGTTGTTGGATGAGAAGTGAAAAAATTGAAATCTCTTTTTCAAGTTTTTCAAACTTCTTGACAGTAAAATCTAACTAAGAATGGAGTGAAAATAAGACAACAGAAAAACACAAGGAAAGTACAAGTTTCTCTTTTATATATCAATATATTGGATCTTTTGATAAGAGACATGACACTAATCAATCACATACCAACTTAAAAAAATTAATACTACTTTTAATCTAAAATCTTAAAACAATCTCTTTGTATTTATCTAAAGACTGAAACTCACATTTGAATTTTTAACCATATACCTGAAACTTGTGGAGAAAGATGTAGAGGAGCTTCAGCCGAAGAAAGATGACAACTACTGCTAATTTGTTGATGTTTTCCGTACTAACAGAAGGCGTCATCTCTCCTACGGCAGGAGTACCTAAACCTTTCTTCTAATCCATTTCTTTCATGCATACACATGCTTCTGTTTGTTCAAGACAAAGAACTTATTTATAGGAGAAAAACTTCTCTGTCTCTTGCAGATAATGTCCAAACTCTGGCTTTATATAAATATAATATCTTCAAATTTTCATCTTACAAGACTTAGGATTATATTACATACAATACAACTATGTTCATTTCTTTAATCAAATTAGTAATTTTCAAAGTAAAATATATTGATTCTTGTAACACTTTTAATGTTTGGTTTTAGTCCATCTAAGCATTTTTAAACCTGGGTTTAGTTTTTTCTTTTCTTTTTAATCTTCGAATGCATCATTTTATTTTTTTCTTTGAAAGGAGTATTTAGGACTAATTTAAAGATTAAAATTGGTGCATTTCAAAGTTAAAAAAATGAAAACTGACATAATTATTTAGAAAAAAACTAAAATCTATTTGAGAATAAGTGAAAAAACACATTTTTATCATTGTTTAAATTTTTTGCTAATTCAAGTAATTTAGATAAAGACAAGATATCACTTTTAATTATTGGTATATGGTTTTATGCATTTAATTAACTCAAAATAAATTGACTTGGGTAAGGTGCTATTTGGTGGAGGCATTGATTAATATAATATAATGATGTGTACGATATTGCAAATATATTTTATGGGTTTTCGAATGATTCTATGATTTGATTATGAAATTGTCAAAGGAAAAACCACTCTACTATATAAAATATATCACTTTTGTTTCATAGATTGATAAAAAATATAGAACATGTTATAATCATAAATAGCCAACTCACCAATCATAGCACACACATTTTTAAATTAGGTGAAATTGTTAGCTGGCAACGTAAGAGGTTTTTAATAATTATTAGTATAATAATAAAAAATAACATCAGTTATCTCTGTCTATAATATTATAAAATATGCGTATTTAAGAAATGATTTCTTAATGTATATACTTAATCTATCTTAGTGTATAATATGAAATATAAACAAAAATAAACCACTACATATAAAATAAGTAAATATATAATAATTCGAATATATTAGTTTTACAAATTAAAATATAAATATCACCAATCAAAAAACCCTTTCTCCACATGATATAATATGTAAAATAAAAAATATTATACTTATATCATCTAATCTCAAGACTTTATATTCGATTATTGCTATTACAAACAGAACATGCAAAGTAAGCTAGAATATTCAAAATAAAATATATAAGAAAGAAATATAAAAAATAATTATTTGTACATTCTAATTTTTTTACTCTACAATTATATTCAATAATTTGTTTCCTAAGCAACTTTATATTCAACTACATAATTTCATAATGATGCACTTTATTCTAAAACCAAGTTCAACAACATCATTCAATTTAATTCCAAGAACTTTTCACTTCAAAATGTGGAAATTTAAGAAGCTTAAAGACATGAAATGAGAAAGGATTCGGCTTTTCTGTTTTAAAAAAACTTCAATTCTTCTATTTACACCCCTTCCTTTGTCCAACTTAAGGGCCCAACTGAAGCCCACCCTCAAACCATCCAAAACTTCTACTATTTACACTTCCTTTTAAGCTCACCTATTGGTATACTCACAATATAAATATATACAACTAGTTAATTTTACACATATAAATAAATAAATTCACCAAAACTTCTAATCTATTAAGATTCACTATAGAATTTACACAAAATAATTGTTTAAAAAAATCTAAATGTGTAATGATGTGATGATATGTCATGAAAATAGGAAGTTAAAGAAACATATTTTGTTCCTAATTTATGAAAAGTAATGTGCTTTTAATAATATTTCTGGCGACACATTAGTAAAATGAGACATGAACAGTAAAAGAAAATTAAACATGAAATAACTAAGAGTTAATAAAATAATAATAATAATAATATTTTAAAGTATTAGCCATGTAATTAATAAATTATATGCATGATTGACCTTGGTCTTGTGTGGACACAATTAACTGTTGTTAACTTTTGGTTAAAATGTCAAAGTGAGTAACAAATGTGAACAAGCCAGGTGTGAAAATTTAGATGATGCAGATTCACGTTGGAAGTTGTATTTCTAGGTCTTTCAATGGTCATAGGTAGAAAAAAACATAAGAAAGAAAACACAGTTTTCAAAAAAGTTAGGGTTTATAAAACCATCAAAAGACGTGAGTCACAATAATTAGTATTCAGTTTACATTACATTTTTCATGCATAAACATCAATTATTACATGATTCAATAATTAGATCACTTTGTTAAAAATAAAAACACTAAAAATAGGAAACTTACTCCTTGTGTAATTTGATTCGTGTGTGTATATGATTTGAATAATTCAGCCAAAAATTTTATGTTAGTGTTTAATAATTAAATAATTATGAACTTTGAATATAATATAATTATTTATTTATTGTAAGTTTTAGCTTTATAAAAATATCTATTGCTGATTATTAAATAATTTTACAAAGTGGCATATATATGTTTTTCTTAATTTTTTTCTATTTGTTTACACAATAAAAAATTATTTTTTATTTATTTTTTTATTTTGTATAACTTAAGAATAAAGACATTTCCTTTATAAAAAAATTATAATATGAGATTTTAATTAATTTTTGTAAACTTTGTTGTGTTATATTTTATAGTAACTTTTTTTTTAATGTGAAAGTCTTGAAAAATTTTATTTTTTATATTATAATTACATTAATATAAATAAATAAAATTTTATTTCATAATTCAAAATTATATATATATTTTTTAATTTTTATATGAATATTTTTTAATATAAAAATCTTATAAAAACTAAATTTTAAATTTATGACTTAAATCTTAAATGTATCATCTAAATATGATAATAATGGTAATATTTTAAGAAACATTTTTTTAATAAAGAAAACTACCATATGTTTTTTAATTTGTTCAAGTTCAATTATTAACTCGGGAGTTGAAATTACGTTTTGGAAATGTACATGTTTTTACAAAATCACAAATTTTTGTATCCTTCCTTTTCTTTTGTTTGAGAATATTGATAATTTTTAGTATAATAATAAATACTTAATCACATTTCAAATATTTAAATTAACATTAAGCCGTTCTTTTTATTAAGGTAATTATCATAAAAAATGCATTACAATTTTGGTTCATTTTATTTCTATTTTGTTATCTGTAATTTTAGTTTTCTATTTTTTTTCATGGTTTTAGTTTTAAATTTTAAAAAATAATAATTGAAATTTCAGACTAATTTTTAATTTTGTATATTGCTTGTTTTTTATTTGTTATATTTATTTATTTAAATTATTAAGTGACGATACTTTGTTAAGTCGAAAATCCATCGAACTAAAATTAAAAAAAAAACATATACAAAATTAAAGATGAGATCAATGTTATGGACTTTTTAAAATTCAATAACTAAAATGGAAAAAAAGCAAAATCATGTAAAAAAATAAAATGAAAAGTAAGTTGTAATTTAATCTATAAAAAATTCTAAAAAATTAGATTGTGGTGACACACAAGTTGTCTCTAAGGACAAGACACTAAGAACATTTTCCATTCTTTCTAATTCCAAAGTAAAAAATAATCCACTTATAATTCGTCAACAATTCATTGAATAATATTTCAAATAAGATTCCAATTATTTCAAATAAGAAACTTACAAGAAATTTACACACTAATTATGTTCAAATACTTTGGTTGTCAAAACGGGGATGAAGCAAGCTGAATTTTAGCAAGAACATGGACTCACAAGTCAATATACTATTTTTCTTTTCATTTTCATTTTCATTATTATTATTTTATTTAATATATATATATATATATATACATATTAACAATATATTTAATCATACATATATTCTTTAAATATTTAATTAGTTAATTAATGTCTCTCAATAAATTAAAAAGGTTACTAATTTTATATATTAAATTATTTTATTATAATTAGTAATTAAAATTTATTGAGATAGTTTCTAACAAAACATGTCTTCATTCTTCATTCCATATGGCTCACAAGGTAGAGAGTGGTTTAATGTTGATGATGGAAAGGGTTGAATAATCAATTTCACTATCTTGATTATTGATAACACGACACTTTCTAGGAATTTACTTGGGGAATAAATAATAATAAATATATTAATGTATTAGAAACTTTGATGGAATAGAATTATGATAATGATTTATCAACTAATCTTATAAAAATATTATCTCTAGTTAATACCAAATTCATTGTTTTTCTAATACATCCACTAACTCTGAGTAACCGTTTTAATAAATTAAAATAAATTTTTATATTCTCTTATCAAATCATTTAAATATAATTCAGCATTATGAAATTAGCTTTTAAGATAAAATTTATATTAATAATTATTAAATATATAATAACTTTTAATTCAGTTTGTTATCATCAATTTAAACCACTTTGTTAGATTAAAAACATAAATCTAAAATATCTAAAAAAATAATTTTAATTAATTTTTAATTTCAATTTCATTAATTTGGCTTTGAACACCTGTAAAATACAAGTAAAAAATATTATTGAAATACCCATAATTATGAAATGTTTTAATATAAAAACGATTCACACTAATTACTAAAAGTTCAGTATAAAGTCGAGTTTTAATATTTTATAAAAAAAAAAATTAATAATATATAAATGAAAAAGATCTTCCTATTCTAATTTATTAATTAAAATTTTTATCATATTTTCTTACATGATTTAACTGGTAATCCATTACTAAATTAATATATCTCAAATATTCCTCAGATGATATTATAATAATGCTCCTTAGTATAGAATTTTCCAAACATGCTATAGAAATATGATAGAGGAAAAGTGTTCTTCCAGCAGTCAATACAGTGTCTTATAAGTCTTTCCCTTTTCCAAATCCTTCTTTTTTACTTTTTATTAAAGGCCATTTGCACTTATGCAAATTATTACACGTAGAGGTTTTTCCAAAACATCACCTCTTTCATCCCAATGAGGTTAGAGATATTTTCTCAAACAAATGTTATTAATTTTGTTAGAAATGTTATTAATTAAAAATAATAAATTTTAGTTCTAAACAAAAAGAATATGTAATTATAAACATTAAATCTTAAAATTTTATATTAATTTTTTTTTTATATAATTGTTCTTTTTTCATTTCAATTAATTTCTTTTTAAAAAATTTAAACAAATTTCCTCCTTCACGTATTTTTCTTAACACTCTATTCTCATGAATTTATATATTCAATACTATACAAAAACATAAATACGACAAAAATTTTAAAATTTAGAATACCATACTTCTAGAATATATTAATAAAAATTATACATAATGTTCCTTTTTAGGAAACACATGTAAACTATAGAAAATATAATGTATTTGTGTTAAAAAATTGTTTATAAAAAAATTGTAATATTGATAAGGAGAGAAGAACTTTTAATATAAAATTTTAATTCTCAATGTTTATGAGAATATTTTTTTTCTTATATAAAATTAAACTTTCTCATTTTTACTTATTATCAGATTTTTTCTCACACTTTAATACTTACAAATTTCTAATTATAAATTCAAACCAATGAAATTTAGGAGTGAGTTATATTTTTTTTCAAATACCTAACTTTAAGTAAAGCACCTGAACTTTTATAAATTATTGTCTCTGTAGAAAAAAAAAAAGAAATTGATACTTTATGAATGACACCACATGTCTCATTTCAATAACTGTTCTTTTTTAAAATTTTTATTATTTTTTAGGATAGAAATTGTTTGTGTCATATTCTATCTCTCTTCCATATAATTAAAATAACTATGTTAGCATTTTATTTATATAATATTTTTATTTTATTGACTTACATTTAATATTTTTTTTCATATAATAATATTAGTGTTACTTTTTCAAATATTTCTTCTTAATTGATATTTTTTTTAATAATTACTTAAAATTAAAAATATATCTTATATATATATATATTTATTTTTAATTTTATTATTTCTCAATATTATTTTTCATTATAGTAAAATTTTCAAATGCTAAAAAACATAACTCTTATTTTAATATCAAATTAATATAAAATTTAATAAAATTATTTTATAGTAAATATTATTATATAACTTTTAAAATAATTAATAAATTAAAAATAATTCTTGAAATACTTAATTTATTTCTTATTATATTCCATAAACTTTTAATTCCTTAATTTTAAAAATATTTTCTTATTAATATTATTTTAATTAAAATTAAAAAAGATTTACTCACCATTAAAATTGATTATAAAAATTAAAATTTAATCACTTCTAATTAAAATTTACATATAAATTATTTATATAAAAAATTATTTTATTATTAATATATATTATTATGAGAATTAAAAATTAATTATTCACATTTCAATTATTAATATAAAAAATTATTTTGTTCTTAATATATATTATTATAAGATAAAAAAATTGTAATTAAATAAAATTTTATTTAATTACTTTTTCTTCTATTAAAAAAAAAGGAAATCAATGAAAAAAAACATCTAACAGTAAAATCAAATATTTATTAGTAAGACAAATTTTATCTTCTAATGCTCTTACCCTATATCTAATGATATAAAAAAGACAAGTAATTTCCATCCTATCTTCTAATCCTCTTTAGATCAAATTGTACTTGTAGTTCAATGCTTCTTTGTATTAATTCTATCATTCCATCAATGATTAGTTTGTATTTATCCTTTTTTCTAGTTTCACAATGTTTCTGTTACGATTTGCTTAATTTGAAAGTTTCTGTCAAGTCAACATTTATCAAATTTCTCCTCCAGTTTTATATTTTTGTTTCTTCAAATTCTCTTTTACAAAATAGATTTTTCGAATTTTGTATTTTCCGAATAATTTTATCTATTATTTGCATATTTACATTGACATACTTGTTATGTTATTTTCCAATTCTTGTTTCAAACCAAATACTTTTAAACATCATCTCCAAGCCATCTTAACATTTATTCCAACATATTTAAATATTTTTCTATATTTTAGACTAAATTCTTTCTTTATTTGTGGTTTTTTTAACATATTTGAACTATGAGGCGTTTAAAAACTCTCATTTTCCCGACATCCATATTAAAATCTTTAATATGATTATTTTAATATTTTTTTACATAATTTAATTATAAATATACACTATATATCTCTTCACGCATGCTACCTTTCTCCCTAAGAAAAAACCCCTTTTAATGCCTTCAGTTCTCTTAGCCACACTTTATCACATTTTGAGAAAAGATATAAAAAAATAGAGGTTTAATGAAGAGATAACAAAATTGATTGGACAAAAGAGATGTTTTTGTTTCCAAAATTAATCATGAATGGTCTTTACATCCTTTGGAATGTTTCAAATGTGCTAATATGACAGTTTGAGAAATAACTTTGCTGTCAAATTATGCAGATAAGGTTTTAATAGCAGATTTTTGTGTACAATTCTCCTTAATAAGTGATTAGTGTGGTGTCTAATAGTAGCAAAATAGAGATTATTACACCCACTTAATATATTTTAGTTAAAAAAAACAGTTCATATAGAATAAATTATATAAAACTTATAGTAACTCATGTCATAACATAATTGGTTCAATTCTCACTAATTTTCTTACATTAATCACTAGATGACAAAAGATATAGTTATAGTTGTCATGGTTCAGGTCTTTATGAGAGCATACTCACTACTACAGAAATGATATTTTACGTCGTCATTCTACATCGGTTTCTAAACAAATGACGCAGATAAATATAAGCGTAGTATTCTACGTCGGTTCTTGCATATAATTGACGTAGAATAGTTGAGTTGCATAGTCTACGTCGGTTATTTGCATAATCAACGTAGAATGTAGAGACTACAACATCGGTTGTTGGTCCAACCGACATAGATCGTTTGGGATCCAACTTATAACGTCGATTCTACTCAACAACCGACGTAGAAACCCTATTAAAACCTACCCCCTTCTCTTCCCTCGTCACTTTTCCTATTCGCGCTGCTGCTGCTCGTGATCGTCTCCTCCGCCGCGACGCTCCCTTTCCTCTGCGACAGCGACGATCAGCTCTCCTTCTTCACCAGCGTCAACCCCTAACCGGCGTCCTTGATTCTCCTCTGTTTTGCCGTTCCCGTCGTCGCCGCAAAGCCCTTGGAAGCTCCCTTCGTCGCCGGCGAGCTTCTCCTTCACTCTAGGTCTCCTCTTGGCCGCTGCCGCCTGAGTGAAGTCCCCTCCCCTTGTCGTCAGCTTCGCCGCCGTCGCCGCCGCGCCAGGTTAGTGGGTTTTTTTTGTATTTTATTGTTTTTTTGATTTTTTGTTTTGTAGAATATAGTGTTTGTATGATTAGTTTATTGAAATGCTTGTAGAAGATTGTTCTGATAATCTGGTTGTGCCCATGGGGCTTTATTTGATGTTGTTTATATATTTTGTTGTTGTTCAAAAATTTGGATTTAGTCAAATAACAGAGGAAACTCTGCTGAAATTTCGTTAGAATGAGTTTGTCTCTCTTATAGAGTAAACTGTACTAAATAATGTTATAATGTTTGTATGATTAGGTTATTGAAATGCCTGTAGATGATTGTTCTGATGATCTGGCTGTGCCCATGGGACTTTATTTGATGTTGTTTATGTATTTGATGTTGTTTATGTATTTGATTTTGTATAAAAATTTGGATTTAGTCAAATAACAGAGGATGTGGTCCATGCAACTCGTAATGATCATGATGAAGGGATATGGAAAAATTTAGTTGTCTAAGTATGTTTCTACTTGAACTTCTTTATGTATTTGTTTTATGTTTGTATATTTAACTACGAGATAAATTATATTGCTTTATATTTTCTTTACAGACACATGGCATCTCCTTCACCATCACCTCCTCCCTCATCTCCTCCACCATCTCCTCCACCAAAGAAGACCAGGCAAGCTACACGATTAGTGAGCTTGACAGCCAGACATATGACATGAGAGAAGATGAGTGTGTCTGTTGATCCACGCACTGGGAAGTAGTGTACACAGGGAACTTTCGTTCCATGTGGTCGTCAAGATATACTGACCACTGCTATTAGTAAAGATGAACACCCCGGCCGTGTTCGGGGTGTGGGGACCGATGTGGGTATTCGACATTATTTTGGGGCACCAGTAAAGAATACCCAGAGCTCAACAATTAATGAAGAAGAGTTGGAGAAGAAGCTCACAGCGAAGCTGACACCGGTCATCGCAGCACAGGTTCAGGAGCAGCTACTTAGCATGTTTCCAGACTTGGCAGTTAGGATGACATCTTCCCACCAACACGTTCAGCCATCTCCTCCATCTGTTGGCACAATGGGAAGTACTTCCACTAATGCTGATCCTATTCTGGCTTCTCCTGCTGCTGCTGCACCTGCACTTGCACCGATAGGTAAAATCGTTATTTATTTTTCATATATGTCTTCATTACAAATGTAAATTGAAATATATCATGCATCCACAGGTCCATCTTTTGGGATGAAATAATGCGCCTTATTGGTGGAGGATGGGTTCCTTGAACCAAGATTGGTGGCCCTTGGTTCAGTTCAGGAAGGGGCTTCTACCATTCACAGTGTGCCTTTGCCACCTGGTTTATTGAGAGTGGTGGTAGAAGAGATTCGAGATGCTGATGCTCGAGTCCTTGTGCCTACTGATGAGGTACAGGTGGTGGGACAGGCCCTTCACACATTCATTGCTTGGTCCCAACATTTAGTCAGACATGTTTCTAAAAAGGTATGTATGTAATTTTTTATGTTAATGACTTCTCAAAATGTTATTTCTGTACTAATCAATATTATTTTAAACATGTAGGATGTTCAGAAGCCTAAAAGTCGTGCTGCTTCTGAACATACTAAAGTTGTACTTACATGCCTCTGTAGAATATTATGGCAACTCCTTTGAGATTCACTGGGATACTAGGAGATTTGGGATAGATAATGCAAGGTTCCCTCTCTACATTTCATACGCTGACATCTCAGAGGTCACATTGGATAATAGGGATCTCAACATCTCTATTTTACAACTTTGGACAATGTAAGTACATATTTATTATTATAATTTCAATTTCATTACTTAATATATAAGATGTTATCACTACTACAAAATTAGCAATTAACGTCGTCATTCTACGTCGGTTTAAATACAAACGACGTAGAACGTTTGATTTGACCATTCTACATCGGTTATATATGTAAACCGACGTAGAAAGTTTTGAAGTCTACATTCTACGTCGGTTAGTTGCAGAACCGACGTAGAATGTCAAAAGTACTACGTCGGTTGTTGTGTTAACCGACGTAGAGACCAGCAATGATAGAGCTCATACCATCAGTTTACCTCGTTAAAGTGCCTTCGCGCACCTACTTTCCTTCTCCTTGCTTTAGGGCAAAAGTGCCCAATCTACAGAGCATTGAAAGAAGAGCTATGTTGTTACCAATTCCTATCTAACCAACAATCCCAACAACGAATAGAGTTAGGTACCTCTGTGATAGGTAGTAAGCGGAAGGGAAATGCCACTTCTTTTCTTTCAGGACAAAGACCTTTCTTTCCTCATTGCTGGATCTAGAGATTGAAGTCTTGTTGTGACCCGTGCTACCTATTCTAGTGCTCCTAGGGCTGTGGTGCTGCCTGAAGCTCTCCACTCCGATCTCGGAAGGACTAGGCAAGACATAAGAGCTCTAAAGGCATCGGGCTCAGAGCCGAGTTGCAAGGCGAAAGTAAGTAGCTTTTGCCTTCCCCATAGTCTAGGAGCTTCCCAGCTCTTTCCAATCCAAATAGTGGGAGGGCCCTCACATCCCCTTACAAGAAGCTAGGGCAAATTCATCGATCAGTTCAGATCTTTGTCAAGTTAGCTTTACGCAAGCCAGGCCAGTGACACCATTTCAAAGCACGAATATTTTTTGGTTATATAGAAGATAGGGTTACCAGCGATCCAGTTTCGAGTCTGTTTGACTGATAGCATAGCCGGCAGGAAGTTGGACTGTCTTCTGCCAGCGAGTCTGAGCACGCAAGGTGCGAAAGCACTCAACTTAGCTAGGCATCCAACTGCTTTCTATGCATTTCAGATAGCTGCTTTGAGAGGGAATCTTTAGATTCGTGCTTCTAAGTCAAGGATTTCTTTCTTTACAGAGAGAGATCCCTTCTCAAAGGACAAGAAAAGAAGCTCTAGTTCAATTCAGTGTGCCTTGTCAGGGAGTGAGTTAAGGTAGTCGGTCTGTGAGCGAATTTTGCCACCTCTTGACCTCTTTGTCTTGGGTTGAGAGAGCCTTGGATTGCTTTCGGCAAGGAACTTTATCTCTGAAAGATGGTCTTCCAGGCACTTTCCTCATGAAAAAGCGAAAGAACAACAGTCTCATTTCGTGCTTAGGAGGGTCCTAGACTTTCAACGTCGGTTGGACATATAACCGACGTTGTATGGTATGTAATATTCAACGTCGGTTTACTTTGAACCGACGTTGAAAATATTACTTTTAACGACGTCTTATTCAACGTCGGTTTTGGGACCGTTGTAAAATTATCCCCAGAACCGACGTGGAATGTGGTTCCTGTAGCAGTGTATTATTTTTCATTATTTAGGATGATGGATGAATTGGCTGAGGAGCAGGGAGCTTAAGATGTTTATGGATTTTTTTAGCCTCAGTCAATCCAACAAGCTGGAAATAGAAGGGAAGAAGTCCAAAGATATATCCAAAATTGGATCCTGACATCTGAAAGGCAGATATATCTTGGAGCTTATTTATTCCAGTAAGTCAATATAAGTTTATTATTGTTTTTATTGTGATTGAGTTATATTCTAAACATTTTATTTTTCTAGGCATCATTGACAATTCTTCCTCATCAGTCGTCCAGAGAAGACGGTATACTGGTTTTGTTCTTTGAATAAAAAACCAGATACTGATTTGAAGAATATTTTGAATAGGTAAGTATTTTAAAGTTTGTGTTTTCAAATATAAGTAATGTTCATATATTGACTAATAACTTCTCAACAGTGCTATTAAGGTGTGCAGTACCATTGATGGAATGCACATCAGCAAAGCCACTAACCCACATTGGGAAATCCTACATGTAAGGTTACTTTTAATTCTCTAATATCACTATAATATTGAATATGTATTTTTCACAACTAATGACTTGTTTAATTAATTATAGGTTAATAGACAAACGGGTAGCTACGAATGTGGCTACTACGTATTGTATTGAATGTGACTTATAGTTTTTGGGAATATAAGAGATACTTGGAGACAAGTTAGTCCTCCAAACCCTATTCCTCCAAAACTCTATTTGTAAAGTTTCGTACTTTGTCATACTTAACATACTTTCATTTTGTTCTAGGTATTCAATGATACACAGCCCTTGCCTAGAGAGTCTATCGACCAAGTCAGAGAAAAATGGGCACAGAAGTTTTTAGACATTAGAAATAGGGAACAACAGTAGTAATTTTATTGTAATTTTATTTATACAATTATAATTATGTGTAAATAGATCAAATTTAAATAACTATTGAATATATATAACTCATTTGAAATGTTTTGAAATTTAGCTATTTGAAATGTGTTATATATGAAATTGTGGCTGGTTTGTTGGTTTATTTAATATACAGGTACTAAAATTTAGGGAAAATGAAAAAATTAGAAACTGCATATCAGTTTTAGCAGAGACTTTCAACGTCAGTTGGACATATAACCGACGTTGAAAATATTACTTTTAACGACGTCTTATTCAACGTCGGTTTTGGAATCGTCGTAAAATTATCCCCAGAACCGACGTGGAAAGTGATTCCTGTAGCAGCGATTAGTTTAAACACAACATTTTTTAATGTAATGTGAAACTTAAGTTGAATTAAAAATTGATAATTTGAATAAATTTTAAAGGAAAGAGAATTGTAAATATATTATCTTCAGATTTTCAACAACATAATGTGGAATTCAGTTACATAATTTGTCTATGTTCCATTGATTACATTATCTGAAGACAAGAAGATTAGGGAAAAAACAGTCTTAAAGTCTGGCTAATAATCCAAACAATAGACTGAAAAACTTATTATGAACCGTAGCTCTCCATTCTTTAACTTTTCCTTCAATTCAACCTTCCTGAGGTGGGCGCAAGGTTTTCTGATTCTTTGTATCAGAAAAGTATTAAATTAACTGAAAAACATGAACAATGCAAAGCAAAAGCCAAACTAGAAAGCTTGAAACAATCTGCATTCAAGTGACAGTTAAAAAATAAGAAAATTATACACTGATAAAAGTTAGATATGATCATAGATTCAAACCTAGTAATCCTCCATGGTACCAACAAAGAAACTGTGATAGAGGATGAAAAGAAAGTTGTCACGGGACAGAGACACTACCTATGAACATATCTGCATGCATGAATCATATCCAGTGCCTTCTATCCTGCGACAGCACTCTCTCATCCCCTTAATTCTATTTTCCTTCTCCTTTCTGATGCTTCATGACCTATGTGTGTGTATATATAGCACCAATCCTCTAAAAAAAGCTGGAAAAGGGAACAATATTATTATAGTGTGGAAAAGTTTACAAGAATAATAATACACATACACATTCAATTTATATTTGTTTATTTTTTTTATCTTTCTCTTCTTATCACATATTTTATAAATTTATTATTTTTTTCTCATATTTTATAAATTTATATTTTTTTTCTTTAGATTATAACAAGTGGAGATGAAAATTTGAAGCATTCATTAATCATTTTTCTAAGGTTCATAATTCAATTTCACCATATTGATTATTAACAAGACACTTTCTAGGAATGTGCATGGGAGATTAATATATACACATATGTATGAGAAACTTCAATGGAGTTACTGAAACAGTGATGATAGGTAGTTTAGGACGTGCCAAGAAACTTGGTATTGAAAGTGATATCTAGGGTGGCTGAAGTGTGTGTCACGGAAAATCCAGGACATAATTAATTCAACTGTGCTTTGTAGAAATTAATAAATTACGTTTGAGATTAGGGTTTATGTCGGTTGCAAACTGTCAGTCATAAAAGTCCAAGGCAATACATAGAATAGGAGTGTGGAAGATGTCAACAAATGATGTCATAATACAGCATGTAGAAAAGTGTTAATGAATTGGAACAATGAAAAAGAGTTTAATGGAACAACTTTAATCAGCTTTTTATGCAGACATCAGTGTAATGAGGGTCAATAAAAACGGTATTGTTTTATGTATCAAATTCAAGGAAAAGTAATCTAATGTTCTTGGGGAGTTATTATTATTATGATGATACATAGAGAAAGTGCTAAAAAGCAATATTAGTTAAGAGATGTTTTCACACTCTTTTTCTATTTTCTTCAGAACAAAAACTTCTAGAAAACAATATTTACAATATGCTACAGAAAAAAAGTTTTAATTATGCACAAGAAACAAACAAATTTTAAAACATATAATCAAATTAACAAGGATGTTATTTTTATCAACCTTTTCCATAGGCAGAAACATATATAAGCCATATAAAGCATATATAATTAAGGGGGTTTAAAGTTTTTAAAACTGGACCAGTAATTCATTTGGTTAAAACACTGATTTGAAGTTTAATTGTATTTGATTTGGCATTAATAAATTAATAAAAAATAATTAATACATATAATAATATTAAATAAATATAATTTCATAATTTTTTAATTGAAAAAAGATAAAGTAAAACATTATTTTATTAGTTTTTTAAATTTCAAAGATACATGTGTAGTCCAAATTCAATGTATTATAATATTTATATTTAAATCTTAGTAAAATGAAACAATGTATATTGGTAATCAGAGTAAGGATAAAATGACAAATTTCTATAAATGTAATTCCAATATTGATATTTTTAAATTTTTGTGAACTTTTAAAAAAATATTTCGTAACGTTTTATGATTTTTTAATAGAAAACTTACAAAACAATAAACTCTTAAATGTTTTCTTATCATAAAAACATTGTAAATTAATTATTTAAAAAAATAAAAATACCATTTCAAACCGGTTGATTGTATTGAATTTAAAAAACTTTACGCTAATTCCGAAATTATTTAATTCTTTAGAGATTTAATAATGTTAATAAATTCTATTAAAAATATTTAAATTTACGAAAAATTTAGAACTTAACAAAGACTTAAATAATAATAAATAAATAATTTCAAAGCCTCAAATAAAATAACTGAAAATTCCTGAAACATATTAATTTTTTAATTCTATAAACTAATAAAATACTATATAATACACTTTTTATATATTTTTTGTATTGGAGAATGTTCGTATATGTTTAGTTTTGTTTTTATTTGTTTTTTTTTTCTCCTTATATTTACATAAAGATAAAAGAGGGTTCAGTAGCTAGGCTATCGGGACTTATCAAATTGAAAAATATATTTTTAAATAAAATATTTATTAATAATAATTCAAAAATATTTCAAATCATTTAATTTATTTAAATCGTTTAGTTTAATTATTTAAATTCTTATACCATTCTATTTTTTCAAACCTTTAGAGTTTAGTTTGATTTTATAAAAATTTAGTTGAATTCATGAAATAAAACACTTTTTATTTTGAATGGGTGAAGGTTTGGCCATGAAAGAGTTGTTATCATGAGTAATAATATACACTATGCACTAATTAATTATTATAGTATTGCGGGTTAATTTTTAATTCGTTAATTAATTAAGGGATTTTGACTTTATGACTTTCTACAAATTCAAAACATTTCTCACCACTGGTGTTATTATTATTATTTTTACATGTTTTAAATGAATAAAAAAGTTATATTCAAAACATTTTTGTATGTGATAAAAATAAGGTAAAAAAATAATCAGATAATTAGACTATTTTTTATTGTAATATGTTAAGTATTATTTTATGTTTGAAATTTCAATCTATAAGAAGAAAAATAGTTGAAATTAGATCACATGGAAATGTTGCAACTTATTGTAAAGCTTATTAGGTCCAAGAAGCCCAACTTATATTGGGCCACATACTAACCCTTTTATGGCTATTTTTTCTCCACCTCCATCATCTACACGGACACTTCCATAGGTATAAAAAATACCAAAATTTCTATAACTATAAACAAATCACATTTATTAGCGATACGATGGACAATTCCAAAGATTTTTTCAATCTACAACTAGACAAAGCAATCAAGAAGCAATTTTAAATTTGAAACATTGATGTCAACGCTTCTAAAATAATTTTCAAATTACATAATTTATTTATAAAAATAAAATAATTTTTAAATTATACAATTTAAAAGTAATTAAGAAAATAAAATAATTTTTAGATTATATGATTTGAAGTAACTTTTAAATTATACAATTTAAAATATTAAAAAAATTCAAAAAATACATAAATACAAAATCATAATAATTTAAAAATAATGTTAGAATTATTTTTGTTCTTTTAGTTATATGGAGTGTTTTTTAAATCTATGAAAGTACTGAGAGAATGAGTTCTTTTTATAATTCTTAACAATTTTTTTTATAATGATACTTATATTTATAATTATATATAGATATATAACAAGTATGCTTGCATTTCAAGAGTATTTTCAAATACTCATGAAATATAAAATATAAAAAAATAAAATCGAAAATATTCTCAAATTATTTAATGATAGTAAAAATAAAAATTAAAAAAAACAAAGATATTTTATAAAATTAAATTAATTTGAAAATTAGTTTTATCAAAGACAACTTTATTTTATTAATGATTATTTCTTGAGACTTAATAATTAATACAGTAATTGAGAAAATTTTATAAAAATCTTATTTGTTTGAAAATTTAATTAAATAATTTTTTTATCTCTTTATATACCTCTAACAACTTTTATAAGAAAAAAAGTGTTCTTAAAGACATTTAGTTGGCTAAAAACATTTTTTTGTTGGCTAAGCTGTTTTTGATGCAAAATGATTACTAATTTTTAGTTGAGTTTCTTTTGTACTTACCATTTTTTTCTTTGTATATCAATTATCTCAATTTTAAGAATAATTAATCGATTACATGAACTTGTATCCATATAATATATAATCTGAATCTGTTGCAACATCAGTTCTGTTGTTTTTATATGTTATTCAATGATATTTGCATTCCCTTTTCTTCAACTTTACACCATTCTTATCACAATTCTGGATTTAGTGTTGTCTAATGAAGATGAAGTGCGTACTTGCGTATAAAGGAATATAGCACGAGTTTATCAAATCACTACTTTCATACATATTTTATGAATTTTCAATCATCGGCACATGTCTGTTAGTTAGGTCATCAATTAGGTACTTCTTACATTGGACCACAGAACAATGTTTAGGCCACAAACGACAGATGTGGCAGTTCTATAATTTTCTAAAGTTCACCTCATGAATGTTCTAAGGATGTCACTGAATATTAAATATACTTCATCAAATATCATTAAGAATTATTGAAAAAAGTATCCACTAACTGAGTCATGTATTTTTATACACTAATAATATGTTTCTATTTACTCAACCAATACCAAAGAGGTATTTGTCAGCTTACCTATTTTCTAAGGCTATAGACAACAAAATAAGTATACATTGTGCTTGTCTTATGCTGTGGTCCTCTCCTTTGACTCTCTATTTCACTGTCTTGGTGACTCTACTTTTTCATCAAGTTGATGTGTAGTTTCCTGACTCTTCTGTTGATTTGTCTGATGAATCATTTTCAGTCCAATGAGGATCATGCAGAACTTCTTCTTGCATCTTCCTTTTCCAATTCCAGTGCTTGAATCAGACTTTTCAAGTAAATTTCTGCATCCCCAGAAGCACTTTTAGGCATCAAATGTTCTGCAACCTCAGCTGGAGTGATTTTGATTTCCTTGAGGAGTTCACATATTGTGCCAAACAATTGGTGTGACTCAATGTTCAGATAATTCTTAGCCAACAACTTGAATGCCTCAAAGCCACAATAGGATAACTCTATGTGCTTGTCCATTCTCCCTTTCCTAACCAATGCAGGGTCCAATTTCTCCACATAGTTTGTGGTGAAAACTATTAGTCTCTCCCCCCCACATGCGGACCATAACCCATCAATGAAATTCAGAAGACCAGAAAGTGTTACCTGGCTACTTTTAACATCTCTTTCTTGCATTCCTTGTTGTTTTTGGCCTTGATCCTTCTCCTTCTCTTCCTCTTCCTTTTCCTTTTTCTTCCTCCTTTGACCAGTCAAATCAAGTGAACAATCTATGTCCTCAATCACAATTATAGACTTGCTTGATGTCTCAATCAGAAGCTTCCTCAATTCAGTGTTGTCCTTCACAGCAGTCAACTCAAGATCATACAAATCATATCCTAACAAATTTGCCATAGCAGCAATCATTGTGGACTTGCCTGTTCCTGGGGGTCCATAAAGTAGGTACCCTCTCTTCCATGCCCTCCCAATCCTTGCATAGAACCCTCCTGCCTTGCTGAATGTGATGAGATCATCAATGATCATCTCCTTCTCCTCAGGATCCATAGCTAGTGTTTGAAATGTTGCAGGGTGCTCAAACACCACATGGCTCCAATAAGAACCACTATTTGTGTAAAGCTTCCTTTGTCTGTTTTTCACCCTAATGGCCTTACCCTCTTTCATAACATACTTAAGATATGTCCCTAAGATTACATCTCTATTTCTCTTATGAAAAGTGAGCTTGTAGTACCTTCTCTCATCTGACATAGGGTGGTGGAAGGAAATTGTGGACTGTGGCTTGGAAATGTGCTTGCCAGAGGCCCACCAAAGCTTGACACCATTGAAGTCATCAGCTACTTCTTCATGATCATCCATGCTGAGAACAAGAGACTGGTTGTTCTTCCCTATGTCAGCTTTGAGCCTCTTTGCTTGTGTTGATGCCTTGGAGCTGAGGTAGTTCTCTATGGCAGAATAGGCCTCACTGCGCATGAGTCTCTCCCCTGTGAACTCATGGAATGTGATTTGGATGTAAGGGTACACATAAGTCACCAATCTTTGGGAGTGTTTCTCAATTTGGTTGATAAGTTGGTAGGGGAAAAATTGCTTAAACATTGCCCAAACAAACATCAAGGAACCAACTATGGATCCTATGTGAGCAAACATATCTCCTGTATTCATTCTGTTTCCACCTCTTACTCTCTCTTGCCCACAAATTTCTGGTTCAGACATTGTCTTATATAGAGGATTCAGGATACGTGTCACAAAATATCCATCTCATATCTCATAATATCTTTGGATATACTTTAAGAAAAAGTAGAGCATATTCTTAATAAAATAGTTTTACATTGTGGATAAATCATAAATCATAGTATATAATAAGTTTTTTGAATTTTATAATACATTAAAATGATATGGCTAGTGACTTCTGGTCGATTCACATGATAAAGCTTTATTACCAATATTAAACACATAATTTTATATATTATGAATAGTTTTTTTTTCAATTTTGTCATAAATAATTTATTAGGAGCACTTCCACTATATCTATGCTATGTTTTGTTGTGTATGACGTGTGTTGATGCGTGCTAAATTTTCATAACAACACCGACTAGAGGTTCCTTAATCAATTGGATAAGAAGACAAAATAGAAGAGAAAAACAAAAACATTTGGTTAGGTATCAAAATTTTGACTTTCTTATGCTACACAGTTATCGTTTTGGTTGGTTCTTATAAAGTTTGAAAGGTCACCGGATAAAGATGAAACCAGACTTTGCTTTTGTAAGAAAAAATAAATTAGGCTTCTTTTATGTTGAGCACAGAGCAACAAAACAGAATGACAAGGGGTGTTGTTTTTCTTATTCAATGTTTTTAATAGAAATAACATACAGTTGCAAAGATACCTTGATCCAAAACAAGATCTTACAATTATAAACTTATCTATATAAAATACATTGAGACAATTGATAATAATTGCAGACTATTATAGGTTAAATGTCTTGAAATGCTTATAATAATTGTCTTGAAAGTCACATTAATGATAACTTTTACTGATTGATAGTATAATATTTTCAGTTTTTGATAGTTCTAACTATTAAATTTGTGAGCATATGAAATTTATACGTATAAAATACCAAATTATTGTAAGAATATATTCACAGTTATTTATGTTTCAAGAACAAGATTAAAAAATTTATATTGCTGAAGAGTTACATCTTTTCAAAATAAAATAAAATGGTGATAAAAATAGTGATCAAACTACCAAATTCTAGTACAATGTAATGTGGTCACTTTAATTTCCAACTAACAACATTCTCTATACTTGTATGTTAAACATGATGAGAGACACACTCTGTTGTGTCTTTCTCATATTTTCTAGAAGAGACTTGGACATGAAATTCATATTGAGAATATCTGTTTATCTATGATCCACCAAACCTTTCATGAATAGCAAAATTTCTAATTAGTTTTCATATTTGATTTCACTATCTATGTATGAATCCGGGGAGTGAAAAAGGGTTTGTAAATTATGGTCTCACGTAATTGTTGTTAGGACCCCACATTAGGCTCTCAATTATAGAGATTATTCCTATATTCTCACATTCAGAATGGTTTGTATTGTGATTTGAAGAAAACAAAAGAAAACAACAGAAGGCTACACTTAATTATCATTATTTTCATTATCTTCGGTGACTTCTGTCATTTTTGTACCCTTCATTGTCAATTTAAGCAACATTGCTCACCTTTACTTATTTTCTGTGATTTTATGAAAGTTGATGGGCAAGGAAATTGTGAAAAATGAATTTGCAATAGTCAAAGGTAACATGAAAAATTGGAGTTAATTTAACTGGCCAATTGCAATGGTGGTCAATTTAACATGACCCCAAATTTGTGCCAAATGAAGTAACATTAACAAATGAACATTGCTGCATAATGAAGAAAAAATATTTACAGAAAGATAGAACAGAAAATAGTATGTAGAATATAGAATAATTATCACCAGAAAAACTTGATTAGATCAGTGTTATTTCAAATAAGCCAGTAATGATTTGAACCAGTAAGCAGTGAAAGTTACAAATCCTGAACTGTCCTCAAGTAATAACATCGAATCCATAAGCACTTTGTGACTTTGTAATTATCATAGTTTAATATAAAATAAAATATCGATGGAAATGGAGAACTGTTCGATAATTAACTTGATCTAGTATCTGAAAACTAATTATTCAAGAAATATTGAACTTTTCCCTTATCAACCAGGTCAAAGATCAAAGAAAAATAATTTCTTTTTTGGCCTGCAAGAGAGTTGGAACAATGAATTAGATTGTTAAGAGAATGATCATTGCATGTTAACTTGACTAGGATGTTTTTTATTAAAAAAACACTATTCTTCCGTATAGTAAAATCTTTGAACTGCCATTTTTTCAAGTTGTTAGTCTCCAATCTTGTAAGACATAATTTTAACACGAACCACACATTATGCTATATACAAAGATGGCACAAGCTGAAATGAAATGAGTTCAATCTGCTACTCTAAGAAACACTAGAAAAACCAGAAGACAAAGAAAACAGAAATTGAACAACACAAGGTTAATTGATTCTTATTTAGCCAAGAAGATACATTGGAAAAATTGGTAGATATTCCCGATGACCACCAAATCCTAGTAGTGGTAGTATATAGCAGCAATTACCAACTAATAGAAAATTTAACTGGCTAGATCAATAATCTATTCTTATTTGCAAAAACATTCCCGTTGCCCCTCAACAAAAACCATTTTCCTTCACCACATTCTCCCTAGTTTTTTCTTTGTTTATTTCCTCCGTCTGAAGAGATTCTTCCTTCTCTTTCTCCTCCTCCAACTTCTTTTGTGCTTCTTCTTCTGCCTTTTTCCTTGCTTTTTCCTCCTTGTCCTCCTCAAGAGCCTTAATCAATTTCTCCAGGCAAGTGTCCACATCTTCATCCACAGACTTTGGCATTAGATTCTCTGCAACATCAGCAGGTGACATTTCTGTCTCTTCCAACAGAATCCCAATTCTACCAAACAAAAGGTGAGACTCAACATCCAAGTAGTTCTTGGCTAGCACCTTGAATGCGTCATAACAACAATAGGACATCTCAATGTGTTTATCCATCCTCCCTCTCCTAATGAGAGCAGGGTCAAGTTTCTCCACATAATTTGTGGTGAAAATGATGATCCTCTCACCTCCACAAGCTGACCAAATCCCATCAATAAAATTCAACAACCCAGATAGAGTTACCTTGCTGCTCTTGCTACTCTCCTCTTCATTCCTCCTCATAGGATCTTTCGGTTCTTCACTCTCAACCTCTTCCTTCTTCTTCTTCCTCTGGCCCGTAAGATCAAGTGAACAATCAATGTCTTCAATCACTGTAATAGACTTACTTGGAGTGTCAATCAACAACTTCCTCAACTCAGTGTTGTCCTTCACTGCTGTCAACTCAAGATCATACACATCGTAGTTCATGAAATTAGCAATGGCAGCTATCATGGTAGACTTCCCAGTCCCTGGAGGACCATACAAAAGGTACCCTCTTTTCCAAGCCTTACCTATCTTTGCATAATAATCCTTTCCCTTCTTAAACTTAGTAAGGTCTTTTAGGATATCTTCCTTCTTTTTCTGATCCATTGCTAGTGTTTCAAAAGTTGCAGGGTGCTCAAACACTATATGGCTCCACTTTGACTGCTTGTAACCATACCAACCACTGCTGGGATTGTTGGTGTAAAGCTTCAACTGCCTGTTTCTCATCTCAATTTCCTTCCCCTCTTCCAACACATGCTTTATGTAAGACATGGTGATGATCTCACGGTAGCTTTTGTGGAAAGTGAGCTTGTAGAACCTTTTTTCATCAGAGGAACCGTAGTAAGAGAAAGGGTTGTACCTTTGAGGATTGGAGCTTATTTTGTTTGCACTCCACCACACTTTGACACCTTGGAACTCGTCTGTGATCTCTTCATTGTCATCCATGCTGAGGACTAATGGGCTTTGGCTATCCTTCACAACTTCAGCTTTCAGTTTTTTGGCTCTTTGAGATGAGTTTGCACTGAGGTAGGTTTGGATGGCAGTGTACGCTTCACTTTTCTTCAGTCTTTCCCCTGAGAACTGAGGAAAGGTTATTTGGATGTAAGGGTTGAAGTGGTTGGTCATTTTTTGAGTATAGGCTTGAAGACGGTCACGAAAGTTAGGAGGAAAGAATCGCTCAAAAATGGTGTACATGAACACAAAAGTGGCCATTACTGATCCCATTTGAGCCCATAGATCCCCCATCATCTCTCTGCTGCTCTTGCTTTTCTCACTTCTGTCTCGTCTTGTACAATTTCTGTGTCTATATGTACACACACACATATATATATATATATATATATACACACACATGTGTTTTCTTTCTTGCCAAGTTCCTCAAAGGAAAAGTCAAAGTTTTCATACATGTGCCCTTTCTTGTCAAGTTCCTCCAAGGGAAAGAAAAAGAAAAAAAGAAAACTTTTTCACATGGCATTATTAGGTTGTTGTTTTTATTCCTTCCTTTGATGCACATTGAATATGTAATCGATTGAATTATACATTTGGAATAATATTTATTTTGTACTTAACAATTATTTATTTAATTCTTTCATATATTTTTTTATATATATTTATGTGTTTAAACAATAGAGATAAAAAGAGATTAGTAATGTTATGTACATATATAATTCATTTTTTCATTTTTATAAAAGAAGATAAAGACAATTTTTTTACATAATTTTATGAAGTTAAAATTGAAGTTGATTCTCTCGTATAAACATTATTATTACTATGAGTTTAGATATATATATATATATATATATAGTATTTGGTTGTGTTAATTAGTAATTGAAGGTAACAAATGGAAAAAGTAAAGTATGCGTTGGTAGTTTCGCCCCATTTGGCAGATGCGACAATAGCAGCCTCACCTTCTTCCACGTTACATCATAAACACGCGTCCTTAGGATAATCACTTACACGCCATTTCCTTTTTAACCTCATCTCTTCTTTCTACACCCTCTACAAATTTTCAAATTTCTTCTTTCTCGTTTTTTCAAAAAATAATAATGAACATTTTTCATCACTTATTGCAAGTTTTAGATAAGCTTTTAGCACATCAATTAGACCAAGATTAAAATATTTTATAGCAATAACGTTAATATATTATAAAATTTCAAGACACGTAGATATTTGAGTAAATATATTGATATTTATGTTCTATTTTCCGAATATATGAGATTTTGTTAGGAGTTTCCTTTCCCCTCTGAAAGTTAAAAGTATTATAGATTTTGCAATTTGTAAGAGAAAAGATAAAGTATACTTCTCTCCATCATGTAATTTCACATTTGAAATTATTGTTAGACAACTCAAAAATGTATACGTCCACTTACAAACGAGAAAATAACTTGGTTTTGCTTCTTAAAAAGATTTGGATGATTTTTTTAAGAATGAAAGTCTTCCTCAAAGTAATTATCACCAACAAAATCTTACGTTAATAAATGTAATTAATATTACTTTTTTTTTAAAGCTTCAAATTTTTTATATCAATTTTACATAAATAAAAATGTGAAAGCAAAATGTAAAATGTGACTCAATTTAATTAATGTATGAAAAATATTTATAAATGTATGGAGATGTGTAATAAATTTTCTAAATTGTAATGTATTCATGGGTTGTATTTAATATTTTGAAGTAATTTGTTCATCATGGTTATTATTTATTGAATATGTGAATGATATATGAGTCTTTTCATATAAGAAAAAATTTTGTTAAGACAAAAATAGATAATGTGATGCATTTAGGAAATTCAACAAGTAATGTGTTTATGATTTATGACTAATAAATATGTAAAACTTGTCAATAATGTTGTTTTTTAATAAAAAACATTGTATCCTTACAACATAATGAAATTCAAACATCATTTGAGAAACAAGTGTTTTTTTCTAAATATGTGGTGATACATATTGTTAAAGAGTATGATCAAGTCAAGTATGTTAGCATTGATAGTGAATATTGTAATTTCATACTTGGATGTATTCATGGTCTACCATGTGTATGTGAATTGGTGTGATATGACCTTAATAATATACAATTGAATGCAATGCATACCATCGTATGTGAAACTGTTATTTACAAGCTGCTTATTTATATATATATATATATATATATATATGTGTGTGTGTGTGTGTGTGCGCTTGTGTTAATGTGTCTGAGATATAATAAATAGGCTCTAACAATAAAGTCGGATCTACTATGGACACAAGACTCCTCATAGTGACACAACAAGGGAAGAAGTGCATGAAACAAGAGAAAACAACAAGAAAAAGAAAAAATTGAGATGATACATAATTAGTTTAGGGGCAATTTTGTCTTTTACACTCCTTATGAGAAAACCATATGGGTGCAAAAATCAATTCCCTTAAATTGGATTTAGTGATCCCTATACCATTTTTTAAATTGGATTGTTAAAATTGTTGACCCAAGTTGGTCTAAGTACTATTTTTGTTGGAATATTTCGTTTAAGTCCTAATATAAAAATGTTAAATCTTCTGAAAATATTCACGATGAGATTTAATTGAATTTTTAGTTAAAAATATATTCAAATTGAATATAAAAATTATGTACAAGTTGATTTGACAATATAAAAAAATTGAACTAAACCAAATCAATTTTTTATGTTTGGTTTAGATCAATTTTACGATTTAGATAAATTTTATAGTCATTGTATGAATTTTTTATTAATATATGTATTATATTTAAACAATATAACATAAAAAAAAACATAAATATTAAAATTAGATAGTCAGTCACAAATCAATTTAGATATATTAAATTTTTCTTTCACATACATATATCTCACATACATATATTTTCTACGTGTAAAATAATAAATAATATAATAATATATAAATAATTGATTTTGATCCATTCTAAAATTTTAATATGAAACCAATCTGAAACTACTAAAATTTTAATCCAAAAATCAATCTAAACTACATGATTCTAGTAAAAATATTCAATTTATTAAAAAATAATTTTAATTAGTTATCAATTTTTTACATCTTTTTAATTCAATTTTCAATTATTTATTTATATCAATTTGGTTCTATATATTTTTAATTTTCTTAAATTTTATGTTAAATTTATTTTTTATCATTTAATTTCAAATTTATCTTTTTAGTTTTTATAATTCGACAAAAAGTTTGTTTTAGTCTCTACCGAAAACAACTTATATATAAGCATTCTCAAAATAAATATGCAGTTAGATATTATCAATAAAAAGTTAGAATTGTAGTTTGTCATGTAAATTATTTACAATTGTTAAATTTTAATTATAGTTGAACATTGAAATTAAAGCAAACATTTTTTAAATTATAATTTTAAATAATTTGATAAATTAAAAAATATATTTAAACCAAATTCTAGATAATGTATGAAAGTGCAAATTTTCAATCATATTTGTTTATAATTAAGTTTATAAACCAAGATAACAGTAAATATTATGTTTAAGAAATTTAATGAAACAGTTAAAATATTAAAATAAATGGTCTGTTTTTTTTTTGTTTCGTCAGTGATAATGTTAAACACTTTTAAGCAATCTGTTATGTTTTTCTTTGCTTTATTTTTTTTTTCCAACTTGTAATAATATATAACAAAGAATACACATCACTTGAATGAAGCAAATATCAATATTATGCAGATGCATGACTTGCAGCAATTAACTATATGTTATTGCTGTACTTGTGTATTCTATAATGAAGTTTGATATGAAGAACAACAATGTCATTTTCTCCCATAAAATGTTTCTGATTAAAAAATGATAAAATGACAGAAAAGTGTGTACTAGTTCTGCGTCACAATGATAAATTAAGCAGTTCTTTAGGATTTTATTTAATTCTAAATATGAATAACTTCAAAATGCCATTATTTTTGAAGAAAATTGCTGATCATATGGAATTAATCTGTCAAATCCCTCTGTTTTTTATAACAAAAATAGATTTAGAAGTTATTTTTCTATTTATTTATTTTAACTAAACTGATTGATAATATATAATGTCAGAAACTATCTTGTCACTTTAGTAAGTTCAACAACCAGATGATTATATTTTCAATAATTGAACTTATGATTCTCTGAATTTAATTTTCTCTTTGCATTCAAGTGCACACCTACATTCTTTATGATGATTTTCAAATTAAAAGCATTGAATCAAACAGATCACATCATGGAAGATCAAAGAAAAAACGCAGCAACAACTTGATGTAAGCACACCAATAATTGATATCCTAAGGTTTGATGAAAACCAGTGTTTCATTTTCATTGGACCAAAAGCTGTTGGATAACAATGTGAAAAGGAAGCCAAATGATGTGAACCAAATCTACTAAAACGTTTGAACAACATGGATTTTTATTTTCTGCCCAAGAAAATGTTCAAACACTGACAATTACAGAAGATTCTGCATAGAATTAGAAATCAAAGTTCAAATACAGATAAAGTACAATGATAGAGAAAAAAATTACTAATCGATGACACGATTTTCTTCCACCACTACTTCACCATGTTTAATATCTTTACTCACCTGTACATTGAATTGCTTCCTTTCTGTCTTCTCAAGAAATTGAATCAAGCTAAGCAAGCAAGTGTTCACTTCTTCATCCAATGATTTTGGCATCAGATTCTCAGCAACATCAGCAGGGGTGATCTTCCTCTCTTCCAACAACTTCTCAATTCTAGGAAACAAATGGTGAGACTCAATATCCAAGTAGTTATTGGCAAGCACCTTGAATGCCTCAAAGCAACAATATGACAATTCTATGTGCTTATCCATCCTCCCTCTCCTGATCAAAGCAGGGTCAAGTTTCTCCACAAAGTTTGTTGTGAAAACTATGATCCTCTCCCCCCCACAAGCTGACCAAATTCCATCTATAACATTCAACAGTCCAGAAAGTGTTACCTTACTTCCCCTGTCCTCATCATCTTCATCCCTTTTTGCAGAAGAACTTTTTTCTTCACTACCCTCAACTTTTTCCTTTTTCTTCTTCCTCTGACCAGTGAGATCAAGAGAGCAATCAATGTCTTCAATCACTATAATTGACTTGCTTGAAGTGTTAATTAACAGCTTTCTCAGATCTGAATTGTCCTTCACTGCTGTCAACTCAAGATCATACACATCATAGTTCATGAAATTAGCCATTGCAGCTATCATGGTAGATTTCCCAGTACCTGGAGGACCATACAGTAAGTACCCTCTTTTCCACGCCTTCCCTATCTTGGCATAATAACTCTTCCCACTTTTGAACTTCAAAAGGTCATTGATGATACCCTCCTTCTCCTTTGGCATGATTGCAAGTGTCTCAAAAGTTGCTGGATGCTCAAAAACCACATGGCTCCACCTTGTCTTGCTGTTTGTGTAAAGCTTCAGCTGTCTATTCTTCGTCTCAATGACCTTCGCTTCTTCCAAAACATGTTTGAGGTAAGTCTCAGTGATGAGACTTCTATAGCGTTTGTGGAAGGTGAGTTTGTAGTACCTTTTTTCATCTGGAGAACGGTACACAGAAAAGGACTGAGTTTTGGGGGTGATTGAGTGAGAACCCCACCACACCTTCACTCCTTGGAACTCTTCCATGATCTCTTCATTATCATCCATGCTAAGGACTAAAGGGGTGTGTGTGTCTTTGACTTTGATCATTTCTCCTTTGAGCCTTGTGGCCCTTTGGGAAGAGTGTTCACTAAGGTAGGTTTGGATGGCAGTGTAGGCCTCACTTTTCATGAGGCGTTCACCTGTGAATTCATGGAAGGTGATTCTGATGTAAGGGTACACCAAGGTGGTGAATTTTTTGGTGTACCTTCCAACATAGACTAGAAGAGTTGGAGGAATCAAGCGTGTGAGCATGGCATATATGAACATGGTTGAGGCCATGAATGACCCTGTTTGTGTCCACATTTGATACATGTTATGTGACTCTTGCTCTCACACAATAGTGATCTTGTGACTAGATTGCGTCTGCAAGAGCCTGGTTTGTTATATGCTAGAAAGCATTTCTGCTGTATTTATAGAGTTATACAGAGCACACAGTTTAGGCTAGGAAAGACGCGTGCGTTTTCCTTAAAAAGTCACGAAATTACTGATATCGTTGCTAAGAATTGTTGACCAAATTGTGTGAAGGAAATTTCATTTTTCTATGGTGGCTAAGTAATCTGTTTTTTACATTAACTTGACATCACTTGAATGATTAATTTACAATTCTCTTTACCACTTAAATGGTAAAGGATAGAATTAAGAGATATTAAGAATTAATTACAAATCAAAAAGATAATTTAAAGAGCAAAAACATGTAAATTAGAACCATTGTGTTTGTTTAAGGATGTGGGAACATTGTAAAATTGTCCTACCACCCAAAAGTGCTTCTTTTATGATACAAGGGAACTAACCATGTTACATAAGGGTGTCAGTCAAAATCCCTGAGGAATTAACTAACTAATCCCCTAAAAATTCTAAGATATTCTAGTGTATGAATGAGTAAAGGGGTGATCAAATTAAGATTTAAGTGAGATTAGGAGTCTATGAAAGGGTAGTTAAGCTTTAAATAAATTTTTCAAATAATTAATTAACTTATAAACATGAATATGGAAAATTAAGAGTAGTTAATTAGATGGGGAGGAAATTCATAATTGAGAAGCTAGTAAGCAGTGAAATAAACTAATCCTTGACCTATATAGTTAATTTGATTCATCACAACATTTAATTCAATTTTATCTTATGGATACTAAAATAATGCTACATTCTATTACATTATTTATTATTTATGCATTGAATGACTGTGATACAGGCTTGGGTAACTATATCAAATGCTTTTTAAGAGTAAAAAGATTTTGAGTCTTATAGGGGTGTAATTATAATTTAGTAAAATTATAATTAAGTTCAACCAAGGATATATATATATATAATGATGTGATGAGGGACATTAGAATTTGGACTCTATGAACATCATCTTTAATAAAAATGTTTAAAAATTGCTTAAAATATATAATTTATTATTAAAATAAGATGATATAACATAAAAATTATTTATAATTATTTAAGAGTTTCTTTTTTAAAATAATTCTAAACAAATGGATGTTTAGATATATAACATACATTTCATCTTTATAAATAAATAAATCTCTTTTTGGATATATTCTTAGAATCTCTAATAAATATTAAGATGAGATGACTTTGGGCTTAAAATTTTCAATCCTGTAATTATGGCCGAAGCAAGTGAAGGTGACCGATTTTATCATCACTAATCAAATTATAATATATAATCACGTCTTAAAATATATTATCTTATATAAATAGTTAAAATTTATAGTTTTCCAAATTCATGATTTCTAATAACTTTAATATTTTAACACAAGATTTGTCTTCTGGTAAGGGTGTTTAGGATAATATATTTTGGAGTAACTTTTCCTTTGTTTTATTAGAGGACTGTTAATGCACTCACCTAATCCAAGAATTGCTAAGTTAATTAGTGCATTGTCACAGCTTACGCAAACGAATGACGTTAAATGCACGCCGTGCTTATAAATTGGCTTAGTGTTAGCGACGTGGGACTTTTTCTCAATATTCTAGTTATAAATATTAAAATTTGCGGCTAGAAATGAATTCCCTGTAGATATTATCAGAACAATGCTCATCAAAACTAGACAAGATTAACATATCTTAATCACTTCAGTAACCTTTAATTCAATTTATTGCTTCAGAAAACTAAGGAAAATTCATAGCATACATAATACCAATTGTTTCGCTAATATGATTGATCATAATGTAAATTAATGGTCAGTGCCATTTTCTTTCACCTCTTCTCTAGATTTTCCATTAGTTTCAACCTTTTTCTCTTTGGCTAACTCTTCCTTTTCATTCTCTTCCTTCAATTTTGCTTCCTCATCCTCCTTGGCCTTTTTCTCTGCTTCCTCTTCTGCCTTCTTCTTGGCCTCCTCAAGAGACTCTATCAAACTCTTCAAGCAAATTTCAGAATCTTCAACAGTTGACTTAGGCATTAGACTCTCAGCTACATCAGCAGGTGACATATTGGTCTCTCCCAGCAACTTCTCAATAGTAGGAAACAGACTGTGAGACTCAACCTCCAAGTAGTTCTTGGCTAGCACCTTGAATGCTTCATAGCCACAATATGACATTTCTATGTGCTTGTCCATCCTTCCCCTCCTTATGAGAGCAGGATCAAGCTTCTCCACAAAGTTTGTTGTAAAGATTATGATCCTCTCTCCACCACATGCTGACCAAATCCCATCAATGAAATTCAACAACCCTGATAGAGTCACCTTACTTGGCTTGCTCTCTTCTTCCTCAGCTTTCTTCGCAGGATTCTTTGGTTTCTCCTCATCCTCATCTTTCTCCTTCTCCTTCTTCTTCTTCCTCTGGCCAGTGAGATCAAGAGAGCAATCAATGTCCTCAATCACTATAATGGACTTGCTTGATGTTTCAATCAGCAGCTTCCTTAACTCTGTGTTTTCCTTCACTGCTGTGAGTTCAAGATCATACACATCATACTTCATGAAATTAGCCATAGCAGCTATCATGCTTGATTTCCCAGTTCCCGGGGGACCATGCAGTAAGTACCCTCTCTTCCAAGCCTTCCCAACTTTAGCATAGTACTCTTCTCCTGTCCGAAACCTATCAAGGTCGTTGATAATCTCTTCCTTCTTCTTTGGATCCATTGCAAGAGTATCAAAACTTGAAGGGTGCTCAAAATTCACATGGCTCCACTTGGTGCGTTTGTAGCCATACCAATCATTGCTGGGGTTGTTGGTGTACAACTTGAGTCTCCTATTCTGAACTGCAATATCCTTTCCTTGTTTCAACACATGTTGGATGTAAGAGGCTGTGATGAGGTCACGGTAGCGCTTGTGAAACGTTAGGGTTAGAAACCTCTTCTCTTCCGAAGTAGGGTAAAATGAGAATGACTGTGTTTTTGGGATAGTGTAGTTTGCACTCCACCACAGTTTAACACCTTGGAACTCATCTGTGATCTCTTCATTGTCGTCCATAGAGAGGACCACAGGGTTTTGACTATCCTGCACCACTTCAGCTTTGAGCCTTTTGGCTCTCTGAGATGAGTTTGCACTGAGGTAGGTTCTTATGTCAGTGTATGCTTCACTTCTCTTCAACCTTTCTCCTGAGAACTCGGGGAAGGAGATTTGGATGTAAGGGTAGAAAAGGCCTGTGAATTTTTGTGTGTATTTTCTGAGATAGATTCGAAGATGGTATGGGAAGAATTGTTCATACATGGCATACACAAACATTATGCCAGCCATGAGTGAACCTAGTTGAGACCATACTTCACCAATACCTCTCATCTTTTCTGTTTTCTGTTTTTGTGTTTTTTCTGTTTAATGAATACATGCAGTGTGGGTATTTATAGACTCAAATATCCGACACCAAGTAACGTTTTTTTCTCAGCCTATTTTATCACATTTCTTTTAGTTTTTAGCTATTTCATTGAAATGTCAATTTTTCAAACATAAATGTTTTCAAGTTAAAAATAAAAGAAAGCAATTTGATATTGTTATCAATTTTTGTAAAATAACCATATTTTTATTAAAGATAGTAGACTGATATGGGATAAACCGAGGAATAAAGTTTTTTTAATCAAGTTTTTAAACTTTTTTAAGAATGAGTTCTTATTTTAAAGAGTAGTGATAGATGATGGATACCTAGATTTTGAAACACCCTTTCTTATTAACACACAAAATTTATTTATTTAAAGTAGAAAAAAAATAAAAAATAAAATTAAGGTGTGAGATGGACGTGGAAAAGAGATACTTAAATCATTTTTCTATTCTAAAACCCTTAATCTGATCCCATCAATGAAGCTTGTTAGATAATAATAGAAATAGACCATAAAGTGTAATCCACTACTTTAAAATTATTTTATTAATATTTTATAATTAATTCATCATCTCAAATTATATAATAAGAGTTTAAAATAAAAATTTCCTTTAATAGATGTTTGTATTTATATATTTTTTTATTCAATGAGTATAATAGAATATATTATTTATTTTTTGTGTTATGCTTCTAAGATTTTATATTTTTATCACCGGTTGTTTTCATCTACACTTTAACTATATTTAAAAATAATAATTATAAATTTATAAAATATATGATGTAATGAAAGAACAAATGTTAAATAAATGAATGTAAAATGAATAAACATATAAATTATTCTCCTAAAATAAATAAATGAATGAAAATGTATATAATAAACTTAGAATTAAGGAAGTTAGAAGTAACATCATGAACAGTTTAAGGAGTCACGGCACCTTAAATTTCTTGTGAGATTCCCTTTCCCTTTGTTGTCATTTTGTAGAGTTGATTTGATTGATTGTGTTTTTCAATAGCTGCCATTGTTGACCTTCCAAGATGCTTAAGGAGCCTTTTTCTTTGGCATGTGTCTTTCTTTTGTCTGCTTGTGTTATAACCCAACCTATACATTACCCTTTCTATATAATTTTCTTAAATTTTTATTAAGGACATGGTTTTATGATTATATCATGTTTCCAATTACAGAGATAATTACTTTTCTAACATTAATCATATATTTAGTTTTCCTCTTTTCAAAATTAATCATATTTTTTTATTTTTTTTCATCAATTTACTACTTTTATCTCATATTTTCTTTTCTTTTTTTCATTTCTGATACATATCATCATGCATGCATCCTTTTTTATAGCAAAGTACAAGTGAGTTGATATGTTTTATATTCTTTATTTTTATTTTTCTGATAAACAAAGTACTAGTGTTTCTATTATATATATGATTCAATAGAATATAAACCTATTTGACAAAAAAAATGTAAAATACAATAAATAATTCTCATTCAAGTGTTGCATTCTCTTTGATTTTGAAAGTGTTGATTATGCTGCATATATTTTTATAATATATGTGTAACTTGACTAAGAAGACTAAGGTAAACTATTGTTTAATTTAGCAAAAACATTTGTCCATGCTTATATTCCTCTTTAATTTAAATATGTTTGTATGAAAAAAAAAAGCTTACATTATTAACAATAATGAGCATCAATGAGTAGAAATATGAGAGGAAGAAATAAGATGGATTTACAAAGAAAAATAGGAAAAAAATGCAAAGTGGGAGGGAAATTTTTTTGTTTCGTGTATTTATAAAAATTAAATAATTCTAGAAATAAATTTTACAAATAAAAAAATGTTTATATTAAGAAAGATTGAAGAAGAAAAATAAAATTGTACAGGTTAAATTTAATTTTAACTATAAAAAATAGGATAATAATTTCTTATCATTTTTTAATGAGTAATAATAACAGTTTAAATAATTAAATTACTTTTTTACAATTCAGTATTAAAAGTAACAATTTCTACATAATTTAATTATAAATTGATTTGTTATTTTTAATCTTTTTCATTTAATCGATTTTTTCAATCAAAAACTAATCCAACCTTTGATTTTATTTACAACTTCCTTTATTATACAAATTTTAATAATAGAAGAAGAATACTATAGTCATTATAAAAAATCATAAATATAGTTCATTAAAATCAGATATGAATATAAATGATAATGTTTTTATCTTATAAAAACAATCATACAATAATATTTACATAAAATATTCACATTTAAATACTAATACGGAGTAATTTTATATTAATAAAAAAATCAAATTGGGATAGATAAAAAATTATAACAAATTGTAAAGATATCAAAAAGTTACATATGTTATATATAAAAATACTTATATTTAAATACTAACAACTTTTTATTGTGGTCAACATTTTTCTCATGATAAAAATCAATTATAATTACGAATTTCACCTAAAGATGAAAATATATTAATTTATACTTTTAAATTTATTTTATTCGTTGCTCGTAATAAATAAAATACAGTTATTTATATAATAATTTTATAAATTTAAATTTATTTTTTAATATACAATTCTATAAATTAATTAAAATATAATTTTATTATATGTACTATTACATTAAAATTATAAAAAAAAATATACTAGTTATTTTAAATACCTTATAAACATACTTGTAAGTAGGTCAACAGAAATGTATTATACTGACAGAGACCAATAAATGCTTCTGTTCATTTCCTGGAAACCTTGATGAAGTTTCTGTGAGAGTTCAGTTGCTAGATGGAGAAGAAAATACCTAAAAATTAGACTTTTAGGTCAACTTTTAGTCAAAATTTTGTACAATATTTTGTTTTCATTCTCTTTTGGAAATATAAGTACACCATGATACTACAACCTTTATGAAGAAATAATAATAATAATAATCATAATAATAATGTTTATTGATATGTCTTAAATTACAAACTATTGATCCTATAGACCAAATTCATGAATTTGTCTCACTGTAAAGGTTAATAATAAATTATCTTTAATTATCATATTATTATACTCAAAACATATAAACAAATAAGTAATGAAATAATTTTATTTTAGTAATTTATAGTATTGAAAATAACAACAATGGGTTATAAAACAATCATTAAGAGAAAAATTATTTTAAAATATTATTTTATAAAAGAAAAAATACAATTAACTCCACTAACACTACAAAAAGAAGGGAAAAGGTCTTTATCTTTACCATGAACATTATAAAAAAAGGGTAAAAATACTTCCATCTATATGAATGTTCTCATTTATAATATTAATCATTTATATCAAGATTTTTAAACAAAAAATTATAATGAAGCACATAACTTTTTTAAGAACAACCCATAACAACAACTATTTATTACTAGAATTTATCATATTTTATGTGACTTTTATTACAAAGAATTCGAAAGAAATAAATTTATTGTAGATTTTTCTATGGATTTTGTCATGTCCCACCAAATATTGCAGGATATATAAATCATACAAGATACAAAAAATTTCAATTCCTCGTGACTGCTTCTTCTAACACAAATTGATTTCATCGTCAAAAAAATATTTTGTCAAAAGTTAAGCATCAGCACCACATAGATATACTATCATTGAAAGAGTTGTGCTAGATTTACTCAACAAGCAACTAAGCTTCTAAAAAGTTAGCACAACTTTAAATTATAAATATGCATTCAAGTCATATAATGATGAATATATTTATACTCTTGTTCACAAATACTACTCTTCAAATTTTTATAAATTAGTTAATTGATACTAACATTACCAAAAAGATAAATAAACTATAATTAGTCTGTAGATGATATCAATTCTTTATTGAAGAATGTTAGATAAGTCAAAGGTAATGTAAACCAAATAATAATTAAATAGTATTGTTTGAACTAGTATATTACATTCATAATTTAATATTAGTATTAGTTAAAAGATACAAATACTAAAAATTATTTTTTAATAAATTTTTTATAAATAAATTAGGTCCTTAAATCATATTAAGTTTTTTTTATTCTAAAATCTTATTATCATAAAGAAACATAAATATAATTTTTCTTAAGATAATAGACGTTGATTTAGAAGGTCAAACACTTATAAATTTCTAATAATAGACATTAGACATATAAATATATACAATAATTTCCATCAAAACTAAAAGTGTAATTTTATTGTAATATATGTTTTTAAATAGAAAAAGTTATTTTATAACTAATGTTTTTTTTTAATGGTATCTATTGGATCAATATAGGCTTGTGTTTTTCAGGTTTCATCTTCTTTTCTATGATAAGGAATGTTATTTTTGTTATTTGTTTTGAGAGGATTGTTGCTATTATTTATCTACTTTCTTTTAGCATGTTATCATTCAAACATAACTTAAAGTAAACTCATCACAGAGAAAAAAAAGAAACTGTGGTGGAAAGAGGATATAATTCACAACAAGTTTTGTGGAGAAGGTTGATCCTGCTCTCATTTGGAGAGGGAGAATGGACAGGCACACAGAGATGTCATATTGAGGCTATGAAGCTTTGAAGGTGCTGGCCAAAAACTACTTTGATGTTGAGTCTCACAGTTGGTTTCCTGTTATTGAGAAGTTGTTGGGAGACCAAAATGACACTCGCTGATGTTGCTGAGAATCAAAGGCCTGAGTCAATTGTTGAAGATTTTGAGAGTTGCTTGAATGTGGTTGAATTGTCCAAGAAAAAGAGTAAGGAAGGTGAAGAAGCTCGGTTAAAGGTAAAGAATGAAATAGAACAGTTAACTAAAGAGGAAGAAGTTAATATGCTAATGAAAAATCTGGTGTGAAAAGGTGAAAGAGAATGTCACAGTCCATTAGTTTTTTATATTAGTTCAATAATTTCTCCTTCTTGGTTGAATAAAAGTTGCATTCATATGTAGTTTTAATTACTTTTCCTTGGTTATAATGTCTTGTGAGAGAGAAAAAACATTCCATGGTTATTGTTTTTCATCTACTCTGAATGTCACTAAAAAGCTGCTATTACCATTATGATTCTCTTTGTATTATATTCCATACTCCTGTAGTAATAGCTAAAAAAGAAAGGTTTTTCTCTCTTATTAAATATAAATTACTTCTGTAGATAAACATTGTGTGATACTATATTTGATTAAATTTAAAACATTTCCTTTAAGAAGATATATGATAAGCAAATATCAACTACAATTGACTAATGTAGTGAATTAGAAACTAGGCATCACTTGGTATTGATTAATAACATGCAATAACCAATACACAACTTTTATTGAAACATATATCAAACAACTACAATTGACTAATGTAGTAAATTAGAAACTAGGCATCACTTGGTCTTGATTAATAACATGCAATAACCAATACACAACTTTTATTGAAACATATATCAAACAGAATCAAATCATTTGATTGTAGAACCAACTTTAATTCCCACCAAATCCATACAAGAACGAGAGATGTAAACACTAGCTACTCAGATTTGTGCTCAGCAGCACCTCCCCATCCATAAGGACAAAATGTTATGACATACTCTGAGGATGCACAGCTCACCAATGGGGTAGGTGAATCAAAAGCATAGCTAAAATAATTAGGACAAGCATCCTTAAATATCTTTGAGTACACACTTGGCTTACACTTCCCTGGACTCCCATATGCATTCCTACAACAAAACCTGTCATCATCAAAGGCCAAACAAGCACTTTTGCATGCCACAACTTCTCCCTTGGAATTCAGCACCCCAAGTTCAGGAGGGCACAAGGCCTTCAGATCCTTCAAGCACCCTTGAATGAGGCACTTGGGGTTTGTGATCTTGGGAGTGATAGACACAGGGATGTTGTAGCCATCAACAAGGCTAACATCATAGTAATTTGGCTTTCCTCCTTGAAGTGAAACTTCAACTAGTGTGGCTGGAGGAGTTCCTATGAGTCCATTGCATGCTAGTCTCCCATCACAGTCCCCAGTTTCACAAGCTGGTTTCCAATTTGAACCAAAATTGCAACCTGTTCTGGCCCAAATTCTACCATTCCATGTCCATGGTGCTATCACACGTTCAGTTTGACCTGGAGCAAGGTAGAATCCTCCATCTGCTATCACTGGTTGCCCACTGTTTGGTGCAGTTGAAGGCCAAATTGGAAAGGGACACTTATTGTGCACATAGAATGTCACTTGATGTGCCTCTGCATTTCCTGCATATATAGTTTTCATACTTTGCAATTGAGCTTAATTGCTATACAATTAGTATAAAAACTTTTGCATAATCAACCATTGAAAAACATACATCAGATGAATATTTTTCAACTAGTCCTTATAAATGTCAATAAACAACATCACAATTTCTGACTAAATAATAACGTAAAATCTGTTTGTACTAACTGATCACACACTATCTGCTCTATACATAAGTTTATTTTCTATACATTGTGATAGATCTCAATCAGAACTTATATAAGTTCCAAAAACTAAATACGTACAAGCAATAGAAACAATCCAATTCAACGATTAGCCTGTAAATTATTTAGCATGAAAAATAAGATAAATATAGAATTACCATAGTAAATGGAAGAGCATATCAGGAAGAAAAAGAAAGCCGCATTACAGTTTGGCAGCTGCATTACTCTGAATCTTGGTAAATGAATGCTGTGAACACCTAACATATACTTACACACATATAATATATATATATTATGGTGAAGGAAAAAAGAAGTTTCTTCTTCAATTGTACTCTAAGATTTGATGTGGATAATCTTTACATAAAAGGAAGAAAAATGATGATGTTGACCATTGTCTTTGCTTGAAGGAGAACAAAACAACAGCTAAGTGGAGAAGACTAATGAAAATATTGCTTATTGATCAATGTTTGTTAAGAAGTTAACTGAAATTATGCTTAAATTTTATATTTACCTTTTTTAATGAGGCATTAATTATGTAATGATTATGTCAAAATGGCCCTTTTACTTGTAAGAAAGAGTATGTGTAACATGTTCTTATTTGTTTTAGTTTTAGTAAAAATACTTTTAGTTTTAATTTTAGGTATTTTCAAAATTCATTTTATTATTATTATTATTAGCTATAGTTGGTTTAACACTAAAAATAAAAAATATTAATTAATGTAATCAAAGTATTTAAAAATATTTCAAATTAGGATAATTAAATTTTGTAGACACATAATTTAACTAAGTAATATATTTATTATTTAATATAAATAAGATAATTATATCCTTCATTTTCATATGTTTATTCTGTAATTTACCTTTAACATTTATTTTTATTGAAAATAATTATATTACATTTAGAATTACATAATTCATTTTCTACTGATAATATTGATTCATCATAAAATAAGTCATCAACAAAAATTTTATCTCATACATACTTTTTATATTTTGAGAAATGATAATTAAAATACTTTAAAATACATCTAATATAACAATGATAGTGATTATTTTTTCTTTTACTATCTTTCCACAATTTAAAATTAATATAAAATCATTAACTCAAATTCCAACAAATATTATCATGTCTTATCTAAAGTTCTTATTTTTGTGACTTTTAAATTTTTGACAATTTTATTTGTTTTTTCCTTATCATAAACTATGACTAATTTAGTATCAAAAATATAAAATATTAATTAAAACAATTTGATTAATTTTAATTGTATAATTCAGTTAAGTTGCATATTTAATATTCTTTTATAAATACCAATAAATTTTATACTCCTTTATTTAAATAATAGTTATATTTCTATTTATTAAATATTATTTAGACAAATAATTCATTTAGTCTAAATATATAATACATCATTATAATTATAATTCTATACGTCCTGAAATATTATAGAATGACACATCAGCTCTATCCCAATTTTAACTTATTTTTAGAACATATTTAATAATACGTTTTGATAATTATTTAATAATTATCTAAATATCATGACTTGATATTATAAGAAAAAAGAAAATATTTTTTTAATGTCATGACTCAATATTATGAATTTACTTCTTATAAAAATATCATTTAATTAAACCTTTGTATCAATAAAAAAGACGACAAATACTCCTGTACAGACAGGGTATACGGACTCCCACGGATCAAGATAATCATCTCAACTCTAATTTCTTTCAAAAATCATTTCATACATCATAAATTACAATACTACAGTCACAAGTCTAAAATCATTTCTATCCTTTCAGGATAGACTAAGCGTTTCAATTTTCATATTTCACCCAAAACACACAGACTTAATAATTTGGCAATTCTATACAATATCTCCAAAATTTTGCCATTTTTTCCAAATTCTTTCCACACTACACAAATATACATGCAAAGCTATCCATCGGCACTACGAGATAATGCGTAGGTCCTAATTATTAATCCAGTACCAACTTTATTATTTAAATAACATGATAGCCAACCTCGATTATCTCAGTGCTTTGCATGTTCAAATACATAACATTCTTCCATATCGATCTCATTATTCTGGACAGGACAGCTAAATTTACTAGCAAATTTCTCATCAGAGCAGTACGAAACCCATATTTTAGAATTTACAATAATTTTGAACATATTAGTTCTAAAAAAGCTATTTCAATCAGTCACTTTAATGTTTAAAAACTCCACACAAATCTGACTTACTCAAAATACATTATACCAAGGTTCAGGTTAAGCTTTAACACTCCACGAATATAATTTGCAATTAACCTGCTCAAGATGCACTGGCGATTGGGTAGAAAACGTTATGGCTTTGATCCATTTTAAAATATAAACGGAAAATTGTTTAAACTAAGACTAAATGATTTGAAATGAAAAAATATTATTATTCATTATTATTATACAAAATAACTTTACTACTAATATCCACAATAATTTTTATTTAATCTTACTATTACATTATTTATTTATAATTTAAGATTATGTTGATACATATTTAATATTTATTTTTTTAATATTCTTAATTATTATATTATATTCCATAAAATACACAAAATATGAATAATCAAATATAATTAAGCATAGTGTAACTTCCTTCGTACATTTCGGCATGACAAATTCGAATTGATTCTCTCTTTAACTTTCACATCTTCTAACTTACAAACAAATCAATTCATTTCTGGCTTGGAACAACCAATTGAATCCATAAGTTAAACAATACGTAAATCCTTGTGCTAGATAAAAATTACAGGATCAACTTTGAGGGAGAACTGGCCAGTGTAAAAAAACTCCAATAACTAAAATGCAACAAGAGAAATGAATCAAAAAATATCGACAGATCTAACTACAAAACTATGCACCCATCGTCCCATCACCAATCCGGAGTTGCCATTTTGGAATATTGCACTAGGTTGGCATCACTATGACAACAAATTGATTCCAATCTGGTAATCAAATATATGCAAAACAACCACTTTATTCTACGAAGGTCTACAAAAACTATGAAGTCTTCTCCAGAAAGTCTACAGATATAAAGTCCACCAACAACCTAATTCAAGTCCAGAAAGAGCATAGAACAACAGAGGAAGCAAAACTATACCAATCATCCATATTTCATATCCAAAACCGACAAATACCAAAGTACAAATTCAAACGCGTCAAACACCGTTACCATTAATAAACAAAATAAAAAGACAACAAAATTCGGAACACCTAGGCATGCAAATTAGTTAATAAAGAATCCTGTACAACGAATGTTCGTCTCATGGCCAGTCCCAAATGGTAAAGGCAGCGACGCCGCTCCACAAGGCAATGGAATATGAGACCACTCCAGCGGAGATGCCACCCGTTAAGGCAGCTCCGTCACGCCAGAGAATTTTTTTATGACGGTTACTTGAGAACATGCAAACACAATTCGTTTGCCCTCAAAATAAGTGTGAGACTCCAGATCAGAAATCTCCCGCCAACGGAAATAACTAAACAGACCAAATCAATTATTAAAGTTATCACAAACGGTTATCTGATCAATATACGCATATACATAACCTTCACAATTCAACATTCCGCTCAGCAAAAGAATTGTCATTCTCATTGATTTAAAAATCTCTGAAGTCTGACATGTGAATTTCATTCTTAAATCGTCACCGCAGAATAAGATAATTAAAAAACAAAATCCAGAATAAAAAAGCTGAAAGTGGTTGAAAACAGTTGGATAAGCAGTGGTCATAAGTAAAAATGATACTTCGATGAAATTCAAACGCAATGGCTCTCATCCACATTTAAATATCAGCTCACGTAACAAGTCGGAATAGCGTATACTGCATATATAGCAGAAAATCACTGAGCCATACAAAACACAATATACACATGAAAAAAATGACAAACCTTAAGAATAAAAGAATTATTTGCGAATGGAGATCAGAAATTGGTAAAAGTTGTCGGTCACGGTAATTCAGAAACACGGACCAATGTAAAAATCATCACCTCTCTTCGCTTTTAGATCTAACTAAATAACTATAAGAAGAATGCGAAAGGAAATTTCAAAAACACATAAAAAAAAAGAAGAAAAATCATAAAATATGATTTCAAAAACTTGAATCGAGGAAAGAGATAATCAATCATCAGAGACTTAAATACAAGGAATCATGGAATGAATCCAATCATATTGTTGCAGTTTTTTTTTTTCTCATCACACGATTTTTAAAGAAGAAAATAGAGGAAAAACAAATTTCGGAAAATGGAGATAGAAAAGAAACCTAATAAAACCGGCTGCTCTGAGAGAACAACTGAACCCTGAGCTGAAGGAAGAGGCACAAATGTGAGATACTGTGAGTGAAGCACTTGCTGCGCGTATTTATAAGCAAGGACACTTGAACGGTGAAGTATCTAGAAAGAAGAAACCCTAAAATTGAAATAGGTGCGGAATGGGCCGGATCCTTATCAATTTGGGCCTTTTCTTTATTTCTTTATTTGCTTTCTTCGTACATATAATTTACGTGTGTCTTTAAGGGTTTTGGGGAAATGGTAGATTTTAGTTTACAAAATTAAAATGAGTAGTTATTCAATTTAACTTTTGTGAAATATTTTTTTATTTTTAGAAATTAGAAATAAACAATAATAAATATCCTAAAATTTAAAAAAAAAACATAAGCAATAATAATTGTCACCAAGTAATATGACAGCAAATAATTCTATTTTTTATGGATAACAATTAAAGAAAACTTTTACAAAGACTAATATGAAAATTATTTAATTTTGTGTAATTAAAGACATTAAGTGTATGCACATCATTTTTCAAACAAACATTAAAGACGTTTATTTGACATATTTTTTAATCATTCATTTAAATAATTTAGAGCTACTCTTATGTTTAATTATTAAACTTTTTTCTCATTGACTTCTTAATAATAAATTAATAATTGATAATCAAATTACCGGTTTATTCACTAAACTTATCTGTGTTTTGCCAATAATGCATTATACTGATTTTGCATAATAGGAAATGGGATAAGCAGAAACGAGTTTGAATGATCACTAAGGTAAGAATATAAAATATGTCATAAAATAAATTAAATGTATTAATTATAAAAGAAAATGGTTTCGAGAGAAAAAAATACTTAATATAATATAATAAAAATAACTATTGATAGTGAATAAAAAATAGGTTTATTATAATATTTTAATTAAAAATAGCTTAAACTTAAAAAAATATATGAATTGAAAATATTCTATTGAATACATCTTAGACACTACTTTCATATTCTTAATCGATTATTAATAAAATATTTTATTAATAATGTACTTGTATAATTGGTTGGGATAGTCGTGGTCATCCTATTAGATCAATTAACATTTTTTAGATACTTTTTATTTTTAGTTTACTCTTATTTAAATATTGTCATGCTCAAATATATCAAATGTCAATGTGTCTTAAGATGGATAAAACATGAAGTATTTTATTAAATAGATGTTATTTTGATTATCATAATTTAACACATAATTATAAAAATTATGTTCTTAATTATTTAGGAAATTTTTTTTAACACTTTTGCTTCAACAGTATGTTATATTTCAATAATTGGTAAAATAATACACATTTTCGAACATATGTATTTGTTTAATACGTAGATATTTATAATTTGAAATTAAAACTGGATATAGAAGATAAAAAAATTGATTTTTAATAATTAAGGAGATTATAGTATAATGATTGAGAAAAAAAATAATTCAGATATACTTAAGAGATATAGAAGATCTATTTTACTAACTTTTGACCATATAATTTAGTTTTGTTTTTATTTAATAATTTTTTATTGCTAAGTTAATTTAACAATCCATAATTTTGATTTAATCATAATTTTTCAATGAAAAAATTTTAAATTACATAAACAAAATGTTTATTTTAAATTTTTTATTGCTAAGATCTATTTTATTGCTAAGTTAATTTAACAATCCATAATGTTTAATATTCGAGTAGGTGATTTAAAAATTGATTAATAGATATTTCCCTCTTCATAAAAAATAAGGAGTAACAATATTTTTACCAATAATTCTCGAATTACAATTAAATTAAAATATAGTTGATGAGGACAGAATAAGCAAGTAAAATAAAAACAATTAATTGAGTTGGTGGATATTATTGAAAAGAAAAAGAAGAATTATATGGAACACATGACTACATTAACCTCTAATTATAAGTTACTCTAGCATTGATTAATAACATCTCAATACTTCTTTTTTAAATTTTATTAGAATCTATTCATGAGTCCACAACATAAGTAATATCTAACCTTATCTAAACCATTGCACTCATGAAGTTATCCACAATAGATGAAATAAAACATCTTGCATATTTCTTAGATATTGAAACTTAATTTGAAATATCTTATTAATAGAACTCGCATATATTGCATAGTAAAGCTTCCAAGAATTATTTCAATATAAATTTGTTGAAACATTCACAACATTCTTTTAGATAATTTTTTTCACCAATAAAAAAAATATATTATTTTAAGTCATAGTTAATTTTTTCGTCAATTTCTTCTTAAATTATTTTCTTAAATTTCTTTTATAAAAATGAACTAGTCTAAAATTTTAATATTACTTTAAGAATCTATCCTTAAATTTCTTATGACTATATTTCTCAAAATAAAAACAAGTTAGATTCAATTTTTTTTATAATTTTTATTTAAATTTTAATTAATATAATATTTTTAAATACAACAAGACAACTAAGTATAAGCGAAAAAAAGTGTTATTTTATTAAAATTACAAGTCTTTTAAAATGTTAAAGGAGAGAAATTGTTATTTTATTAAAACTTTAAAATAGGTAAGTGTATATTTCAAAACTAGATAAAAAAAAGCGTTATTTAAAAGTATAAAATATATTTATGCTCTTTCTTTAAAGTTAATAATAAAATTAATTAAACAAATATACTCCTAGAATACACTTCTTAAATAAAGAAATCCAACTCTTTTATTTTTTTAGTTATAATTTATTTTTATTTTTTTTCCAGAAATCATAAAAAGATTTGATCCTCTTAATTATTTACTCTTCCCATATATTTTTAATTTAATTTTAAAAACATATTATGAACAATTAAAAAATTTCAAACCACAATTTAGCTAATTTATTATAAATCTAAAATATAAATTATATATATATATATATATATATATATATATATTATAAACACAATTTCTCTTTCTTCTCATCACAGTTTGAGCATGGGAGAAAGACGTCCTTGGACTCTGAAGTTTGTCTTCTCTCTTGACCAGTGAAACCAATTTCTGCCTCGAATTAAACATTTTCATATTCTTTTAATAGGTTAACCTTGTCCGGTGTTTTGAGTTTATGTTTTTTGCAATGTGCAAACAAAACAACGTATTCAAAAACGGTTTCATTTTGATTGAGAGCAAAAAGAACGAATCAAGTCAAATTTCTAAGTTAGCAGGAAGAACTTTTAACATTATCTGTTTATTTATTTTAATCTAAGCATCCATTTGATTGAAAATATAAATAATTAAGTCAAAATTTCTAAAATATAAAAGCACATTAAATTAAAATAAATAAGTAATTTAAACTGAAAAGACCATATATAATATAATAGTATTATTACACGGAAATTAAACTAGTTGAAAAAAAGAAAAACAAAGGCCATGTTTTTTTCCGTGTTGATGGGGTAAACGAAGGTTCGAGAAGGTGGGGTTTAAGCACACATCAGAAACAGACAGAGGAAGTAGAAAGCCAAATCAAAACCAGTGGGCGTTTCGTTGAATACTCATTGCTCTGAAAACGACAAACCAAAATTGAATAAACGCCCACATCCCATTCTCACAAACTCCCTTTCTCTTTCAACTCACTACTTGCATTACATAAATTTCAACACTCTTTTGGGATTCCCACAGAAAAAACCTTTCACCATGGTTTCTCGCCATTTCGTGTCGCTGTTCCTCTGTTTCCTCTGTTTCGAGATCTCTGTTTCCTCCATTCGGTTGCCCGGTCAGGGCCACGAAGCCAAGGCCACGTAATGACGATGATGATTATATTTCTGAATGCCCTTTTGCCATTTTGTATCTCTCTGCCTGCGGATGCGTTTAAATTTTGACCTTTTCTTTGTTTTGGTTTGTGGGCTTTTTGTTTTTCAGCCATGGATCGGTGCTTAGGTTGAACAGGGGAGTCTCTTCAGTGAAATTTGATCCCACACGGGTCACTCAGCTCTCGTGGAATCCCAGGTTTGACCTTTTCCTTTGTTAGACAAATGGGTCGCTTTTTTTGTTTTTTTTTGTTGATTTTGTGAATTATGTCATGCAGGGCTTTTCTGTACAAGGGGTTTTTAACGGAGGAAGAATGTGATCATATGATATCTCTGGTTAGATTTTGTTTTTGATAAAATGTGTTTTAACTCTCTCCCTATTCGGTCAAAATTAATTGATGAATTTTGATCTCGCTCTGGTATTTTTTTTATAATTGGTGATTTTTTTATCTTATTTATAATCATTGTTGAATCCTGATCACGCTTATGAAAATTAGGATTGTAGTGTCAAGGAGCTCATCAATTTTAACAAATACGAGGAGTAAATCTTTTTTAATGTATAGGAACTACGACCGCTTTTGACTGGAAATTGAGGGAACTAAAATATTTTATCCTTTTGTTTTTATATTTGATTTTTATGATCAATATGTTAGCAAATCGTTTTAGAAAAGGGTCTGCGACTGTGATCTAGACTGCAACTTAAAGGTTTTTTCGGGTTTCTGTGACTGCATTCGCTTTGTGGTTGCTTAGGCTGCATCTGTGACGAAATTGTGGCTGCAATTAAAAACCTTTAGCATTGGGTTTACGTGAGGTTTTTTATGGGACTACATATCATATTATGTTCCATGTCTGAATTTTTGTGATATTAGGCTAAAGACAAGCTGGAGAAGTCTATGGTGGCGGATAATGAGTCTGGTAAAAGTATAATGAGTGAAGTCAGAACGAGTTCTGGAATGTTTCTCAACAAGGCACAGGTATGATGAATCAAAATGGTTTATTTTATGCTTATATGAAAATCTTCAATGCTTTTTATTTGATTATGATCAATTATGTAGCTTATAGAGAAGTACGGTTGGTGAAGTTCTTTTTTTTTTGTTGTGCTTTTATTGGAACACAACATGTTTATTAATGATGCTAGATTGTGAGAAAGGTTCTAGAAATTACTTTGGAGGTTTTGATGATTTTGCAAGTTTGATTGATCCTGGGAAAATAAGTATAGATAGATTCTTGACTTGAGTAAGTTAAATGGAAGGGAATGCAAAATGTGGATTGAATTATAATTACCAACAAAGTGAAGATGCACCAAATCAAAAGTTAACATGTGAATAAGGAGATGTTCATTTGGCGGTGTGTCCTACAAAATGTTACGCTCTTCTCTCTCTCTTGCTCTTGCTCAGTGCTAGAATTGTTATCACTTGCACATCCACCTGTGACTTCTGTGAAGCTTTTTCTTTATGAAAATGAGGTGGTGAACATTCTCCGTGTCTGTTTGGCTTGTTGAAGATGATCATAATCTAGGATAGACTTTGATACTATCTTGCATTTAAATGTTTTATCACAATTCCACGAACTAAAATTTATTCTAACAAAGCTTTGTGGCACTTGCATTTGGCTATTGATTTCCTCTTTTTTCTATATTTAATCTTCTTAGGATGAAGTAGTTGCTGATATTGAAGACCGAATTTCTGCATGGACATTCCTTCCTAAAGGTTAGTAGACAATACCATTCTTTGATCCAGTTCTGTATTTGCTTTTCTTTGCTTCAATTTAAACGTATCTTTGCATCAGAGAATGGCGAGTCAATGCAAGTATTGCACTATGAGAATGGTCAGAAGTATGAACCACACTTTGATTACTTCCATGACAAAGCTAATCAAATTATGGGTGGCCATCGGATTGCCACTGTATTGATGTATTTGTCTAATGTTGGGAAGGGTGGGGAAACAATTTTTCCCAATTCTGAGGTAAAGATTTTCTCATGGCTTTGATTCTCTGATGTTTCCTTTTAAAGAACACCCATAGCCCCTCCCCTCAATCAAAAAGTAAAAAAGAAAAATGAAATCATAATCAATGTTTTTCATTTTTAGGCAAAGTTATTACAGCCAAAAGATGATAGCTGGTCCGAATGTGCTCACAAAGGATATGCAGGTATATATATTTTGGATGCTTTTACAAACTATTAGCAGTTTTTGATATATTGTTATTTTGAACTACATCAAAGAAACATCCCTTCTGGTCTCTAGTGCATGATATCTTTTGTACATAATTTCACATTCTCCTTCTTAGTAAGATGGTGTTGCGGGAACATCTGCATATGCTAATTATTAACTTGGCTTAATATTTTGACATAGCCAAGTTCCGACTTCTTAAATTTGGACAATTTGTATAAACTTCTGACACTGCATATAGATAAGAAAAATTTATAGAAACAAGAAACTAAGGCCAATAATGTTTCCAATTCCAACAAATTTTATCTATATAAAAAATGTTATCATGTTATTTCATTAGGTATCAATTTTTTTGGCAAGAGAAAAGAAAGATGCCTCTAAAAAGCAACACATAACCAATATGATTTTAACCAATTTAGTAAATACCAAATGGAGCAGCTAAGAACTCAATGATCTTTTCCTTGATATATCAGTGTCACTATTATTTTAATCTCTCACCTTACAATCTAACCCTTTCTGTTTCTGTCGTTTCAGTAAAACCTCAGAAGGGTGATGCCTTGTTGTTCTTCAGTCTTCATCTTGATGCAACTACAGATGCCAATAGCTTGCATGGAAGCTGTCCAGTCATTGAGGGTGAGAAGTGGTCTGCAACCAAGTGGATTCACGTAAGTGACTTTGAAAAACCAATCAGGTCATTGGATGATGGAGGCTGTGTTGATCAGAACGAGAATTGCTCTAGGTGGGCTAAAATAGGTGAATGTGAGAAGAATCCACTTTATATGGTTGGTGGTGATGGAGTCAAAGGAAACTGTATGAAGAGTTGCAATGTCTGCTCTTAGGGTCTGTATTACCTTTTCTTCTTTGCTATCAAATGCATATAGAGACAATACATTGTCAAATATACTGTATATAACATTCATTTTTGTTGTGAACTTTAACCATGAACTCTGCCAGTACATTTCATACCTTTTATACTGTTTTCTAAAAGCACAAGGGTATTAGTTTTAGCCATATTCCAATGGTCAAAGATAAGAACTGGATACACCATTCTCTTCTCGTTCATGCTCTGTCTAGAGGGTGTTTAGATTGCCTGATATAGCTTTTCATGAATTTTAGATTTGTTGGAGTAAAACTTGATTAAGTGCTTATTAAATAACTTATTATCATTGTATGAGTTTTAGTAATCAAAGATGAAACGGGATTACGTTATAATATAAGTTGTTTTCATAAACTATTATGAAGAGTTCATTAAAATACTTTGAAAACAAGTTTTGAATATATTATAAACTACTATTATATACACTCAAGTTATGAATGACTGATAAACTTTTACTGTTTCTGTTATTCTCACGACTCTTCCTAATCATGGGGTATTCTTATGTTTATTGGTGTTTTAAAAGGACTTACAGTGTGTCATAAGGAATGGAATTTTATCAAACTGAAATGAAAATTAAATCTGCTGAAGACAAATAGAAAGAGATAATGAGGATGTAGAGCAATGAATAAAAGTAAGTTAAAATAGGGGTAAAAATCTTTAGGGTGTGTAACAAGTAAAAAATAGATTATTTAAATAACCAATCATAATAACAAATAATTATACATTAGTTTTGTTTCAATGTAAAAAAAAGTTTTTATATAAGAAAAAACGGTATATAAAGTTTTCATATTTATGAAAAATTACTTTTTTTAGTATAAGTAGATGACCCAAACATTTAATTTATTTAAAAAACTTTTTTTTCATGAAAAGAAGTACGTTAGGAAGTGAGAAAGAGGAAAAGTTTTTTCAAACTTGCACCTATTCTAATTTCCCAGAAAATTATATTTCAAACAAAACAATTTTTCAGAAGAAATAAAAAAGACAAAATGGCGTTGGTATTAATTCTTGCGAATGAATACATACGGACAAGACTCTCGGAAATAAAATTCTGTTTTTTTAAAAACTCGTTTGAAATAAATGTAGTTAATTTTTTTTTCTTTAATCTGAAATAATGAAACACCGAAAGAATTGATTTTACATGATCAATAATAAATGGTGTTTTATTTGCTATATGTGATAGATTTCTCGAGTGATTTTGCAATTATATATTCATAATTCAACCTCTGTATATATATATATTACACTTCAGCAAAATTGTCAGATAAGGTAACTTTTATTAGATACCTGTATACAAATATTTTATACCTACATGCTACAGTATATATAAATTAAACTTGATTCAAGTTGAAACAACATGACTTGTGTGTTTCAGAATCATAATAGACATATAATGTATGGATTGATGTAAGTTACACTGGAAAAATTCCATTATTCAAGCTTTCATTTGCTAAAGAATAAAATAAAGTAAAAAAATGGTGAGTGATGAGAGAATTTATTTTTCATAATCTACTGGTAATGCTTACACAGGCTCTCTCAGAATGGATCTATCTTGTGACAAGGGTCAGTGTGTACTTTTTCTTTATTATTTTGCTTTATGCAATGATTTTGTACTGTTAAAAAAGAAACCAATCAGCATTAGTACATTTTAAGATGAAAGAATTTAGATTGCATTATCATATTATATGAGTTAATTTTGTGAGTTTTAACCAAAGAGGTCATTCAAATTGCACCTGAAATAGATATTGGTTTTGGGAGGGGAGGCATATGACAGAGAAGGAAATGGGAAGGCACTTGCATTATGTTTCTGATGTCATACAAATGGTTTTGGTTTTTAATTTTGTTTATAGAAAGATGAATATAATCATGCAATTGTTGTTATTAGGAGCCAATATTTGCATGCTTTTCTTGCCTCTTCATATCTTAAACATTAGCCCCTTTCACCACTTTAAAGTTACCCTTCAATGCATATTGCATCACCATTACATAATTCACTTTGTCCCTCTCTTGCACTTTCTTCTTCTTCTTCTTCTGTGTCTCTTTTCTCTCATTTCAAAAAATGGGAAGGCCTCCTTGTTGTGACAAATCCAATGTGAAAAGAGGTCTTTGGACTCCTGAGGAAGATGCTAAAATACTTGCTTATGTAGCCAATCATGGAACTGGAAACTGGACATTGGTTCCAAAGAAAGCAGGTTTCTTCAACCCCTTTCCTTCAAAAAAAGTAAAAATAGGAATTAAGAGACATAATTTTCTTATGGTGCAACTTTACTCTCTTTTCTTGAATTCTTTGCAGGGCTGAATAGGTGTGGTAAAAGCTGTAGGCTAAGATGGACCAACTATCTAAGACCTGACCTCAAGCATGACAGTTTTACTCCCCAAGAAGAAGAGCTCATTATTAACCTTCATGGAGCCATAGGAAGCAGGTATGTTCTACTCTTTACATTTGAAAAAATTCTTCTATAGCCTCAGTGCAATGTATGAAACCAATATGAAAGTTGACACAAATGAAATAATTAATCAAACTGGCTTTAAAACTTAAAGTAACATCTAACATTTCAGTGTAATTTACCTTCTGTATAAAAAGCTTATCTGGTATCATTTTTTGCATTTTAAGTTTGAAACTACATATGGCATTCACCTATATCTTTTATTAAAGGGGGTTTAATTTCTAAAATGATAATAGTTAATTCCAAGCTGTCTAATCACAGTGTAGGGTGCAATTTACTAAATTCAGTTTTTATGATATAGCTATTAGTCTCACAAAGTAAGCAAAATTGGCATGACAAAACTTAATGCACTTGTTGGTATATGTTGCATGAGGAAAATATAAACTGTGCTGTCCTGGTTTATTGAGAGAATGAACTAACCATAAACTTTGACATGCATCACAAATGTGCCAACTATATAACCCCCCTTCTTTTTTCTTTGCCTTCCTTTTAACCCTTTTTTATTTAAAGAAAAAAATCTGATCATCTTATTTGTGACATCTAATCACATTTTCTTTTTAGATGGTCTTTAATTGCAAGAAGATTACCAGGGAGAACTGACAATGATGTTAAGAACTACTGGAACACAAAGCTAAGGAAGAAGCTTATGAAGATGGGAATTGATCCAGTGACTCATAAGCCAGTATCACAAGTCCTCTCTGACTTGGGAAGCATTAGTGGCCTCCCTAACACCACCACCACTAACCAAATGGCTTTTGTTAACAAGGACTTGATGATGGGCACCATGCTACCAACAACTGAACCATCAGGTTTCAATAAGTCAATGGTGGAGAACACACAAGAGGGTCAAGTTCACTCATGGGACATTCCTTACCAAGTCCCCACCACAGAAAATGTCCAACAACATGTCTTCAGTGAAGCTGCATCCTCCACCTCATCCTCATCTTCCTCCAACCTCACACAGTTAGGCTCTCCACAGTCCTACTCTTGCCAAACCCCTCAGGCTCAAATTGCCCCTCATGGTTCCTCATTTGATTGGAGTGAGTTTCTTCATAGTGACTCGTTTATGTGGTCACTGAACTCCTCAAGTCTAGTGCTAAGTGAAGCTGAACTTTCCAACAATGCCAAAAGCAATGGCCATGACAAACAAGGAGTTGCAGCAATTGAGGGTTGTTATGGTGTAAGCATGGAATATCAAATTAAAAAGCAGTGTGAAGGTCATTCATTTGTGGATGGTATTTTGGATAGGGATAGTGAGTTAAGAGCAGCATTCCCTGAACTTTTGGATGCTTCTTTTGACTACTAAGTGCTTTTCTGCTTTTTGATGATTAGCAGGTTATTAAGTACAACACTCTCACATAATGTGGCAAAAAGTTAAACTATTCATTATGTTTTTACAGTTGCAGATTTTGTTATGATTTTTACTTTTTTGAAATGCCTCTTTACATGATTTAGTGCTTGTTACTTTTTTACAATGTCTTTTTTAGCTTTTAACATTTTTTTAAAGAAAGATGTTTATTTTATTTAACAAAACAAACATGTACTCAATTTTGGATGTTAATGTATATGATTCAGATTAATTCCTTCTAAGGTTTTCAGTTGATATTATGCATTGGGAAATTCTTGATGTGAATAAATACTATACAAGTATTTTTTTATCATGGATCAATGAAAAATCCAGTTTTCAATGAAAATGTTATTAATATATGTTAAAAGTTTAGAATTTAATTTTTATACTAAGTCAGCTCAAAACTTTTTACACAATAGATCAATTAGTAAAAAGTTAACAAACATACCATATATATATAATACTTTATATTATAAGAGAGGATAAAATTACATTGGAATTTTGCTAAAATCTTGAAGAAAAAACTCTGCTACCAATAATAACTATACTAACCAACTTAGATAAATTGAATATTCTCAATGTAGTATTCATGTTAATAAATAACCTTAGACCCTAAAATGAAAGACCTGAGACCTAAAAATGAGCAAGAGACATTAGTGGTTCAATTATTGTGCAATCCCTAAAATGTAGCATCATCAAAACTAGATAAGAACAGTTGTTAATAAGTTTCCAAATACAGCAACTGACCCAAATGAATTAGTCAAAATTGTAGGGATAAGAACTAAACATAGAAGGCTAATTACTATATTTGCGTGTACAAGCTAAATGAATGAGATTATAACCAAACACGAATGCATTTCACCACTAGCCAAAACCATTTGTTGATGAGTTAAAAAATCTCAATTCAGATAAGGGGTATTTCACAGGAAGAGATCATAAGAAACAAAGAGAAGAACACAGAATCCAGGAAAAAGCTTTGATTCATATATATCATGAATTCATTGCAAAGATCCTCATTTTCATTTCGAAGACAAGGATCTTCCGGTCGAATATGGCAAGATCAAATACAATTCGAGGAACCAAAAGGCAATGGCAATGCTAGTAGTGCTAGATTTTCTTCGGGGAGAAACAAGATCAAGAGCCACAAGGAGGAAAATGTGCCACAAATGGAAGAAAACATAAGGGGAAGAATGATGCATGAGAATGATGAAGGTCACCCACATTCACATTCATCACCTTCTTTGTCTAAAAATCATAATAAGGTACATGGAGGTTTTTTGTCTTCCATTTGTGGACTATGTATGAGTTCTCCATCTAGTCGTGATTGATCACACTTTTTTTTTTATTAGGGTCTTCTTTTTTGTATCAGTTGATTGGTTTTTCATGTTGTGCAAATATGTGTCTTCATTTTATGTTCAATGAACATTCTTTATTCTTAATAGAGTTATTCTATGTTCTTCAATGATCTTACTGGTTTTCTATTTACTATCTTCTTAACTATAACCAATGTGCAAGTAAATTAAGCAAACAATGCGAAAAATGCAAATGTTGTGAAGCTGTTGAGAAAAATGATAAAGGGTATTTTTTTTACACCTTTTATAATTGTTGATTTGTACAAAAATTCTTATAACAATATTCATCACAAAATATACTTATTGGCAAAGTAAAAAGGAAATGAACATAAATTGTGAATAGAAAGAACCAGTAAATAAAATGTAAGATAATGAATAGAGACTAAAGATAATACGGTCACGAATAAAGTTGAATATTTTAAATTAATGATTTAAATAATATTTATTTTTGTCACTTGAATTGTATAAGTCTTTATTTTTTTTATAATTTTTTAATGTAAATTCTTTTACATACACAAATAATCTAGGAGTTAAACAAATTTTACTAGTAAGTTATTAAATTTAATTTAATATTTTTTTTTATTAGTTATTATTAAGTTCAACTTAAATAAAAAACATTATTTTTTTTTTATTGTTTAATGAATCAAATAAATTAATGTTATGTATATAAATGTTAAAAAATTTAATATCTCTTTAAATACATCCTGATTCGTCTAATCAATAAATTTTATGGAATAAAGATAATTTGAAAAATATTATTTAAAATACAAAATATACAAATAAATTTTTATAATAAAAATTTATGAGCCTAAACTTAGCTAGTGAATTGATGTATATACTTAAGTCTAAAAAGTAAAAGAAAAAATCTAATTTAACCAAGAGTTGAGTAGTTAAAGTGTAAGATGGTGTAAAACTAACCATTTAATACTTGGAAACTACAAGTAACAAATGATATCAAATTGAAGTACACATATAAACAAAATAGGAAAAATCCAAAGCTAAACATAGAAAAAAAAAGTTATGTTGTACTTGTGTCTAGAAAATAAGTATAAGATAACCTTATAAGGAAACCACCAACACCAAAAAAAAGACATTTCCCATCTAACTAATCATCTACTGCACAATCAAGCATTCTCATTCCACCGCAAAACTGTTATGCTATAGACTTCTAATACAATAACTGCATAATCAAGAAGTCCTCTTACACCAAAAATCTACTATGCCATACAGTGCTTATCCAATACAGCTATGATAACCTTCAGCACCAATTAAATTTATTAGTTGCCAAGTCTCAAACTTATCTTCCTCTTATGCTTCATCCATCCTTGCAACAGACAACCTTCACATGAGCTCCTATCTAAGGTTCTGTTCTTCATGCAGCATTCATATGTACATTGCATTGTAGCACTCACATGACAGAACATGTACTTTGCAATTTCTTTTTGTTACCAAGTGATGATACAAATATATAGCTGTACCACATACAACTTATAGAGTCAAACTTAACAATTCATTAGCCTCTCTTAAAATTTTGAGATCATGCTTTAACCATGAAAATTAGAGTGTTATCAGTGCATTGGATGAGACAAATTTCCACTTCCAACCAAAAAACCATTATACAAATTCTTAAATCTTCCACCACAATAATAAACAAAATGCTAAGATATCTCCTAGCCTAAAACCCTTTCTGTGTGGTATGAACTTATTAGTAAGACTCCCATTTACCAACACCTAAATATGAGTAGACATGAGCATTGGCAAATCCATCCAATCCTTTTTTCACTAAAATCTAATCTATCTAAAAAGTTTCAAGTAATATAAAATAAACCCTTTTTCTTCCTCCTCCAAGTTTCTTCCATTATAGCATGATATGAAAAAGGTCCTAAAGACAAAAAAAAAAAAATCGAAAATAATAAATTAATTTTTTGAATTGTAAAAAATTGAAATGATAGTAAAAATTTATAAAAATGTAAATTTTATAAAACTTTGCATCAAACAAAAGTTTGTAAGCAAAAAGTCTTCGAAAATAAAATTGCAACTCATGTTACATTTAAAATGACCTTATCTCATCTTTAATCACATTCCAAAAGGTTTTAAAAAATTTGAAATTAAAATCATGGAGACAAAAACTTTTCAAGGAACCTTCCTTTTGAAGCAAGACTTTGTCATATGGAGAACACATGCAGTGTAGAGTACAAAAAATAACAAAAATACTTGACCCACCTGTTCTGCAATCAATCCACCAAAATGGACTAGACATGTTAGCCATTTCAGATTTTTAAAGTCAACTCATTCGCTTTTGTTCTTTACATTGCGAAGAAAGAAAAATATAAACAATGGAAAAGTCAGATTTTAAATCTTTGAAAAAATAATTTATACCCATTAGGTCAAACTATTTAAGTAAATGTAAATAATTTTTTGTTTGCATTATTATTCCGTTATATTTGTTATAATGTATTAAAATCATATACTTATTTTGTTCTCTTTATTATGAAGCATATTGATCTACATAAAAGCTCAAACTTAAAAGATTAATGAAAGATAAATTTATCTTATTTAAATATTTTATAAGAAAATATGTAAGTAATTAATTATATTGTATTGTATATACTCAATATACGTCTAATACATATATTTCATTATAGTATATTTCAACTAATTTTTAAAAAATCTTGTAATAAAAGAGACTTTTTAACATACAAAATAGACTTTTTATCATACTCAAACTTTATTCTTTTAAGAAAGATTGGACTAATCATTAAAGGGAGGAAACTTTTTTGTTATGGGACCAACCTCCACCCAATTTAATTCTCCCACAAATTAACCCTACAAAACTACAGAATGTATTTCTGTCCTTGCCCATTTGCTCAAAATCTCCAGTGTCAAACAGAGCATTGTTGATGGATTATGAACATTTTGTCAAAAGTTTAAAAAATAAAAAATACAAATCATTTGAGAAATGAATGGTTAAGATAGGTGAAATGTGAATGAGAATGAGGATTGGAGAAAAAATGATAATTGACTTTGGGAACTGGAACTTCAGGAATTTTTTTAAGAATTTCAACTCATTTCTGTAACAATTTGTGGATAATGTAAGCTTGTGCGTTTACACTATCCAAAAGGTTAAATTGAGTTGGTTTACCTGATAGGCATGCTTTTCATATTTTTCAAAATCATTACAAAAGTTAATTGATTTTATGTACAATGCAAAGTTTTCTTTTTATCATTTAAGAGACTAGTTAACAAGAGTTTGAGTAATTCGAATTAGATTCTGACTTTCAATTCAATGAATATTTATTGGATTAAGTTAGATTTCTCTTATTTTCTTCATCAATTTCATCCAACAATAGGAATTTTTTATTTTAGGAAGTACTTAGGAGAGGAAGTAATAATCAAGTATAAACTTGGCAATTAATTGAGTTTTTGTCATGATATTTCATGTAGTTTTTACAAATTTGGAAACAAAATTAGTTAAGTCCCAAGTTCACAATTGATAATCAGGCTTGTGGGACTGCTTGTATGAGATAAATTTACTCATTGATAATTTCCAATTTGATTATTCTCATTACTGTACATTCTACGAATTTTATATCAATGAATCGATTAATTCAAGGATACACTTGTGAGTGACACTTGTAATCACTATGAAAAATATTAAGGTTAAAACTCTTTATGTTGAAGCCTGAACTTAAAGGCCAATCTGGTTGAAGTTGCTGTAGTCAAGTTTATTCAACCGTATTGCACATAAAAGATGTTCTGGCAAATCTTCAGCCTTGTTTCCCTACATCATGAACACAATGGAAAGTAAATTACACACCAAGACTGTGAATCTTCCAGTTGTAAACTAAATGGTATGAGCAGAAGAGAATGAGTAAATAGTTTATGTAAAAAAAAATTATTATCATCCAATTAGGAACACCATTATGTATGATAAGTTTAATGGATTTTATAATATAACTATATTAAAAGTCATACTAATGATGATTTCTGATTGATTTGATTGAGAGCATAACACTTAGAGAAGAAATTTTTTATGTTGCCAATAAAATGGTGAGGAAGTTACCTGAATTGTGAGACCAAAATCCAGGTTACATAGCTTCAGTCTTTCAATGAAGCCTTCAAATCCTTTTCTTGCAATATAGCTAAATCTGTGCACGTCCAAATCTATCTCAAGATAGTTTTCTCCCTGTGGAAGAATAGCATCAGATTAGGAATCTTTCAACAGCTCAAAAATATAATTCAACATAACTCAAGCTCGGAAGAGATGGAGAAACATATGTGCATTAATATGTTGACAAATTTGCATGTGAAAATGAAGGCAAATGGTGACAGACAGATCAACATAATGAAAATAAAACCAATGGTCCAAATGATCTTTCTAAGACGCTACAACAGCAAAAAGTGGAATGAATCTATTTGTACGATTTTTGACAATGATCTACTGAATCAGACACTTTACAACTTCAGTGATGATTGCTTCAATGCAAGATTAAAAGGTCCTCTTAAAATTTACTGAAGGATATTAAATCTGTAACTAGAATATGCAAGTGCTCACCAAGTAAAATTCATGCTGAGGACGTGAGAGAACTGGTTTTTCGTTGTAAGCATTCATAAGTTTCTTTTCAGTTGTGCTTAAAGATAGATTCTCCAAATTTGCCACTCTGCCTAAAATTTTTAATCTCTCCCTAAATGGCGCAATTGTATCTAGAGGGAAGCCTTTAACTCTCTCCACTTCGTCGTTGATCAATTTCTGTCAAGGAAAACAATAACATGCACACATGTTAATGAAGTGTCTAAAAACTATATAATGTTACAGAGGTAAAATCTTCTGTAACATGAAGCACAATGACTCTAAAAAAGGATAAATATTATATCCCTCTTACACTGATATTTTCACGGAATTGATCTGGAAGGTCTTTAGAGTACTTTTCAGATAATTTGAAGTACAAAACCACATTCATTCCTTCACCGTCGTTTTCACTTTGGAAGATAGTGGCAGGATATAATGGTATCTGCATTTTAAAGAGCATAAACATGTTAAAATCTTTTTGCTAAAAAATCCAGACAGTGATGAATGTGTATTCCACTGATATTTTCAGAACATAAGACACAGAATTATTGATAAAATTGCCATTCATATACAGAATGGAAAGAAAGTCTGAAATTTGGGCAAATAGCATAAAATTTGCACCTTAGTGATATGAGAAATTCTCAGTTTGATTTCAATCTAAGAAAATACATGCAGCTACCTGAATGTTTACAATAAGAATAGAAGGGACGTCCCCAGGCACATTTATTGCAGGAATTTGTATAAAGCGAGCAATGTGGTCAATTTTTCGAGGAGACAAAAAGAGGTCAGCACCAAGAGGATAGAAAGCAGCACTGCTTGGAGCAAACTCTTTCTTCTTATCCCTGTCAACCATGCAAGAAATGAATTATGGAATTATCAAGAATGGAACAGTACTTGATTGTTAACATAATAAACGACATTGATATGAGGGACATCCCTAACAAAGGTTCAATCATCGAAAGAATATTCAGCACAAATTATGAACTTGGTGTCTACCTAATGTAGTTTTTTCCTCTGACTCTGAATGAACTTGGCTCAATTGGTGACCAAGAACCAGGGGTTTGCTTCTCTATTGAACAAAATGGAATCGATGAGCCTGCCAAATGTTTTTGTTTAAATGCCTTAGGAGAAACTGCAATAAAAGAGACCCATGAATTAGTAACAAGAGAAACCATAAAAGAACTAACACCATACATCTAAAAATGGGAAAGTGCATGATACAGAAAATTCAACAAGAACAAATTAAAGAAATAACTAATACTTCTTATATATTTATTAATGTTTAATTTGCTGTAAACATGGCAGGAGAAATAAAATAAGCTCGACCTCATAAGCAAACAAGGTACTTCACTTTCACCATTTCACAGTTGTCCTAAGAGTCTACTTGATTAGAGAAAACATTTTCTATTTTTCATAAGTAATTACTCAAATGTCACCTTAATGCTTTCTGTTTTTAAATCTTTGTATACGAAAGAAAGGGCAAACAAAGAGACATTTTCGTAATAATTTATGAACAAACGAAACAAAGCAGAAAACATTTCCTGAAACAAACAGATCCTAATTAATCCATTTGCATAAAGCAGGAAAGTACGTAAGAACCTAAACAAAAAGCATTGTTGCAGGGAACGAAATATGCAGAATACTCACGTAAACTCATATCAGAAGACCCTTCTCTCCATTTGAAGGACAGTTTGGAAAGCGACTTTCTCTGTGAACTCGGGGTATCAGGGCTCATTGGCCTTCTTTTTTCAATAGCAAGCGCATTGGAAGAGAGGCAAGGCAAGCAGGTATTTGGCAGAATCCCACAATGATCCAGGCTCAGCTTTCTGTCCTCTCCAATTTCATCTGCATGACCTGAAGATGCTTCTCCTGTCGAAACAGATTCGAAATAAGCTCGAGGGCCATCTGATTTCAATGCAGAATCTTTTGGTTTGCCTTGATTCTTAGCAATCTTCAAAGAAGAATTGCTACAAATATAATTATATGGGTACACTCTTTGTTTCTGGCTGTGGTGGTGGTGGTGATCAACAAACGCAGGATCAACTCCTTCAGGAGATGAATAGTTTGGCCTCGACCCAGTTTCACTCTCATTCAAAGACACCAAATCTACCAAACATCCATGTAAAAAATATATAACCACACTGACAAGAAAACTAAAAAATAATAAATTGAAAATCCAATCAAGGTTTCAAAAATCGGCCCCCAGACACAATTTCATCCGTAACATCAAGGTTTTCGAAGTCTTTGTGACCACAAAACACTAGTACAGTTGTAGCTACATTGGTCTCATTGATCAACAATTTCCCCAACAACTACAACTACAGCCTACCACATTTGTCTGCAATTTCCCAGAATACAAAGAATTACAGCAAAATTGCAACCTCTGCTCTGCCCCAATTTAAAACCTTGGATTTGAATCTCCCCAACCACAACCGACCACAATTTCAGCCGTCTCAGCCATGTTTGTTCCCAATTACCCTCAATATCAAGGATTGTACAGAAGGCTCAGCAACCCCCATTTAAAAACCTGGAATTTATACTCCAAATTTACGAAAAAAGAGAAAAAAAAGTCACATACCATCATAGACACTGTAAAATTCATCATCACACTCAGAATCCAACGCCGAAGTAGAATCAAACCAAGCAGCATCTGAAACCAAAAAAGAAAATAAGGATCTCCACTTCAATCTTAATCAAGCATTCATTAAAACTAAAACTAATAATAATAATAATAATAAACGTCAATTAAGACTAAGTCCATATACATGCAAACAATTAACCAAAAATAAAACCCAACAGTATTCATTAAACTATGGTGTCCATTTTTGCTTTTAAATACAGTAAAACAATAAATTCAAATTTTAAGCAAAAATAAAAGAGTTAATACAAGCAGGAGCACCTGAAGCGCGATTAGAAGCTTGCAAAGCGGAATTAGAGTGAGCAACGTTGTTGGCTTCGATCTTTCTCGAAGAGACGCGTCTTCTGAGGATTCTCCTCCTTCTTCTGCGGTGGTTTTTCTTCTTCGCCGCGAGGTCGTCGTTCCCCTTGGGCCTCGACACACAAACACCCATTACTCGTTCTCCCTTTCTGGCCGCGACCCTCTTCGCTATTCGCGTCGAAGTGCTCAAAAATCGGTGCTTTGCACAAAAGGGTGTTCGCAGAATGAAGATGGAAGAGGAAGAAGAAGAAGAGATGGGTCACCAGCAAAGCATCGTCGTTGAGCAAGCTGGTGAAGGGTCATTCATTAGCTTTCATCATGATGCAAGTGCTCTTAAGAGTGTGGGGTCCACTCCGGGATTTGATCAAACGGTGTAGGGAGTCCCACGTGGACAATCTTGGGGAGAGCAAAGGTCGAAATTTTAATGATATATGATAAATGATAATGATAAGGAAAATAAAATAACACCTTTTTTTATCTTTTTTTATCTTTCTATATTTATGCCAAGCACGAGGCTAATTAAAAGTGTATGTATCTCCATTACCAAAAAATAAAATAAAAGTGTATCTTTGAAAGAAAAAAAAAATGTATATCTTGGAAAGAGTTAGTTCAATTCCCCCTTTCAAAATGCTACAATTTTGGCTTTTTTTAATTTTCAAATAAGCTAAATTACAACTGAAAAAGATATAATATTTTATTCAAAAAAGTTATAACTGATGTGGCAGTTAGATTTAAAATTATTTATTTATTTATTAATTTTTTAATATAAAGCGACGATTTTAGATAAGGCATTCACGTTGTAGTTTATTAAAAGATCAACTTTTTATCTGTTTCCAATTACAATTTATGAAATGTAAATCAAAAGACAGAGAAAAAGATAATATGGAGATTATCGAATTGAGAGCAAAAAATTTACTATCACAAATCTTTCTATTGATAATTTATAAAATTATATCAATACCTTGAATTTTTAAAATTTTGGATATCAAATAAGTAGAAGAATTTATAACTTTTAAATCAATTTTAATATTTTCTATATCTAATTCAAATTTAGATATTATTAAATATTATTGTAGTTTAAGTCATGTGGAGAATATTTTAGATTCACCATAAACAAATTTGTAATATGATATAAGATTATTTTGAAATGTAGATAGTTTATATATATATATAATAGAAAGAATTATTTAGAGGTAAAATAATAGATGATAATTTTGGAACAGATACTTTCGTTTCAGATAATTGATTTGATTTATATAAAGAAGATAAATATTTATTTAAAAAGAATATGTCAAAGAATTTATTTTAGTTAGATAAATAAATGGATTAGTCTAACTTGTTTAAAGTCATTTTTCTCAAATTTGTTAAGATAAAATCTATTAAAGTAAAATTATAAAAATTTAAATGAAACTTTTTCGATAAATAGTCAATTTTCTCTTAAAAAATATAAAAAATTTATAAAAAAATTCTTAAAAGCAAACAAATTTATTTTTTATTCATTCTTACCATTAAATTCAATTGGTTAAAGGTAACATTTATACCTGTATGGTACTTTTTGTATTAAATGGCAATTGATACTGTATGTATAAAAGACATGCGTAGTCTAATTCGTTAAACTAAAATTAATTTTTTATTTTTATTTTTTTCCTTTTTGAAAACATGTGATGTCAACCAATCATTTTCAATTTAGTATATGAATTTAATTATTTGTGTCCTTTTGATTTCTAAAAGTTCTTTCGAATTTTCAATTGAGTTGTAACTGTATATAAAATATTAATTATTAATAAATACATTACATATTCTCTATTTTATTTTTTTATTTTACATATTTTTAGGTCTTGACAATGAATAACTTGCAAAATAGAGTAAGTAAGCCTAATTAAAAAGTAGTAACCTAAATTAAAGTAGATTAATTTTCGCTTTGACCTATTTAGTTACCAACACAAATAAACTTAGATCGAACTTGCATGTAGACCTATAAGTCTAAGTTGTGTTAAAAATACTAATAATTATAGTTTTTACATATGAAAATAATAGTATTTTGTTAAAACTTATACATATTTTGAAAACTATGTATCAAATGAATATGTTTAAAATTAATTTGAAATTAGCTTTTAAAATTTTCACATTACTTTTAAATATTAAAAATTATCTTTTAATTCCAGTAAAAAATATCCTTTATTTTTAATATAAACATTAAAAAAATTAATTTTACTAATTATATTAGTAATTTATAAAATAATAAAATTTGTCACTAATTTAATTAGAGACTAAAATAAAATCTAATTTGATAAGTGATTAAAATTTTGTTAACTAATGTTATAAATAAATTTAGATTCTAATTTAAAAATAATTTAGTCACCATTATATAAAAATCACTTTTATAATTTTTAACATCAATAACAAAAGAAATATAATTTTTACTATAATAAAATTTATTTTTAGGTATTAATAATTTTTAATTTATAAAATTTTTTCTAATTTAATTATTATAATAACTAATTATTTTTTATTTTTAAATTAATTTATATTTAATGAATTTTTTTTCTAAATTAGTCTATATTTATTAAATTTTTTTAGCGAAAGAATTTGGTTTTTCTCATTTGCACCTCCTATATTTTTAATATACTATTTTTATTGAAACATTTAAAAATATTATTTAGTAAAATTTTATGTGTCTTTAATTTTTTTAATAAAAAAACAAAGAATGTGTACAAAACCAAAATTACAAGAGAAAAATTATATTCCGATATAAAATTAGACTAAATATTTTTAGTTTATTTATAATATGAGGGTCACAAAATTTTCAGTTTACCCATCAAGTCGAGATGTTTGTACAGTTAATCTTATTTTTACCCACTTTTTTATTCATCTTCACTTTATATTATCATTGTTATGATTTATTTTACCAAACAAATAAGGTAAAATAAGTTATATTGTTTGTTATGCTTATATATGACTGTATTTTGTTAAACTAAAATTAAAATTAAAAAATCTTATCCCAACTCTTTGAGTTATATTATATGTTCTCTATAAAAAAAAAATTGTATAGCATATTTGATTATTAAATTATTAACCTAATTTATAAGTGGTAACATATATTAGATGATAACTAACTCAAAGACATCCCTAATAAGATTTTATAATTCTTAATTAGAATTTTTTTATTAGTTACAACCTTTAATTACTGATCTAATAATATTTAGGATGAAAAAAAATAAAATATCATGACTAACAAGATTTTTTTTAAAAAAATATAAATATTGTTCAATGTTATTATTGTCAAACGTTCGGTGACATACAAGTTAAATATCCAAAATTCGAAAAGAATTTGCAATGCATGAAGGAAAAGATAAAATATATCCTTATATAAATGTAATTACTTTATTAAATGTATTCAAAACTTAAGTAGTTATATACGGAAAATAATAAAATATCTCGTTAAGTGTTGAACCATATTAAATTTAATTTTGTGTCTTTTTATTTTATGTCTCGTTAGAAAAAATATTTCTTATTATTTAAAATTAATAAAAAATAAATAATTACATATTCATCCTATTCATATCATTATTTCATTTATATTTTATTTTAAAATTTATGCTTTTGTCGTTTTTCTTAAGAATGGAGAGAAAAAGATACACTTTTCTTTGCATTAAAATTTTCATAAATCATACGATTTTTTGTTTAATTTTATAAAAGATATTTAACACAATTTAGATTATACGTATTTTTATACTATTAAGTTGGTCAATTATTAAATAAATACAAGACGCGGATGAATGTGAAGAACAAAATTGTGGTCAAAATGTTTGGATAAAATATAAATAAATAAATAAATAGAAGGAAGTGTATGAACAATAAACTGTGGTCAAAATTTACGAAAACAAATAAGAATTAGTAAAAGGAAAAGAAAGCGTGTGCACTGAAAGGTGTGTGTTGGGGAAGTGACGTGCAGACATTTATGTCTGAGTTTCCGACATCGGACACTGTTCCCACGTGTTCTTTCTCGTCCTACTGTACTCACTTCCAGTACTTCTTCCTAAACGTTAAATTTTCTTCCACCATTTTCATTTTTTACCTTTTTTAAGGTTATTTCTTCGTACTTCGCATTACAAAATTTTTGTACGAAAGACTTAAGTTTAATACATTTTACATTTTTTTCTCTCGATTTTTTTATTTTTTAATGTACTTTTTTTTAATAGAATTCTAATTTTAATTAAAATAAATTAATTTAATTTCTTTTATTAAATTAATATAGATATGAAAAAAATATAATATTATAAACAAGATACCTTCAAATATTTTTTAATATTTCTCTTTTTCATGTGACTTTGACACGTGTCATAGGCATAACGTGTGTAATGTACATATAACACATGTACATATGACTTTGATATGTAATTTTGGTATGTGTTATGTACATGTAACTTTGGTATGTGTTATGTACATGTGACTTTGACAAGTGTCATGTGCATATGACTTTGACATGTATTATGTGTATATGACTTTGACACGTATTATATGCATGTAATATGTAGGCATGACATGTGTCTTATGCATGTCACTTTAACACGTGTTATGTGCATGGAACTTTCATGTCTCATGTACATGTGATTTTAACACATGTTATATGTATATGATTTTAACATGTAACATGTGTATGTCACATGTATTATTATAGTATAATGTATCATGTCATTATTTTTTAAAAGTTATCTAGACCAATTTAATAAAGAAAACTTCATTGATTAATTTTAATTAAAATTGAAACTACATTAAAAAAATAGAAAAAACATATTATAAAAAGTTGTAAAAAATTAGAACAAAAAACTTATTAAACCTGTTTTAATATTAATGAGAAGTGAGTAATTTATATAAAAAATATAATAGTTTTTCAACATTTTATATTTATGGTAAATTTTAGGTATATTTTTTATATTTTATAAATTAGTATAAATAATTATTAGTTCTAAATAAAAATATTTTTTAGAAAAAAAATATTAAAAAAAAAGAGAACAGACCTAGAAAATAGAGTAAAAAACTATAAAGAATCATTTATATTAATATATTAAATATTTATAACATTTTATATGTAAATAAATGATATTTTTAAAAATATTTTATTTTATTTTGTGTAATTTATTATTTTTTAAAACATTCCCTTTATTTTCTTCTCCACACCAAACAGCATGCGAGAATTGTCCTCTTTAGGAATAAAAGGACAAATCAATCTTGCAAATGATGTTTCAGTCCATACTCTCTTTTTTTTCATTGCCTTTATTTTATCTTTTTCATTCGATTTTTCATAATTTCATTGTTACTTTTCTTTATAAAAATACTCTCTCCTCAACTTATTTAATGTACATTTTTTTCACATTATGTTACTTTTTCCTTTTGGCAATTTCATAGTTTTACTTTGATTCCTAAAGAAATTATTATCATGCCACTATCTACTTAAGAAAGTGTTAAAATGCGATATCAAATTTTAAAAAGAAAAAAAAAATCCAAGAAACGTATGTTATGAACAATCTAGAAATAAAGAAAAATATTAGAAAGTCATACATTCAAACTATTCAATTAATCAATTTTTTTCTATATTTATATTTAAAATAGTTATAGTAAAAAGTTAACGAACAATACTTTACGATTAGATGGTAAGATCAATTACTTTATATTGTTACCTTAAAAATTTATTTGAATTATTTTTAAAATTTAATAATTTTTTATTTTTCTTAAAGTGAATCAAAATAGTATGTTAATTTAATAGACTAATCCATTTTTCTTAAAGTGAATCAAAATAGTGTCTTATTTCTCTTATTCATCTATAATAATAGTTATTTTTATCTTCATCTTCTATTTTTTTTATTTTGGTTAAACATCTCAAAATTATAACATCTATCTACCAATCAACCCCAGAAGAAATGAATTTGTGGAATGTTTTTTAAGTCTTTATCAAGTGAGACTAAAATGAAAATAGATCTTTTTCAATGATACTTCTAGTGATTTACTTTTAAAAAAGTGATTTTTCAATACATGTAGATAAGTATTGAAAGGTTGTTAAATTTAAATGAATGTTAAATATTTGATTCTTAGCCACATAAAGATTAAAGGAATCTTATCTGGTTTGCATGAGTCACATAAATGTGGACAATTTTCTTAGTGATTGAACACTTTTGGTCACTATAGATAGATATTGCCTTGTTTAGAAATGTGATGTAAAATGGTGCCACTTTTCACAAACAGGTCCCTTCTTCACTTTGTTTTTCTTTTTCTTTTTCTTTTCTTGCTTTCTTCATCTTCATCACCCTAATCATTATCCACTAATGCCCCTTTGTTATATATTAAAAAAAGTTAAAGCTTTGTATGAGTAATATATGTATATATTTAAGGTATATTTGGTAACTTTGTGATGTTAATGATAAGGGAGAAAGTGTTCTATAAAAACAAAAAACTGTTAGCTGTAATCACAAGTCTTTTGTGTTTCTAAGTTTCTTTTATGCAAATTGAGTGAAGAAGAAAGGGAAAAAACCATGATGAACATGTTGAAAATTGCATTTTGAATGATTTTCTTTGACAATAGAAAAGATGGTGCCACAAAGACACAAGCTATGTTTGTTGGTTGGTAGTTTGCACAATTCAAACCCTAATCAGATCTAAATACATGAATTAGTAAAAGGGTAATGGAATCATCAATTTTTCAAGAAAAACTCAACAAAATTTTCATATCAATAAAAAAAAACTAATATAAAAAATTAATATATCATCTAAAATTACATAAAGTGTGTTTACAGAAAAATATTAGCTAAATATAAGAAATTTCAGCAATGGTGAAAATGAAGTGGACAACGAATTTTCTATTACAATTTAGTGAATAAAGTAAAAAAGTTCACAGGAAACAAACCAAAGAATTAACAATAGGAGTTAAGTTTGCGTAGAATTTTTAAAAAATAGGTGTAAGTGTAATTTGAGGAAATTTTAAAAAATTTTAATATATTTTTTATATTAGTTATATGATTGAATTTATTAAGAAGATTAGAATTAGGAACATAAATTAGAATGATAATGGTCACATTTGAAAATAACTACTATGTTTAAATTAATTATTTTATTTAATTGTAAAAATTAAGTTAAATATTATAAAAGTCATATTATATTAAAATAAAGTATATTTATTATATAATTTAAACACTAATAATTTATTAAATATAATTTAATTTAAAAATACAAAATAATTAATTATTATAGTAATTAAATTATAAATTATTTTATAAATTAATTAATATTTAAAATAGTTTTTGTTAGAATGAAAATTATATTTTTCTATGACGAATTTAAAAATAAGAAATTAATTTCTATTTAATAATTAAATTAATTTTAATTTAAATAATTATTAATTTTATTTATTGTACATTAATAACATAGTTGATAAAAATAATTTTATATAATATTTACAAAATTTACACTTTTTCAAAAGATAATAGACTAAAAAATACTAAAAACAAAAGGAACTAAAAGTATAATAATAATAATTATTGTTATTATCAACTAATCAAATTTATATTAAAATAAGTTGAAGGTTGTGATGGAATATTTTACCCAATTAATGCGTAATCTAGTTTATCTAGTAATAATAATCTATAATAGAGGTGAAAAGCTTTTATTTTCACTGTTTTAATAAAATTGCCTTCAGTTGCAGACTCATTTTACTGGGTTGATTACACACTTTAATTTCTTATTCATCTTCCTTTCTCACTCTAACTATTCCTCTATTATTTTTCTTATATTTGTTTAAATAATCAATTTCTTTGAAAATATTAACACTAACATATTTTCTTTCACATTGCTATCATTCCTATTATTTTGTTTTCACAATACTTTTTTTTTCTTTTCTCTTTTTTTTTATCACTATCTATTCAAATCCACCTTAATACATTAAAGAATTTTGTATTTTGATAAAGACCTACCAATATTTTTTTTTTTTTGTAGTTACACATGAAAAAGAAGATGGAGAAAATAGATTTTTTTTTTACATATATATACTATTTGAAAAATTATTTACAGGAGTAATACTGTTTAGTGTTCAAATCGGAATTTGGTTTTCGAAAAACCAAATTTTGACTTACAAGATGCCCACGTGACATAATTTGGCAATCAAAATTCGATCTACAGGAAATCGAATTTTGAATAGCAAATTTTATTTATTTTTTTTCGTTAGGCCACTCAGAATTCTATTTTCCAAAATCGAATTCTGAGTAGGTTTATTTTATTTTTTTCTTTTTCTTTCATGTTCGTATAATTTGTACAAAACAAAACATGAAAACGACCGTTCAAGTCTGGTTATAACCGTTCCCCTGTAAAAACGGTTGTTCCAGACGTTGTCTTTGTAATCTTGTTTAGAGTGTAGAAAAGTCGTTCTCAGAGACGAAAAAGAAAATAAAAAATTTGTTCAGAATTCAATTTCTGGGAATCGAATTCCAAGTAGTAAAAAGAAAAAAAATTAAAATAGCCTTATCAAAATTCGGTCTCTGGAGAATTGAATTCTGAGTAACAAAAAAAAGTAAATTAAAATAGTCTTATGAAGAACCGAATTATGAGTGATAAAATGAGTCCTGGACGATTCATAAGTCAAAATTTAATTCCCGAGAATCCAATTATGACATAAATAATAAACCATATTATCTATATAAATAATCTTCCAAAAGTATATCTTTGTATATATTTTTTAAAAACATAAAAAAAATCGGAGAAAATACAATGGCTTAAAATGAAAAAGTGTCATATGAACTGGGTTTCACTTTGATATTATTGTATAATAAAAATAACAATAGTTGAACTATCTTTGTGCTGTTCCTTCTCAATTTACTGTGGATGATTGATCCACTGTAATGATTTCTCAAAGTTTGTGTTTCAAATATCTAATCAAGCTGAATTTGGCATGATTATTTGAAGTTCCTTCTCTGTCACAATTGACTTTAGTTACCTCAAATCATGGAAAGTAAAAGTGCATTTTTTTTTCTGATTATTTTTTGTGTCTGGAATGTGCTTTCTTCTGATCATCTAAACCTTTACCTTTATAAAATAATGAAGATTTATTCTTTTAAATCCACTTAACCAGACATTGTTTGTGAGTGTGATTCCACCATTTTCACACAATTATGATCCACACAATTTTTTTTTTTGCTATAAATATGATGTGGATATCAATTATGGCTATTTATTTAATACCTAACCATTTATTCATTAGAGTTTGGCCACTGGGTATCAATTATTTCTATTAAGATATCTTAGGTGGTATTTAATGTTGATATTACTACCCCCATATTTTATTTTTTTAATTTCTTTTTATTATTGTCAAAGACTTCATTATAGTTTTCCTTTAACCTTTTTAGGACAATTTTTTACTTTAATTTTATAATTTATTTAAAGTTTAGAGTTTTAAATTTTATATCATATCTATATGATTTTTATACTATTCAAATCCTACACGTAGATATGATCTATTCATTATACATGTCTTTCATATGTTTATAGTTATTAATTAATATTTTTTAGTATAATTAATATTTTTACTAGTTTACTTGAGTGAGCAAATTGTATTTAATGAAGTGAAGATGTGTCATTCTACTAAGAAAACAATATTATATTAAAATGATTTTTTATTATTTAATCCATGAGTTTTGAGTGTCAAACTCAAAAAGTGAGAAGAGTTTAGTACAAATATATTGTAAGATTGTCTTATGTGGGAGAAAATAAGGAGAAATTCAATTCATGGAAGATTATTAGAAAATAAAAAATAATTAACAATAATAAAAATAAAAATATTAAAAATAATACAAAAGATAATTACAAATAATAATAATAATTATTATTATTATTGTTATTATAATAATAAAATTATAATTTAATATTTAGTTAAAATTATTTACAATTATAAAAGTAATTTAGTTGTTTTATAAATATATCATTTTATAATATTTTTAAAAATTCTGTGAGATGTGTTTATTTGGATCTAAAATTTGAATTGTATTTTGAATTCAACTTTAAAATTTTAATTGAATTTGTTTTGAGTTTACATTAAATTTAATTGTGCAATTTTAATCGAATCATTTTAATTTTATTTGGAATTTAATTCAATGTTCTAATTGATTTTTTTTATTTTATTTTTGAATAAAATTATATAATTTTAATTTATTCATTTTGAATTTAATTTTGAATTTAATTCTTCAATTTTAATTGAACCTGTTATCCATTGTGACAATTTTAAATTAAATTATTTGTGTTATTTCCTAAATTAAAAATTTGAGAGGAATCCAATAATTGATTGATAGCGAATATTTGAATTTTTGTTTTAGGGTTCTCTTCTGGAACTAGAAAAGAGAAGAATAAATGCACTAAAAGCACTATTTTCATATTCTAAAAAAATATTTCTTCAAATTTACAACTTCCACCTACACATAACTAACATTCACATGCAATTCACCTTATCTCACTTAATGCATAGTTAACTTAACCCTCTAAATCATATATATTACATATACCCACTTAATGTATATTTAAAAACAAAACGAATTACTAATTACTAGTCTATAAATGTTTTATTAATTCCACTAAAAACAAAATTAATTAATGATTATTTTATTAAAACTATATTTTATCTTAAAAAAATATGTCTAGTTACTTTGAATGTGTTACATATTATAACATAATATCATCTTGTTGGAAATGGAGTGACTCTAATGTATATGTCACAGTTAATTAATGATAGGTTTTTTTATGAAAAATCTTTATAATAACTAAATATATTATAATTATAAATAATATTTGATTTTTTAAATAAAATATTATGATATGAATAGGTATCTATATATCTTTCTTATCTTCATTTTTATATTTATCCAATATTCTATATTCATATGGATCTCAATTTTAAGTTACTTATACATTTTTAGTTTATTAACTAATATAAAATATTTATATATTTTTTTTAATTTTTAGTTTTTGTAATTTATTTTTATATCATATATTTATTATTTTTTACTTTTTTTCATATAACTATTTAACTTTTATTCCAATAAAAAATATGCGATTATATATCTTATCCTATGAAATATACTTATATCTGATATTAAGATAAAATAAAATTTTATACCTATTAAATATCTAGATGAAAAAATAAAACTCATCTTCATCCCATTATCATTTTCAATCACAACATATGATTTTTATATATATAATGAATTAATGGTAATTTTTATTATACTTTAAAATTTTATTTTAATTGTAATATATTGCTGCAATGTTATTATTTTATGTAATTAAAAAGACATTTGACTTCTATCTAGCACTTAACTAACTTTTTCCTACTAACTTAATCTATTTTGAAGTAAAATAATACAAATTTTGTGATTTTATGTTGAAGTTGAAGATTAAATTTATTTTTCAAATGTATAATAATTAATGGTAAACTTTTATTTGAACTTCATTTTATTATTAAAGTTTTATTTCTTTATGTAATCAAGAAAATTTGAGATTTCTATTACATATTTAATTATTTTTTATTATATGATTAGGTTCTTTTCTAACAAGTAAATTTTAGAATAATTTAAATTAAATAATTCAACCAAGAATACTCACACATGTTTTGATCAAGCAAAACATATAAAAAAAATTAAATAGTAAAACAAAATATCAAATAGTTAAAGATCACACCACCTTTAAATATTCAAACCATAAATACATATTTAAACAACTTTTTTTAAAAGAAAATTATAAGTTAAGATTATCAAACTTTTAAAATACTTAATCAATAAAATTAAACAATTTTATATATCTCAAAGTCTATAAAATACATATGGAAAAAGTATTATATTCATAGGATGTGTTGAAGAAATTAATGAAAGATGTATAAGAAAATCTAAGTAATAATTAATGTTAGAGTAGATGAACCCATCTTGTGAAGAATTATATTGGTACCAATGAGAGTTGGAACTCTGTTGATTCATGCAATGATGAAGTAATTAGGTCAATGGGGGCTCTAACCACAAATAGTTGAAATTAATTTATAGCACTTCATCACTTTATTATAGAATATCCTATAAAACTCTAAAAATATTTTAAAGCAAAAAATTTTATAATTTTTTTTCTAAAAGAATCTAGAAATATATTTAAGAATATTCTTTTAACATAATTTTGAAAAGTTAGAAATATATTGGAGAATATTCCTTTGAAATAGTCTTGAAAAGTTCTTGTAAAGAAAAATTATAATTTCAACATATTTAAAAATAAAGAGTCTCATTTTTATAAAAAGGATTTTCTATTCTATATTCTGCATAGTCCTTCTCTATCTTTCGTTTAATGAATCTTCATTTTTTGTCTTAAAGTTTCTTAATATACTTAATGTTGTTATAAGATACTTGTCACCAAATGATAATCATTGGTATGCAAGATAGAATATTAATAAAAAATAATTTTTGTTATTTATAAATATAACGTTGGAGCAAGAAATTTAATTGGTCACTAAAATCAAATAATTTTATAAATGTACACTACATTACTTTTCTTATCACAAACCAAATAAAAAATTAATTCTATACACATTATCTTATATCAAATCAATCTAATTACAATTTTCAAATGACCCCAATACATAACTGTTTAAAGCTACTTTGAAGTTATAATAAAAAAATAACTTTAAGGTTCAAATATTATATTTTAAATTTTAAAAATAATTATTCAAAGTTTTTTATTTAAAATTTGAAATTAAAGAAATTTTAATAGTTACTAAAATTAGTGAATTCTTTTTTAAAGTTTCATCTTTTCACTAAAATAATTACTATTTAAACTTTGATTGTGAAACCCTCACTTAAAAAGGGACTTCATATATTTAATATATTTAGATATTTTATACCAATATTTAATACAAGGATTATATACAAAGACAAAAATATTATATTATTATTATTTTTAATGTAGATTCAGGATATATATATATATATTATGACCTATAGTCATAACAAATTTTATCATACAAATAATATTAAAATTTAAGATAATATTGTAAATAAATTAATTTATATTAAATTTATTATAATCATATAAGTATAATTATTCTTTTCTCTCCATATGGACCAATATAATATTTAATTATGTCTTATCGAATATTTGTATTGAATAAGTCTTGTTAAATACTAATATATAAAATATTTTATATTTTTTTATGTTTATATTTATAGTTTTGATTAGTTAGAAAAAATTAAATATATTTAATATTCAAAATTTACTAAGATTCAGATATATAATAAAATTTTATTAAATTTTTCACTACCTGAAATTTTAAATTTATATAATTTAAACATTTAGTGAAATAAAGAAATTTTTATATATAATTTTCATTATTTAAATTTTTAGTTTTTTTTACTTGAGTAATGATATATCACTTGACTAATATATCATAAAAAATAATTCTTTAAAAGTTTAATATGACTTAATAATTTATCTATTTTAATTACTTCTAATTTCATCCAAGTCAAATATGATTATTTAATATTAATGTATCACTTATTTATTTTGAATTCTCAAACCATAACGTATCTTGTTTAAAAAAACTAGGTTTACTCATATAGTTTAAATTCTATAATTCAAAATAAATCATGCATCAACTCACTATCTAACATACAATTTCTTTCATCAACCACCAATACAATAATAACCATTCAATCTTTTTACAAATCTAACCAATTCCAAATATTTAAACAAAATCATAGTTCAAAATCTTTGCTCAACTTCTATTAACTAAAAACTACCATTCAAAAACACAATATAACATTTACTTTTATTAAATTCATGTTCACACTTCCATCAACTTGCAATTTAGTTCATGAGTTCAAATTTCTCAATTAGCTAAAGAATATACTCCAATTCAAGGTACAACATAACCTTAACCAAATACTCAATTGGTTTAGATTTATTCCACACATTCAACCTTATAATTATCCTTCTAAAACCTTTGCAACTAAATAAACACCCCATTCTAATTTCAACATAAAAAAAATTGATAAAGGTAATTTTCCTCACATGAAATCTAGTTACTCCAGACAAAACTTTAATAAATTTAATTTTTAATAAAAGAAGCTCAAATTTACCTATAAAAAACTTTGATTATTAAGTTAAAGGTATCATCATAACCTTACACTAGCATACATTAATTTTTGCTCATAAAAATAGAAATACATATACAAACATACATTTTCATACACACAAACCATCCAATATATAATCAACTTACGAGAAAGGAAAACAAATATTTTAAACACATAAATGAATAATATGTTATATTCTCCTCTTTACAAATATTGCTACAATAAACTTAAATCTTGAAAAAAGTAAACAAATAAATTAAAAAATAAAAAAACTAACATAAATATGTTTTAAAACAACACAAATATTTATGGAATAAATTTTGAATATTAAATTCTTTATTTATAATATTTTAACTAAAATAATAAAATCCTCTCATTTAAATGACACATGTTGTTTTAACAAATTTAACATTGATTATTATATTGCTTTAAATTATTTAAAAATAATTAAATTTAAAACAAGTTAAATTAAACAATATCATATAAATATTACTTAAAATATTTAAATTTAAGGCAAGTTAAATTAAATAATATCATATAAATATTATTTAAAAATACTTAAGACAAGTTAAATTAAACAAACTGTGCAATTACATTATTTTCATCACTACTATAGCTTTTATTTAGTTTTATTGTTGACATTATTATTATAAAAGAAAAAAGTCATTTTGTTTTCTCTACAATAATAAAATAAAACAAAAAAAAAAGGTTAAACAACAATGAATGTTTTATCGAGGTAGTCGTAAAACTCAAACAATAAGAAAAAATAATATTGAAATGTAGTTATACAAATAAAAGTTTATAACACAGATAATATTTTAGCCTGTTATTAACTCATCGAAGTTGCACACAGAAAAAAAAAAAAATTTGTGAAATATCATGGTACCTCACTGTATCTGAAACTTATCTGTGTTTTCTTTCTCTTCCTTCAACCCCTTTCCTCGTACTCCACTGGTTCTTCTTTCTTCCAACATTAACAATGGCGGTTTTGTCGCCTCAAACACTCTTGCCACTGCTTCTCAACACCAAGTCAGATTTCGGGTCATCGTTTCCTCTTCTCACCTCCTCCACACCAACCACTCGCTCCTCCTCGTCCCTCTCCGTCTCTTACACTAGTAAGTTCGTTATTGCCACTTCACCCACATGGAAAAAGATTCAATTTTCATGTACTGAGATCAATGGAATCTCTTCTTTCTTCTATATTTTGCAGAATCCGAAAATGGGTTGGCCAGTGAGCAGAAAAAAATATTGCTTGAGCGCTATGGCTACGATGTTGATGCTGATGAGTACTTTTCTCACTCGTCTTCTAAGGTCCGTTATGCTTGAAAATTTATGTGCCATACCATATCTCAATAGGATAAATCGCCCATTTGGTCTCAAGATATTGCCATTTCTCTTAAGTGGTCTTTAAAGTAATCAAATTGTTTAAGTAATTCTCAAAGTATTGAACATTCATCACTCTAGTCTAAGTGTATGTTTTAATTGAGTAAGGAGAACTCAAATGTACTTTTACCTCGGCAGCAACAAAATTTAGTACATGTTTGATTGAAGTTACAGAAGTACTTTAGCGAATTTCCATTGCAAAATGGTGTGTTTCAATGTATGAATTGATAAGGAGACACTTGTTTGTTGCTTCTGGAGTCAAAATACTTTTGAGTTCTCGCAACTTTAGTCTAAACATACTCTTGTTCATTTTGTGCATTGGAATTTGCGAAACAACTTTCCCAATTTTATCCGAACATTGTTGATATATTTAAGTGAAGTTCAAGGGCCAATTTGGAAAGTCTTTTAATATTTGGGGACTACCTAGGTAATTTCTAATACTTTTTGAATTACTTAAGGGCCACTTTGGAGAGTACAATAGTTCAAGGGTGAAACTAGTAGTTAACTATCTTAATAAAGGCTTTTGAAATTGTGTTTTGTGAATTTTACTCTGTTTTTCCTTTTTAATTTTAATCTTGAGTTCTGAATGCGACACTTTAGTCCAAGAGGAGAAAGGAGCCTCCAAAACGAAGAGGGGGGAAGCAAGTGCAGGATCCACCAGAGGACGCCAAGCCTCCTCGTACTACCCATAAATTGCTTCAGGTATTCTCATTTTAGGACTTGCGTCTTTTAGAGTGCTAATTGATAATGAAAATAGATTGCTAGTGCGCCTTTGTATTTTGTAAACAAAATTGTGAAAGTGGTGCATTCCAAGTAAAAAGCACCCAACGCTCTATTTTTGTTTAATTTAACCCCATTTTCATGTTATTTTTTGTCTTCCTATGTTATTTAAGATGGCTTCACTGTAGTGTATGATGAATTGCTTGCATTCCTAAAGGTTTTAGGAAAATAGAGATGTATGAGATTTCTTAAAATTTTAGTTTGAACATGACTTAGCTTGAAAAACTAGTTAATAGGGTGTGGGTTGTCACCAATTTATATACACTATTTTGATCTTATTACTAGTTACTGTGAGATGTTCTTTAGACCCCATCACGCCAAGGATTAAATATCTCAACTGTAGAATTTTGGACTAGACATCTGTGATTGACAATAGTCTGATAACAGCCCAATAGGACCTGCAAGACTTTTATACCATCTTAGATTTTAGATTTAGGACTAACTCAACCTGAATAGTTAGTTTATAGGGAGAGGGTTTCCCTCCAGTTACATATATATATATATATTATTCTCTACGTCTCCAATGACTAGCCAATGTGAGATTTCCAATGTGATTTTATCAGTTTCATGTTATAATGCTCTCCCATATTTTTCCTTGCTCAAGGTCATTCTTGATTTTTAAAGAGTAAGAATAAAGACAAGCTTATGGGGCATATCAGTATGACTCCACCATATTTGGTTCTTACTCTTTAAAATCTTTAGTTGATTTGATGAAGATATTTGGTTTTTATTAGATGGAAATGAAAGTGATGACCGGTGGTATGGTTATGAGCTCTGTTTCATCACAAAATATCTAAAACATGTTATGGTAATTTTACTCCATTTCTTTCTTCCACCCATTGTTGCCTAGGTATGTTTATCTTTCTAATATTAAAAAGTTAACGCTGCCACATCTAGTTTTGGTTGTAGACTATATCACTTGAACATAATTGTTTTATTCTGTTAATGTTATGTTAAAGTAGTTAACTTGTACAGCAAATTAATGTGGTACATTCAGATATATAACTGTAGTCTTCTTTTACTGATGTTCATGCTTTTCTTTAATTAGTCGTGTACTTTCTAGTTTCACTTAGCTCAGGACATTAAAACCTTAATAGGTGATGACTTTGATTTGCTGATCTTAAATCCTATAAAAAATAGTATTTAAAAATGATGAAAGTACCCTTGGCCTTTATTTCCAATGACTACAAGCCTGGATGGTTGACTTCAAAACAACGGAGGGGTGACTAAATCTGAGTTCTACAGTAACAATGGGTTGTTTGGCTGGATTTTAGTTTTGCAAAATCATTTCTAAATCAATTTTGGGTCGGGTATAATTGATTATGAAAAAGTGAAAGTTTTTAACTTTTCTATTGGCGTAACTGATTTTGGTTGTGAAACGGACCCCACATAGGTTCTTGGAGGAACAGCTCGAAGAGTGAAGCTACTCTCACCAAAGGGCATGGATGTACGCCCCATGATGGAAGTGGTGAAAGGTGCAGCCTTTGATATACTACAGGTACCAGTTTCATGTTTATCTCCCATGAGGCACACTTGTTCTTTTGCTAGTTAACTACTGATGTCGGATATACCATTTAGTCTGTACAATTTTGTTGCTGCAACTTTTCTGTTTATACTAATAATTTCATTTTTCAATACTAAGGCAGCTGGTGGCTGTCCAGCAGCGTTGAGACCTGGTCGATGGTTAGATTTGTATAGTGGTACAGGTTCTGTTGGAATTGAAGCCCTTAGTCGAGGATGTTCTGAGGTATTAATTTTTTCAGTAACAAGTTCACATTCACTATAACTATAGATAGTGATTTTTGCAAAAGTTGTGATCACTTATCAAATTACCTGAGCTATCTCGTAAGTGACAGAGTCAGCCTTCTGTTGAGAAATGGAATTAACAGATTATCAAGTTCAGGGAGATGCACGAAAGGATTTTTCAATAATTTGCTTTTATATTTTCCTGAAATAAATAGTATTCTTTTTCCTGAAGTCCCTTGTTTATATGATTAATCAGGTGCATTTTGTTGAGATGGATCCTTGGGTTGTATCAGATGTTTTGCGTCCAAACTTAGAGGAAACTGGATTCCTTGATGCTTCAGTCATACACACTGTTCGTGTAGAAAAATTCTTTGAACGTGCAGAGCAATTTGTAGGCATGTTATCTTTTCCTTTCAATTCCATTTTATGCATATATTTGTTGTGGGATTAGGGTTACACAAAATCATGTATGACACAAATACTTTGAATTTAGTTAGAATGCATTGATAGGTGAGAGATTTCTTGCATTGTCATCCAATCATGGATTGCCGTGTATGATAAGACTGTTTGTAATAGTTATTTAAAAGTTACCGTTAAAATGATTTCTAATTGGTTGGCAGTGTAATAATCTTTACATCGACAATGTAGCAAAATTTAAAGTCAAATGTTTTTTTGGCTGGAAGTATGAATTTTTTTATGTAAAAAGTATTGCTTGTATAAGGATTTACCAGAAAAAGTGTTAGAAGCCAAATTTACTTATATTTGTTCATTATTTAACTACTATTCATACTCTTATTTAAGAAAATGCAATAAATATTTCCATCATTATCTTCCACCGCTGGCAACCACCAAAGTGAGTAAGCTAATACCAAATTAGCATGTAATTTCTTCTGCTGTTGTAAATCTGAATTGTTTACATGCAGGTAACAGTGGCTCTTTTGATTACATTAGTGTCACCCCTCCATACACACAAGTTGACTATGGGGTGCTGATGAGGCAAATATCAGAATCCTCCTTGATTGGAGAGAACACGTTTATTGTGCGCACTATTTTAATACTTTCAGTATTTCTCATGGTATTGGTCTTCTTCTTACTAATTTTCATATTCTGAATCAGGTTGTTGAGTATCCTTTAAAAACTGACATGCTGGATTCTTGTGGAAGCCTTGTGAAGGTAATTTAAGTAACCAATACTGTATCTGCATTACATATACAATGTTGCACTGTATATGTTCTGATTGTAAACCATTATTTTTTCTTGAAATTCTTTTACCCTGATCGGGTGCAGAACATGGGACCTACATTTATGAATTTATGTTATGCAATACATGTGGATTTTAATGATATACACTCCAATTTGAGCTGTTTAAGGGGATGTGTGGACATACAGATAACCGACAGACGGTTTGGCCGGACACTCCTGGCTATTTATGGACCAACATGGTCCCAGAAGAAGAGGAGATGACACAGTCAAATGCTACAGTTGCAGTAAAGGCTGAAAAACATGCTGGTGCAACATTTTATCTGTTACAGGGGTCAACAGGATTAGTTTTTGGCACCTATCTCACTTCTTCAAAACTTGTTGTAGTACACAGTCTATTGTTGTTCCCTGCAATAGGCCATGTTATGTCGTGTAATGTGGTGAATTATAAGAACCTTGTATTCTTTGTTATTATGATATGTGATCCCTCTTCAGCTGGAGATTGATTTTTTAATTGTAGATTAAGGTTTCGTTAGCCAACAGTGGTTGGTCACAGTAGAAGTGGATTGTGATTGTAAAAGTGAACTTTATATACACTATTTAATCATTCTAAGAAGGGCTATAACTAGAAGAGAGAGAAATGTAGTGGTGAATTTTTGAAAGAGGAGGAAGAGTTTAAAGAGAAAAAGGAGTCTTATTAAGAGAAAGAGAAGATAAGTATGAAAGCTTTTACATTTTTGTTTTCTTTTTATGATTCTAAGGTTCTGGATTGTAGTGTTTATATTATAAAAGAATGATAACAGCACTCTTTAATACTTCCTCTCTAATACCTTTTTTGTAATTGACTAAAATTTGTTGGAATTTACAAAATCTGACATACATTTATATCAAGAGACATTCATTAAATGAGAAGTCTTTACCTGATGATAATAGTATTGTTGGCACTCCTCTTACTGATCTGTTGCATGTGTTTGGTTCAGCATACAAGGATCCATATAACACAAAACAAATAATAGGGTTTTCAGGTGTGATGTGCATCCATGGCTCCACCAAAACTAATCCAAACATGAAGGTAGTCTTTCAATACTTGATATATATGTGAAATTGTTTGTTTTTCTTATTGTATATTGTAGCATTTATACTTTATTTATATTCAGTTGATTTCAACACAACCATATCCTTATTTGATCTCTAGCTTTCATCCTATAAAAACTGTTTACAGTTCATGCTATGGTATCCCCCTTGAACTAAAGAATCACGAGCTTTTCAAGTCCTTGTTATTCATCCATTAAAATTCAAGACACAAAAGAGGTTTTTCTGGGGAAAGGTTCTGTTAAATTACAACAGAAAACGCAAAAGGAAAACCCCTTTTCCCCTGTGTTTAAATTTTAATGAAAGTAAGAGATTAATCATATATGATGTGATTTATGTGTTGAAATTGAGCATATATGATATGATAAAACGTAGTGCCGACAAAACCAAACAGCATCACGTGTATCTCGTCAAACAATGTAATCACAACAATTACGTAACCTTAGAATCACGGGAAAAAAAACATAATCTGTCAAAGCTGCTTTTCTCATCTTTCTTTAAGGAAAATCACCCTTTATTCTCTTTACAATAAACTATTTTGGATTATGTACAAACATATGCTAGTTTTTTCTCTTTCATTTAGTTTTCTATTTTATTTTTATTTTGTCCAAACTGCAAAGCGGTACATTGGTGTTCATGTATCATAGATTTGAATTTTAGAACAATCTCTTTCTACATGTAAGAGATAAGATGGTGTACAATGATACTCTTTCACACCTTCATATTGCAAGGACTCTTCTAACACACTAGTTTTGTTTCATATAAAGTGTAGAAGATGGTGATGGTGGATGAATGTTTTGAAGATGTGAGGGTATAAATTGGAACTCTACAAATTAGTACTAATTCAAGTTATGGTAGAAATATCTGCATAAATGCTTCAATGCTTAAATTGGTAAGTGTTTGACAAACAATATTTGTAAGTGTGAATTTATGCAGAATTTGTAATCTTAGAACTCATGGTTTTCAAGAGAACCTTGATTTGATCTCCATTTTCTTTCTTTTCTTGTCATATCACTACTTTATCACAGTTTTTTTTTTCATTTTCTCTGAAGTTTTTCTTTCAATCTTTCTCTTTTCTCACACTGGTGCATCCCATTCTGAGATAAAAGTGTCATTCATCATCACCCAGATTTTTAGCAACAGTTTCTCATCCAATCATGCTAAACATGATATAGCTTGATTAAGATCTCAAACCAACCAGGGATGTATCTCGTTATGAAAAAACTCATGCATGGTCAAAACAAGACCTATAAAGTTTCTCATCCACTAACACTTCATCCATTAAATTTAGTCTTGTTCTTCACCTTTGAAGGTGCATTCATTTGTTTTACCCTATGCAATGACAAATTCAAACACCTTGCTAATTAAAATCAGCATTTACACACCACATTCTGTTTTTAATTTTTAGTGATTATCAATATTATCTATAACTTATATATATATAGGAGATTTTTCTTTTTAGTGTATATATTTTATTTTAATATACTCTTTAATCCATATAAAATCATTATATTTTCTTATACTTTTATTCCCTTTTAAATAACTATCAAAATGAATTCTCTTTTACTCTTCACACATTCCATTTGGCTTTTGGTGTAACTTCTAAGCTTTTTATTCTCTCATATCTTATATGTTCTTTCTCTGACAAATGACTTGAAATTCATGTGATCTTAAATGTAGATATTCTAAATAACATCTTAAATTTAAACAAAACAACATAAAAATGTAAAAATATGTATTAAAATATATATTAAACTTAAAATTAGTATAACATTAATATGTAAAGTAACAAAAATATTAAAATTGTTAAATATTAACTTAATAAAATAATATAGTATGATAAACACGCGGAAATATTAGTGTTAATTTGTAACTTCTTCACTTAAACAATAACAGCCTATTTTTAAACCTTTCTTACATAATAATTATTTATTTTCTTAAGAATGTTTTATTCTAATATAAAAAAAATGAATACCAATTTGGATGAGTGAACACATTCTTTTAACCATTTTATCTTTGTTGTTTTAAAAAAGTTTTCATGTTATTACAACCAATATTTTATCATGATATTTGTTCTTATTTTTTAACATTTTTAAAACTTATACAGGAATAATGAAAATAATCATAATATTTTTCATTATTTCTTATATAAATATTTTATATGATAAATGTATAATTTAATAGACTCTCAATTTGGCTCTACACGTAGAAACTTGTTAAATTGATATATACACCTGTAAAATGTTATTGATTTGGTATTTATAATTTTTAGTTTTGTTAATGTAAAGCATTTTTAATTTATCATCACACATTCTTAATTTTGTCTCCTTAATTTGATCGTTGTATATAAAGAACCAAATTTTAAACATGTTACATGTATATAGAACAAATTAAGAATATATTACATGTGAGATCAAATTAAAAAATTATCAGGAGTAAGGATGATAAGAAATAAATTAATAATTTTTTAATCATGCATAAACTAATTTAATAATTTTTTATATACAAGTACCCCATTAAGAAATATGTAGACAAACTAAATTATGCGTTTAATCTATTTTAACATAAGAAAAATAAAACAAAAATAAAATTTATGTAATTAAGAGTGGTGACAAAAAGTAAACATAGATAGCTTTTTCTTTATTAATTTAAACTAATTACATTTTAGTGTGTAAATAATTTTCTCTAGGTTGTCATATTAGCTTTATTCAATTTAATGTTTAGGCAATGCTTCAACAGAACAAAAAAAAAAAAGTATCATCAACTTCCCAAGTTTTGAATCCTTGTTTTCAGGGATTCCTCAAAGAGTTGCACAAATATTTAAAAAGAAGGGTAACTCTTTTTTTTGCCCTAGGTGTCCAATGACAAAATCATGACGTGTTCTTATATTAAGAATTAAATTATTGTTGTGAATGTCTTTTAAATAAACCATTTTGATTAATGATATTTTGATTAAGATGAAAAATAACCTTCCCATTAGTATTTTCTAAACTTGTCTTAATATTTGACAGTTTGATTAATTAAGTATAAAAATAAATTATATTTGACTTTTGAAATTTAGTAGAGAACAAGGATGAATAGTATATATCATTTTACTTTTTTCTCGTTTTTGTTTTAAATTATTAAAAAAACTTTAGAGATTTTGATGTAATAATAATAATATTATTATTATTATATGTTTTTATTATTTAATATTTAAAAATAAAAAATGTGTATATTTTTAATATTGCATTCTTAATTTTTTACTTTTATTTTCATTTTAATAAAAAAACCTCATTATTCAATGAGAATTAAATAAATGAGTTTTTACATTTGAAATGAAAATATGTATAATCAAACCCACAAGGGCCATGTCTAGTTGCCATTATGAGTTATTCTTAAAAGAATTTTATATCAATTTATACTTCTTTTTTTAAAAAATGGCAATAAAGAAGCACAAAATACATTGGAATGGTTGGATGAACTAAGTAGGGTAGAGAGAACTTCTTAAAATTTTTGGGGGCCCAAAACTATAATAATGTAATATTAATTTACTTATAACATATAATAAATTATTTTTTAAATTTCAAGATGCTTTGAATTTCACTTTAGTGTTGCATAAACTTTTAGCAACTTGATGACTGAGTGAGATAAATATATCCCACATATCATATATGATGTCTTTTAAGAGGAAGTGGGTCATAAGTATATATTTTTAGAATTGTTTTGTGTAAACCTCTTCATAAGTATTTATTGGAAAATAAGGAGTAAAAAGAAAAGAAGTTTTTAGAAAAACTAAAATCAACATACATAAATTAAAAATTAACTTGTAGTTAGAGAAGTTGATATGAGAGAGATTGGAACCTCTACAAACTAATTATACACAAATTAGTTTTGAATTTAAGAATGTTCATTTCATATTTTCTTCTAGTTTTTTCTTTATGCATGAATACTTGTAGAAAAGTTAATTCACATTGAAGAAACTTGAATTGAGCTATTTTTCTTCTGCTATGTTATTTTGTTCCTTACATTAATTTGATGAGTGAGTGCTAAAGTTTCATTTGATGAGCACTTGACATAATTTGAACAAAGTTTTGAATTTCATTCCTGGGAAGTACAAACCTAGTGAGAGTTAAGAGTTAGAGAGATGACAGTGAGATCCCTTTTCCAAGTTGCATGAAAATGCACAAACCCAGTAAAAGAGAGTTCAAGTGGACACTTTTTTACATCTAAAGAGCCTCACATAACTAACTTTTCTCATTCATTTTGGCCTTTTATGTTTGTCCATGCTCTCTTCTTCACCCTTTCTCCCAATTCCCATTTTCTATTTCTCTCTCTTCCCCTGCCCCCACACAACATAGCCAAATAAATTTTTATGGAAAATGATAGATGGATATCCAAAATTTCTATTTCCACCTAATACATATATGAAAAAAATTATAAATTTATAGAGTATATGATATGATAAAGAAAAAAGAAATAGAAAAAAATAAGTATTAGATATGTATATATAAAGATATATTTGAAGTTTTATTAGTCCCTTCTATCATATTCTCTGAAAAATGTATTTCCTTATTACCTTATTACTATTACTATTAATGTAAGAAAGTTTGGTATCCATACAGCAGAGGAATCTAAGGATTTCAGTACAGTTGTTTTTTCGGACCAATGGTTGAAAGAGTTTGAACACACCAAAGAAAGAGGGAGTGGTGGAGAGATTTTCAATAATAGTACCAAAGTTCTTAAACAGCATATAGTTTATATTAATTTAATAATTTTCTCATTTTTACCTAAGAAAAAAAGTACATATAAGTTGTCATAGTTTTGATAGAAGGAGTACTTGTACACTAGAAGTATTGAAAATCTTTTCCACACACACACCATAGAGAACAGTTTCTGTTGTCTGCCTTTATATAGAGCAGGTTTCTCTAAGCCCGCCAAGTTAGGAATCAGATAGTCCTTCCCTTTTGCTCTTTCTTTCTTTCCTTCTCTCTCTCTCTTTCTTCTTCTTCTTCTTCTTCTTCTTCTTCTTCTTCTTATATCATCTTGGTGTGATCAATGCCACAATGTTGGTGAAACATTCTCACCCTTTTGCCTTCACTTGCCATGGAAAGTCACACTCATAAGAGGGGTGAAGATATGCGTGTTGGCGGTGTTATGAGTTGTAGAAGGTTGCTTCTTGGAGCCTTGCTATCTTTAGGAGTCATCTGGTTTATGTTCCTTGCAATCTCAGTGAACCGTCAAACAAAAAGAACAGTGCTAGTTCCGATGAATGTTATCTCCAAGCATCTGAAGTTGGTCAGCATGCAGAGGCATGACTTGCATTCAAATTCTAGACTCTTCATTGTGAGCAAGAGAAGAGTACCAAATGGACCTGATCCAATACACAACAGGTACACACATTCATGATTAGTCAAATGCTTTATGATGATGCTTTTGTTCATGTAATTTGCATGGCTTACCACATTGAAATAAAGAAAAAAATTGTGGGGTGTCAGGTGTTTTGGTAAAGCTGCTGGATCATACAGTGTGTAATTCGTCCTGGCTTGGGTCTCTAACATGCAAATAAATCACAGTAACTGTGTTTGATTTTATATTTTTCTTAAGAACCTACATGGTACTTTTGCATTCATCCAAGTTATTTGATGTGAAATTGAAGCGTGACGTGCATGCTTAATGCATCTCCAAACGCATGCTTGAAGAAACTTGAAACATTAATTCATGTCAAATCATGAAATGAATGAAGAAGCAATAGGCAGTTACTCTTGATTAAATGCATGTTATAGATCTAACATGAAACCAAACGCATTGCATGAACATGAGACTGAAAGACTAATCTTAAACCCCATAATTTTGGTTTTGTGGCTAATGTGTAGCAGCCTGTTTTTCACATGTTCAAAAGAGGTTAACTCAAGAATATAGATAATGTTGAAGTTAACCCATTTGATTCAATTCATTAGGCATAGATAGCCATGGCACTTAGCTAAAGGGGAGATGGAGCATGATGGACTCATATTTGATAATTTTTCACTCTTTATCAAAAGCTCCTTTAACTAACAATCTTTCTCTTATTTTCATGAGAAACCAAAAAAAGACATCGGGTGAAGAACTGTACCACTTTAGTTATTGGGGAAAAAAGAATTCGGTGGCTCCTTTTCCTTTCTATGGAAAGCTTGATTAATTTATTGGAGGATCATGAACTACTTTTAGCCTTGTTTTGAATTTAACAATCCAATTCATGTCTTATTTGAAAGTGGAATTTTGCTTCCTATTGATGATGTTATTGTTATTTGTTTTGAGGACCCATTATGATGATCATCACACTATTGCACTATGCACTGCACAATTCTGCCGTACCATGGAATTTCATGTCATTTCATTTCTATTCACATCGTTTGGCTCACCCCTTTGTCTCTATCGTATTCTGATTATCTTTGTGTAATTATTATGTATGGATGAATTATTCAGGAGAGCAGTGAAAACTAGGCAGCCACCTACACAAGCCTGAGAATATTGCAGTGTGAAGTTCCACAGCAAGTTTGAGGACAAAACATAGAAGATTTTTTGCCATTCTATTGTGGAAGAAGAATTCAGAGTGTGTTCTATAAGATAATGTCGTTACTTGTTACATAGTATGATTGCAAGTGCTTTTGGAGGTTATAAGTGTGATCCTTAATGTTCTCTACTTTTTTTCTCTCTTTGAAATGTACCCTTTGATGGTGTTGTAAATCAAGGCCTTAGGAAATGAAGTAACCAAATTTTGGATGCAATCCAATTATGTCCTTAAATTCTCAAAGTGAAAAAAAATTGCAATTTATGCCTATAGGTGAATTAGTGAAATAGTGGATGTTTTTCTCATCATTCTTATCCTAAAAATTACACGTGAGAACCTTGAGAAAGACTACCCTTTTGAAGGCAACACAGTATACTATTTACTTTTTCCCCTTATTTATAAAAAAAAAACTTTTTCCCTACTCAAATCTAGAGGGAGGGAGAGAGATTTATGGATATATAGGAATATGTTGTGGGGGAAAAAACAAGACAAAACCATTCCAATTTGGATTGTTTGGAGCAGTACACAAGAAAAAAGGCCAAGTCTCCATGCATCATATTATTAGCCTTAATTTTTTAAGTAATCTGTGGGAATTCCTTTTATGGTGGCACCATCTTTCAAGTGCCTTGTGTTCAACAAAGCACTTTCCTTAATTTAAAGTTCATACACATAAACAATTCCTTTTCATTTCCCTTTTACCTGGATCAATGCATCAAAATAAACATGGCTTCTCTTTGCCCTGCCATGTGGACCTATAGTGATGCCACTTAGTTACTATTTAAGATGACAAATAATAAAGCATATATATAGAACTTCTTGCTCAATTATAGACTCTAGAATAGCCTCAAATATAGGAAGGTTCCTGCTACAATATTTTTCTTGTGCCTTTATTTATAATAAGCTTTTGTTGGTTAAACTACACATCTTTTTTTCAAATCCTAGACAAATGGTTTTCATAGTTTTTTTATTAATATTACTATAATGGATTATAGATTAATGGATTGAGGAGATTTTGCAAATTCAGAGGTATGCCACTAAAGCCAAATCAGCAAAGGAGCAATCCCTGGCTGCTGCTTTTTCTTTATCTTTGCTTTTTCTTTCTGGTCTGATTTTCTATAGATTCGAGAAGGATGTGACTTGGTCCAAAGTAACTGAGATTCAAATTATGAATCTGCTTCATTTTTCTTCCTCCATTGCATGGGAGACAGATTCTCACCCCTGCCAGTTTTTGTTTCTCTTTTCTGAATATATTGGCAGATGCAAAACCAGATGAGTCTGCTCAATTGGATCACAATGTGTCCTACATGTCTTTCTTTACAATTATCATAAGCATGTGGATCTCTAAGGAGGGTCCCACTTTCTCCCTTGTCTAAATTCTACTTACTATTTTCTGCAACTTAGAGCATAGGCAACATTGCACTTAACATCACCATCTTATATTAAAATTATCAGCATGGTATAGTTAGCAGATAACTGTCCCTCTTAAATATATACAATGGAAGATTCTATTTTCAAAAATTGTATGTATGAAATAGTACTAATTTTCAAATGGGTGTTTATTTTGAGTATTTTTTGATTCCATTTTCAAAGAAAATTCAAAATTGTATATATGAAATAGTACCAGTTTTCAAATGGGTGTTTATTTTGAGTATTTCTGATTCCATTTTCAAATAAAATTCAAAACTGTATGTATGAAATAGTAGTAGTTTTCAAATGGGTGTTTATTTTAAGTATTTTCTGATTCCATTTTCAAATAAAATAAAAAGATGATTACATTTTGCTTTTCATTTTGCATTATGAGCAATCATTAGTCTTTAATCACTACTATTAGATTCTCAGATTAAATCTTAGTGTCATGGAATTAGTCGGTGATTCTATATCTGGATACTGAGATGAGAAAAAGAAAAGAAAATCTTTGATTAAAAGTGAATGAGGACCCTTCAATTGTTTGTTTATTTGAAGTGAAATTTTCCATACTCACCCCCCATAATACGCAACACAAGCTTCAAAGTCATTGATTCAATCATTTTATTCAAGACATTGCTTGGCTTGAATGCAATGACCCACATTAGTTGCCATCTCCCTTTACTTTTCTAAGCTATGAACATTGACCCAATAATTTTTCATTTTCTTAATTGGAGAATTTAGAGAAAGAAAATTCCTCCACACCACCAAGTTTGTTTCTTGACTTGGCAAAACAGTGACTGCTACGACTAAATAAGTTTCTTTCTTCTTTTATATTTTACATTACTTTAAAATTAGTAGAAATTTAAGAGAAAAAAAAGTGATTCAATTTGTTATGGTTAAACAAGCCAAATTGGCTATATTAGCCTAAAAAGACCTAATCTATGAAAAAATTGGATTAGATTGGATAGAGTCATTTTCACTGTTTGATTAAGAGTAGCCTAATTATATCAAATTAACAAACTTTTTTCTTTTACACTTCTCACATCAAAGACATTATTCCCTTGATTGCAGAATGTGTCTCCAACATGTTTAAGGATTTTTTTCCAACAAACTTTTTTATAAGAATTTTTAGAAAATAAAAAAAAAATAACTTTTCCACAAGTGAAAATCAATTTACGCACTTTGCAAAAGTTCTTTTATATATTTTCTCTAAAATTGTTTTAATTTATGGAAAAACCATATCTTAAATTTATTTGATGAACAGGGGAAGAAATTACATGTCTGTAAAAATTATTGATGGCTTCTATAGATTGTTTTAGCTTATTTTAATAAAAAATTTGGTCAAAAGTCTTCAAATGATTTTTTTTAATAAATAATCATTACGTAAATATAAATTGAATCCACAACAGAAGTTGCACTTTCATGGTTCGTATTTTTCCATAAAAAAACAGAGTTTTAACGACACGTTACAAAGAAATTCATCGAACCAATTTATGTTGGACTGATCCCACAGTTCAATTTCTGTGGAGTAAAATAAATGAACAATCTAATTCATCACACATTCCAATACAAGATAATAATGAATAAAAAAATAGTTAAATTTTATATTTTACAAATTTCTCATGTTAATCTTCTTATTTATTTACAAGAGATTATATAAAATATATTATTAATATGGTTTTTTCTCAATGGTTCAGTGAAGAATGTTTCAACACAATTTGAGACAACTTTTGCGCTAAACTTACCTTTACAAAAACTATAACAGATTTCCAAATATACTGTATTTGAAAAAAACAATTTGCTGCAACAAGAACAGTTGTTTGACTCGTTGACAGAGAAGTGTTGCTTCTTCATGTAATGAATTGTTAGGGAAGTGGAAATATTTGTTTGAAGTGATTAAAACGGCAAACCAAACACTCCCTCACTAAACTCATTTTTTTTGCAACTTTTTACTTTTGGGATCCTAACATTGCCCAAAATATTTTATTGGTGATCAAATACACAGTAACTTATCAGTTATTTGATTTACTTTGATGTGGATTCTCAAACATCCTTGTAATTTTTCTTGCAGCATAATCATTACATTTTTCCACAGTATGTTAAATTTACAACGTTAATGATAAATTTGATTTTGGTTCATGTAGCATGTATTAATATAAATAAGCTTTCCATTGCTAAACTTGAAATGCATGATAGAATAAACAGTTTAATTAAGTGCTTATTCATCATTATATCATTTTCATAACCTCAAATAAGATCCATATAACATGAACTCTTGGAAATGGCCACCTAGGACTATTTTTATTTATACAGAAATTAAATGCTTCAAACTTTCCAATCAATTAGATGTAGATGAAGAAAATATCACGACGAGATGTCTTTACAGAGAACAAGTAGATGTCCAATTTTTTGGTCTTGAGGACATGTATATATATTCTGAGGATTCAAATCCGAGGTATATTCCAAACATCTTGGACATCATTAGAGAGATTGCATTTGGATACAACAAACAGTGAAACAAATAGATCTCATAAAATCTAACCTACCAGAAAGTTTATTATATCATACAATACAACTATACCTGATTAGGGTCACCCATGGAGTAAATGATCAAACCATAAACATTAGCACCATCTGAGAACTCTCCACTAATTCAATGAGAACAATCTCATCATCATCATCTTCTCATGCCGTCATGCTTCCTCAAGAACTACTGCGCTGCCTCGTTTTCTGGCTTACCAAAGATCAAGGGAAAGTCATCATCATGTTCAAAGAAACTCTGGTCTTTGGATATGTTCTTTAAGGAATGATAAACCTGGTACATAGACCACCTATCCTTGGGGCGAGAAACCACACAATTCAAAGCAATTTTCAGAAACTGTAGAATCTCCTCATCATGTCCCCTTCCACATATGGCTTTATCAATGCAATCCTTGATCCTTCCCAAACTAGAATGCATGTTCACCCAATCCACCAAGCTACCCTTGAACTCTTCCTCCCCATTGCTCACATCAAGAGGTTTTCGCCCAGTCACTAACTCCAAAAGCAAAACACCAAAGCCATACACATCCCCTTTCAATGAAGCAACCAAAGTACTTGGATACTCAGGGGCGATGTAACCAAGCTCCCCCAAATCTCCATTCACAAAAGAACCAGTTGAGTCCGAAGCCATGAGCCTTGCTAGCCCAAAGTCCATCAACCGAGCATCAAACTCCTCATCAACAAGAATCACATTGGAGCAAATGTTCTGCTGTATAATGGGAGGGTGGCAGCCATGGTGCAGCCATGCAAGCCCCCTCGCCGCGCCCAACCCAATCCTAAACCTCATCAACCAATCCAACACTCCACCATTCTTGTGCAACAAGGAATACAACGTCCCATTGGACATGTGCTTGTAAACCAACAACTTCTCCTCCTCCACCACACAGTACCCCAACAGGGGAGCCAAATTCGGGTGCCTAACCTGCCCCAACCTGTTCATCTCCATCCCAAACTGTTTCTCCCCAATCCTACAAGCACTCAACCGTTTCACTGCAAGTGTGGAACCATCCGGGAGATCAGCCTTGTACGTTGTCCCGGTTCTTGTCGCAAAAAGAACATTCTCCCCACTGAAATTGTTAGTAGCAGCCATCAAATCCCCCAACTTCACCTTCACAATAGGTTTCTGAAAGAGACTAACTTGCACAAGCTTATACCCTCTTAACCTCAAAGCCCAATCACCAGCACCACCGCCAGCACCTACACTAGAACCAACCCCATACCCCTTCTTCTTCCTCTTCCCACTCAAATGGTACCACCACCACAGGCCAAAAGCCAGCAACAATGAAGCAGCAGCACCAAACACCCCGGCAGCAATAATAATAGCAAGATTCTTCTTACTCATCCCACCACACTTGGATCCAAGAGGACCCCCACATAACCCACTATTCCCCTCAAAACCCTCCCTATCAAACCCGTGGAAAAACTCAGGAATTGTACCACTAAGCCTATTATTGGCCACGGAAAACTTCTTGAGCCTACTCAAACTTCCCAACTCAAAGGGAATTGACCCAGAAAGCTGGTTATCTGACAACATCAACTCATTCAAATATGAACAATTCACAAGTGTGGGAGGAATAGGCCCAGAGAGTTGATTACCAGACAAATCTAGAGAAACCAAAAACGGCATCCAACTACAGATCTCGTGTGGGATCTCTGAGGAGAAAGAATTTGAACCAAGATCCAACCTTTGAAGGCTCTTCCCACAGTACTTCAAAGCCTCGGGGATCCGACCCGAAAGTTTGTAATCTCGGAAGTCCAAACTTAAGACGCGGTTCTCCCTTTGGTTCCAGCAAGTCACACCCACGAAGTCGCAGATGAAACCCACGGTAGTGTTCTCGAACCGCCACGGGACCAGGCGGCCCTCTGGGTCCGAAAGAGCTTCTTTGATGCCGCGGAGACATCTAACGTCGTCCTCGGCCTGCGACGAAGCGAGGAACACATGAAATCCCAGCAGGGTTAACAGAAGGAACGAAGTGGAAAACTTGTTGCTGCGATCCATGGAGGGGAAAGGAGGTTGTGGGGTGGGTGAAAGGTTTGATTTTTATGGTGGGGTTTCGGTCTAAGGCTGTTGGAATGGTGCCATTGACTTGTGGGGTGGGAGAAAATGCATAGATAAAAAGTGCAGAGAATGATAAATTGTGAATGTGTAAGGGAGTTAAATGGGTGGAAGATAGTTAAAAAAAAAAAAATTGTTGGTGTTGTTTTGGAGCTGTGTATGCATACAGTGATGATTTGGTGATTGAAAAGAGCTTCTTTGACTGGAGTTGCTGATTGGGTGAGGTTCTTTGACTGCTGTTTTCTGAATGCCAATGGTTTATTGATAATTTTTTTTACAAAAATGTTACTTAAACCCCTCTTTCAATGATTATAATTTATTAGAGTTAACTGATTTTAGGGTTTTATAATCACATTTTTATTTAAACTAATTGCAGTTTTCTTCTTGTTAAGATGATTACTTTAACTGGTTTTCTTTTATTTAATTTTTTTTCAAAAAGTAAATAAATAAGTTGCTTTAGTGATTGTATTTATAACCTCACTACATGTATTTTTTAAGGTAATTTTGTTTGATGCACAATTAGGTATTAAATGTAAACATGTTTTAATAAGGTAATGCGGATTTAAACATTACTTAAGGTAGTGTCTTGTGCTAGATTTGTGTTTAATGTGATTTAATACTATTTTACATAAAAAATTATTTGATAAATTTTCATCAAATCAATATCTTTTTAGATAAGTTTATTTTAGTACAATTGTGTTTTCTAACGTGTCGTGTGAATTTTTGTCATACTAATTATCTTAAAAAATTATATTAACTATAATTTTGATGAAATGATAATATAGAAGTTTTTATATGTTTCATAATAATTAAACTAGTTCATATGAATAAAAAGTTAAAATTATATTAATCGCGAAGGTTAATGAAAAGTAATTTTAGATTAATTTTATTTACAGATTCATTAATTTATATAATAGGCTGTATTTAAGAAACACATTATACAATCATTACTTTTGATATTAAAGTCAGTGCTTGAAAAAACTATAACAAATATCTCCTTGTATATTTTATAATATTAAAAGTATTTATCTGAAAATATCTTTAATATTCACCTTTTATGGTAATTGAATATTTAATGTAATTAGTCTAATTAGGTTACCAAAATTGGTTAAGTTTGAGAAATTGATTTGACTAATTTAATGGATAAATTTAAGATTGAGTTTATTGTTGACTTGCCTCCAACTCAAATTAGACTTGTCAATGATGAAGATGATGAAGTGGACTAGTTTGTTGATTTCATTTTTCATTATTTATTTTTTATAACCTATAAAATAAAAAATTGTAAATTAAAATATTACATGCATCACTAATTTCTATTTTAGAGGAATATTTTTCATTTTTATTTTTTAAATGTCTTACATTTATTTATCATTACAATATAAGATTTATCTTATTTGTGTTATTTTATTTTATATTTTTCCATTTTATAGTACAAATGATAATCTATATATATTTTTAAATTTATATTTTATTAATTAAAATTGTTTTATTAACTTATTGTACAATTTTTGTATTCTTTAATATATTCCAATATTCTGATATATATTTTAAAAAAAATTACCTACTAATAAATTAATTTATTCTAACATTAACATTAAATAGATCTAACCTTGGCAAAAGTATGTTGGTCTATAACAATAGGTCCATACCTAGCTAACATGCATTAATATGAATAGAAGAAAAAGTATGTGATTTATTATTTATATTTATATAAATAAGTTATTAAAAATCACTATATAATAACATAAAACTTAAAAAATATTCATTATCAATTTGGTGTCATCCTTTTTTATTGCAAAGTTAAAAATATATTATTAAATTTTGGAAACAGAAACATTGGACCTAATATCTGTTGTCTGTAATTTTTATATAATAGTTAAAAGAAAATGCATATTCATTTCTAGATTAAAAATTATTACAATGATTCTATAAGTTTTGTTGCATTTGCATTTATTTTATAGTATAAAATTATGGTTTTAATCCTCAAAAGTAAGAGTTTTAGATCAACTTATTAAGAGTGTCTCTTTCTTCCGTCCTTAATTAAATAACTTTAAAATATAAAATAAAATTATAATATATATATATATATATATTAAAAGTTAAATTCTTTTCTAATAAAGTTTATTAGATCTAAATTCACTTTTTTTAAGATAATATAAGAGATATTCAATATTTGGAGTGAAAAAAAATGTGATAGTAATATTTTATAAATAATTATTAGATAAGACTTTTTAATTAAAAGTAACACATTTAAAAATTGGAATATAATGAGAAAAAAAAATTAAAAATACTAAAATTAAACTTTAAAATTCTAGAAAAATAAAATTTATTTTTTATTCTATTTTTATTTTAAATTTACATTGTTAAATTTTGACCATGATAAACATACTTTACCTTTACTCATGCAATTTGTATGTTAAGATTTCTCAAAACTCACACATTGTGACATCTCTTAAAACTTATAATAAAAAACATATAAATTCATAGTTCATTATATTTAAATAATCTTTTAAGTATATCACATTTAAACAAAAAGAATATTTTTCAAAAACATAAAATATCATAATACATTAGATATAATAGACAGGATACGTAACTAAAATCAATCAAAAGTATAAAATAATTAATAACTGCAAACATTCAATTAAGAACACTCATTTTAATTCATCTTATCGATTTAAAATTATTTATAACAATATAGACTACTTATAAAATATTGAATTAATAAAGTAATAGTATAATTACCTAAATATTACTAATAATGTAATTTTGAAAACCATATTATATTTAATGTTTTCTTTTTCAATTTAGATTTTCATCGACTCCTCACTACATTATATTTTTATTTATATAATTGGATTTATTATATTTGAAGTAACTCAATGTTTATATTATACTACTAAACATAATTTTACCTCTCTAATAAGGAATTAATGTTTATATTATATTATTACCATCATTAATCCCTTGATAAGCATATAGTCCCTTTATAACTAAGTGTTTGATTCTAATTATATAAAAAAATATTTTTTAATTTAAAATCATATTTCCACTATATACTATTCAAATTACACTTAAAACATCTTAAAACATGGCTTCAAATGGAGCCAAAATAGAAATTCTTTTATACCTAATTGAGTATATATATGATTTTAGTACTAGGGTTCAACTCATGACCAAAATTATGAAGGATTCAATTTATGTATTTTTTTAGTTGCATGCATGTGAGATTAGTTAAACTACTACGCACCTATGATTTGATAAATATACCTAATTTTTTTAACAATTTTTTAAATTTTGTTATTTTTACTTTTATATCTTGGTTTGGTGTTTATAATGTATCCTTTTTTTTAATTCTTGAATTAATCCCTTTGAAAGATGATTGAAGCGAAAAACAAAGTATTCACATATTACAATGAAAAATACAAAAAATGTATATTACAAATACTAAAACAAAAATATCAAGAAACAAAATAAAGAAGAAAAAACTTTAAAAAATATTTCAGATAAATAATTTATGAGGAAATAAAAATAATATATTACCATCACTAAAAACATATTTAAACTTAATATTTTTTTATTAAAATTTAATCAAACTTACACTTATATATATACTGAAAGATATTAAATAGCAGTTTTGTGACCCCATTTGAAAGATATATAGCTTCTAGTGTGCATGAAGATCAGTTTCTATGAAAGTTATCTTCAAATGTTGTAAGTTGGTGAGGCAAAAAGATGTGGACCTTTTTCTTATTGTTGATTGATATTCATTTCTATTATAAACATTTTCTATGAACTATTTAATAAAAAATTTAAGAAAAAAATAAAATTACTTTCTTCATAAATTAAAATGAATTTGTGTGTTAATTTATATAATTTTATAATTCCTTCTAATTTAAATAAACTAATTTTAACTTATAAAAAATAATTTTAATTTTTTCATATTTTTCTTTAAAAAATTGTGAAATTTTTTTTATGTCCACATCATGTACTTGCATTTTGATTAATTGCATGATATAATTAAGGTAATATATATGCCTCACTTGATTTCATTAGATGATAAGTCACACTTAAATAATTGATTCAGTTTACATGAACAATAGAGAAATGACAACTCAAGAAGAAACTGCTACAAGCTGGAAACTTATATTTATTATAAGAATTATTATATAAACAGTCAATTTACTAAGTATATTGTTTCAACTATTTCTGAAACTATTTCATATAAAAAAAATATACCATCCACTTTTAACACTAAACTACTTTATTAAGAGGCAATGGTTACCACTTATTTTTTAAATAAAAAGTTTATACCACTTATAACCACCCAGAAATTATAATAATTAATTTTAAAAAATAATTAATTAATATGATTAATTAAATTTTATTAATATTTAAAATAATTTTATTATTAATAAAATAAAAAAAAACTATATTTTGTTAGACAAATGACATCAAGAGGAGGTGAATTGATGCGTTTTAAGATGTCACAAATAAATCTACACTTTTTCGATTTTCTTGTTTATCTTTACTTAATATATTTTAATTAAGTGTTTAAGCGGAAGCAGTAAACAAAGTAAAAAGATAAGGGAAGAGAAATACACAAAGATTTATACTGGTTCGGGTATAGCCAATCCTACATCTAGTTCCCAGTCACCTCAATTTGAGAATGACTTCCCAATCACTATCTTTAGAAAATTCAATTACAACCAATATTACAATTGAAATATGCAAAAGAAAATCTAAAGATTGAACACCTCTCTTGAATCCCACAAGAGATGAAAACATCTCCCTTGAAAACTCACAAGGGATGAAAAACTACACCAACTATGGTGTTTACAAATAGACGAATAACTCAGGAACAATATCACCTGGAAGAAGAGAATCCAAACTAATGGCACTGATCGTCAGCTCCTTTCACAAGTGACTTATAAAAATATTGTAGAACAAGGATTAGAAAACTCAAATATTTGTGCTTAAGATCAGCTTCGTTCTACTCTTCGTATATTTCCCCCCTTCTTTTAGTTAATTATATAGGAAATAAATTCAAAACAGAAAATAAATACAATTGAAAATCAGATTTAATCTTCTGAAGAACTGAAGGAGGATATCTAGGAAAACGTTCACAATTTTAAAAACTATTTATTATATTTGAAAATGTTCACACTTTTAAAGATCTGTTTATAATATTTGAAAACCTGTTACATATAATCAATCACGTTATGTCTATAATCGATTATGTGAGTGTTTTAAAAAAACTTTAAAAAAAACATGACATAATCGAATCAATGCACGATATAATCGAATCGATGTACGATATAATCGAATCAATTACGTTACATCCATAACGACATAATGGAATCGATTTACGTTATATCCGTCGATTATGTTATATCCATAATCGATTATGTTATATCCATAATCGATTACGTTATATCTATCGATTATGTTATATCCATAATCGATTACGTTATATCCATAATGACATAATCGAATCGAGTTATGTTATATCCATCATGACATAATCGAATCGAGTTATGTTATAACCATCGATTATGTTAACAAGAAAAACAGTTTTACCCATTTAAAAAATCACGAGTGAAGGAGTGCTTGATCGATGTTTTTAGCTTTTGATTTCTCTTATTCCAGAATGATTTAACACAAACTTCTTCGACTTGAGCTCCATTTCTTCAACTCTTCATTCGATGGTCTTGATATAGCGTACTCGAGAATTCATCAAAACTTAACGTCTTATTTTCAAAGAGTGATGACTTAACCTCTTTGGTAACACATTTCTATAAATATTGATTTTAAAAAATTATAAATTAATTTTTATATAATGATAATAAAATTAAATTTTACAATTAAAATTTAAACTAGTTTTTAATATTAGTTATGAAAGTTTTAGTTATTTATAAAATAGATTTCAAATTATTTTTTAATTGGCTTATTAATTAGTTTTATTATTTTATAGGTTAATAATGTGATTTTTTTTAAATTAATAAAAATAAAGATATATTTTAAATTAATTATATTTAATAAATAACATCTTTTTAATAAAATATATTTTTTAATAACACTCACACCTCAATTTGAAGCTCACCCAGATGAACAATGAATTAAAGTATATATTTAAAACTAAACCTTATCAATAATGAGGGCTAAACTCTATTAATATTGTTAAAAACAATTATTTTATCAGCAGCAGTTCAAAATCATTGGGAAGCATTGATGTTTTTGAGCTTTAAAACAAATATAAAAAAAAGGAGAAAAACATTAAACAAAATTCGTAATAAATTGATAAATTAAAGATAAAAGTATAATAAAATTATAAGATATGGTTGTGTTGTGTGTGATGTGACAGTTTAGTTACAGAATAATAACTGGAAAGTGGTTTTTGTTATAAAAAAACAACTATAGTTTATATTTTAATGCTGAAGACATGAGCCGTTTATTTATGGAGTAATTCTTAAGTAAAGAAAACATGAGATTGTGATATGTGAAAGATAACATAGAAAAAGAACATACAATTGAAAAGGAATTATTGAGGAGAGTGTTCCATTGATTGATTTGTATTTTTGTGAAACATTTTATGGCTTTGGACAAACCACTTTTCCTCAGAATTTGTTGGTAAATTCTTGTCTTGGTATTACAACACACTTTTATAAGATAATGTTACAAAATATGAGTTAATTAGATGAAATATTATAAATATAATAAAATATTTAGAAGTTTAGAAATGAAAATTTAAATATATATGAAAAATTAATTATTTTTAATTTATTTATAAATATTTTGAAGAGACCTTCATTTGTCATTTATTTTAAAACCAATCCATCAACTTAAATAAATCGGTTTTTATACAATAATTTTTATGATATAATCATGTATTCTTTTTTTTTAAAAAATGTTATTATTTGATTGATGTTGGAACAAATAGGTAGTTTATATATTATAATAATAAAATTACGTGAGAAAAATGATTATAAAATAATGTATTTTTTCATCTAAATACACACATTTGCATGGCAGAAGAATTCAACTAATTCAAACTGAATTGTTAGTGATAAGTTGGTTTATTTTACATTGTACAATGTTTTAAAAAGTGTAGAGAAATAAAAAATGATTAGTTTGAATTGTATTTTACTTCAAATTTATTTACATTCTCTATGCAATTTATTTTAAAGCACTTATCATCAACTCTAATATCAATTAATAAACACTAAAATATTTAGAAAACTGGTTCATGAAAATGAATTATGAAGAGAAAGTAACTAAATAATTATGTCATGAATGGTGCATCTACTCTTCAACTATATTGAGATTTTTCATGTCATTGTTTAACCCAAAAGTAAATTATAGTTATGAAGTCCACTTCTACAATTACTTTTATTGGCCAAAAGTTTATTTAGCTGGTGTGGGTTGGAAAGTGAAAAGCACTTTAGAAAAGATTCTTTAAGGTAAGGTTGGTAAAGTCAACGGTCAATGCAAATAATTGATAGAGAATGATAAAAAAAATAGAGAAACTATTTTATATTTTTTCTATAAATTCAATTTAACTTTAAGTTACTATAACTTATATGCTACTTTAGTCTCCATAATTTTAGTTGATCTCATATCTTTTCAATTATTTAAATTAAGTGCTTTTTTTTATTATTGTTATTTAACAATAATATATATAAATAATGTATAGGAGATGACAAATTGAGTTTTAGAATCTGACCGATCTTTAGTTTCTTATTGAATTAGAATTTTCAATTTACTAATTTGTTTTGGTTAATATTATTAATCTGTCTTTTAATTTAAAAAGTAAATAAAACATAATTTAAAAGAAATTTTTAAATATATTATTTTAAAAAATATAAATATAAAATAATATTGTAACTTAAATTATTAATATTTATAAATCAAATTTAATTATAATTTATCACTTAAAAATAAAAATTATTTTAATTTATCTAATTAAAAATATTAATTAATCAACTAAACATCTAAAAAAATATTTATATTGATTAAATATATTCTTAAACTATATATTAAAAAAACTTTTAAAATAATATAAATTAAAAAAATTAAAAGGTAATAAATTGGTCCATAAGTGAACCAAGAATTTTAACCCATTATTCATTCTATCCTAATTTTTTATGGGATGTTGACAAACTACAATAACCTATGTTAATATTTAAAAATCAAATAATTATTTTATACATAATCACAATAAAAAACATTTACAAGATAAGTTATATTAAAATAAGATGAAATAATAAAAAAATTACTTATAATTTTTTAAAAATTATTTCCTTACACAATTTTAGAAAAAGACTACATTACCTACATTTCCACGTCTCCAAAACTAATAAGCTAACATGTAAATTTCTTATTGGAATTGAAATTTTATTTATACAAATTTATATAAAACATCTTAACACCATTGAATCTTACTTTTCACCTTCAACCTATTATACAAGACTTTGGCACTTATCCTTAAATTTCTACCAATCCTAATTGCTATTGCTTCCCATGTTTCTTGGTACACCACCAATAGAACCCAAAAGACAGCAACATGGATCCAACAGCACCACACACACCATCACCAACAATAACACCAACCCTCTTCTTCTTACTCATTTCCCCGCACATGGTTCCAAGAGGACTCCCACATAACCCTCTATTCCCTTCAAAACCTTTCCTATCAAACTTACTCAAAGTAGCAGGAACCATCCCACTGAGCCTATTATTAGCCACAGAAAACTCCTTCAGCCTTTGCAAACTCTCAAGCTCAGAGGGAATTGGTCCAGAAAGCTCATTGTCTGACAACACCAACTCATTCAAATACGAACAGTTCGAAAACGAGGGAGGAATAGCCCCAGAAAGTTTATTGCCGGAAAAATCTACAGAAACCAAAAACGGCATCCAAGTGCAGAATTCAATTGGGATCTCAGAGGACAAAGAATTGGAAGCAAGATTCAACCTTTGAAGACTCTTCCCACAGTGTTTTAGAGACTCGGGGATCTGACCCGAAAGCTTGAAGCTTTGGAGCTCCAAACTCAAGACCCGGTTCTCTGTTTGATTCCAACATGACACGCCCTCGAAGTTGCAGATAAAACCGGAGCTTGTGTTGCTGAATCGCCACGTGGCGAGCCGAGCCTCCGGGTCGGAGAGGGTGTCCTTAATACCACGCAGACATTTAACGTCGTCTTCGACCTGCGACGAAGGGAAGAACAAGAGAAAGCTCAACAAGGTGAACACCAACAGTGAATGACACAAAATGTTCCTGCTGCCCATTGAGCCGAAACAACACTTGGTTTTAACATGGTGACAAAGGTTCGATTTTTATGGTCTAGGTTGTTGAAAATTTTTCTGAGTGGATTCCTAAGAGAAGATTGGTTCTAACAAAGTTTGAACAGTGCCATTGACTTATGGTGTTGACTGGTGCGAGTGCAAGGAAATGAGAAACTGACAAAGATCGATGGTGTGATAGTAATTTGAGTTGAAGGAGTCTATTTTAAAAGATTTTATTTATATAAGAAAAGTTGTAAAGTTGTGAAACCTATGTGGTGCAATGCTTTCGAATAATCTATGGAGAATTATATATATATATATATATAGAGAGAGAGAGATTTTTTATTTAATATTTATTTTTTATTGTCATATCATATACTTAAAAAATTATATTTTTTTTCTCTTCTTATGTAAAGTTAGTATAAATTTAAATTTTTAGTGTAAATTCAAATTTTAGATATATATAAATAATTTTATTGAAGATTAATATGAAGTATAAAAAACATTAAATATGATTATTTATATTTTTTATTTAAAATATTATTATTATATAAATTGTATATTTATACTAAACAAATTTTTATCTTCACTATATTTACGGAATCAAAATCATAATTTTGAACTTGCTATTTAAAATTTTAAAATAAAAATGGTACCCAAACCTTGTGGACAATACCAAACTATTAGAATTGCATAGTTATTTAAAGAAGTTTGTTTGACTAAAACTGTTTTTCAATATAAAAGAAAATTTGATGAACACTTTATCAATTTTCAAGTAATAATTTTAATTTGTTTTTTAATTTTTATTTATTTTTAATATTTTAAATTGTACCATAAAAATAATTAATTATATAATATAACGAGGGTTGAATAAAGATATATACACCTTACTAGTATGTAATATATGTATCATTTATGTGTATATGGCTCTTGTATATATTGACTTTAAAATAAAACATAGAATGTGTTAGTTAGTTTACTTTTAATCATTTTTAATATTACTTAAAATATATGGAGCCATTTTTTTAGTAAAGGAAACATCAAAATTATTATATAATTGTGAAAGATTATATATATATATATATATATATATATATATATATATATATATTCTTCAACTACTTTGGAATAAATATTAGTTTCTATATTTTAAGATATTATTTTTTTCAATAGTAATAATGTCTCGAAAGAAGTACTTTTGAAGAAGATATTTGTTTCTATATTCTCACTTTACTTTCTTCAATTCTAACAATCAAGCATCTGGATAACATTGGAGATATCAAACATGGTGTCATATTAATTGTTTGTTTGGTCGTTGTTACATTCATTATATGAATGGTGTGCTATCAATGTTGAACTGTGAGATTTTTGACATTTGTTGTTTAACCCAAAAGTGTTATAAAGTCTTGTTCTTGCATGGTGCCTTCATGTTTTGTATTTGCCAAAAATTAATTTAGACAAGTGGTGGGCTTGAACGTGAAAAGCACTTCAGATGAGCACTTCTGGTAAGGTAGTTTGGTGATTAAAGTCAACAAACACATATGATCATTGAAAATTATGTTGAGAAAATTGTACTGAAGTTATTATATGATTTTATAGATTTAATTGTATTTATAGATTAAATTATTAAATGCTATGTTAAAACATGATTAGAATCAAAAGTTACATTTAATAGTTTCCCATAAAATTAATTGCTTATTTAAAAAGGAATATTTTTACAACTGCAAATAAATGTAAATTAACTTGTCAATCTAAATCAAATTATTAGTTGAAGTCTTTTAATTAAATTTATCCATTTAAATTAATTTTATGAAATGGGAATTTATAATACAATTTCCTGTCATGCAATTATGCTGAATAAAACAGACATTTGGTCAATTTATTTTGTTGCTTCCATGTTCTTAATATTTGAGTTTGAATGCATCATATTCTATATTGATTTTTATCCTCATGCATATGAAATTGTGTAATTGCGTTATGCAAAATTATTTATAAGTGATAAGTAAAAATTCTATTTTTTAAAAGGGTTAGACTTCAGGCAATTCAATTTTTTTAAGTTTAACATTCTTGTTTATTGAAGTAAATATAAATAACAATTTCTTGATTATTATAAGAAATATAAATCAACCCATACGTTTAAAGAGAGTAAGCCATTTGATAATAATAAAAGAAATCCTGGGTCATTTTATTTTTTAATCCTGAATGATAATATTTTATGATAACTATTTAAAAAATAGCTTTAAAATGTTTCCTAGTTAGCATAATTTTGTTTTTAATATCACAAACATGTACAAATTGAACTCAAATTTTACCTAACAATATAAAACTTAATTCTTGGAAAATAATTACCAACTTAAAGTTATATTTCAGTGTCAAATTAGTTTCTGAAACTAAAAAATATTTAAAAAAGTATAATAATTTATTTATTTATTTGTTTATAGTTGATACCATACCACCCCTCATGTATCTCTCTGGTTGTATCTGTGAGCCATACGAGTTTTAAGGTCCATTCCCGTGAGCTTTCAAATTATCTATTACCGTCCACAGAACCTGAATCTGCCACCCTTTTCTCTTTTTCTTTCTCACACAATTCAATAGCATTGCTTCAAATCAAAATCAGCTTTCAGCTCCCAACCCACCTTTGCTTTTTCTGATCGCTATCATCTTTTTGCCTTCCAAATCCAATTTAAAGACACCCCATCTCCATTTCTTCCCAAAGTTCATTCCTTTTTCAGGTTTGGAACCGAACCCTTATCTCTGTTTTCACGCTTATCTCCAGCAATGCCACGTGTCTGGATGCTCTGTTTATTGTTTTCAACGTTGAACTTCTTTGAAACAGAGGGCATCTGAATGTTCTATAGTGTTGTTTTTAAGTTTCATGCTTTGATGGGTTCTGTGAATTTGATGATTTTATATGGATTTTGAGGGTTTGCATTTGTTGTTTTGATCTTGTTTTTTCTTAGTTACTCATTTGGTATTTCAATTCCTACCCATGCATATTTTGATTCAATTGAGTTTGTTTTTTTTATATAAAAGTTGATTTGAGTTTATATATATGATCCATGCCTGAATGAACCTGATTCCAAATTTGTTTACTGATTGTGCTTGTTCTTTCGTTTTCAATAGCAGTTGATTAACTGAAATAGTAGCTAAAATGAATTGAATACCTAATACTTTGTCATGTAGCTTGTCGAGTTGTTGGCCCGAAGAAACTTGGTTGAGTCTTAAGTGAGCTTAGTCTTCGAATAATCTTTAGTCACTTTGCTGTGTTATTTCTTTCTTCATGATGGAAGTTAAACGGATGCCGCCGCCTGACCTCATAGCAGGAGGGAGGCTATTATTTAATGATGAAATAATTATAGTTCTATTTTATGTGCCAGAAGAGAATAACGATGGTTTTTCATGTACTGATATACATGCCTTTCAGCCTAAACTACATCTTATGACGTTTGATTTGATTTTAATTGTTTTAGGCAGTCTGTCTTAGGCATTCCAGTTCTTCAACATATTGAAGGCTATTGAGTTTTCATACTTTTTTGTTATTGAGTATTGACCATGTACATATATTGCATATAGTGTATGCATATGATATAAATTTAGAGACTAGGATTCACTTGTGTGTAAATTAGCTTGATTATGACCTGTTAAAATATGTGGCTAATACGTGGTCTAAAGTTCTTCAAAGTAGAGGCTTCTACATTTTTTATTGTTTGTGTTTCTTTCTTTCACATGTAAGTTTTTCTTCATCTGCAGGAAAATCTATCAATTATAATTCCAAATGGCTTCGTCCACTCTCATCAGTGACAGTCAGCCATGGAAGGAGTTAGAGGTGATGTATAATCACTTCCTAGATACTTAAAATTCAGAGGTAGTGAAACGTTCTATCAATTGCATCTCATTTGTGCAGGCCCACGCTGAGGATGTAAGAAAGACTCACTTACGTGATTTACTGAGTGATGAGGAGCGATCCCGGTCAATGGTGGTGTATGACACTTAATTTATGAAACTCTTTAAACTTATGACCTGTTATATTTTTTTTATAGCTGTATTAATAAAATTAGGAGATTACCATTTAGGAATTGAAAACATTTTATAGTATTACTTGCAATATTTTGATGTATAACCTTCTGACTTTTGCATTCTTTTAAGTGAATTTGATGGAATTCTATTGGACTACTCAAGGCAGCTAGCCACTCTTGAAACAAGGGAAAAACTCTTCAAATTGGCAGAGGTTAGTTCAGTCCTTCTAGATATTTGGACAACATGTTTTATATTGTAGCCCTGAGTCACGTCCTTCTATTAGAAAAATAAAAGGTCCATTATCAAACTGAAATGCAATCATCTAATTATTATATCTCTGGATTTGACGTAGGTTGCATCCCTCAAGGAAAAGATAAACCGGATGTACAATGGGGAGCATGTAAGTTCTTGTATACTGAGCCAATGAGTTGTGCATATGCTCATGTCATACTTGCATTTTAAAATTTTTGCTCCATCCGGAACAAAGGTGTTAATTCTCAAATATGGTTTTGTTAAATGGTTTCTGAAATTCCTGCTTCTACTCTGGGAAATCTTGTAGTGAAAAAGTGTGCATGTATATATGCTGTGGACACAATTGCCTCTTTTTCTTTTGTAATTTTTTTTTGGACTTTCAGATAAACAGCACTGAGAATAGATCAGTACTTCATGTAGCTCTTCGTGCTCCAAGAGATGCTATTATACAGAGTGATGGAAATAATGTTGTCCCAGATGTTTGGAATGTTCTGGACAAGATCAAGGAGTTCTCTGAGAGGATCCGCAGTGGAACTTGGGTAATATACTGACCAGTTTTTTGTTTATTTTGTTTATGGACATTGTTGATGTTGAGTTAAGAGTATAAATTATATTTTTGTAGGTTGGAGCTACAGGAAAGGAATTGAAGGATGTTATTGCCGTTGGTATTGGTGGCAGTTTCTTAGGTCCATTATTTGTGCACACAGCTCTTCAAACAGGTTGCTGACACATTCTAGTTTCTTGGTGGTATTCACATTATTAGCCTTTCTTCTACTTATATTTGTACTTCTTTTCAGTACATATGTATATGAACATAAGAACCATGTATATTATTATCAAGCAAGTAGACATGCTGAATATGTTTTTTATAACATATTTCAGATCCTGAAGCAATTGAATCTGCAAGAGGGCGTCAGCTACGCTTGTAAGTATCCAATATCATTTTGGTTTTGAAGTCTTGTTTGTTGCCTTCCAATTCTAAGTAACTACTTGAGTCTGTATATGCAAGCTACCCTTGATCTCCCGCACTCCCCTCGTGTTTCATTTTATATATTCTTTTTTATCTCATTTAGTGGTGAAAAGATCAACCTCTTCACTGTATTAAACTTAACATGAAATGAACCTCTTCCTTTATATGCTTGTATGTGCAGTCTTGCAAATGTTGATCCAATTGATGTTGCTAGAAATATCACGGGATTAAATCCTGAAACAACCCTAGGTAAATATGTTTTTGGCATTTCCTTTTTACTTGATATTTGACGTAAGAGACTGGGATTCCATCTTGTTTTCTACACTGTTGGAATTCTCTTTTTTTTTGTAGTGGTGATTGTTTCAAAGACTTTTACAACTGTTGAAACCATGTTGAATGCCAGAACACTCAGGGAATGGATTTCTTCTGCCCTGGGGTAAGTGTAGTATTAAAACTATTTTTTCAAGAATAATAGTATAATTCTCAATCTGATTTTTTTCCCTGGGGATTCTGATTCTTTTTCTTTTTCCCTGGGGATTTTACCTTTTAGACTTTAGTATTATATGCATTATGCCCCCATCCCTTAATGTCTTTTTCAAAATATATCCTTAGTTATATAAAATAGAAATATTAAATGTAATCTGAAGACTGGCCTATCATTCTATTTTACCTTCAGACCTTCAGCAGTTGCAAAACATATGGTGGCAGTCAGTACCAATCTCACGGTATGGCCATTTGTTCTTTTTTCGTTTGCTTAGCTCATCAAGCTTTGTTAAAAGTTCTATGTGGTTTCCGTGTGAAGACATATATCAATTGTTCAAAGGCTGAGTCTACAGTTATCTTTTTCTGTTGTCTTCATTTCTGATGCAGCTTGTGGAAAAGTTTGGTATTGATCCTAATAATGCTTTTGCATTTTGGGACTGGGTTGGTGGCCGATATAGCGGTAATTTTTTTTTTCTTTGCACACGTCTACTCTTTCTAGACCTCACTAGGTGAGAGCCTACGTAATAGGCTTCCCTTTTATTGAATAAGACCAGTATATTGAAGATTATTTGATCTTGACTATTATTTGGTGTGTTGTTTGCAGTCTGCAGTGCTGTTGGAGTATTGCCTTTATCCCTACAGTATGGTTTCTCAGTAATTGAGAAGTATGTGATTTATTATTGCTATGATTCTATAGCAGGAATTTCTTTTCATTGATAATAATGGTCTTAGCTGTAGCTTATATCATTGTATTTTTAGTATATTGTTTGCACTTGTTATTGATGCACTCTAGTAAGCATTGCATTGCCTATATCACTTGTATTTTTGAATTAAAAAATAGAAAAAAGGAAATTCAACTTCATAGATGACAATTAATGTTCCTGTGCATATGCTCTTCCTGGTTTCTTGATCTATAATAAGAAAGGATTAAGGATATATATGCCCGCCCTGAATCTGTATTCAGACAGTGTCTTAACCTTCACAGTAATTCTAAAATACAATGCAATCTTGTTGAAAACCCCCAGATTGTAATAATAGCTAGTTAGTAATTCATTTATAATGCCTCCAATGCTTCTATATTTTCTTTGTGTAATTAACGGAAAGAAAATATGGTGTTCTCTTGGATGGTAACCTTAGTTCCAGGACAGTAAAGATTCATCCATCACATCTATTCATTTTATTTATTTATTTATCTTTTTTGGTTCCTATTTAATAGAATGAGTATCCTTTCTTGCCCATATGCTTGGTTTGTATATAACATCACATTTCTTTTTTTAAGGTTTTTAAAAGGAGCTTCCAGCATTGATCAACATATGTATTCAGAACAATTTGAAAGAAATCTACCTGTAAGAATCCCTACAGCGGCCTTTGTGTCTTTTGATGTCTTTTTTGTACTTATGGATCTCCTGCACATGTTAGACAGATTTTAAGCTTTTTGGTTTAATCTAGTGGCTGGAAAGTAATTGTCATAAACCAACTCATCGTCATATCTAAAAGCTTAAGCTATTAGTAGAGGTCAAAGGCCGATTTTTATTGTAATAGTAATATAGTCTTAGAACAGAGTCCAAGATCAATTGGGAGAAAGAATAGTTATACGACTACTTTTTCTTAATACTGGGAAAAACCCAAGTCGTTGACAAGTGTCAAGATACAATATATAAGTGAAGACAATTCTCATCTTATAAGTAGGTTTTGTAGAGTTGAATTAAACCTAAACCACCCAGGACAATCCTTACTTTACAAGTTGGTTTTGTAAGGTTGAGTTAGGTCTAAATTATTTTGTAAGACTTAACATTTGTCATCCGATTTATTAACTTTTATCTTCTATATTTTCTTTCCCTTATGGTCTCCCTGATATCTACTTTCACTCTTTCTGTCTTTCTCTACTTAGTGCTTCCTTACTCAGTGCTTCCTTGACCTTGTTTGATGAACAATTTGTTGCTCTCAAAATTTGAATTGGCTTTCATGTTTTGAAAACTACTCTCACTTTGGATGCAATAAACTGTTATCATAGATGGAGAATAAGTAACGAGTAACCATGTCAATCCTTCCTTTTCTTGGGATTATACATGTATCTGGCATTAGAGATGTTTCTTTAACAAATGCAAGATGACATATTCAATTGTGTCAATGGGCCAGGTGCTTTTGGGACTGTTGAGTGTCTGGAATGTCTCATTTCTTGGATATCCTGCCCGAGTGAGTACCTCACCATTTTTTCTATTGAATTTTTTTTTATGTTTCTTTATTATTAACCGATTCTTTTCAATAACTGAAACTTTGGTTCACACCCAGGCTATCTTACCTTATTCTCAAGCCCTGGAGAAGTTTGCCCCACACATTCAACAGGTATCTTTGTTATTGCCTTGGGATTGAATGCTCGTGCATTTATTCATTTCTTTTTCTCTTTGTTCATATTGTTTAGTGTATGTTCAAATTAGGTTAGCATGGAAAGTAACGGCAAGGGTGTTTCAATTGATGGTGTCCCACTACCATTTGAGGCTGGTGAAATTGATTTTGGTGAACCAGGAACAAACGGGCAGCACAGTTTTTATCAACTTATACACCAGGTGAGATACAGATACTGATATTTGTGTTGTCATTAGTCTTTGAATTCTATTTTGGCAGTTTGCATGTTAATGCTTGGGTAAAATCTATATCATGGTTGATGAGGACATAAGGCCATATAGAAATTTAATGAAAGATTATTTTATCCTTCCTCTATGCTTACCTTCAAGTCAAGTGGTGGTTACTCGGCAGATCATTTATGTTGCATATACATTTATGGTTTATCTTTCGTAAGTTAGTTTTCTCCAATCAGTTCTAAACTTTTTCTGAATGGCACATTTTAAACTGCATTTAGGATTTTCCGTTAGGCGTCAAAACTAATCAGTAGTCATGCTTGGATATACTATACATGGGAATCCCAGCATAAACTAGATGACAAAATTTGTTACTGGATAACATTAAAGAATTTATACATTTTTCTTTCGTTATAATTTGGGAGAGGGATCAATCATACCAAAAAGTGGATTTGATTTCAACCTTTAAGCGTATTTCTTTTATTTGCTTCAAGTACCTACGATAACAATCATTCTCTGATATGTGCCTTCCAATGTGCTCATCAATTCAACATAGATGTTACATTTATCTCAGCGTGAATACTTTGTTGTGAAATAACACGCCTTTCTCCATTTCCTGATCTGTAGGGACGTGTTATTCCTTGTGACTTTATTGGGGTTGTGAAAAGTCAGCAACCTGTTTATTTGAGTGGTAAATATGGCTGGTTTGATGTTTACGCTCTGGTTATTTGGGTTTGAGACACGCAATTTATAATTCATGCACTTTCTGTGCAGGAGAGGTGGTGAGCAACCATGATGAGCTAATGTCAAACTTTTTTGCACAACCAGATGCACTTGCCTATGGGAAGGTACTCATGTAGTTTCTCTAATCTAATTCATATTTATTAACTAACCAAATGGAGCGCTTCCGTATGGAAGGTATATTTATGCTCTCTTTCTTATTTATGGATAAAGTAGCCTGATGGCTTGTCTCTTCTCAAGATCTGAAGTAGAAAATAGAATAAAATAAATCATAAAACAATGAAGTGATGATAATTAAATTAAACTTGTCATTGCACAATATAAACAATTCTTGATGTTGGTATCTTCAAGATAAATCTTGTTTTGTCCAAGGCAGGGGGGGTGATGGTGTTTGGTGTTCTCAGTGCAGTGAAGAAGGGAGTGTTTCCAGAAGACACTCTAACAACTGATTTAGAGGCGATGCTAGGAGGCTAGGATGTGTGGGAGAAAATCCCTTATTTGAGTGTTTTAGCTTTTATTTGTTTTAGAGATGGAGACCCTTTGGTTTAGGGAACAAAGGATTTCATCCTATATAACTGATTGTAGATGTCATCCTCTTTTTCATTGTCTTCTAAAATATATGTTAGTATGTACTTGGTTGGACCGAGGGAGGTAAATACTGGGTGTTTTACTCTGGCCAAATTGAGCCAAAGGGCCAAAATCCAGTTTCGGAACAATTTTCATGTCATAAGAATTCTTCTCAAAGACTGTGGGACACAGGAGTGAGCAAAAGATATCCTATGATGGCAATTTTTTGCAGTTCTACACTGGTATTTGCATGCATTCTTTTGACTTCTTTTGAGGGTTAAATAAATCAATCTTTTTTTAACAGACATCCGAACAGTTGCAGAAGGAGAATGTTCCTCCACATCTTGTGCCTCACAAGGTAGTTTCCTTTCTGTTTCTATGCTACTTCATGGCTTATAATTATAGAATCACTAGTCCCCTTACTGTGTGCATTCTTCATGCTGCAGACATTCTCAGGAAATCGACCTTCTCTCAGCCTTCTGCTTCCATCATTGAATGCTTATAACATTGGACAGGTTTTAAGTTCCTCCACTTATTATGATTAGTATTTAGGAAGGAAATAATTCATTCCTGTTGGCAGGAATTTGAATTTTTCAGTATCTTCTTTATGTTGACCATATCCTACCCGAAAATATCCTTTTCATACCCTTAGATCTTACCTCTCAATAGAATATGCTGGTGTTCCAATCAAACGTGGATTTTCCATTCTTGAGCAGTTTATAATAATGTTTTTCTTGAATGAGACTGTGAAAATTGAATTTTTAGCCCTAATATCACCTCCTATCTGCTTTCCCAGTTGTTGGCAATCTTTGAACATAGAATTGCCGTGGAAGGTTTTATTTGGGGCATCAATTCTTTTGATCAGTGGGGAGTGGAGCTTGGGAAGGTAATTTATGTTCTTCTATCCCTAGCAGAGAAATATTCTGTGCTATAGTTGTTTCTTTCTGATGGGATTTTTCATTTCATATGCACATTTTTTTTAAACTTGACTTTAGCTTTCACCTTTGGTTGCTGAATTTCGTAATATTCATTCAGTCATTAGCCACTCAAGTGAGAAAGCAACTTAATGCATCTCGCACACAAGGAGAACCAGTTCAAGGCTTTAATTTCAGTACAACTTCTATGTTGACAAGATACCTTCAGGTGTGACAGATCCTAATTATGTTCTTAGAAGAATTATTTTCATTGTAATATTTGTTGATGTTGAAACTGAACCTTGGTTTCGAATTCTTTATCCGATAAATATTAATCTGCAACAATGACAAAGCCTTTTCGTACTAGATGAGAATCCAATAAATATTTATCTAGAAAATATGAGATGATTAAACATGGTTCAAGAATTAACATGTTTTTTATGAGGGTTTTTGTTTTTCGGTTGATGAGGATATAAGAGACTGTGCTATCAAGATCTTGTTGCTTCATTTTAGAATATTACTGAATTGATTTGTTTGTTTATATGACAGGGAAGTGCAGATGTACCGGCTGATCTTCCAACTCGTTTGCCTCAGATATAATTGCCTTTTCTTGAGGAATGTTATTTTTCATATTGATATTGGATAAAGTGTTCTTACTAATCTCATATAAGCTGTGACAGGTTACACAGCATCCTTCAAACTTCTGTTTCTGGACTACTTACTACGTAGTTCTGGCATGTTACAGTCAATCCTTCAATTTTGTTGTGAAAATTGAAGAAAATCATTGCTCAATGTTTTGTTGGATTTTGAAAGCCATTTGAAAAAAAACTAGTATGGATTTTGAATTGATGAAACTTGAGAGCACTGTTTCTTAGGCATTTTTTAGTACTGTTCTAATTAAAATTAGAGTTTCAGCCTGATAATTTATACAAGTCATACTAGTTATTAGGGGTAATACTCTGATTATGATTAGAGAACAACTCCAAGAACACTCCAAAAACTGTATCTAGTTTTTTGTATTTTATCAAATGCATTCATGGACATCATGAAAAGGTGTCAAATATCTGTTCTAGGTTTTGGATCAAGAGTTGTGGTGATCATAATGAGTTATCATAAACTCTCACATATGATAAATCATTCGAATTAAAATATTACTTTGATAACTGTCAACTTTTAATGCAAATTTTTATTAAGCAAATTGTCAATGTGAAACATCAATTTTAATAGGAGATTGTATTTGAAAATGTATATTTTTTAAATTTAGTTCTTGGATATATTTTTTTTTCAAAGGAATTTCCGTCATTCACATTTGTTCTTCTATAAAAAATTTATTGTAATAATAACATGTAAGAATGAATATAAAATAAACTATGCAAGTTATTTTCACGCACAAACTTTATTTTAATTTATTTAAATTGTGAAACTTCCGTGCACTTTCAAAATTTAAATTGAGCATTTTACTAAAAAGAAGTTTCACTTTTGACATGAAACATACCGAAAAAAAAACATAGATGAAACCAACTTACATTTGGAAAAGCTATACTTTAAATTTTATATTGATCAATTTAATTTTTCAACTATTTAAAAAAGTTAATTTTATTAGTAAGAATTCTTCAAAAAGTGTCAACAATGCTTGCTTTTGCTATAGAATTAGGACATATTCATGTTCAACTTCACCATGCTATATTGACTAATATCCTTTGTAATTTCATTTGGACTATGATATATTTATAAACATAAGATGCATCCAAAACCTTACGTTGTTTTATCTTACCCATTTAAGTATTAAAAAAAAGCACAAATTAGAAGATTTAAAAAAAAATCTTTGGATGAAATGTTAGTGTTTCATTGAAGATAACAGTAAGATGAGGTGAATGTGTTAATTTATGAATTTTTTTAAAGTTACTCATGTTTAAAAAAGTTAATAGATATGTAGATAATATTAAGCACAACTTTGCTATAAATCTATTAATGAATTTTAGTATGATCCTCATGTTTTTATTTTTTCTTTTTAATAATAAATTTTAACATAGTGAAAGTGTGGATGAGTTAGATAGTGTCTCCTATTACAATATTAAACCTTTACATAATTTTTTTTTGTAAAATCTGTTTTGTCCATTTCAAAAATAATAGTAATTTTAAGAGTAATTTCTAAACCAAAGATGGATACTCTTAAATTCCATTTGTATTTACGATTAGCAAGGAAACCTAATTAAAAACTAGAATAATTATTTTGAAAAGGTAGTCTAAGGAAATTAAGTATTACAATTTCTTTGACTTCAAATTATTTGGTAGAATTTGCATCCTACCTTATGCATAATCATGTGCAATAAATAATAATACTAATAATTTTTCATCATTTTCAAGTAATGGATTGGTTTGGAGTCTTTGTCCCCCACTCAACCCTCAAAGTTCGCACTTTTCTCCAAATTTGAAATTTGAAAAAAAAAAACAGTGTTTCATTTCAATCTTAAAAAAAATAATAATAAAAACTAAAACCGAAAAGTGAAAACAACGACCACCTTTTACATATGCGAAAACAGGAACACTGCGAGATTTCCCGCCTCTGGAAAACGACGTCGAACTAACGGCGATATTCGCGTGGATTCTAGTTAAATTATTTTCAATTTTTCCTTTTATTTAATTCTAAGTAAAACTATTTCAATCACGTACGTGTTCAATCTAAATTAATTGAATCTTTAAATATTTTATTTTCTCATAAATCATATCTATATTGACACATAAATGGTAGGATGCAGAATTTTCTTTAAAGATATAATTTTAGGCAGATAAAGAATGAGAAAATTTATAAAAAGTTATAATATTTTATTATTTATTTCATTTTTTTTATCTTTACAAACTATATCTTTATATTCTTTCTAAAGATTTTAGTTATGAACTAATCTTATAAATATATTATATTGCTAAAGAGGCTTCAAAATTTTGGACAAATTATTTATGAGATATAGTGTTGATTTAATTCTTTGTTTTTCTTTTCTGTCCAGTTTTGGTAGTACAATTTGAGTTTTTAGAGGTGTTTTAGATAATAAGAATTAATTAAATTATGTTTATTCAATTAATATTGAATTAAATGAGTAAAATGTATTGCTAGTTGATTTGAATGTGTTAATTAGTTAAAAATAATGGTGATAACTCACTTAATTTCTATTTTGAATTTGAAATAATTATTAAATAAAAGTAATTCCTAACTATTAATTATAAAATTGGTATGAAAACAAATAAAAAGAGTATAATTGGTATAACAATATTTATAATAAATATCTATAATGTTAGTTAGGTATGCAATAGATGTTCAAACAATAAAATATATCGTTTTAGTTATTATTTGGGGCTTGAGCAAGAGATATGTTGAGAAAAAATTTTCTTTTAGAACAATTAAAGCTCAAGCAATAATGTGGTCACTCAATCATTTAGGTAGAAGTGTGTATGATGTTTCTAAAACTTAGTTGGATTTATAAAAAGTCTCCTCATTCAAGTGCTAATGTGACTCTTGAACAATATGGAAGGATGATAGTCATCTAAATGAAGAGAGCATAAGTGAGAGAGAGATTGCATCAATTTTCTCTCCTCTAAAGTTGTTATTGCTCAAGTAATGTAAAGTTACTTAAACGAGGAAGTCTTTTTCTGTTTGAGGGAGCAAGCTTGCTCAAGCGAGATGATGATGAAGATTATTATTATTATTATTATTATTATTATTATTATTATTATTATTATTATTAACTTTATGCACTTGTATGATATACTTGTTGGTGTATATTGTATGTGGATACTTCTATAATACTCTAACTTAGTGTGAGTTTGTACATTGATACCTAATGTGGTCTTATGACTCAGAGGAATATTTGAAATGATCTTTTGTAGTATTAAGCAAAAGTTCACTACAAGAAAGAGATATTCTAACTTTACCGATGAAAGTTGTAACCTTTGATTTTAGATTTTAAATGGCTTTGGAATGAATTAAAAATAAAGTCTAAAACTCTAGTTATGTATGTTTTAGTAAGCAAATGTTAATCTCTCAGTTAGTTGGAGTTGTTGTAGATTTTAAACTTTTCAACTAAGTAAATGATTCTTTTTTAACTTGAAGTTTCATACGAGTTGTAGCTTATCCGTTTAAATTTTTTATAAACTATATTTGAACATTATTGAATGAATATAATGTTGTATGATTTGGGTTAGAATGTATAAGAACAAAAATATATGTTGAGTATGTTGTGATAGACATGAATGAAATGTATGAAAATTGAGATCACAAATCTAAGATGATATATTGCAATAGAAATCCATTTGCTTCACTGATAGTGTAAGTCACATACACTAAGAGATCAGGTGATGAGAAACAAAGAGAGAGTTTTTACACACAGTGACATGATTAGATGTGAGAATTATTGTGTAATCAACTTACCCGAATCTATTATTTTCATATTCATGTATTAATTTAAGTCTTGTTTTAGATTAGAGGTTACTATCTTATAGGAGTCTTTGATGTCATTTGTTTTTCAATTTTGATATCTGAAATTATTTGTGATTTATACATATTTATTTATATGTATGTTTATATTGATGAAATAAATATGTATTGAATGAATTGTGAATCACTTATTATAATGTTTTGATTATGTTATAGTAAATTTTACTTTAATAATTTATTATTCCATTTATTTGTGTGATGATATAAAAAAAATATTATGTACAAATTCTCAAACTGATCATACAAAATGTTAAATATAGTTAAAATTTTCTTTTTTTTAACAAATATATATTTTATTATAATTAGATTCTAATTTAAATAAATGATCCTTTTGTCATGTAATATAATTATGTTTTTACTGTAATTTTAGAAGATTATTAATATAAATTATGTAATTATTGATATTTTATTAAGTAAAAATTAAATTTTATTTATTAAATAAATAAAGTTGTTTAATCGAAAAATTACAATAAAAATAATTAAAACATATATATATATATATATTTCTATTAAAGGACAAAACTGTTAAATAAAAAAGATGATCCTAAATGTGTTTAAAGAAAATATATCTATTTAATCTCATAGTACAAATTATAATTATAATTTTTTTTATTTGAGTAACTTTATTGAAAAGTGATCTTTAAACTAACTAATTTTATTTTGACATAAAAAACCAGCTTTATGAAAATGTGAAAATGAAAAGAAATAAATTAAAAAATAATCATTAACTACAATTTTTGAGATTCAAGAAAACAACATTTTTTAAGAAAAATAATTTTATAAACTACTTTCTTTTCTTAAAAAACATGCTCTAACATTTAAAGAAACAAATTTAAATATTTTTTACTTTTATCTTAAACATTCAATTTTAAAAATAAAATAAATTTGACAAAAACAGAATGTACATAAACACATTAATTAAAATTTTAATGTTTTCCTGATAAGAGTAAAATAATTAAACTGAATTTTTTTCCTTTCAATTAAGTTTTTTAATAAATAAATATAAATTAAAAATTCAAATAAAAGTAAAAGAATTTCGATAACTGCTCCCTAAGTAACAGAAACACATTTGCACACTGTTCAAGCAGCAACAATGGAGGGAAGAGAGCGAAAATTTTCTCTCTCCTCTCAAACGGACCCTCTACACATCTCTCATTCTTGTTTCTCCACTCCAATGCAACAACATCAATCTCATGTGAGTTTAGTTATCTTCAAAATTTGAAATTTTTAATTTTTTAAAAACTAACCTAACTACCTAACGTCACCATCACTGATTGCTATCTCCGTCGCCTTTAGCGCCATATCTGACGACTCTGATGGTTTTATGGTTATAAAATCTCACCCATGTCCTCAAAATTTAATTTTTGTAATGTTACGTTGTTAGTGTTGATTTTCGGTTCTTTTTGGTTTTTATTTATGTAAGGAACTTGGTAGATATAGTTCCTTAACTGTTCCTTTTTGTATTGTTGTTCTCTTGTTAGAATTAGAATTTTACTGAGTGACAATTCATGAAATAGAAGTTTGTGTCAAATTCAGCTTAAATGTTTTAGTGTTGCTATCTGATCACAGTTGAAATTGAAATTTTACTGTGACAATTTGCGTAATCAAAGTTGTATTAGATGTCAGTTGAACTGTTTTTAGCTTTAAACTCTAATTGAAATCAAGATTCTACTTTGAAAGTTTGGGTGATACAAGTTTGTATTGAATTTCAGTATAACATGGATGCAAAATTCAAATTCTGATTAGAGAAACATGGAAAGTTTAGTCTTTTGTATGTTTTGTTTGAGTTTTGATAATTTTGGTTCTTCTAGTAAGGGTGTGTTTGGTTGTGCAGGAAATGTTGGCTTTGAAGAAGGCATACGCAGATGTAATTCTGAATACTGTGAAGGAGTCTGCAGGTCGGGTAATGGTGTCGGATAAGAGAGCACTTATGTTCCAGCAGGAGCTCACTGCAGCCAAAGAAAATGCTCTTCATATGTTAATGCGTCTGAAGAAGATGATGGATGCTAAGGTTTTATTTTCAGTGCCAATTTATGTGGTTGTTATGGTTATTTGATGATTATAAAGATTCGAGAATCTGCTTTGGTTAGATTTTAATTTAGTTGATATTGGAATGTTTGATTTGTATTTTGACTGACAATGAGGATATAAAGTCAGTTTATAAGAATGGATTTTGTGTGAATGGTGAAGTAGATTCACTTTTTAAATGTAATTATGAGCATGTTTTGAAAACTTTATGGGCCATGGACCATTTTTAAGCACGAATGTAGTAGAATCAAGAACAATTCACTTTTCACTTTTCACTGAATCAATCTATAATGTAGAGTCAATTAGTTTGGAAGCCAGAGTAGCCAAACACATGCAACTACTATTAGAATTTGTTTTTTACGCAGAAGTGATTTTTATGGCAAACCAAACAAGCACCTAGGCGATTGAGTAATGTTTTTTTTAGATCCCTACCCTCACCTTCAATTTTTCAGTGTCTGTCTACTTTGAGTTTCGTTTTGGAATCTGAAGTGGAAGATGCTTAGGATCACATGTGATGTGCTGGTAGTATGAGGGTGTTTTTATTGGTCAATTGGAACTCTGATAGAACAAAACAACCTTCTATTAAATACATGTATCAAAGAAAGAAGTTAGTTGGGTAAGATGTGGGTTGGTTGAGCAGAAACAATTAATAAGGGAAATTTGTTAATAGTTGGCAGGAAAATTGTATAGATTGGCTAGAAAAATGTATAGTTTTGTGTGGGAGGATTCAAGTTTCTCGAAATAACCGGGACTAACTAAATTTAGCACTGTTTTTGTGTGAGAAGTTCTCCAAGATCAATAAAGACATTCTTGTTTGTCTAGTTACTGTTTCTAGATCCAAATCTGATCCCAGTTCTATCAAATTCACATGTGTATCATTTTCTGGATGAAGTAATATGTTAAATCAAAACTCTTGGCTGCATTCTTATTGTGTATTTCATTTTGGCTTATAATTGAGAAAATCTGAACTTGAATTTTTTTTGTTATTCTCTGAAGTAAGCATTGATGTTGTTAAATCTGAGTGGAAGATATTGGTAAAAATAAGTAAAATATCTATGAAAACTAACTTTCAGTTTTCTTCCAATGGTATTTTAACAATTTACAAGTTCCAGTCTACACCACCTGTTTCTCTCATATATTTTCAATTTGGATGACAATTTTCATCAAGGTTTCAAAATAGCATGCTATAGAGTCACGATAGCATGTAGCGGTCCAGAGTAGACCCTGCTCGCTGTAGGGTTTTTTTTGTAACGAAGTGGTTTAGTTTAGTTGTTGTGTGGACCAAATAGAGGCCATGGCAGACACTATAGAGACATTATGTGTCAGATTCTAAAAAATCCCTCTGAACAAAGACATGGATCTTTCTTGAAGGGCTATTTTAAGAATTTCAATTTAAAAAATTGAGATCTATAGATGTAATAATGGTGAAAATGATAAAGAAGAATTGATTTTAGAAGACGATGATTTATACATCCTTTTGTTGGTACTTACACGTTATGTTTAAGACACTTGTGACTACTTATTGTTAATTATGAATGTTATTAATTTTGAGTAATTTTTTCTTTTTTGAGAATTTATATGTTTGGTATACATTATATAAACTGAAAAAAACAATTCTTAATAGCAGCTTTCCCACTATATGCTATCTCGCTATAGCATTTTTGGAGTCAGCCACTATGCGCTGCTATCCGGGATTTAAAACATTGATTTTAATGAAGTTTGAGCAAACTGAGAATCTAATAAACTATGTTGGATTTTCTTGTTTCTCCTTTTGTGTTTGAAAGTCATAAAAATCTTTATCTCCCAGCTTGTCCAGTGAGATATGTCCTGCTTCTCGTTACTTATCTTTGCCAGTTTGTAACTTGAATTCCACTATATTTGTGGAATTAACATAATTTTATGCTTACACGTAGTTGCAAGTTGTATATACTATCATTTATTGTGATTTCTCTGTTAACTAAAGTCCTAAAAGTTCAAATGATTGGAAGAGTGGCGGCATACATTTCTCCAGTCAGAATCTGCTCACAATAATCAGATCGTAAATCTTCACTTAGAAGGAAATTTTGTTTATTGCATGACTTAAATTTTTTATGCTGATGTAGTTAGGTTTCTCACTAATGGAAGAATTCTTGGATTTTGAAATACTGTCTGATGTAATTGCATTCCCACTTTGATGTGTTTTTACTTTTTTGGTATTTTTAGACCATGCATTTTCATAGACTAATGTTTTCATTGTTAACAGACAGCTGAAGCAGAGAAGGCGTCATTGCAGCAGCAAAGAAAAATTGAAGAGCTTGAAGCACAGTTAAATGAAGCTGAGGATGTCGTAACAGATCTTAGGGCAGAATTGAAGCATGTATACCTTGTGCTAGAAAGGACAAGGAATAACCAGGTACAGCCTTTAAATGGGCAGACTGTAAAGCAGGTTGCAACTTGTGGGAGCGTAAAACCTGAGACTTCAATATCCTCTCGTAAAGAACTTGAATGTATAACACGCTGTGATGTGGCAAACAAATCACTGACTCTGAACATTTTAGATAACAAGTGCTGTAATTCAAAATATCAAACTGCTCAATTGCACATCTCTAACTTGGAGGATTCTTCTGGTCATGACTCTGACTTTGCTTCTGTCATCACAAGAAGCAAGGAACCAGAACTTTGCCGAAATGGATTTACTCAGAGAATCCGTGCACTTGAAGGAAATTTGCTGGATGAAAAGTTGCTCATGCAAGATGTACACAATCAACATTATGGTAAAAAACTTGGGGTCATTGCTAAAGACAGAGACGGGCAAGTTGCAAAATGTAGTGCACTGACTGAGGAAATGAAACTTAAGAAGCATGTCAAGCTCCTTAAAATACCAAAATGGAAGATATTTTCCGGTTACAGGTCTCGCTTTCTTTCTTGTAAATTTCGTTTTAATGACAACGGTAAATTGAGCAAAGATCTGTGCTCTCTACCTTCTATCAAGCTTAGTGCCATTGGCAAATGGAAAAGAAAGAGAAGAAGACATAGACATCTAGGAATAAAATCTTCAGCTTTTAGAAGTTGTAAACCATCATTTGTTCTTAAGCAGTGCTCATCTGTCCGTGAGAATGCAAAATGTTGTGAAAATGAATATGATGCAAACATGAAGTCAGTGCCACTTTTGACTGATGCAGAACCTGTGCATATGGCCACTGAGCTTGTGGAGAAAGCAACTGAGAAGGATAACAAGTTATTGAATTCAGGACAAAGTGCTTCACAGTATCTAATAGGTCCAACTTCTGACATGAAAGTTGAAGTTATTGATGTTCCATCTACAAATACTGATATGCAAGATGCAGAAGCTTTTATAGAAAAAGATAGATCTTCTAGTCAAGTAGGTGACAGTAAGCCTCTGAAGTATACATTCCAAAGGAAGCGAAAAAAAGAATCCTCGGGAAACACGCACCAAAACATTGATTCTAAGAAAAGCACATTGAAGAGGAGGGTGGAGGACAAACAAAATGGTGCATTGGAACCCCAGAATCTAGCATGATGGAGGAAACTTCTACAAATAATCAGCACGTGGATCAGGTTGCTAATCAGGTTTGTCCAATTCTAATTCACACAATAACTCATCCTGATTGAATTAGGAGCAAAGCATGCATAATTAAACGTGAATTAAGTTGTAAGAAATTTTTGGTTAAATCAAAATGAAGGGTTGTCTGCTAGTTCGTTGTGGATCATGAATGCCTAGGTTAACATAATTTGTTAGCCTTCCCGGTTTAAGGATTTTTTTCCAGATTTAACAAACAGGATTTTTGATTCACTTTAAAATAAGATTGTAGTAGAAAGTTGCTTGCTAACGGAAATATACTAATTGCTTGCAATTGTTGCTTTTTTAGAAAATCTGTATTTAAGCTCCAGACTGATTTATTTGGTTTCTTTATGCAGCTTATCTTTGTCTGCAAAATGGTATTGATATCAATATGGATGGTTAAGGCTTGAGGATTCAACTATAGCAGACCTCTGAAGTTGTTATCTTAGTCTCTCTGAGTATGTTTTTGTAAACAGTTAGGCACTCTAGTTTTTTAATTCTTAAATTATTTCTGCATTTCTACATATAGAAAAATTGCCAAGGTCTGTTAAGTGCTTAATTCAAGCTAGCTTAACACATGAGCCATGACATGTTGATGGCAACCCTTGATAGCTCATGGATATGTTTATAGGATCTTTTTTGTTATTATTATTATTATTTGTTTCATATTTCTCCATCATAAACTACAAATTTTATATGAAGAAAAGTCTTATTGCCGGCAGATTAGAACTTATACTGATTGTAAGTGTCTCATTTCTGCTTCTCAAGAACATCACAACGCTGAAGCTTGAAATTTTTTAGAATTGGAAACCTCAGTGAGTATTTAGACGAAGTTGTATGATTATTTTGTAATCTGGTCAACTTGAACTATGTATTAAGACAATAAATGAAGCTTGATACCGATTTTCAGATGAAGTTGTACCAATTTATCCGTATATTTGTTCTTCTTAATTATCTATATTTTCTTATTTATCTTAATTTATTTAATAGTTTTTTTACAAAAAATGTTAATAGCTAAAGACAATCTTAAATAAAAATTTAAGTTATTCATTTTAAACCTATTTATGCATTTCAAAATGTTTATTTTTTACGAATTTCAATTATATCAAAATAAACATCCATTCTGTGTAGTCCATGCGGATTAAAATGCTATATTTTATAACATTTTTTTGGGGTTCTCAATCTATTTTTTCCTACACTATGTTTCCTTACTGTCTTCATAGTTTATTTATTTTATACGTACATAAATCAAGAAAAAATGGTAATGATTTTGAGTTTTCTTTAAAGTCTTATCCGTTTAAATGATGATTTTTTTTCTCTGACTTATTTTGAATCATCTTACTTAATGTGATTGTTTCATCTCTCATCTTATCCATCTTTTAATAGTTTTTATTTTCACTTTATCAAATTACTGGTGTTTGAGTTCATGGATCTAACTTTATTAGATATCCTATATGGATTAGAGATATTACAAAATGATATTATATAAATAGATATAATTTTTTAAATTAATTTTCTGAGATTAGGATAAACTCAAATTTATTTTGAAGGGTTACATTTGGTTAAATTTATTTTTTAAATCACGTATATGAAAACATTTCTATTGAAGAAAGAATTCAATTCTAGCCAAATAAAATCCCTAATGGAAGTCATTTGTTTGGTCAGGTTAGAAGCAAGAAGATGATATAGGTTTAGTATTTATATAAAAAAATAAGTATAACAATTTTATAGTTTCTAATTTAATTAATTTTGTTAAATAACTTATACTCTACTAATGAAAAAGAGACATTTCATGTTTTTATATATATTAAAAAAATATGATTAAATAATAATAATTACATTATTGAAGTATTTTTAATTATTTATAATATTTAAATAATTTTTTTAATTTTATAATATAAATATAAATAAAATAAAAATATAAAATATGTACACTAGAAAAAACATTCTCATATACGTTGTTATAGATAACATGGCTGCATTTAAATAACTTAAATTATTATACCTAATTGATTTATTCTAGTCAATTTTCAAATTAAGTAATGTAAATGAAAAAATAAATGTACTATAAGTGGAAATTCTACAAAGAGTTGCAAACTAAATTTTAACCTTGATAAAAAAAGATAACAATCAGTTGAATACATAATAAACTTGTATTAAAAAAGAACTGATACTACTTTTCCTATATCCACATGACATATTATGACATAGCATCCATTAATGGCCCTTAAACACCCTTGACAAGATGAACATGGATTTTACCATTCCTTTCATATGACAAGAAAATCCAAGCCCAGTAGCAAGGGTCCATTGGTAAGAGCCCAGATGAAACATGCAAGATTCAAAAATCCTACATGATGATTTACATGGGAGAATTTGGTGACCTATGAAGATGCTATGTGTACTATGGTTGGCCACTTTTGGCAGGAGCAGCAAAAAAGGAAGAAACATACAAGGTTAAGACCTTACATCATTGGACAAGTGGGGACACTCTGTGATACATGTGCATATCAAGCGTGCTTAGGCTCTATCACGTTTTCATTCCTTTTTGTCTTTCATCCACTAACTCTAGTGCCCTTTAATCTCCTATTCTCCCAAAAGCCTTTCACCATGTCATTCAATTTTTGGTATAGAGAGAGATTCCAAATCCCCACTTCTCCATGTGCTTTTTTCTGCTCTTACTTCCAATTCATTCTGCCCATTTTGCCCTGCTCATTTTTGTTTCAAAAAATAAACACAACCAACTGAAAACTTACATGTGGAAATCAACATATATGTTCAACTTGGCTTAAAATTGCATTTTTAGTTTCCTTATTTTCTCCATTGCAAAAGTTTTGCCATTCTGTTTTAGTTTTACAACTTTAGTTCATCCTTTAGCTTAACAGCTATCCTGCAATATGATGTCATGTCAGCATGAATTTGTTATTATAATAATACTGTTTCTGCTAAATATTGGATGTCAAGTTTAGGGACTATAAGTGACAATTATCACTGAAAAAATCAACTTTTCAAAAAAGGAAAATAGAGATAGACGGTCTGGTTATCCAGAATTAAGAAAGTTGAGGAACCAAAAAAGCCTTTCAACTTTGAATAAGGAGTTGGAGTGGCACACAGCACTGTGCCAATGTCACGAGCCTATCACCCCTTTAAGGGTAGTGGCTATATGCATGATTTGGTGTGCACGCCAATCCGAGACACATACTAACTTACAAAGCTAAATTCCTGAGATGGATGAGGATATCATCAGCACAAGGACCTTGGCATAGTGGCAAAGTGGCAGTCCTTGTACGTATGTGTTTGCTTGTCTCCTCAGCACCTTACACCATTCACATCTTGCTGTGATATTCCTCCATCATCACAAATACTACTTTACCCTTCATTGTGGTTATGCAGTCCCCCACATAACCTACAAGGGTATCATTCCCTCTTGCACAGGAGCCACTTTCTCCTAGTGATTTATAGCAAGGTCTAACACCCTAACTAACTCAACTCAACTCAAACCAACTAACCAACCAAACAAACAACAAGGGTTCCAATATGGAGATGAAGAGAGAAACCAAGGAGGAAGAGCACAACAAGGAGGATAGCATACACACTATAGTATTCACAGCAGGTACATTTCTTCTAATGGTGTGTCTAAAACACTTTCTAGTTGAGCAATGGCGTGCTTGGGTGTTCCTCATCCTCAATGTCATTTTGTTAGCCATTCTATTCATGTCTCTGAGGCCAGCCAACTTAGATCACAGTTCAGACAGTGAAAGCAGTGTCGAAGAAGTGAAGAGTGACAATAAAGAAAAAAAGAGGCCAAGTGGGGTGTCTCAAGAAACTGAAGAAGGAAAAGATTGCTACATAAAGCAAAGTTGGAGTAGTTCAAGTACTAGTAGTAATACTTATGTTCATGTTGAGAATGAAGTAGTAGAAGAGGATGAGGATGAGGAAGAGGATGAAGAGCAGGTTCCAGTGCTGTCCAAGGAGGAGTTGAATGAGAGAGTGGAAGCTTTCATTGCCATGTTTAGGCAGCATTTGATCTCTGATGTCAAACAAGCTGAAAATTTCAGCCTCCACAAGATTGAAGTGTCTTGCTGTTGAGGCTATGTTCTAAGAAAACACTTACAAATTTTGTTTCATTATTATTATCATTTCTTCTAAATGATCTAGGATGTGCTTTACTGATACTATATTGTTTGGATTGATTCAATTTCCTGGCCTCTTCTTCACTTTATCCTGATTCCTTTTAAGTTATTACTGATAATCTCATCAGTCATGAAAATTGTTCATTTACTACAGATATTTTGTTGTACACATGTTTGAATTCAGGATTTCATGGAATTATCTAAACACAAAAATCGAAAAACTTTACGTTTAACAATGTGCTCTCACCTCTAGTCGTGCTTTGATCTCAAACACAATCTTATCTTTTTCTTACATAACTACTTTGATGACCACTTTTTTATCCAATAAAAGTGCATTATCTCAAATCCCTATGCATTGGGTTAAGATACTTTATTTAGGTGAAATCTTGAACAATATTTTAAACTTAACGTGTCTTCCAAATAACAAGAATCTCTTTCCTTGCTAAAGTGCCTTGTGGCAGTAGAGTACCGAACTGAAAAGTCTGAAATCAGTACAAGAATATTAATGATAATATTGTCTTAATTTTTTCTTTTGTTTTTCCTACTGTCATATTCATATCAGTTGAAAAAAGTTGTTGGTTCTTATCTCTGTCTAGTAATTTGAAAATTCATATAATTAGTACAAAGGGTGTGAAAACAGCCAATTACTGTGAAAGAAACATTTTACTCTGTCTTGTTCTCAATTCTTGCAGATGAAAACCTTTTCATTTTTCCTTTTCCTTTTCCTTTTGCTTCTCACACTCGGACTTCAGAACTTAATGGCGACCAACCGATCAGAGAAAATTCCAAGATCTAAAGAAACATTTCCTGACATTTCTCTGTTTCTTTATCCTTAACCATATAAATAATTGAACACTTTATTTTACAGCCTTACTTTTATCAAACACTTTTCTCTTTTAGTTATAAGCAAATGTACAACTTTGTTGTTTAAATACAACGTCTCCAAAAGTTTTCAACAAGTTTAACTATTTATTAACATGTAACTAAACCATCCAAAATACCCACCATAAAGTTTTGACACATTTTTTAATGAGATACAAGAAGAAAGAGACAAAAACAAAAGCTAAAAAGTAGGGTCTAAGTCATAACTCTGACGCTTTTTCATCTTCTCCAAAGGGCTCTATGGTCTATGGTATGGCTATTTTGGTGGGGAATCCATCCAAGTAAAAAAAAATCTTCTAGAACCCATTTTGCTGCTTTTATGCTCCTCCATCAAGTTTAGCCAAGAGGGTGTGTCCCTCTTTATCATGTAACCAATGATTCATGTGGAAATATCTTGCCTTCAAAGTCTTGTCTACCGAGGAGCCATGATTCTGAAATAGTCTCCACCACCCTTGTGTTGCAATAACTCCTCTCTTCTTCTGTGATTCCTCATCTTTGACCCAATAAATTCTTACTTTCTAGACCCACCAAGATGTGGAAATTATAGATTCTATGTGAAGATCACATACTCTTTATACTATCTATTGTAAGTGTATCTTGTAAGAGGAATACTAGAAACACACACATTCTACACACTCTATTATTGAATAAAATCAATTAAAAACTACAAAAATAGAAGAGAATCCTGTTAAATAAGAAAACAAAATCTGTGATTTCTGACAAATTTAATCAACAATGAACTGTATATATCAGAGAGTGCATGCTATCATTTTTAAATATGCAGATCTAACTCCGAGAAATACTAACCATATATTCTTTCTTTAACAAACTCCTTCTAACACATTCTTTATTGCTAGTTGATTAAATCATGAGAAAATGTATTGGAAACAACAAATCACTGTATACTTCTTTAAACAAGAAGCAAGACTCACAAAATTATGTGATTTTATATCATTTTCAATGAATAAAAAAGATTGTATTTCTAAGATTTTTATGCTCAAAAGAGAGCAAATAATGCAGAAGAAACACCAAATTACTTCATACATGTATACATGTTGTTCATTATCCTTTCATAGTTTAAATGGAAGCATATGAAGAACAATCTATGTTTCAAGGCACTTTTTTCTTTGGTTCTAGATCGTTTGCCTTTTATTTTGTGTTATAGTTTTTGAGCCGGTTATTCGAACTATATTGTAATTAAATACATATTTTCGGTGGGAACTACAAGTATATCTCACAACATAAAATCTTGTTCAAGTCAGAAAAATATCATGAACTATAAAAAATTTCTTTAAATATTAAATGTGTATAGATAGTCGTGTTAAATTTGAATCGCATATGAAATCGAAAGAAACAATCTTGTTAAACGTGTAAATTTATTAAATGAGTTAAATTATGTAGAAACGATAAATAAATATAAATAAAATTTCCTTAATATCCAATAATTAAAAAAATGGAGAGAGTGGTAAACAAACTATATATAAATTAATCTTATCTAATATAAAATGTCCTTCTTGTTTAAAATAGAAAATATCAAATAAAAAAGAAATAATTAATAATGTTCCAAAATCGAAGACTATTTGTACTTATATTATCATTTAAATAATTTAAAAGTTTTGAATTATGTAGATTTTTGCTCCATGCAAACCTGAAACCAATTATGAACACAGAAACTTAACTGAGAAGCTTAATAATGAACCTCAATAAATGATTACTTATGCCAAAAGTTTAATAAAGCTCCATCTCATCACTTGATTCACTTGTAATAACTTTAAAATTCAAATGATGGTTCAAGTTAAGTATGTAACGAATTTTTCTATAAAATGTTCAGAAAAATAAAATTAACTTACACTAATTAAAGTTAGTTCCCATATAAGTTAAAAATAGAAATCTAGAGAATTTTGGAAAAGTTAAATTGAAGAGTTTCTATAAATTAACTTATATAAAAATTAATTTTAATTTATAAAAAAATATTTTTTTATTCTTCTCTTAAAGGTTCTATCCTAAAATCATAATTTGATTTTACATCAATAATCACAGTTGATTTGAGAAAATAAAATTAAAAAAAAGCTAAAACATCAATAAAACAATTTCGTATATCATGTTATTTGTGTAAAGTTTTCATCAACTTTAAAAATTAGTTATCTATAAAGTTGTTGAATATTCTGCCCCATTTTTCTTAGTTGATGGTTAGGTTTTTATATGTATTTTGTTTCTAAAATTATTACTCTTTTTAAAACTTTCACTAATTAAACTGTTTGGTTACTAATCTATTATTATTATTTTATAACCATGATTATTATTTTTTTAGGTAAGTTAACTAAAATGGGTTTTAAAATAATTATTTTGTTTGAAAAAATAAGTAACGATAAATCTAGAAAAAAATCATAAACTATGAATTATCAAATTCATGAAAATATCTATTTTTTTTAAAAAAATGTTTTTTTTTACGGATAAGTTATTTCCCATAAAATAAACTACTGAGAAAAAAAATAAAGTTTTCTTTTCCAAAGATTGTATTATTATCATTTTTTATTTCAACTATATTCTTATTTGCATTTTACGATTTTTAATTGGAGTAGAGTATTCAAAAAGGATAATTTAATTTACCTTAATTAATTATTTCTTAATGTGTTGGCCTTAACTTTGAACATAGAGAGAGAGAGTAAAAAGATACCTCATGTGGAAAGAATATTCGTATTTTATTCTGTTACTATTTGATTAGTCAATAATTTATACACTGATATTTCTAAACCCACTTGAAGACATTTTCGAAGAATTTCAATTTATGAAATTAGATTTAAAAAAATTCTTAATTTTATGAATGATAAATCATACTATATCTTTGTTTTTCTTTTTTTATTCGTGATTTTGATATTTCTAATTCCTGTTTTTATGATTTTAGTATATATATATATTTAAAAAAAATACAATTTTGATTCAACTCTTAAATTTTATGTATACTTTATTTCTTTTATTTTGGTTTAGTTCAACTATAAACCTAACAAGTTCATTTAAAGTGCTATAAACAAATTATTAGTTATTTATTAAAACATAAAATTAAATAAAATAAATGTATGAAAAATTGAGAATTAGATTGAAATTACCCTTTTCCTCAAAATTTGGAGAGTAAAATAAAAAATAATAGAAAAACGAAAATCACGGATTAGAAATTAAAGAAGATCAAAATTAGAACTTAAAATGAATAATATTTTATTTAAATGGATATTATTTATGCTAAAATATCGATTATAAAAAATATCATAACTATAATAGTATATTTCTCAAATTCTATGATATAAAAAAAATGTTTAAAATTATTATGTGAGAATATCATATTGATCTACTTCGATTAAAAAAAAACATATTATACTTTTAGACCAAATAAACAAAAAATCAATTTCAACCCTAGATCTCAAACCCTAATACACATTTAGTAGCACATGCTAGAACTTTTGTAGTGATAATCTCTCATGAAAATGAAAGACACATAAAACCAAAGGGAACACGTTTGCATAAACCCAAAAAAAAAGGAAAAAAGGAAACCAATAATTAGACATATTGAGATTTGCCATAAACCACAAATTAATTATTAATTATTATACACAAAAGAAAACAAAGAACTCATAAAATAACAGCCATTGAATCTTGTGAAGTAGGGTCACTTTCCTAAAGAGCCCACAACATAAAATCCACACTACAAAAATTCAAACCTAAATATAGGTTTTTGGGAATTGTAAAAAAATAAGAAAGCTCAGTTCATCAAATGGGCCTTGGGCCACCAAAAAAAGGTGTGAGGATAAGAGATAATACTATTATAATTTTTTTCTTCCTTTTTCTTTAATCTTGGATGTGTTAGTTTTTAAAGGATAAAAGCTATTATTGTATTCATGGAAGACAAGAACATTGATCAATTCATTCATTGTAGGAACTATGTTGAAAAAGTTACATTATTTTTTTTAATCTTTAAATTTGTTTTTTAGAGAATTAATATGATAGATTTATTTATTTTTTGTATGAAGGAAAATAGTGTGTGATTAAGTGACATGATGATGGTGATGTATGAGAATGGATACATATAGAAGATTGTGTTGGATATGAAAAGAAGGAGTTATGAGATAATGGATGAAGGGTGGGGTGTTAAGCTTCACATATGGACAAGATATGATGAAGGGATTAATAATATTTATAATAACTACTAATATACAAATTAATATTAGAAAATCTTAATTTCAAAATTCTAAAAAAAGTAAAACATAATTTTACAAGTTTTCAAATAAAATATGGTGTAATATTTTTAAGTGAAAGTATTTTGATAACAAGTTAAAGTTTCAAGCATATACATTAATTTTTATTGATAATAAATTTATATTTGAATTAAAAAGAAGAAAACTATCTTTAAGGAAAAAACTTAATGATTTTTATTTAGATATTTTATTGACCTATTATAGTAAACTGATTTTTATAACCTTTTTATTTTTGTAAGTTTCGTGAGTCAAGTTATTTGGTTAATTTTAACCTATTATTTAATTGATTGACTTTCTATATATGATTGGTTGGTTTACATTATTATATAATTATAAATGGATTTATTAAAAATTAGAATTGAAATAAAATAACTGTAGTTCCTTCTAATTTAAAATTTATATAAACAATTATATATATATATATATATATATATATATATATATATATATTATATGTAAAGGTAAAGCAATGTTATGCTTTAAACTTTATTATATTAATTTTTACTTATTTTTATACATTTTTTAACATTTTTATATATCTCTTCACTTTTAAAAATTAATATATGTTAGTGTCTAATAAATTATTATAAAATATATCAACTTAAATTCAATAAATTAAAAAAAAAAATTTATAAAAGTTTGCGTGACACAAGTGTTTCGACCATTGCATAAGAAATTTATTGATTTTAATAATAGTTTTTTTTTTAAATTTACAAAAATATCTGATTGATTTTTCTACAGGTGAGAATATAATAATAATAATAATAATAGTAATAATAATAAACCCTAAACTTTCCTTTTCTGGTTACTATGGATTACAGCTGTATATATTGTCCTCTGAAAAGAAAAAGCATGAAACTCATCCATCAGACAGCTTCAAACTTGTAAAAATTCATGAAAAATCTATCAATTTTTACTTTGAATAATCGTTCTCAAAATATTTATTTATACAAAATTAATTTTACTTGTATCAACTATTTAAAAGGATATTTTTTATACAAAATATTCCTTTATTTTGTTCATCATAAAACTTAATTCCATATTTTTTAAAGAAAAATCGAATTCTTTAAAATTTAGACTAACATACATTTTTTTACAAAATATTGTATCTATCTGTTATTGAAGTATTCTTTTTTCTCAAATTAAAGTAACAAATTAAAGTAAAATTCAGGAGAAAACAGTAAAAATAATCGATTTTCAAGTGTATAAATATATAATGTTTAGGATTACAATGAAACTTTAATGTAAATTAAAAAAATGTATAAAATAAACATTAAGAAAAACAGAACATGATAAAAGATGTCGTGGCATTTATTTACGAATAAAGACTTAAATTTATAATATAGAAGTTAAGAAATTATTGCTATAATAAGTCCAATTTTTAAATGTCAGAAAAAAAATCCAAATTTTATTTATTTATTTTGAGAATAGTTTATACAGAAAATCCTAAACTAGATTGAGTTGAAACTACCCAACAACATCACTATTTGGCTTTGTTCAACTTCAACTAACCACCACGGAATTTCCCTTATCCGTACCAAATGCATCACTTTTCAACTATACACATATCTTTCTTCAATTTTAATATTATTAATAATAAAACAATAATATTAATATTAAGATTAATAATAATATTAATAATATAAGAATTGTGAATGAGATAATATCTAAAAGACACATATCGTACCATTTAACTCTGAAATCAAACCACAACCCCAAAGTCAAACTCTATCATAGGCCAACTATTAATTTCATACAATTTCTAAGACCTTTTTGGGAAAACGATGCTTTTATTCATTGCATACAGACACATTAGATCATATATGCAAATAATAATACATACAATACAACATCATTATACATTCATACAAACAACCTAAGAAACCCTAAATTCACTTCAATTATATATCATTAAGTGCTCAAATACATTTACCTTCATCTTTAAATTGGAAATAATCTTAAACTAATGTAATCTTTTCAATTTTCATGTACATAATACATAGGAAAAAGTTCTACTCCAATCACTCCTTTTCATATTTTTTATTTTTTTATTTTAATGTTTTAAAAGTTTTGAAAATGGTATGTATCTACGTCTATATATATATATATATATTATAAATAGTTTATGAAATCCTCATTTTATTTTGAATCTAGACCTAAGTTCATATTACTTGTATAGTAACCATCTTTAAATTAATCTTAAAAATCATATATTACCATCTTGGTATCATAGTTATTATTAAATAATTTTTTGTGAAATCATTAACTTATTTTAAATATATGAGAAGTAATAAAAAAATACAAAATGAGGATTTTTAATATAGAAAAGAATAGACTCAAGAAAAATAAAAAAATAAGTAACAAGATTAATCGTAGTAGATTTTGAATTAGAAATAATATTATAATTCGTTATATAGATTCACTCTTTGACTCTTTATTTTTTATTGTTGTATCTTTTCCATAAATTTAATGATTCAAATTCTCTTAGTCAAAAAGATAGAAAAACATCTTAAATCATGTTTAATATAATAAAAATGTCATATAAGCCTACTAACTCTTCTAATTAGGAATGTATATTAAATTATTATTATTATTAAATGATTTCATTAAGCAATTATATAAACTAGCGCATACACACATCATACATTTGTTTAAAACAATTATTATTATTTTTAAATGATTTCATTAATTTAGAAACACAAAAGCCATTCCATGGGGAAAAAAATTTCAAAAAAAATCTTTTCAATACATATAGTTAGAGTGTAGGTGGGAAGAGAGAGTTGAAATTTCGAAAACCTTGTAATTACATTAAATACAATATTCTAGGACAGAACATATTATGATGTAACCAAAACAACATATTACATACAAATGTTGATATAAATGCTATATATGAATTAAAGACAATATATCTGTGATACATAACCCAAACAACCTGGACAAGTAGCTCTGTAACCATATGCAACAACAATAGTTCTCTCTCTCAGTCACAAACAAACCATGCAAAAGCAAGAAACTCTATTTAAGTACAACAATAATATTACTAGTCTTCATTCGATGAACAATGGTCCAATTATCCAAACAGTGGGAGGAGCTGGGAACATGAGCTTGGGTATACAAAATTATTTGACTTAACATGCAATAATAACGAAACAACAGCTATGTCACGTAGATATCCATGAGACATACGTGACCAGCACCACCTAACGGGGCTCTAATAATCAATCTAATGATGGAACCTTTTGAGGCCTATATCTAACTTCTTCTTCAATTTGGATGCAGATCATTTATTGCACCATGCACCTTTACCCTCACTCTCTTCAACTCTTGGAAAATGAGCCTTCTTACCCACTTGTCTTTCAGTTTTGACTTAGAAAAAAAAAATAATACTACTATTGCTTGCACACTGTGTTTTGTTAATTTCCCTCTCTTGTGTTTAACGATCAAACCACTATCCTGACCCCTTCTTAAGCCACCCCTCTTTGTCACTTCCTCTTGTTGTTTTAGGCCTAAGGGCGATTAACACTATAATAACCCTTCACATATCACATCAAGTTGTCATCTTATAATTGAATTTGTATGTAAAAGGAGTTTCTCAGAGAGAGGGTACCCTCCTTTCTTGTCATGGAGGTGGAGAATCAGAAGTCGAGAACATATCAAAGGCTACGCAGTTGGTTCAATAGCAAGCAAAAGGAAGAGGATAGGCCATCATCATTCAGTTTGAACGAGATACAAGGTTCATATATATGTGTGTGTTCCTTATGTGTATGTATCTATGCTCTTCTTCTGCTTTCAAAGACTAGAATTAATCAAGTGGGTGGTGCATGCATTATGTGTTAATTTCAGATGGAGCAGAAGATGAGAGTGATGACTATGAGGGCAATCTTTCCCTTCGGTCATTGGAATTGGATCCATGCATTTCAACAAATGAACTAAGGTAAACCAATTAATTACTATATATGTATAATGATAATAATCTTCTGGGTGGGTCTCTCTGCCTTGTCCGATAGTGTTAACTGTATGTTTGTGTAGTTCTTCCCATTTGACTCAGATGTTTATGTAATGATTTTAGTCTATGGTTTTTGTTTGTGTGGCGTATATATAGTTCTGTTTATATTTCAGGATCTTTGTTGGTACTTGGAACGTTGCTGGTAGATCTCCTGTAGGAAGTTTGGCTGTTGACTTGGAGGAGTGGTTGAATCTCAAGAATGCTGCAGATATATATGTTCTTGGGTATGTATATAATTCCAAATTTGAATAATTTTCTTAAAAAAATTAATACCCTTCTGATTATGTTATTTTTTTAGTTAATTCACAGATTGGCCTAATTTATTTGGACAAAAATCCTCTAGTTCTGTTGTATTTGATTAGAACTTTCCTTGACTATTGTACCTTTGAACATGATGAGAGCTTTTGGATATTGTTTAGGTTTCAAGAGATTGTACCTTTGAAGACCTTAACCGTGATAGGGGCAGAGGATCCAGCTGTAGCAACAAGCTGGAACCAGTTAATAGGAAAAACGCTGAATGCCAAGTTTGGATGCCCTTGGATGACACCAATGCTGAATTCTTCATCACTGTTATCATGTGATGACAACAGTTACCAGTATGTGGAGAATCCAAACACCAAAGGTGGCAACAGCAACAATGATAAGTACACACTAGTGGCCAGCAAGAAGATGGTTGGAGTTTTCATAAGTGTGTGGCTGAGGGAAGAGGTGTTAAGGAAGTATAGTGTCTCAAATGTTAGAGTGTGCTCAGTGGCATGTGGGGTGATGGGGTATTTGGGAAACAAAGGATCAGTGGCAGTTAGCATGTCAATTGAAGGGACAAGTTTTTGTTTTGTAGCAGCACACTTAGCATCTGGTGAGAAGAAGGGTGATGAAGGGAGAAGGAACCATCAAGTAGCAGAGATTTTTAGGAGAACCTCTTTTTCTAGGACCACAAAAGACCATCATTATCCTCTAACCATCTTAGGCCACGAGTAAGTTTGTCTCTACCATACATCACTACTTTTTTTCATTTTCCTATTTATTGTTCTAACAAGTAATTAATAGTTTTTTTTTTATCTTAGTTTCACTTTTCTTATCATGAATTTGTTTCCCTTCCTATTTCAATCCATTCAGAAATTTTATTTTATCCCTTGACTTGATATTTAATATTTAATAGAAATACTGAGATGAAGGCATCAACATAAATATGCAGAAGAGTGTCACATCAGTACTTCTATCAAGTATTAGATGTCAACTTTGTGAATGAACTAAAATTAAACTTGAAACGATCAATTATGTGAAACAATGATGGCAATGATATGAAAAAAGTAATATGTATTAAAAATTACTTTTAGTTCCCGTTTTTAGGATATTTTGAATTGTTCCCAATTAGACTAAAAGTGGTTTCCAGTGGATTGCATAATTGGCCATGAGAAAAGAAAAAGTGTAGAATGGTGCATGAGAGAATCTTCAAGGTTTCTAATTAAGACAAGACCAACCTGAAAATTAATTCTACCCTAGAATTTGTGTTCAATACCAGTCCAATTATTGAGAATATGGTTTTAAATGGTAGCTGAAGTTGCCTACTAACAGTTGTGATAAAAAAAAGTAAATCATGTGCTATCCAATTGTAGGTGTGAAAAACAGTGGAAAATGGGACATAACCTTGTACACTAGGTAGGTAATTTTCAATTATTAGACCTCTATGTCCACTAAAAAACATAGCTAGTGAGGTAGCTAGAGTCATGTTAATTAAATTGAGGAACATAGTTAGAATCACCTCCTACATGCTAGAAAATTCTTAGCTTCCATTATTAAAGGAGATCAAGTCACTTTGTACTTTAGTTGTCGTATATTTAGTTTAGGAATCAAAGTGAAAGAAGCAAAAATGTGTAAAAAGAAGATACATACTAATTCAGAACAACTTAATATCTTCCTTAGTACTAATCCATCATTACTGTGTATAAATAAATTAGCCAAAACCACATGCCATAGCAGGAACAAGCTTTTTAGCACAATCTTCAATTATTTGTCATTTTTAGTATTTTTTTTTAAATTAACCCCTTTCAATAATTTTGAAATAAAGTACACCAATTTTGTAACGAGGCCCAACATTATTAACAGACAAATTCTACTTTCATGTAATTTCTACTTCATTTTTACTTGTTCTAATTTATCAAAGATTGTAGTGCTATCAATGAAGCTTTTTATCTCCTTAAATGGATCATACTCAAAATAATCAAGATTTGATGTAACTCTAGATACAGAAGTTCTTAGATCAAGAAAACTCATTTTGATTCCCCTTGAACTAAAACAAACCTTAACGCAACTCTTCATAAACAAAACATGAATTTAGTTAAATGTTTAAATGTGCAACACAACATGTTATGCTAACCATATAGCATTTTAACTCATGATTCAGCCGAATATTCTGGTTTGGGGACCTCAACTATAGGCTATACTTGGAGGACAATTTTGCTAGGCATTTGATAAGAAAACAAGATTGGAAGGCTTTGCAAGAGTTTGATCAACTCCAGAAAGAACTAGAAGAAGGTGGAGTATTTGAGGGTTGGAAAGAAGGTGACATAGAATTTGCCCCCACTTATAAATACTCATCCTCCACTACCAATAGATACTGTGGTAGCCTCCCAAGTAGATCAGGAGAAAAACAAAGAACTCCAGCATGGTATGTACATAATGTTTACTCACTTATACTTGTTCTTTGTTTATGTATATAAGCCAAGAATTTCATCCATCATACATGAATTTGTTTCTTATTGAAAATATAGGACATGCAATTTTATATTTAGTAAATTTGTTGACTTTTATATGTAGTAACTATCATCATTTTGCAAATGTGCTCCATAATTGTGCAGCTTTAGTTTATCCCTTTACTTCACAATTAATATCACACTACAATACTCTTCTGCACTGTCATATTAATATTTTTGTTAAATACTAAAAAGATTAAGTTGATGAATGGATTGAAATTATATAACTAAATCAGTGAAATGATGATAATAAACAAACTGAAATTATTCTCAAGTGAATTTGTCTGCATAATTTAAGAAATTTAAACAAGTGGTGACTACTTAATTATATGTGAGCAGGTGTGATAGAATTCTATGGTATGGCAAAGGAGTGGAGCAACTTCTCTATTTTCGGAGTGAAAGCAAGTTCTCTGATCATCGTCCAGTTTCAGCACTTTTCTCTACACAAATTGAAATCAAATCATCAAGCAGAGGACTTATGGAGTTGCATAATAACCCCCAAACAGTGTTGAACCCCCAAACCGTGTTGAACCCCCAGAATGTAAGTTCAAATTGCTCTCTGTAACAGTCATTGTTATTTACACAAACCAACACAAAGTTGAATACCATTTTGTTTAGGATTGGTGTTAAAATCATGTTGGCAAGATCAAATTAACTTGTATAAAAAAAAAGTGTTCATATTCTCATTTTATTTATGATTTCCATTAATTGTGGCAGGGGATGAACAGAGGAGAAGAAAATGGAAAATCTTCCTTATTGTCATTGTTAACTAAGAATGTACAAGATGCTAACACAAACTTTAGATTAAAGGGGTGACACAAATTTTGAGGCAGGTCACAAAAATGACTCATAATTGTTCTTCTTCCTAAAACCCAACAATTTTTTTTTGGATAGCAGGATTTGGAAGATTGTTATTAGAATTCAAGACATGGTAAATACAATTGCTGTTGTTGATAATCAAGGTGGATTGTAGGTCTAATATGGAAAGGTCAAAGTTTCAACCAAGAAAAAAATTACAATATAAATATTGTGAATTATACTGATGTCATTTATCAGAAAGTAATGCAGTCTTTTGAAAAGAGAAATATAAAAAAAATTCAGTTTAATGAGAACTTTTCTCTTGTTCTATTACTATGCAAAACATGGCCTATTTCATCACTGCCAGAATTTAGACCATGCAACATGAACAGAGCAAGTCTTATAGCAGCGTGATAACAAAATATCTGGGTTTGTTTGTCTTACAATTGGGAATGATTAATTTTGATAGATTTTCTCTTAAAAAATGTTTAATATACTAATTGAAACGTGTGTCTAAATTGATCTTCACTATAAAGTTTATACTGAAACTGGTGTCATGCAAGAGCAATCCATTCTGGTCGTAAAACTTCACATTGGAGAAATGATTGTATGTTTCGACAATCTTGATGATTCTTTTTTATGTTATATGACTAGATATTATCTAAAATTAAAATAAATAAAAGAAATATCATATCTAAATTATCAGTCAAATCGATAAATTTACTAAATACTTTATATCGATTACTGAAAGTCTTAAAAATAAGAATTATATTTTGGAGTGTACATTCTAAAAATTAATTTAAAAATGTAAACTATATTCTATAAAGCATAGAGTAGAAGTAAACTGTACAATTTAATATATAGTTTATAATTTTAATTTTTGAATTATGCAATTTAAAAATTAAAGTTATATATATTAAATTATATAATTTAAAAATTACTTTTTAAATTTTAAATTATATAATCTGTAAAAATGTTGAATTTTTATATTGCATTTTAAATAGCACAATAAAAAAAATTAACTTTTTAACTTTCATATTATATAATTTAAAACCATTTGAATAAGAAGTACGGAATTAAAACTATGGAAACAATAACTCATATATGTTTATTTATTTTGTTATTCCAATTATTCTATTAATTTTATGGGCTCTGAATTCACTCTTTCATTTCTTTTAAAAACAAAAGCTAAACAACAACTCAAACTGAGAAGGAGAAGAAGAGAGAGGTGGGGGGGGGTGCAAGAAGAAGTATTGAGGGGTGATTATTTAGACTAAGAATTATTTTAGTCTTTTCAATACTTCATGGGGTGCAGGAAGAAATAAGGGTGGTGCACTAAGAGGTATTCACCCAATACCTTATCATTCCTTCTTCTTGAGTTGTGTATCACTCGTTTTCATGTCCTATAAAATATTCTTAAATATTTATGTATTTAATAATAAAAAATCATTTTAGTGATAATATTGTAGCATATTCAAGAATTAATATATCATTCTTCAAAATAAAGATGGATATAATAAGAACAAAAAAGAGTGAAAATGGAACAAGCATTTCTTTCATTTGATCATTTTTGAGTTCTACTTTTATCATTTGAACAAGCATGTGTATAATATATGTTTAAAATATTATAATATGATAGTTTATCTATTGACTGTTATCCTTAATTTTATTTAAAATTTATCTAAATATGTATAGAATCCTAAATTTTAACAAAATATATTTTAAATTAAAAAAATAAAATAGACTTATATATATTCATTATAATTTATTTTTTGATTTATGTACATAATTATTAATTAAATTAAATTAAATATTATGAATATTTGAAATTTGTCTCCATATTTATAACATCAGCACTTTTAATTGTTATTCTTGGAGAAATATATTTTAAAGTAACAAATGTAAAAAAATATTTACCATCAATGTAACATTTAATGATATTATTAAAGTATTTATATATATATATATATATATATTTATATTTATATCATAAGTTGGTTTTTGAATATATTTACTAACTTATAACTATCAAAACTCTATAATAAATGCCAATAATCTGTACATTTAATTTTTATCAGACCCATCTTAATTATTATTACTCTTGTGTATATGGAAGTTGCAGAAAAAGGCGAGTTGAAACATAAATAGAATTTAGGTAAAACTTGAATATTTTGATGTTATGTAAATTTGAATGTGTGATCTATTATTGTCCATTCAAAGTGACGATAAAAATAAAACTAATAGAATTAAAATCAAATTCTTATAAGTTGACTAAATAATAATGATAATTTCCAATAAAAAAGGATTGATTTTACATGTGTCATTTTTTTCTTGAAAAAAGATGTATCATCTGTTTAGGACACACATTATAACGATTAGTGTACTCTAAGTTTTCCTTAATTAACTTTAATCGTTTTCAAATAATAATAAGCAATAATACAATTCTTTCATATTAAAACTAGTTTAGAAATTAATTCGTAATGACAATAATAATAATAATTAAAATAGTTCTAACTATTAAAATTAAGTTTATATATTTTTATATCTATATGTATTGTTTATGGCCGATGAAAAAAGATTAAATTTATACAATTTAACTAAAAATATAAAATAAATAACAACATATTTGCGAGTCTTGCTAACAATTGTATTTTAAAGAATTGAAAATAGAAAACTTTGATTTGAATTTGCATTGAAAATACATTAAAGACGAAAGTAAATGTATATTAATGATTCTTTATAATAAAAAAAATGCTATTTTTATTCTTTAACTAGTGTATTTTTAGAGTGGAGGTTAACCTTTGTCAATCTTTAATAGATAAAGGATTAATTATAATTTATATATGTTATATCCTCTTAAGGTTTTGAGATACAATTTGTTATAAACTTGATGTCAAAAAACATCTCTTAAAAGTATGACATTTTAAATAAAAGTTAAATTACTTTAATTCAAATCTTGGACCAATAACTTTTGTGTTTTACTCTTAACCATTATAACAAGATCTAATTATTAATATTTATTTTTCTAAATCTAATAAAAAACAAGTTCCCTCTCTCTCTATGTGTAAAGTTATGTACATATGAACACTTCATTATTATAAAAATAATTAAAAAAGAATAAATGTAGATAATTAGATCATATCTACATGATTTAATGTTAAAAGATAAATGTGCATGATTTTAAAAAAAATTATAATTACAGAATTATCAACTAATTTTTAAATTGATTGCTCTTATGTGACTGTATAACCAAGATTTCTAATTTTGATATTCTAAAATTTTGTTCTGTCACATCCATATATATATATATATATGAGACCCATGATTCATTGGCACCCGAATTAGTGTTTAGAAGGAAAGAAACAGAAGTTTTTGCTATTGTCATGCGCAAGTACATGACAGCTAGCAAGCTGCATTGGCTTAAAATTAGATAAATATTATCAAGTGCTCTAAACTAAAGACACTGATTAACCCATCAGAAAAAAGTGAAAGTAGAATACTACTTTATAAATATAAAATAAATTATATTTGAAAAATAATTCTAATGTTTTCAGGATAAATAATACTATTTTAATTAAAAATCTATTAATAAATATGATAATTTTGATTAAGAAACTTCCAGTTTGATCTATTTTATTGGATATATTACATTAAATAAAAATATATGATAAAATTAATGATACATATAAATCTATTTATTAATTAAAATGGTATGAAAATTATATAAAAAAGTTGATGGTGGAGAGATTGATTGAAGTATATATATTAAGGCATTGATGAGAAATTAAAGCTCATGAATATGGAAAAAGAAGTATGCATGATGGAAAGAGAAGAGAAATGGTGGTGGGTAATTAATTAGCATAAGTTATATTGTGGTGGTTGAACAGTGGTATTTGAGTGTTGAGGTAGTGGTTTTGGAAGAAGAGCTAATAATCATGGCCTTCAATTCAGGCATCAACTAGGGCAAAGACTCATGAAAGTGGCAATGGGGAACAAAGAGGAAGGGCCTCCATCTTTAAGTCAAAAGGAAAGAGACAAGACTAGACTTGGAATTGAGAACCATGTCTCAAATATGTGAGAACTCTTTAGGTGTTAATGCATGCACTCTTAATCTTTACTATTATCATTCAATACATGTCACTTCAATCATAACATCAATGTTATCTACATCCATTACCCCCACATTAATTATACCACATATTAATATTAAATCACAATTAAAACAAATCAATGCTTGTGTATCTTCTACATAAGACAAAGTAAAACCAATGCACAAGTTAACACATAGACATACCCAAACTTCTTAAAACCATGAATTAGGTTAAAACAGTTTCATATCAAGTCATCTATGTACTTTGTGTTGGGTCAAGTTTCATTTGCATCAAGCAAATCAGAACTTTTTTAATCAAAGCTTTTTTAGTGTTGGATTCTCTTTAAGTTAAAGACTATGATCCACTTAGTGGTGCAAAATTTGGATAGTGTATATAATATCACTTCTTCTATTTTCAGCATCATCACTCTACACTAGAAAAAAAAATAATTCCATGTTAATTGATCCACACATAGTCCAAATTATTCATTTGTTAGAAGAAAATGATAACTTTTAATTATAAAATTTAGCTATTGAAACTTGTTTTAATTAACATAAGAATGTCGAGTTATCTTAAATTCACATTAGAAACAATTAAAAAATGGAACTTTTGAAAGAATGAAAGTAAAAAAAAATATTTTTTTATTCATTCAACAAGTTTAGTATATATATATATATATATATATATATATATATATATATATATATATATATATATATTAATTGGTCAGCTAAACAATATAAAAATTGATCGAAAAGAATAATTAGGAAGGTGTGGAAAACACTACGAATTAAAAAAATTGATCATGTAAGATTAAATGTCCATTATTGATGATATATATGAAATCCAGATAAGAAGTTGGCTGAAAAAATTGAGAAGATCTTTTTTAAAGGCATATAGCAACATGAAGATCCACCCCACCTACAAAATCCCCACTATGGAGTATCATTCCATGACCACCACCCACAGTTGGGAAAAACATCAAATTAAAGCAAGAAGGTGTACCTTAGCTGGTAAAATAATAGTCCATGTATTCTTGAGGATCCTTGCACACATTTGACCTTATTATTTAGAGAGGGAAAGTAATGGGAATAGAGCATGCTTTCATGACCCACCTCCTAATGGGTTATGATCCTTGTGCTATTGTCTTTTCAAGATTTCACTACCCATAAGTTTGCCAACCCTAATTTGCTTGTGTTCATCATATGTGACAAGATGTTCAATCAATGCCACCAAAGTTAGAGTATGTATATATATAAATGTATAATTACATTCAATTCTATCTCACTTTTTCTAAAATCCACTTAACAATTTTTTAGAAGTAATGTAGATATGGATAATAATTATGATGAGTAATAATAAATAAAAGTTTAATAGATATTTTGATCTCAATATTTTGTAAGAATTTGTAATATTCTTTTATATTTTTTTTAATTAAGTTCTAAATTTTATTAAAATCTTTAATATAATTTTTTCTGGTAGATTAATGTTAACCACGTTTAACTATATGAGACATAACACATTTAAGTTAAATCGTGACATGTGAATCATGACAAAAAGATATGAATACAAACATAAATATGAACATTATAGTCTGTAAATTTTTTAAAAAAAAAATCATACTGAAAGATTTAATAAAATTTGAGACTAAATTGAGAAAAAAAATAAAATTTGGGATTTAATTAAAAAAAATAATAAAATTAAAAACTTTATTGAGAAAAACAATAAACATAAAAAATTATTACAAATTTTTATAAAATATTGAGACCAAAATAGTTATTAAATTATAAATAAATTATAGAATGTAAATGAAGAAATTAAGGTGTGGAAGGAAAGGGTGATGAATATTTGAATGTTTGAAACACTAACACAAAGTAAAGGTGAGAAGGGGAAGTAGATCTCACAGTAGCAGCACGTTAGAACGTGGATGGAGCATCTTGTTGGTAGGGTCTGATTTCTTGATGAGAATGTACTTTTTGGGACACAAAAATCTCCTTTATCAACTAATAATGAAGCTTTGATAACTTGGAACACCACAATTTATCAAAGTACGGGAACTAGCAGCTGGGGTTAATCAATTCTGTAATCATTTTCTATTCAGATATGTACCATCCATCATACACAACAAAACAATATCAAAATAATCAACAACTATTACTAAACCTTTTAATATACTTTTTCTGTCACCATTTTCTCCCTATCTATTTCATATACTATTTTTAAAGTCTCAATATTATTCTTATATTTATTAGCTAGCTTTCATTATAGTTGTGTATAGTTATTGAATAAGAGATATTGTTTGTTTTGGTATTTGATATTTATAGATATATACTTTTGAAATAAAATATTCATAAAGTTTATAATTGGATGTAAATCTTATTTTATACATAGTTGGTGAGATTAAATTATATTTAAAATTTATTTTTTAATATAATATATTTTTTAATAAATTTATTAAATTTATCAAATTACTCACTATTAAACTTTTATCAAATTATTTATAAATATATAGTCGTACACCTAAAATGTTTAATCAAAATCAAATATATTAAAAATTTCATATCATAAAATAAGATGATATTAGAGTTTATAAATATGTATAAATTCATCTTATAAAATATTTTTATAAGATTAAATTAATCTTAAAATTTACTTCTTAATAAATATATACATAAACTTTATATTTAATTTTACAAGAAAATAGGAGATTCTTGATTATATTAAAATATATCTTTAATAAAAGTTAATTAAAATGAGTGACCTATTTTTTTTTTCTATTGTAATGCTTATAGTTGGTTAATATTATTAAACTTATCACATCTTATTTGTTTTTGTGGTTGTTTCAACGCAATTATTTTTTGCTAAAAAATATTTTGAAAAGATAACGATCAAAATTATTGTAAATAATTACTCTTAATCATGATTCATAATAAATTAGATACTATTTTGATGTACTAGAATACGATTGATGAAGCAATATATATATATATATATATTATCTTGTTGCCTTTTTATTGTAATGCTTATTATATTATGAGTTCTGTGTTTCATTTTGTAGAAAAACAACATGTGTTTAATGCTATCTGTTAATTAAGACCACAAATTATATTTAAAAGAATTCATTAGTTTAGTAAGCAACCCATCAACATGATTATGTCGGTTAAATAACATTTAATTAATTTAGAACGTGTAACATATCTACAAAACTATGATATTATTCAACAATTTTTTTTTCAGGGGTCGATGTCTCTGCTACTTTCTCTTAATTCTTTATTTCAATCATTTAGTACTTCTTACATAGTATCAAAGACAAAATAATATTTTTCATTTCAAACTATAACAAAATTTTTAATTTTTTTTCACCCGCAAATGAATATAAACTGGTACCAGAAGTACTCACACAATTGCAAAAGGTTCATTCATAATGCAATAAAATAACCATGATCAAAACCAGTCTAAAGAAAAAAAAAATACTACAAACAAGAAACTAACACCAATAATACCTCCACATAAATACTTCAATCTTATTGTTTCTTAGAAAATTTTAAATTTAAGCTCGTGAAATTGGTCTATTAAGTAGGATTTAATCCTCATATATATTATAATTTGATTTTATTTTTAATTAAGATAGGATTTTTAACATTTTTGATAATTGAATATATTGAACGTAATATTAAATATATTTAAATAATTCAACTAACCTTATAAAAATAAATATTGATATTATAAAAAAATAATTATATACTATGATTTAATTTACTCTGTCATTATAAAAAAATTATTTTTACCAATTATATTAATAATTTATAAAATAATAAAATTGGTTATTAATTAAATTAAAAATTAATGTAGAATTTAATATAATAAGTAACTAAAATTTTGTTAATTAATATTAAAAATAAATTTTAATTTAAAAACTAATTAATTATTATTATATAAAAAATAATTTTATAATTTTTTAAGACTAATAGTAAATACAATATAATTTTTATTACAATAAATTATTTTAAATATAAATAATTTTAATTAATAAAATAATTTTTAATTTAATTATTATAATGATTAATTATTTTTTATCTTTAAATTAATTTATATTGAATGAATTTTTATAATGTGCAGCAGAGTATAAGATTTTTAATATCGTTGAATATCTTTTTAAGGTATGCCACAACTAAAATGGAAGCATGATAACTTCTTCATGTTAATTTATAAGATCTAAAATTATATTTGTTTCTTTGTGTGTCACTTTATGTCTTGAACAATAATTCTGAAGTTAATTTAAAAGAGAGTATTTGAAAATAGTTAAAAGAGAGATAAATATTAATGACAACACAATTTAAAAAGTACACAAGTTTGGAGGAAATTTATGATTATTATTGACTAAATTAAGATTTTAGAATCTTGACAAGTAGATATATAGTTGGTCTTATAGATAGAAGGGAAGTTCAAAATATGACCTCAATCGATGTGGAATAGTTTGGTTGATATGAACTGATTAACCATGATTATGATCTTGGGTGATACATTAATTTCTGGGCAGAAAAAAGATTATGATATGGTAGTGATTTCATATCTTGAGACACTTTGGAGAAAGTGTCCATTGTGTGTTCGTACCTATAAATGTGCTTTGTCTAGTCACAATCACATTTGGTAATTCAATTCTCAATTAGTATCACAAATCAGATATAACTTTTTAGCAGCACAACAACTTAATGATTTTTCATTCATCTGTTACTTTTCTCATCTGAACTTGTCACTTCCAACACATCAACACAAGTAGTGTAGGGGACACAAGTGATCGCCAATTAATAGGATAAAGAAATCCACAGTAATAATTGTCTTTCTTTTCTACTCAAATTATCACTGCCATTTTCTGAATATTAATTGGTTGTTCAATGACTCAGGACTCATGTTTCAAGCTACTTCTCCAACTGTTCTAGAATTTCCTCCATAGACAAAATAATTACATTGCTAAACAGATGCTAAACTCCACCCAATAGAGGGGGAAAAGTGTGAAACAGAACATCTATCCCCAACAACAGTTTAGTTTAGAAGGTGAAATTTCATACTATATATGAACATAAGTATGTTTAGAAACATGTAACTGAAAAGTTTGGATTCAATTTAGTGTCCAATTTATTTGTTATTCCATAATACAACTTTACTTAAATAAGTTTCATTTAATTTAAAACATTATATTCAATTAGAGTTTTGGTTCTCTGATATTAATTTTCTGATTTTTTTCTATACTTTAATCTCCAAATTCTAATTTTAAAAAAATATTTTATATTTTAACTAATTAAATAATTTTTATAGTAATTTAAATGAATTTGTTAAGTTTAATTAAGGTTTCTTTACAGACACATAATATATATATATATATTAAAATTAGTAGTATACATTCACCAAAACATCATTGAGTTTATATTTTATTATTATCCTAAAATTTCATAATTATATACTATAATACTTATCATAATAATACTAATCTTTCTATTTTTATTAACTCATATATATATATATATATATATATATATATATATATATATATATTACTCGTATATATAAGGGTGATTTAATTATTTTAAAGCAACATGATATACATATTAAATAAGAACATAAAATAAATTATGACTAAATTACTTTTATATAATGATATAAAAATTTTCAACCATATCTTATTAAAATAATGTAATTTATGATTTAGATGTCTTTTAAATAACTTATATTAAATATATTTTAATAAATATTAACATTTAATCCATAAAAAATATATTATAAAATATAAATTTTAATTTCTTATGTTTTAATGAAAAAAAATCTTAATATAAGAGTTTTATTAATTTTTTACCACATAATATCTTATCTATATGATTAGATTATTAGCGAACATATAATATTTCTAGTTTCATGTTTAATATTATTAGCATTTAAAAGATGATAATTTAAAAATTCATGTTAATATAATTTTTTTTAATAAATTCATCTAATTATTATTTTTTATTTTAATTTATAAGAAATATTAAATTTATATGTTTATGTTAGTACAAGTTTAGTATAGGTATTAATTAAAGTATTATTAATATTTGTGTAATGTTTAGTTTTAGAATGTAATGCTAACTTATTATTATTGATTTGAATATCTTACATATATTTGAAAATGTTATATAATACTTGAAAGATTAAAGTAAAACAAATATAAAAAGATATGTATATAAATATTATTAACTTTTAATATTTTATTTAAAATATGTATAATAATTTAAATAAATTTAAAAAATAAACTAAAATAAAGAAATATTGTTCATGTGATTTAGTATTATCACTCGTCATTGCTAAAAGTAAACTTTATGTAAAAGCTTGAGTATTAAATTAAAACTTGATGACTTCTTAGTAGAACTTGGTTTTAAAAGCATGTTGGCTATACAAATACGAGTAAACATATAGAAAGAAAATTCTTAGTGTATATATGGCTATGATGATTATTCTATAATTTGTTAATGTTTTATAAAAATAATGTGTGATTGATGAACGAAAAAAAGTATAAGATTCATTGTGTGGTGGGTCCACTTAAACATTATAGAATTTGCACAAAAGAAATATGAGAATTGAAAATCTAACAATTTTTCGAGAGAGTGAACACAAACTCCTCTATTAACAAGCCAAAACACAACAAAAATAACTAGAGAAAAAAATGCACTAATAGTTGTGCTTAATCAAAATATAGTGTTTTTGAAAATTAAAAACATTTTTTTTATTAAGGAGATTATTTTTATATTGGAAAATGATGTACACAAAACACTAGATAGGGGAGAATAATGTGTCCATTTGTAAATTTAGGAAATATGAAAATTTGTATGGAGTGAAGGTTGATTAGTGTAAAATAGGTTTTATATATTATTATTATTGCACAAATCATGGTGAATATTCCTAAAGACAATTTTATTGTAAATAATTAATGACTTTTCCGCATGCCAAAACATTGACTAGTCATCCCAAATCTTAAGTTGCTATTGTAGTTGTTTTAGTTTAAAATCATCACATTCAAAGGCTCCAAATGGCATTATGATGAGCATGGCTCGCATGTATGTAGTTGTAATCAACTTGGTCAATTCATACTAAAAGCGGAAGCAAACTCATAATTTTCCTTTTTATTTTGTTCAACTTAAACTTCATATTTTATTAGTAATCTTTCATTTAATCGATTGTGAAAGCTACGTAATCCTTATTATCTGTTTAATAATCATCCATCACTATCCTGCTTTTGGTGTTCATGAAATTTGGATACATTATTTTTATATATTTCCTGAGTTTAAAATGATATTTTTTATATAGATTTGTCGTGATATTCAAAACTTCATAAAACTCGTTAAATAAAGACTTTTTTAAAAAAAAACAAATGAAGGGTTTAATTACTACTATTTTATTTCTATTTCTATTGGTAACAATAAGAACATCACGAGCATTCACAAATAGCTAAAAGCTGGAATAATTTTACTTTATTTATTAGTTTTAAATTTGAATCATGAATATATAATTATATTAAATTATTGGAGAAAAAGTTTTATCATCTATATTAATTCTAGGTAGTTGGATTGTTCTAATATAAAATATCCACAGTCTATACACAAAAATCACGTATAATAATATTATTTGTGTTAAATTGTTTTTAATATTATAGCTATATTTAGGTCTGTGTTCTAGCTGCTTTAGTGAGTTAATTTTTCCTTTTTTTTATAGTGGTGACAATGGAGTTTATGTTTTTTTTATCAGCAATAAAAAATTGAATAAAATAAGTAAAAGAAGATATCCTAATCCTTTCACAACACAAGAAAAGAAAAGAAAGAACAATTCAAACAATAAAAAAATACTATAAAATCAAGAAAAATAAAATTTTATTGCACTTGAAATACATTTAATATAAAATTATTTATCTCTTAAAATCAAATACATCCACAGAAAAAAAAAAGAACTAGAAGGAATACCCTAACTTGCAGACCATGAAGTTTAAGTGATTGATTATCCAAATTAATTTGTGACTTGACCTATAATAATTTGAGTCTATTTGACCTAATTTGAGAAGCACATCCACCATATTCGGATTTTGGAATATATTCAACATTCGCTTACTTAAAACCTGTATTTTACAATAATAGTTTGAAAGAAATCATAGGGTGAGAAAGACACTTCTACTAATCTGATATGATCTCAAGTTGATTTAACCATATTTAAAATTTTAAATTAAACTTGAATTATTTTTATGACAATTTCAAGCTATGTTTTGAATCATTCGATTCCAGTTTCATATCTTATATTTTATTTATTTTAAAAGTACTTAATTTTTTGTTAACTACAATACATCAAACTCATTATATATTTGCAGACCCCCTAACTAGAAGAATTTGTTGAAACGTATTATCAAATGGTCATGTATACAAACTACCAGAAATATCATTATATTAACCTGAGGATTTTTTACTGTACTGCAATTCATTTCAAATATTAATTAAATGGATACATAATTTTTAAAAACTATACTGAACTGGGTTAATCGTAGTTGTAATTACTATTTTAAAATGATAAATTGTACTCCTTAGCCCAATTTTGAAGAGTTGTAAATTTTTAATGTTAAAATCATTATTATTTTTTTTTTCTAGAAATCATGTATGAAAGAAAAATTTGTTTTTTTTCTTCATTTTTTAATGAAATTATGTTTTCAATTATTATTTTCTTATGAACTAGTGTATGCAAACATTATAATAATTGTTTTTGCTATAATACAATGTGATATGTAGGGCAAATAATACAATATAAGTGAAAATGGATACTGGGGTTAGACCTAACTCTTCTAATTATAATCATTGCTTAACAATGAATTATCCTTAATCACACTTAGCTTTATTATTGTGAAAGATAATTTTATCTTTAGTGAAGGATCTGGAATATAAATGAGGAACAGTGTTGATGATGTCTCTCCGGTGAGACCCACATAGTCCGAGGAGCCAACACAACGTCACGACTTTCTGAGAAGTTATTGACAGAATGACAAGGAACAGTGTTGAATTAATGTAAATTCCTCAAGATTTCACCGTCCTCGATCACATTCTTCTTAGTCATTAAGCACATAGGGTTTTCACTGTCTGCAAATTGTGGTGTTTGATGAACATGTAGGTGGTGTTAGCAGAAATCAATTGTTTGATGGATTACTATACTTGTATGTCGACACGTGTACATATGTTCTTGCTCATGTCGTATGCAAATACGCAAACCTCAATAAAATCATTTTAAATACTTGTAGCAAAACAATATACCATCATCACATGCAACAAATATTTTAAACTTCGAACAAATCTTATTTAGAAAAATAAAAACACATACATCACTATCATTGAATCATATCATAATTAATCATATCATACCCTCTCTTTTTTTTTTATCAAGAACATAAGAGAAAATAAATTGCATATGCATATATGGGTAGATTTCTTTAGTAGATTGAAATTTGGAAACCTAAGTGGTGTGGCTCTTGATTTTCTACATTCCAAGTTAAGACTAACAACAAATGCATGTATGCGTATGCTGTTACGTTTGCACTATTTATATCCTTCCTCATCACGTATGCAAATACGTCATACCAAACAATTTGATACATATCTTTTTATCTTAATATTTAAAAGAAATTATCAAAAATATTTTTTAAAATAATTATCATAAAAATCAATAATTTTCAAGCCAACATTTAGTTCTTACAATGTTCTTTTAAGTAAAAAACGAAAGTTGTTCATGTTTTTTTTAGTTAACGTCCATGTATGAAGTTAAAATAAAAAAATTATTCTCTCTCTAACTACACACACATACACTACACAAATATCCTTATCTAGGTTTATTACTATAATACCTCATCGATATATACATAAATACATATCTTGTTTCAAATTTTGTAATATTCATTTTTATTACACGTGATTTTTTTTCTAAAATTTGAAACTCAAGCCTACGGAGAGAATAATACAAACATATAAGAACCAATTTTGTGAATTTTGGTTAAACATGATAAGAGAATTTCAAAAAATATTATAAAGTTGTGGTTAGTATGAGTTGCCAAGCTTGAAATTCAGTGTTTCAGACAAAATTGGCTTTTTTTTTTTGTAGCAGAAAATGAGGCTAAAATTTCGCACTAACAAACATAAAATTAGAAAGTTGTATATGATGGAGTCTAAAGTTATATAAGTTAATTCACTGGTACTAACTTTTGAATATTCAATCTAAGGAATGTTGATTAGGTAAATTTGAAGTAACATGAACTAAATCACTTTTAAGTAGAGTAGGTAAAGTTCACTCCAACTACCATCAGTGAAAGTGACATTATTTTATCATAAAGTTTTCATTTAATTTTTAAATAAAGTGGTCTAGTGTCGGATAATGTCGCAGCTAAAAGTTGAAAGAAGTTTTGTTAAGATGAATGTAGAAAAATAAATTCTTGAGCTTGTTGGGAAAATGTGTAGAGAAAAGAATGAATAGTTGTCGAAAGAAGAGATAGTAAAATGTATAGAGAAACAAATGTAAATAAGTGAGATTCCAATCAAATTTATCAATTATTAAGAGTGAATAAGAAAAATTGAGTTTTCATATACACGTTATTATACTGATTAAATTAAAAATAATTTTATAAATTAAAAAATATTGATATTTAAAATAGTTTTATTATAATAAAAATTATGTTTTTTTACTATTTTAATCTTAAAAAATTAATTTTTAAATTAGTTTATAACATTAGTTTATAAAAGTTTTAATCTTTTACTAAATTTGATTATAAATAAGTTGTTAATTTAATTAATAATAATTTTATTATTTTATAGACGAATAATATGATTAATAAAAGAATTTTATGTAATGAATGTTTTAGTAGGATTATGTCCTTAATTGTATTTTTTTTGTCAATAAAAAAATTTCTAATATAAAGAAGGACTTTACTCTTATACATAGAAGAAGTGAGAAGAAAAAACAATACCTCAGATGTGACTAGCAGATGTATGTGTGAGGATTTTTATAGAAATAGTCCTAATTTACTCTCCTAAAAGTTTTTCTAATTTTTTAACCTTACTATGCCTTATTTTGTCTCTTACTTTTGCTTACATATATATATATATATATATTTCTGAAAAGTAGTGAGTACATATTGACTAAAGTATCAGTGTATTTGGGAATTTAGGTGGTATATAGATATGCATTCCTTTAGCTTAAAAAAAAGTATTTGAAGTTTGTATTTTTTGTAAAATTCGTATATTAAAAAAAAGATACAAACTCAAATAGATATAATGTTTTAGGTTTTTTTATCAGTAAAAAATATATTAATAATAAATATACAAATATACATACTTAGATAAAGTTAATTAGGTGCAAAGCTTAAGCTATTAATTAGATCAAATATAATGTTTTAGGTAATTTGCATATATTTAAGTAATGACTCATAATTTTTATAACAGAACAATAAAACTTGACACTGATTATTCCGTTAAAATATTTAGACTAAAAACAGTGATAGAGAACACTTGAAATACTGAGTGTAAATTGTATCCTAATTAAACTTAGATGTATTTAAAAGTATTCCATTGATAAAACAATACAATTGTGTTAAAAAATAGAATAAAGTGGGTGATGGAAACGAGGAAAATTTAAAGCAATTCTGATTACATCCTGATAGGGTATTCTCTATCTCAAATTTCAAGATTCCTTTGCACATAGCTTTTGATGCAAAAGGGGCCAGCCATTGGTGCTTGCATGAGTGCACAAAGAGAAAGGAAATAAAGACAAAGATATTCCCTACTGATCTGAGGATTTTTGTAGTTTCTTCAATGAACGCTTTTGGTTAAGTTTACATGATTCCATGACAACTACAATTAGTGAAACCATCACAAAGTTTGAAACAAGCCATGGTAAAAGATACAAGAAAAATAATGGTTCTTACTTTTGCACCACAAAAGAGTTCCACTCCAAAGTAGCAACACATGAATGGGTTTTCTCAGAAAACAAAAATATTTTTTATCCCCTTCTTTTCTTTATAAGGGCTTAAAGGAACAAACTTTTTAGAAAACAAAAACATGTTTAGTACATAACTATTTTCAAAGTGACAAACAAATTTTAAGGTTGAACAAATAAAACCTTATATATCCCTCATTTATATTTTTATGTTAAGGAATAGCTTAAAAAAAGAAAAATTTAGGAGTCATGTGTGTAATATTTTTGCATCAGCTTTTGTACATTGTTACACTTGACAGACAGTTTAATCTGTCAAAGCATGTTCGTGAAGGTGTAATGGCCGACCGTGAAAAACAAAAGTTTACCTATTTTAATAGTAGTTCTATTTTAAGGTTGTTTTTGGTGTAAAAGATGTTTATAGTGAATTTAAAGTGGTAATAAAAGTAGTGGGATTGTTTTTCTTGGAATTATTATTAGATTTTCTATAGATAGTAATTAGGAATAAGTGGGACAAACTTTAGTTCCCACTTTTATAAAGTGGGACTATTTTTCTTATGATAATTGAGTTTAAGTTAGTAACTAAACCTTTTAAAATTAATTAAAAACAGTTATATATTATTTTAAAAATATTTTGTTTTTCTCATTTGTTATTATTGGTTAATATTTTTTTTAGTTAAAAAGAATATAAGTACTCCAATCCTTTACATAAGAAAATAATATGAAATAAAAGATATTAAATAACTTTATTACTATATTGTAGTATAAGAAATGTTTTTTTAATAGAACATTATATCATTTGCTTATGAATAGTATTACTGAATATATGAAAAGACTAATACAAAGATGTTGAAGCTTCTAACTAGATTGATTTCCTAAGATACAAGTATATTAAATATTTAAAATAAAAATTAATTAGAAGCAAAAAAAAGTTTAACTTTATAGCATGGAAGACTTCAATTTTATGAAAACTTTTCAACCAGAAAGCTCTCTTTCTATTGAAAGCCTTAAGGTTAATATCACGAGAATAAAAGAATTAATATATAAATCTAAATAAAATAAAATATTTAATATAATAACTTCATTAAAACAAAATAAAATCAGTTAAGTTTTATTTATACTTATGTCCCATAGTACTTTCAGTTTAGGTTTACTTATATTAGAGTTTAGAAGAACTAAACAAATTTATCTCTTACTGTCTGATCTCTTGTTTTTAAAACTATAAATTACACAAAAACAATGTTTCTTTGTGTGAATTATGCTGTGTTGCTACTAACTAACGTCATTAATGACGCTTTAAGAGGTGCATTATTATAAAGTCAAACACGTGGTTTCTCATTAGTTAATTGTTTTCTCAAATGTCACTCCACCACCCTCCTTGTAACAAGCCTCCTTCATACATGTTACCAAGAATAACACAACCCTGACATTTATTTTTGCTGCTTTTGGCCCCCACCACTCCACACTTCCAACTCCCTCTGAGCACTCGTGCCTATAAATTTCATCATAACGTTGCAGCAATATTGAATAATAAGGCCACTGAGAGGGTCTTTAAAGCAAGACAGAAAGAAGAAGCAGCCACACAGTAGTGGTCAGAGAATCTTACTGTTGGTTGTTTCTGAGGAAATTTATTAAAGGGTTGCACTAAATGGGTGGTGGTGGTGGTGATCATAATAGTTCTACTTCCATGGTTATTAAGAACAAGAAGAGTGGCTCTATTCGGTCCATTTTTATGCATGCTGATGGCCTAGATATGTTTCTCATGATCTTGGGGATGATTGGGGCCATTGGTGATGGGATAGGCACCCCTTTGGTGTTGTTTATCACAAGCAAAATTATGAACAATATTGGTAATTTTTCTGGGGGCATAGACAGCACTTTCCTCCATGGCATCAATCAGGTTTAATTTGTTTCATTTTTGTATTTTTTTTCTCTCTTTTCGCTCACTACTAGCTAGTTCAACAATGAGAAACTAGCTTAATTGTTTGATTTGGATTTATTATTTTTGTGATGCAGAATGCTGTGGTTTTGTTATATCTAGCTGGTGGGTCTTTTGTTGCTTGTTTTCTAGGTGAGTATGAGTTTGGTTTTGGCTTTGACCAACTTACATATCTTTATTGTGTATGATACAAAAGTTTTAACACTGTACTGATTTTACTTTGGGGGATTTCAGAGGGTTATTGTTGGACAAGAACTGGTGAAAGACAAGCTGCAAGAATGAGAGTGAGGTACCTAAAGGCAGTGTTGAGGCAAGAAGTTGCATACTTTGATCTGCATGTCAGTAGCACATCTGAGGTCATCACCAGTGTCTCTAATGACAGCCTCGTAATTCAAGATGTTCTTAGTGAAAAGGTGTGCAAAAAAACAAAACTCCTAACTTGTTTTTTTTCTTGACAATTCTGATATTAAATAAAGTAGTTTACTTGATCGTTGTAAATTCCTTGCATGACGCAAGATTTATTAAAAATAATGTTGGATTTTGATAATATATTAAAAAGAGTTATTTTCATGTCAATTTTTTATTTTCTATTAATAGATTAGTTTCAAAGATAACTTACTTTATTTGAATAAAGAATAAATCTTTTAGACATGTGCGGTCAAAATGGTTTTATTGTTTGGATAAATAGTTGTTTTATTCCATGTTTATATAAATCGTTGTTTTATTGTATGCTTAGATAAAATGTTTGTAAATTCTAAATAAAATTAATTTTAACTATTATTGTATAAAATTGAATTTAATTAAAATTGATTTCAAGTAAATTTGAATTTTTTACTTTAAGAGAAAGTTGACCATAAAACTCAGTGTTGTGTAACCCGTCTAAAAAAAACTACTTTTTATTAGGTTTAGTCAATATAAACATTCTCTTAGAAAAAAAAAATCAATTTCACCAAACAAAAAGCATCTGTACTATTTCTAAAATCAAGTTTTGAGTGCAGTTAAAATCAATTCTCTAATTTTACTAAGAAACTTTTAATTAATTTTCATCTCAACAGCTTCACATTACAATAGTTGAGAATCACTTTGTCTCTCACGCTGTGACATGTGACATCATTTGATTTAAGATCTTAGAGTGAAAACTAACAGTTTCTCCGAATTTTGAAACTAGGTTCCAAATTTTTTGATGAATGCCTCTATGTTTGTTGGAAGCTACATAGTGGGTTTTGCATTATTATGGAGATTGACCCTTGTGGGGTTCCCTTTTGTGGCTCTACTTGTGATCCCTGGTTTTATGTATGGGAGAACACTGATGGGGTTGGCTAGGAAGATAAGAGAAGAGTACAACGAGGCTGGTACCATAGCAGAACGGGCAATATCTTCTATCAGAACCGTTTACTCCTTTGTGGGGGAAAGCAAGACCATAGATGCTTTCTCTGATGCTCTACAGGGATCAGTTGAGTTAGGACTCAGACAAGGCTTAGCAAAAGGTTTAGCCATTGGAAGCAATGGTGTTGTGTTTGCTATATGGGCTTTCATATCCTATTATGGTAGCAGATTGGTCATGTATCATGGTGCTAAAGGTGGGACTGTGTTTGCAGTTGGAGCAGCCATAGCACTTGGAGGATTGTAATTAAACCTACCCTTTATCTCATTTTTCATTCATCTTCATGAACAATTTATGAGTTTAAAGCGACACATTTTGTATAAGTGATTATTATTACAAGTGTAATTAAGCTTAAGTGACACATGTTTGTTTGTGAGACAGAGCTTTAGGTGCTGGTTTGTCCAACGTGAAGTACTTCTCAGAGGCAAGCACTGCAGGAGAACGCATAATGGAAGTGATAAAAAGGGTTCCAAAGATTGATTCTGACAACATGGCTGGGGAGATTCTGGAGGAGGTTTCTGGGGAAGTAGAGTTTGAGCATGTGAACTTTGTGTACCCTTCAAGGCCTGACAGTGTGATTCTGAACGATTTTTGCCTGAGGGTTCCTGCAGGGAAAACAGTGGCACTAGTTGGAGGGAGTGGCTCAGGAAAATCCACTGTGATATCACTTCTGCAGAGGTTCTATGACCCAGTTGAGGGAGAGATACGTGTTGATGGTGTGGCCATTCACAAGTTGCAACTTAAGTGGTTGAGATCTCAAATGGGGTTGGTGAGTCAAGAGCCTGCACTGTTTGCAACCAGCATTAAGGAGAATATACTGTTTGGAAGAGAAGATGCCACAGAAGAAGAGGTTGTGGAGGCTGCAAAAGCCTCCAATGCTCATGCTTTCATCTTACAGTTGCCACAAGGATATCATACTCAGGTCAGTATTATAATAATTTTAAGAAATTTCATGCTGTCAATATAGATGTCCAAATAGGATATTGCATGTGTCAGTGTTCGTGAATCAATTCAGTCTATAAATTTATAACTTTTCTTCTCTCTTATACATGTAGTATTAATTGATGACGAAAACAGTGAATTTCCTTTTCAATATTTGGAAGAAAGTTGAGTTAAAACATTTTTACTGATTTTGCCTAGATACCAAACCTTTGATAATGATAGATTATGAGGTGATTATTAGGGTTTATGATGTAGTCCATCCAAGTGAACACGTGTTTCTGTTAAGTAATAATTTTGTAGCAAGAAAAAGGAAAACTCCAACTAATAATTTGGTGGTCCACGCATGTAAAGCACATAAACTTTCCTCGAAATGGTTTAAAAAGCAAAGCAAATGGTTTTTAATTACAGGTTCCATTAATGACCGGCATCTTAATCATTCTTAAGTCAAATCATCATCCCATAGTAGAATGTTTTCCAAAGCATCTTATAGTACACCTCATCACAATAAAAGTTTGCATTTGAAAATAACAATATAAAAAAAGAGTAGCACTAACACATTTTTTAGAATAATTATTTTTTACTACTAGTCAAATTTTACTAAAGACTTCAATTTCTCGTATAATATTTTATCTATAATATTAGGTGATACTAATTCACTATTTGTGCTGTAGTGTTCGTTATATGATATTAATATGTAACACTTTCAAAAAATTTAAGATTTCTGAAAAAAATTATTTATTTTAAATGAATATTAAAAATCAAAACAATGACTTTAAATTTTAAAGAATACATTTTTAAAAAAAATAGTATTTAAAATTCGCTTATTTTAAACAGTATAAAAATATATTTAATCTTATTTAAAAACTATATAATCAACAAATTATAAAATGAAATGCAAAACTCACTAAAATTTACAATTTTTAATAAATTTTAACTAATAAAGACATCCCTACAATAATAGATTGTTAATACTGAACACTATATAATAAGAAAAAAATCTGTGATATTGTTCTAAATGGAGTACTTACTCGAAAGTTATTAGGACTAATTAATTAAACATAGGGAACCTTACATAGTTGAAGCAAACATTGTTTTAATTATATTCATTTGTTCCCATTATAATATTATTATAATCTTAGCATCTATTATGGCTCACAGATTTACACCCTTAGACTTGTGTGCCATTTGGATAATGCCTGGTATTGCAGTTTTTCAATTTAAAAGTAATTAATTAAGCTTTATTTAAAAATTTACAATCATTAGAGAATTTCAGGAAACACTGACACATGTCCAGTTAATTAATTATTTGGAAAAATAAATATTATATAAATTTGCTGTTTATCTTTGGATATGACTAAATTTTATTCAGCTATGCCATTAAATTAGTGGTAAGACTTTGGTATTGGGTAAGATATGTGATTTATTATTGTATAAATTCTATGATTTAATTTTTTGTTATATGCTTTTTCATTATATTTTCAACTTTCACGTGTATTTTTAACAGTGACATGTAAAAAACTAAAAAAATAGATCAAATGTGTGAAAATTGAAAGATTTGATAGTAAAAACGACAAGAAATTTTGTGCTAAAATTTATAAAATAATGATAGATGGTAAAATATGTCATTAATTTTTTATATTATTTTGATAACGTTATTTGTTGTCTTTTCTACCAAGAAGAGAGTAGCATTCTTTAAATAAAATTTTAAATATAGTAGATAGCATAGATATATATGATTAAAATATGCACCAATATGATCAATCATTATCATTGACTATCCTAAAATAGGTTAAAAAAATGTCTTACTCCCTTATCATACCTTCTCTATCACATGAGTTCATTAATAGTTTTATTTATTCAACTCCTATCATTGTACAACTGGTGAACATTTTTTTAAAATCACTGGATAGAGCCTCTCCCACATACTTTTTCAATCATTTAAAAACAAATAGTGTTGCTAAGTTCAGTGCATCAAAAGTATGCAATGAACATCAGACAAAAGTATGCTTTTGCAGGTTGTTCATAATTTATTAGCTTAGCATCCATCATAAGTTTTATGACTCTAAGAATCTTTTGTTTCCTAAAACTAGCTCTTCGTTTTAAAACCCTTTTTGTTCTTGCATGATAATTGACATAAAGAATCAAAATTCACTTTACTTTAAACCTAAAATATGCTTATGAATTTAAACCTGATATATTCTTTAAATTGGATGATTTCAAAGTTAAACTACTTCCAAGGCATTTTACAATTGATATGGTTTGAAGGTTGGAGAGAGAGGAATTCAAATGTCCGGGGGACAAAAGCAAAGAATTGCAATAGCACGAGCAATAATAAAGAAGCCACGAATTCTGTTGTTAGATGAAGCAACAAGTGCCCTAGATTCTGAATCCGAACGAGTTGTGCAAGAAGCATTGGACAAAGCAGCAGTGGGGCGCACCACCATCATCATTGCCCATCGATTATCCACCATAAGAAACGCAGATGTGATTGCTGTGGTGCAAAGTGGGAAGATCATGGAAATGGGGTCACACCATGAACTCATCCAAAACGACAATGGCCTTTACACATCTCTAGTTCGTCTCCAACAATCAAAAAATGAGAGAGAAGACACCCCTTTTCACACTCATCCTGCTTCATCAGCAGCAGCAGCATCCATATCAAACAAGGATAATCACAACACAAGCAGTCGTAGGCTTTCTCTTGTGAGTCAATCTAGCTCTGCTAACTCAATCCCTCGTGTTGTTGGTGCTGGTGATGATGTTGTTGAAGAGGTTGTGGAAGATAAGAAGCTGCCACTTCCCTCCTTTAGAAGATTGCTAGCACTGAATATTCCTGAGTGGAAGCAAGCATGTTTGGGGTGTTTGAATGCAGTGTTGTTTGGTGCAATTCAGCCTGTGTATGCATTTTCAATGGGGTCGGTGATATCTGTTTACTTTCTCCCAGACCATGATGAGATAAAAGAGAAAACCAGGATCTACTCGCTTTGTTTTGTAGGGTTGGCAGTGTTCTCCTTGGTGGTTAATATCCTCCAACACTATAGTTTTGCTTACATGGGAGAGTACTTAACCAAAAGGATCAGAGAAAGAATGCTTTCCAAGATACTCACTTTTGAAGTTGGATGGTTCGATCAAGATGAAAATTCCACTGGTGCTGTTTGTTCTAGACTGGCCAAAGAAGCCAATGTGGTATGTTTTTATTATTATTTTGGCCTAAAATATTTTAGCCTTACTAGGTATGCATTATTTTTATGTTGTTCTCTAGCATATAAAGACCAAACACTTACTTTAATGTGAAAACGCAGTAAAACAATGTAATGTGTGAGATTTGTTCAATAAGCATCAAATTGAAAATTAGCTAGGTTGTGTGAGGTTGTATGAGGAAAAATGCTTGAGATTTTGCACAAATAAATGACATGTCTAACTTTTTTACCTTTTGTTACATGAATATGATAAGAAATGGAAAATATGACGAAAATCATGCCATATATGGGTTGTACATAACTTTCTGCAAGTAATTAATTCATGCAAATGATCATTTCTCTTTTTTATCATAATTAATTTGCAGGTTTTCTTCATTGTTTTCCACTGCAATCAAAATGGGCCTTTTTATTAATGATGTTCTTTTTAGTCCTGATTTTGCAATTGTCATTCGTTAGGCCATTAATATATCGTGTTATCTATGTGTGTCTCTGTGCACATTGTGATTCATGGCTTAATTTATCTTCGTATTGTTGTTTTCATAACTTAGTTTTCACCTTTGGCATTTCACACTACTACAGGTAAGGTCTTTGGTGGGAGATAGAATGGCTCTAGTGGTGCAAACCATTTCTGCAGTGGTAATAGCTTTCACTATGGGCCTAATCATTGCATGGAGGTTGGCCATTGTTATGATAGCAGTTCAACCCATTATCATAGCCTGCTTCTACACAAGACGTGTCCTTCTCAAGAGCATGTCTAGCAAGGCCATCAAGGCCCAAGATGAAAGTAGCAAGATAGCTGCAGAAGCTGTTTCCAACCTTAGAACCATCACAGCATTTTCTTCCCAAGAGAGAATCCTAAAGATGCTTGAAAAGGCCCAAGAGGGACCAAGTCATGAAAGCATTCGGCAGTCATGGTTTGCTGGTGTTGGTCTTGCCTGTTCCCAAAGCCTTACATTTTGCACTTGGGCCTTGGACTTTTGGTATGGTGGCAAGCTTGTGTTTCAAGGGTTCATCAATGCCAAAGCACTGTTTGAGACCTTCATGATCCTAGTGAGCACAGGTAGGGTCATTGCAGATGCTGGCAGCATGACCAATGACCTTGCCAAGGGGTCTGATGCTGTGGCCTCAGTTTTTGCAATCCTAGATAGGTACACAAAAATTGAGCCTGATGACATAGATGGGTACAAGCCTGAAAAATTAACAGGGAAAATAGAGCTTCATGATGTCCATTTTGCATACCCAGCTAGGTCCAATGTGATGATCTTTGAAGGCTTTTCAATCAAAATAGATGCAGGCAAGTCAACAGCATTGGTAGGGCAAAGTGGGTCCGGTAAATCAACAATAATAGGCCTAATAGAGAGATTCTATGACCCACTAAAAGGGACAGTGACCATAGATGGTAGAGACATAAAATCGTATCATCTTAGGTCACTAAGGAAGCACATTGGTCTGGTAAGCCAAGAGCCAACTTTGTTTGGTGGGACCATAAGGGAAAATATTGCATATGGAGCATCTAACAAGGTTGATGAAACTGAGATCATAGAAGCAGCAAGAGCAGCTAATGCTCATGATTTCATAGCAAGCCTGAAGGATGGATATGAAACATGGTGTGGCGATAGAGGTGTGCAACTCTCAGGGGGTCAAAAGCAAAGAATTGCAATAGCAAGAGCCATATTGAAGAACCCAGAAGTGCTGTTGCTGGATGAAGCCACCAGTGCTCTTGATAGCCAATCAGAGAAATTGGTGCAAGATGCTCTAGAGAGAGTGATGGTTGGGAGAACTAGTGTGGTGGTGGCTCACAGGTTAAGCACAATACAAAACTGTGATCTAATTGCTGTGTTAGACAAGGGAAAAGTGGTGGAGAAAGGGACTCACTCATCTTTGTTGGCTGAGGGACCAAGTGGAGCTTATTACTCTTTGGTGAGTTTACAAAGAAGACCATCAAAACTTGAATGTTAATCCTACACATATGAAGTCAGCTAACCAAAACAAACCAAGTTGTCACATATCCATTTGAGATTACAATTAAACCTCTTCTTAGGGTTTGAGGGAAGATAGCTACAAAGAAGAATGATGGAGCTGTTGGTAACTGGTGAAAGTAAATTCAGAAAAAGATGGATGAAAAGTAAACTAGGCAAAGATGGAAGATAAGGCCTGTAACAATTGTTGTTTCTTCCCAACTTCCTAAATTTCCCATATTATATATATGCTTAAGTTAATTGTATGATAATTAGTTTTATTTGACTTAGATATATGTAGTCTTTAGTCTTAGTCTCCTAAAATCTAGATTTTGAGGTTACCCTTAAAACTAAGGGAACTCAATGAGTCAATGCTATTGTATTAATAAGCCTAATGTGATTCATGTTTAAATGTATATATAATTATATTTTATATGGTCGGTGTACACTATGCAAGTAAAACATTTCCTTATAATGTCATAAACTTTTCTTTCTACTCTAAGGATAAACTGATATGATTCTTGAGTCAATTATCAATTTCATTTCAACATTAATGAAAGCTCCTTTCAAGAATTATAATAAATATCAATGGTTCATTAAATTGAATAGCCATTGTCTTTTTTTTTTATCAATGAGCTTATAAAACTAATTACAAAGAAGTATTGATCTACTTAACATTAGCTGTGTTGTAATATTACATTGTCATCATTCACATCATTCCCTTGTTTTGCCTACTTATGCATCAAAGATTACTCAGTTGTCTTATACAGTTTTATTATATATATGGAAGTTAAAATATAAAACTTGTTTGATTTTCTTTATTTTGTTTGTGTGATTAAATATAAATTTGAATCTCACACTGAAAATAAATAACATATAATAAAAAAGACCTGCAAAATATATTTGTTACAAGATTTTATATACACAATAATATCATAATTTTTTAATATAAGTAACATATTACAAAAGAGACCTGCAAAATATATTTGTTACAAGATTTTATATACAAAATAGTATCATAATTTCTTTATATGAATTAACTCATAATTTCTTTATATGAATTAACTCATAATTGATATGATCTTTAGAGATTAAAAATAATTAGTTATTATATTGATTTATTTATAAATTATTTTATAAATTAAAAATTATTGGTATTTAAAATAATTTGTATTATAATAAAAACTATATTTTTTAACTATTTATCTTAAAAAATTATAAAATTAGTTTCTATAAATGGTAACTAAATTGGTTCTTAAATCAAAATCTAAATTAGTTTGTAACTTTAATTATCAAAGTTTTAGTCATTTACTAAATTAGATTTTAAATTAATTTCTAATTATATTAATATGGTTAGTAAAAACAAGTTTTTTCATAGTGATATATTTTGATTAATGAATTAAAACTTAAATTTTAAGATGTTATCACTTTTTAAATATTTATATATTTTTTATGAATAAGGAGTATATATAATTTGAATAACTAAATTATCCAAAAAACTATCAAAATAAAAAATATTTACATAAAAAGAATAAAAGAAAATGTAACAAACTTTAAAAATTAAAGTTTTTAATTTTCATTTATATTAATCAAATTATTAAAAAGTATCTCAAAAAAATATAATTATATAAAAAATTAAAAACTTCATTAATCAAATTACTAAAATATATTTCAAAACAAAAATTATTTTGGTTTAAAAATTCAAATAACATAAAAATGTAAAATAAGAAGTCAAACACGTTTATAGAACAGAAAAAACAAAAGAAAAAGTGATGTCGTCAATTTAAAGTATGACTTTCATAAAAAGTGAAAATTAAAAAAATCGAAATGGACTTATGTAGAAATAAATATAAGTTTTGACGTAATGATAAAAAAACATTAGATTGATCTTATTCATAGCATAATGTTTATAAGTAGAATTGATAATTTAACATATGGTTAAGTCTTAACTCATTAAACTTCTATATAAACTTTTATATAAAATATTAGTTTATTTCAAGATTTTAATTCATTTTTAAATATTTTTTAGAATTATAATATTTTTGAATTCGATATATACATATTCGATTTGGTTTAAGATGGATCCGACCTAACTTAAACTCAATTTAATATGAGTCTGATTCTGTTTAACCTTATATATATTCTATTTTACTTGACATTGGTCTACATGACTCGACTCAACTTGACTATATTTAACATAGACATAAGTCAAATTGACTTGATGTGGACTCGACTTTTTTTGTGTTAGTCAATGAAAACTCGACTTAACATGGATATAGACACTACTTGACTTGATCTAAAGTGTGCTCAACTTAATTGTATTATTCAATTCAACCCGAATTGAATTAATTGAATCCGAACTGAGATTCTACTTGACTCGACCTAGAAGGGTAATTAAAAATAATCCTAGAATCACAAATAAAAAATTTCAAGATAACAACCCTTTTATAGCCTATAATACATCGATTAATTCAATTTAATGTATATTTTATTTATAAAATAATACAGAGCCTCATGTGTGGATTTGGCTTAGCACTAAATGACCCGCCCACAGGACAAAGTGGTTCGGACAAGACCCGCTCACATTTCCAACAACATTAAAACACGCTTACACACAGACTGCGCTGTTCCATGCCCCTTCAATCACCAGCACTTTTGTTTCTGTCACAAATTGCCCTATTTTCTTCTGTGTCTGCTATGGAAAACGGGTTTGTTTTTCCACTTTTGCATGCTGCTCTTCAATTCTTGATTATCAGTTAGGGTTTTGTATTTAATTAATTTGACTAAAATTGACTTTCAGGAATGCGTTATCTCATGGCATCATGGCTTTTGAAAGAAATAATGGATGCCTTATGGTAAGGTTAGGGCTAAACAATTTGATCTGTTTTGTATGGGTGAATTTTGCTGGCAAGTAATGTGTGTGGTGGTCTCTATTGTGTCAACCAAAGTAGGTAGTTTGGACATTGATTTTCGTTGAACTGAGGAACATTTTATGTGTTGTAGTTATTAGCATGTTATATATGATTGTTAATATTTAGGGTATTTGAAAGAGTATATATACGTATTTGCGTTGTGCTTATGAAGCTGTGGACAAAACCAAGTTCCTAGAAGTGGCAATGGAGGTGATATTGGTGGGGTTGCAATTACTTCCCAGGAGCTTGCAGTGACATTGCATGATGCTATTTGCTATGTGTATGAACTGAAGAATGAGTTTCGGAACGAAGAGGAGAAGATTCACATGTTCCGTCGAGTCTTGATTGATTACAGAAATGATAGGTAGATTCTAATTAACCCAGTTTATATACAGCACAATGATTTTGAAAAGTGAGCTGTTTTCTCGATTTGTTATTTTCAGGATCAACCAAGTGTTGTAGTGAGGGTGAAGGAGATTTTAAAAGGGCACAACAATTTGATTGTGGGTTTTGGAAATTACTCTTTCCGAAACTCTAGTTTCAAAAATAAAAAAAATTCATGGGAAAAGTTTTACAAATTTAAGTTTGTGTTAAATTTAAGTTTGTGTTTTTACGAACCTGAATTTTCATTTAATAAATTTAATAATATCTTGTCAATACATTGTTCAATAAAAATTATTAAATTTTTTAATTTAAATTAAAATAGCTATAATAAAGGTGTAGGTTAAGTGGTAGTTTAAAAATCAGGTATATGTGAAGTATTTTTTAAATTATAATAATTACCTTTCACAAAATCATATAAATTACATTGAAATTGTTCACTCATTTTCTCTCCCATTTAAAAACATAACATTTAGCATGAAGTAACATGAGTTAAAACAAAGTCATGAATAGAAGTAACATGAATTTCGGAAAGAGTAATTTCCAAAACTATGTAATTTTCAAAGTCGTTTTTGGTAATACTAAAAAATAAAGATTTAAACGTAATTAGGCAACTGGAATATACCTCACTCGCACAGTATCACATCCTAACCGTTGATTATTCATCAAGATCGCGTGCAATTTTGTTAGCCATTGATTGTTTATTATTGTAAGTACCTAACTGTGAATTGATATGTGATTTTGAATTAGTTAATTCAAAATTAGAAAAATTATTCTGAATTGTATAGTTTATAAAATTAAATATCATTAAAAAAAATTGAATTCCATAATCCAAAACATATTATCAAAATCTTTAACGTACGAATCATACAATTCGAATTTTTTTTGGATTATTCAATCTATAATCTTTCCAACAAAAGAATATGAAAAAACAAATCTTTTACATTTCTTAAATCCTACGAAGGTGCAACAAGAAAAAGCTTCAACTCAACTAGGTTGGGTTCTCGACAAAATTTGGAAAGAAAAAAAAAAAGGTACTATCCAAACTCTGGGCTTCCAATAAAGGTGTTATACTAAAGTATGGGGTGCAAGAAGAAAGATCCTTCTGTAACGGGTAATCAAGGTCCAGAAACAGATTGAGGAAGGCTTTTGGTTTGAGAAAAAAAATTGTTTTTAAGAGCTGTATATAGAAAATAACAAATATATTCTTATAATTTTTTTTTCAAATTTTGACAAATAGGAAGAAAAACAAAAGCAGAATAGCATTTTTAATTAAAAATAAAAATAAAAATAAAAACTGAAAATGTTAGACAATCAATAATCAAATTAAATACATTGTTAAAAATTACTATCTATTTGTCTACAGGAGTATTGTCAAGCATATTTAGTTTTAATTAAAAATAATGAGTAAGGTCTTTCTCATAGTAAGTTGAAAATTGAAAAACTAATGGGTTGATAGTTGGTCATTAGAAATAATTAATTAATTGAGTTATAATTGTTTGAAGAATTATTTAATTAAAATAATTAATAAATAGAAAATGATAAAATTAGAGATATTAACACTGTGTTTATATGTATCATTATAAAAATTTATTAAATATAAAATAATTTTTAAAAAAATAACTATTATAAGAATTAAATTAAAAATTATTTTATAAACTAAAAATTATTAATATTTAACTTAAAAAATTATTAAATGAATTTCTATAAATAATTAAATACATTTTTAAATCAAAATTTAAATTAGTTTTTAACATTAATTATTAATGTTTTAATTACTTTTTAAATTAGATTTTAAATTAATCTAATTTTATTATTTTATAAGACAGTAAACAAGTTTTTTTAGTATATATATAAAAAAAAATTAACTTTATTGGTAAACTATATTCTGAAATTTTTTAATTTAAAATTTTAATTGATTTCAAAGATTAATTAATTAATATTTCACTTTTAATTGTTATACTTTTTATATTGTGTATTTACTATTAACTTATACGTATAAAGTAAATCGAACTTTTCACAAACTACAAATTTCTCTTACACCAAATACTTCCTTAAAATGCAACTTATGTCTAAAGAAAAATATTTAAAAAACAGAAAAAAACACAACTCTTCTAATATCAGTTTGAAATCCAGGTTTATGTGTGAAATAGAAACAACTTTGAAGTGAGTTCAACATGGATAATCAATAAAATGGCAATGTTAAAGTTTGCAAAAGTAACTGAGCAGAGCAATGAAGAAAGCATGGAACTTAGAAAGGATATATATAAGTCATGGAAGATCATACAGCAAGTTAGAATATGCAGAGATGGTGAAAGAGCCAATCTAGGGACAACCGCTAAGTTACAAGTTGAGAGGCTAATGCCATGAATAAGAAGAAAACATTGATCCACTAATGATTTGCCGTAAAAGAGGGAGAAAACAAAGAAAATTTGTAGTTGACATTTCTTTTGAAGCCGTTGGAGTCAATTATTGGAACTTCAATGTATGGCAAACAATTTGTCACCTTGATTGATAGGTAAAAGGTCAAGTTTTCATTTCACTGTTATCATCTGAAGCCATTACTGATGCAAACCCTTCTGCATAACTAAGCCATGGTCATTAATATTAGTGAAGATGAGTCCTTGGTTTTTTTTCTTTTTGCTTTATCAGACTTTGATCAGTTTACTGATATTACTCTTTTTGGCTACTTTTAAGTCATATACAGATGCACCTTATAATACGAACAATCAATCACTATTGGTTTTCATCTTCACACGAATCATTTCAGCTATAATATGTTTTTCTTTAACTTCTACTATTGCACTTTTTCATTTGAGATTGGTTTGCTTCCATTGAACTGATATATATATTCTATAGGTTTCATCCATTAATTCAAAGAAGTTGTTGGTCTTATCTTCACAACTGTGATAGTAGCCAATTTTTATGGTTTGTTACTTCATTCCTCATTGGAATGATGATTACATTTTCCTTAGCTTTTATGAAATAAACCTAAAATGGAAAACATGAAGTTGTGTCCATTTCTTGCACTAAGTTTGCTTGTAAATGACCCTTTTCAAGTCAAAATCATGCATCTCCTACATTGTGTGCTATGGTCAAGAAGTTAGTTGTTTTTTATTTTTATAAAAAATGAAACATGGTTTAAGAGAGGTTAAAAGGGATACTCCATTAGAATCTTAAAAGTGAGGTTTACTTTGTTAGGCAGAACAGATTAGAGTGTAGAATTTGGAGAAAATATGATTATGTCATTTTTACAAACTATAATGAAGAAAAGGGTATTTTTCTTATTTAATAATAAAGACTTAATTATTCTGCAGTACTGTTGTTTATTTAGTCTCTCTATTAGTAAAAGTTTAATAAAATCTCTTAATTTTTAAAATATAATCATATATCACTTATCACTTAATTAATAGTAAGATCATTAGTAAACAACTATGAGTAAACAACTAATGCATAGTGATAAGTCATTTTCAATCAAATATAAATACCACATTATTACATTTTAAAAATAAAGGGACTTGATTAACTATTAAAAATGTTATATTTTTTTAAAAATTATAGGATCTGATTGAATGTTTTATGATATATAGGGAAATAATTAAATAATGAAAAAAGCAGTAATATACATGCTTTTGTTTTAATAATATAGATTATTATCAGTTTTATAATCATAATTTACATTTATTATGCAAGAAAAGGAGTAAGAAAAGAAGATTAGCCTAGTTTTGGAAGATATTTGTCATAATTTATTTTTGTGTTTTTGACACGTAACTGGCTAATTAAACTCTATTAATTGCGTATGTTGTTATGCTTTTGTTTTCAAGTTAGATGAACTTTCATAATTTTTAATTATTTATTTGGTTATTCACTGAAGAAGATACTAAACCTTCAACAAAGAGTTGAGACATATGATTCATGAGTTATAATTTTGTATATATTTCTTTTTTATTTAGTCAAAATGAATCCCTTACATAATAATTAAGTTTAAACTTAAGGATTAAAGAATTTGTGCAATCATACTAATCCTGATTTAGGTTAAAAAACATGAAAAAGAACACATATTTTTAATATATTTTTGTGATTTTGCTCTTTTTACCATCTTACAAAAGCTATTATTTTTTATTATTATTATTATTCATTTATTTATTTTTAGTGTACGAGTGGTAATTTGATTATTCATGACTTATGCATCGCGTTATATATAAATTATAAACTTTATTTCTTTTCGTAAAATGTATTATTATTAGATTTATTTTTAATAAAAATACTTAAGTGCTTTCTCTTGCCAACATTAATTTATATTTTCTTATTTCATGTATTTTACATAAGTATAGTTCAAAAATGTATTAAATTAAACTTGCAATGAATTAATTAGATACAGATTGAACAATGAATATATACACAAACTCATAATCTGCAGTTAATTAATTAGTATATAAAACCTGCAGTTAAAATTATTTTGAATACATATTTTTTTTTTCAGTTTAATAAATATGCATTGTTAATATAAAGATTAATTGATTAAATAATTAATTAAAGATTATTTGTAGCATAGTTTCTAACGTCAAAGTTAACAAAACTTAATATTTGTGGTAATTATTTTGACAGTTATTTATAATTGATATTTTTATATAATTTTTTAGTAATCAAAGAGAGAAATATGATATTTTTATAAAAAAATCAATTCTTTATTACAATAAATAATATAATAAAAATATCATGATATTTTAATTGTAGTAAGAAAATATTTTGAAAAGTTAGACTTTCAACTTCAATACAATAATTCTCTTTGAAAAGAATATTTAATAAATATTGTGGTAATTATTTTATCATAATTATATTTTTTATAAAACTAAATCAAATCAGAAATAAACATTTATAACTCTGTGTAGCACAAAAAATAATTAAAACAACGTAAAAAAACATTTTAATACCATTTTTTAATTCACAAAAATTGCACCCAAGATATAAAGAAGCCAAAATTTCTCCCATGTTCTTATTTTCAAAATTTCATAAATTAAAATTAAAACAATAAACCAATGGTGGACTAAAATAATTGTAATACAATAATTATAACCACTAAAATGACACTTTATGAATAGACCCAAATAATTGTGATTTTAGTAATTATTATAATAAAAAACTATTTGAAACAACAAAATCACAGCTACCGAAAATACATGCCATTATATATCTGTTTTCTATTTTTTTTCAAAATTAAAATAAATTATGAGTGACTATTTATAAATATTATAATTAAAAAGTTTTTAAAAAAATAAAAAAAAAATATTTTAATTTGTTTTCTATATTTATTGGATGTTTGAAATATTGAAAGATAAAAATTGAATTGTGCAATTGTAGAAAATTTAGAAATTACATAGTTTATATAAAGAGGAAATAATTATAGTTAAAACTATTTAAAACAAAATTGTGTGTAAGAGAGAATTCATGATTATAAATTATTTGATATTTGAAATATTAAAAGATAAAAATTGAATAGACTCCTTAAAGAAGATAGGAACATGCACTGTAACACTCCGAAAATATTACAAAAAATTATATACTATATATAATTGTTTTCCGAATAAATATAAATTATCTTATTATAATATTTTAGGTAAAACTTACATCTACATGTAATTATTTACATAATATAATTATAGTAGTTCACCAAAAAAAAATGAGTAAGTCATTTGAATTTTAAGAAAAAGTTATCATAATAAAACAACTTCATTAAAATTCAACACAAGAACAAAATTAAAATAATTTAATTTTATCATTACTTCTAATGAAAAAAAAAATACATGTATTCTCATAGATAGAGTTGAATATACGGACGAATTTGCCCAATTAAGTTCACACCTTCATAGACTCGCATTATAAAAAAACTCGTATCTTAAATGGTCTCTAATTTTTATAAATCGCATCCGTCCTGAAAAATTTACAGGTTAAATAGGTAAATACACACCCGCAAATATATATAGATATTTTCTAGTATTCATTTGTATAACAATGTTAAGTTGGACTTTGTGATAATTATTAGAAGCAAAAAAATATTAAATTTTAGATTAAGTTAAACTTAGTGATAACCTATAGAAGCAATAAATATTAGATTTTTTTGTTAAATATGACTCAGACACACACATTAATTCTAAAATACCTAATCTATTAAGTGCCTACGAGTTCGATGAGTAAAATTGAAAAAAGATTTCCTGCACTTAGTCTCAAGTTTGAATTTGCTAATGGAATGTTTGAGTTGTTGAGCCAACTTAAGCTCAAGAGTAATGTTGTCTCTCTATATGAGATGTGTTAAGCAGAATTTTCATGCCTTGAGCGAACTATTGCAAAGTTTGTTATTCTCTTTGCAAAATTTCCTCATCTAGTCTTAATCATTCTTAATTTCCTCAAACAAGTTAATATGTCCATCTTCAATTATTATCTAGCCAACTACTAAAATAGAGTTACAAATTGGACAATATTAACTACCTAAGACTTTGCTTCCAAAAATTATATTAAAGAATCAAAGTTAATCATACCACATATAAATAACAATATTTTTCTACAAGAAACATCTAATCACACAACAAAACGAAACCATCTCAAGTTCAACATTTAAAATATATTTAAACAACACACAAATCCTACATAAAACTCAAGATTTTGTGACCATGTCAACTTTCTATTTAGATAATCTATCATAAGGTATTATCATATCCAAAAATCTAGTTACTCTTTGATCATCAAACTAAATATCTATGACCTTAGACTAGCATAGATTTGTCTTTGTCCACATACTACACATGCATAACATATAATCTAAGAATGCAAAACATTCTTTTTGTAAACTATCCAAAATAAAAGAGACAAAAGAAAATTTTAAGGAAATTATGATAGGATAAATATCTTCCATTCTTTATTAACTTAATTATAACATGTTGAATAGTTTTGACTTAGAAATTTAAAGAAAAAGAAAAAAAAATTGTTTAGAAAAATAATTATTTTCATAAATAAAATTTAAATAATTAATTTTTTTATTTATAAGTTTTTTTACTTAAATAAATAAATTATTCAAACCTCGTCTCATTTACCTACTTATAAATTAACTGTATTTTTACATAGATGAGATAATTATATATTGTTATAAATTAGACTCACTTAAGAAAAAGTAATTTTGAAATAAAAAATTATTTACAACAAATTAAAAAACTCCATTATATATACTAGCAAAAAACACGCGCCTATGTTTTCGTATTTGTAATTTTTTTTATTATATAAGAAAAGATAGTTAAATATATTTTTATTATATATATTGAATTTATATTACAATAAAAAATTAATTATATAAAATTAAACATTTAAAATACTTGAAAGTTATTTTTTTTTTCTAAATTTAGTTTCTTTCTATCTTTTATTATATTTTATTTTCTTACATCTCTCATTGTTAATATGTGACTTTAAATTATTAATAAAATAAAATGGAAAAATAATTTATTTATAATAAATTGGAAAATTCCATTATTTAAAACATATTATATATATATATTTGTCATAGATTACATTGAAAATATTTCACAATCCAAAATTGAAGAACTTTAACGCATTCCTCTATCAGTTTCTAAACCTAAATGTAAAACCCAATAAACTAGAAAACTGAAATGGTAAAGAAGAAAAAACTATGGGCTTGGATCAGCCCACAATAAAGACCCCAAAAAAAAAAACTCAAAACAATGAAAGAGCCTCCAACAATTGGAATAATAAGAACATAAAACACGAACACTTCCCTCGGTCTTCACATAAATCACCATTTGCTTTCATATATTTTCTCTTTCGAATGTTATTTTAATTTTTGTCTTCTGACTCACAAATTTGAGTTTGAGTTTTGAGTTTTCAGAGTTAGCTTCTCCTCTTCACCCCAATTCTCTCTTTCTCATTCTCTATGTGTCTTTTTGTCTCAATTCTTGTTCTAACTTAACGCAAGAGAGGAGCACAGACACACCCAACCGAACCTGTATCTTTGTTTTGTCTGATCAAACTCCTTGAGTGATTTTCTTTCTCTTGTTCCTCGGAGATCTACTCCACTTGTTTTCCAGCAACTTTCCGAGGAAAAAAAATCTGGGAAACTCGTAAGGTACAATCTTTTTCCCTTTTAACTTTCTGGGTCCTCTTTTTTTGCTCAATTCAAATGGTTTTATGCCAAGAACCATGCTTTGTTTTTTGTTCTTGTTTTAATTGGATTGGTTTTGATTTTGCAGGGATGAAGAGGGCAAGAGATGATATGTACTCTGCCTCTGCCTCTCAATTCAAACGCCCCTTTTCTTCGTCCCGTGCTGATTCGTATGTTTCGTTTTCCATTTTCCAATTCCTTGCCCTATTTTGTGTGTGTGTGTGTCAATTATGTGTTTATCCCTCTGGAATTGGTAGTTTGCCCTATTTTGTGCTGCTGAAATGGAACGTGGGCTTGTTGTTAAGTTTATGTTTTCACTTGTGGGGTTGAATTGTTGTATAGTTTACTTAGGGTTGTGTTTAATTTAACCTGAATTGACTTTGGAATGGGTTATCTTGTGGGATCATGGGCTACAAGAGATGGGTGTGGTATTTAGGGTATTGCTGAAACAAAGTGATTTGTCAAAGTTGTATACGTGTGAATCTTATCAGGCAAGCAATACGAGTAGTGTTGCAATTGTAAATTACCTCATGGATTAACTTAGAAGATGAATAGGTATGTGGGTTCTCGTGTTTCAACCTGAGCAATGAGATATTATAAACTTTGGATAGTAGTTTGGTCGTTGTACATGTGGAATGTTTGATATCCTGTGGAGATTAGCATGCTGTGATTGTTAATAATATGGGTATCTTAAAGTGATTTTGTATTCTGTGTATGAAGCTATGGACAAAACCAAGTCCCAGGAAGTGGAGGGGGAGGAGGTGGGGGAGGTGGCAATGGAGGTGGCCTCGGTGGGGGGGCAACTACTTCCCAGAAACTGACAACCAATGATGCCTTATCCTATTTGAAGGAAGTCAAAGACATGTTTCAGGACCAAAGAGAGAAGTATGACATGTTCCTTGAGGTCATGAAAGATTTCAAGGCTCAAAGGTAGACTCTTGCCCCACTCTTTATTCTTTACATTATGTGATGATTTTCAAATGCACAGGTTTTGTACATAAAGAAAATTTATCTCAATCTTTCTTTTGGTTCTTTCCAGGACTGACACTGCTGGTGTCATAGCAAGGGTGAAGGAGTTGTTCAAAGGCCACAACAATTTGATTTTTGGATTTAACACATTCCTGCCAAAAGGTTATGAGATAACACTTGATGAGGACGAGGCTCCTCCAAAAAAAACAGTTGAATTTGAAGAAGCAATCAGTTTTGTGAACAAGATAAAGGTGAATGGGTGTTTCTGGTGGTTTTACTGATATTGTTGATTCCTATCTGAAATCAATATGTTTTGCTTTCACAGAAGCGGTTCCAAAGTGATGAGCATGTTTACAAATCATTCTTGGACATTTTAAACATGTATCGCAAAGAGCACAAGGACATTGGTGAGGTTTATAGTGAGGTAATATGCTTTGTCCTTTTTCAGGGGCACTTTGATGTTTTTTCCCTTGTTGTCTTTCTCTTTAATAGATTTTTGGTTGGACATTTACACTCTTTTTTTCTTTTAAATAATATTTCTAGGTTGCTACCCTCTTCAAGGACCATCGAGATTTGCTTGAGGAGTTCACTAGATTCTTACCAGATACTTCTGCTGCACCTTCCACACAGCATGCTCCATATAGTCGTAATTCATTGCAGCGCTTCAATGAGCGGAGTTCTGCGGCGCCAATGATGCGCCAAATGCCACCAGACAAGGCGGTAAGATTGTTCCTATCCCACTTATATGAATCTTGTAAACTGCATTTTTTAATGATTGGGTTGTGAACTTCTTTCTACAGCAACGTTATCGAAGAGACAGGCTTCCTTCTCATGATCATGATATGAGTGCTGAACGCCCTGAGATGGACGATGACAAAACAATGTTGAACATACACAAGGAGAGGAAACGAGAAAGCAGGGATAGGAGAATGCGTGATCAGGATGAGAGAGAACAAGATCTTGATAACAGCAGGGATTTGAATTTGCAACGCTTTCCTGACAAAAAGAAAACTGTCAAGAAGGCTGAAGGTTTTGGAATGGCTTCTGACTTTCCTTCGTATGAAGACAAAGATACCTTAAAGAGTAAGTAAGCTTCTGACTTTCCTTCTTAGGATGACGAAGATGCCTTCAAGAGTAAGCAATAATGTTATGCTTTAGGCAATTGCATATGTTTCTTGTTTTTAGTTTCATAATGTTATTTTAGCTTGCCAGAAGGATATCTTATTTTCGCTATGCTGCAGACTTTTATCTATTTAAATAGTGTAATAATTGGCACAATATTGAAGCAAACCTCCACTTAAGAAAACCAAAGAGGATAGGAAGCTATAATGACTCTTCTCTGGCCACAAACATCAACTGTAAATACAGAGTAAACCAGTGTAGTTATTTAAAATTGGTTGTATAAGCATCACTAAAAGAATTTTGGATTTTAGAGTTGACCAATGTGTGCAGTGTTGTAATGTTGTATTTAGTGTATGTTTGGAAAGCCTTATGTATGGGGAAATAACTGCTTATTTTGCAAAAGTTCTTGCAGGAAGCTAACGAAAAATAAGTGATTATTTCTTCAAATCAGGCTAAACCTAGTGCGCACACAGTTTTTAAAAAATTCATAAGCATGTTAAATTTAGTCATCACCAATTGATTGGAGTTCTTACAGTTCCTTTGTTAGAATTTATATGTCCTGATGGTATCTTTCTTGACTACAAGTTTTTCTTCCCTTCGTTTTTAAATAGATTATGGGGATGAATAGGACTGGATGATTATATTGACCTGTAGTTTCCTAATGTTTTAATTATTTATTTGTTTATTTTTTATTCATGCCAGGCATGTATAGTCAAGCATTCAGTTTCTGTGAGAAAGTTAAGGAGAAGTTGAGCAGTTCTGATGATTACCAAACATTCTTGAAGTGCCTTCATATTTTCAGCAATGGAATAATTAAAAGGAATGATTTGCAAAATTTGGTATGTGCATGCTTCTGTGAGTCACATACTTAAAAAAGTCATGCAAGAAGGCATCTGTCTGCTTTTACTCGTATACTTCATTTTGGGTATTCTTGCTGACATTGGATTATTTTAGTTGTTACTTTCACCATTTATTTAGGAATTTCATAAAGTTTCATTAATTGAAGTGAGAAGGTTAGTTGGTATTAGTTTTGCTGAGAACTCTAGAAGACAATTTAAAATATGCTATTAAATTCTCATGATTGACTGTTCAATGCTTTGACTGATGGTAGTATGTGCTGTTTCAGAAATTAGTTATTCATTTTTTGACTGATGGTTTATGCTTCTTCAGACCATGTTGGTATTTATTTTTTTGCCAGTATTGACATGAAAAGATATATGTAGATAGAGCTTTAGCTCTTTTTGAAAGGATAAATCCTTTGCGAAAGGAAAACCATTGGTGGAGAGAGTGCTCTTTTGTTCAATAATTTTTTTCCTTTCTCATTTCAATTCTTGGTTCCTGAGAAGTTGGTCCAGTTTTCCGGATTTGAGTTGCATGATGAAGATTCAATAAAAAAAAGTTCTTTTCTTTCACATTTCAATTCTTGGTTCCTAATAAAAGCACAATATATTTTTAGTTGCACGTAGAATACATAACCATTTCATTTCTATGATTGCATCATAAACACATTATACAGAAAACATTTTCATATTCTTATCTCATCTGTTTGCCCCTTTCCCCCTTCCTTAGTTTCTGTTTACTTAACTAAAAGATGTGGAGATCTAGGCAGCAAGATTTTTTTCACAAGCTCTCAAATGTTTTCTTACAAGTTTCGGTTGCCCCTTGTCTTAATGTGTATCATTTCAAAATTTACATTTTAGGTAACTGATTTACTTGGAAAGCATTCAGATCTTATGGACGAATTCAATGATTTCCTGGAGCGTTGTGAAAATATTGGTAATTGTTTTTATTGTTTTATTTTTCTTCTCCTTAATATTATTATTGTATTTTCTCAATCCTTGAGACCATATTTGTTTTTGCAGATGGATTCCTTGCTGGTGTCATGAGTAAAAGTATGTTAATATACAATATATGCCTTATCCTCCAAATGTTTATGCATTTTATTTCATTTCTTGTTTTTGGGAAGGGCTTTCTGGTTTATAGACTTAAGAAACCATTCAGATTTGAAAGCTAATGTTGATTTATGCTGAGTATTTTGAAGAGTGTGGGAGAGGGGGGAGGTTCTTCCCATATATTAATGGTCAATATTGATGTTGCATGTATGTTGATTTCAGAGTCACTATCTACTGATGCTCATTTAGCTAGGCCATCAAAGTTGGAGGACAAAGACAGAGAGCACAAGCGTGATATGGATGGAGCTAAAGAGAAGGAAAGATACAAGGAGAAATACATGGGAAAATCCATTCAAGAACTTGACCTGAGTGACTGCAAACGTTGTACTCCCAGCTACCGGCTTTTGCCTGCAGATGTATGTATCTTCTATTTGATTTCTTTTCTTGTTGGCTTTGTCAATAATGTATTATGTTCTATAACTTGATTCTCCTCTCATTTTTTGCAGTATCCAATTCCTACCGCTAGTCAGAGATCTGAGCTTGGTGCTCAAGTATTGAATGACCACTGGGTGTCTGTGACTTCTGGAAGTGAGGATTACTCTTTCAAACATATGCGCAGAAATCAGTATGAAGAAAGCTTGTTCAGATGTGAAGATGACAGGTAAAACTTATGCATATTTTTTTGTGTGTTTACCTTTTACTTTGGTTAGCTCATTAATTTCTTATCTTTTGCGGGATCTGACAAATTTTCTTGATTTCCTTTATCTCTCCTGCCTCCTGGAAGTGTTCATTTTGGAGTCATTATTTTGTCAGATTTGGATATTGAATCATGGGATGATGATATATTTTTTTATTTCTAATGTAGATATGAGCTGGACATGTTATTAGAGTCTGTGAGTTCAGCTGCTAAACGAGCAGAGGAATTGTATAATAACATCAACGAGAATAAAATCAGTGTGGAGACTTTGAACCGTATTGAAGAGCACTTTACTGGTATGTGTCAGAATAACCTCAATCTAAAAGGTTTAATATATATATATAATTACTATTTTTCAATTATTAGAGCTTTATGAATTGATTTTGTCTGAGGTTACCAATTGCAGTTCTAAATTTAAGGTGCATTGAACGTCTGTATGGTGATCATGGTCTTGATGTTATAGACATATTGCGTAAAAACCCAACCCATGCCCTGCCAGTAATATTGACTCGACTGAAACAGAAGCAAGAGGAGTGGAGTAGGTGTCGTTCAGATTTCAATAAAGTATGGGCTGAAATTTATGCTAAAAATCACTACAAATCACTGGATCATCGTAGCTTCTATTTCAAACAACAAGATTCAAAGAATTTGAGCACAAAATGTAAGTTTATTTGCTTTTCTTTTTGTTTATATTTCTTGTTGATTTGATTATTTGACTTTCCATGAGCTCCATGAACAAGCAACAATTTGAATTAAAAGTTATATGGGTCAATTAGGCAATTTTTTACATTTTAGTTCCTCAAGCATTGAGACTATATGATGGTTGGTTCTGTGGGTACGAAGTCTGCCTTGACAAATATTGTGATACTGTGTATGAACAGATATTTTAGAGCTAGCTATGGCATATGACAAAAAAGCGCTTGTAATTCTTAAATCCTAATTACCTACACTTATGGCTACAATGACCAACACTGGCTGCTGGATAGAAAAGATTAATATTTTTAAGCTAACCGTTGGCATAAGCTTGAATTAAGTGCTCTTGTAGGTAGTGCAAAATGGATTCTAAAATGGTCATATATATCATCTACTCTTCAACTCTAATTTAGTCTTACCCGAGTGTTATTTAGAAAGTTTGAGATATGAATGTCCTTAGTGCCTTCTGCTTAATGTTTTTTGGAACTATTAAATTAGAAACACTAAATCATAGGCTGGGTCTGGGAAAGTTAGAGATAGATTGAGATTGCGTATAACTGTAATCCATGGCTTTAGTATGCTGAAAACATACTTCTTGAAAAACATCTAATTACCTCCAGGCGTATCAAGCAGTTGCTATGTTTGTTGTTGCAGATCTCGCAGGTTTTTAGATATAAATTATTCTTAGAGGGCATTTTCCTATCCACTTACTAAATGTTATTAGTTACAGTCATATAAAACCGTAGGATTGTGTCGTAAGTATTACACATATCATTGCATGTTTCAGTGTTATCTTTTTAGTCAGTTCTAAGACTTTATGTTTGACATTATACAGCTTTGGTTGCCGAGATTAAAGAAATTAAAGAAAAACAGCAGAAAGAAGACGATATTATTCAGTCTATCGCAGCTGGAAATAAACAGCCTCTAATTCCTCATCTGGAATTTGAATATTCTGATGCTGCTGGGATTCATGAAGATCTGTATAAACTTGTTCGTTATTCATGTGAGGAGTTATTCTCAAGTAAAGAGTTGTTAAATAAAATTATGAGGCTCTGGAGTACCTTCTTGGAGCCAATACTTGGTGTTCCTTCCCAGTCTCATGCTATAGAAAGGGCGGAGGATAGGAAAAGTGGGCATAATGTTCGCAATTTTGGTGTACCAAATATAGGGGGTGACAGAAGCCCTCATGGAGACTCTCTTTCAATGAATTCAAGGTTACCAAAATCTGATAAGAATGAAGCTGATGGTAGACTAACTGAAGCTAAGAATGTTCACCGGACTAGTATAGCAACCAATGATAAAGAAAATGGATCTGTTGGTGGTGAACTTGGTTGTAGAGATGATCCATTAATGGATAAAGGACTGAAAAATGTAGAATGCAATGATAAAGCCTCCGGATTTAGCAAACAATTTACCTCTGATGATCAAGGAGCTAAAACCAGTGTATCAATTGCAATAAGAGGAGAAAACAGCCTGAACAGAACCAACATAGATGTATCACCAGGTATGCTACAGACTTGTGAAATTGAAGCACTCAGTTCAATTCTTTTGCATTTCTTGTTTTAATTTATGTTGTTATATAAGAATCCTAAACATGTTTATTTTTGTAGCCCGAGCCCTTACTCCATCACAACCTACTGATATTGATGATTCTCTAGCCAAGTCTCAGGGTGCTAATGTACCATTGGTGGAGGTATGGGTTCTCAATTGAGGCAGATTTAGCTTGCTTTACAAGAAACGCTTAATGAGTTTTGATCTATTTGCTTTCTCTTTCTTTTTTTGTTTTTCCTTTTCTTTCTACATTCTCTGAAACCAAGGGATTTTTATTTATTTTTTCTCTAATTGATATTGGTATGCCTCACTGTTGTTTAACTTTGTATTTAAGGGATGCGACATGCCAACTCCAGTACCTGTTGCCAATGGTGTTTTAAGTGAGAGCAGCAAAGTAAAAACTCATGATGAATCTGCTGGGCCTTGCAAAATTGAAAAGGAAGAGGGTGAATTATCACCAAATGGTGACTCGGAGGAGGATAACTTTGTTGCCTATGGAGATTCAAATGTGCAGTCAATGGCTAAATCAAAGCACAACGCTGAAAGAAGGAAATATCAGTCTAGAAATGGAGAGGATGAATGTTGTCCTGAGGCTGGGGGTGACAATGATGCAGATGCTGACGATGAGGACAGTGAAAATGTTTCTGAAGCTGGTGAAGATGTCTCAGGCAGTGAATCTGCTGGTGATGAATGCTTTCGGGAAGATCATGAAGAGGAGGAAGATATAGAACAAGATGATGTTGATGGTAAGGCTGAGAGTGAAGGTGAAGCTGAGGGGATCTGCGATGCACAAGCTGGGGGAGATGGCACATCTTTGCCATTGTCAGAGAGGTTCCTGTCATCCGTGAAACCTCTCACAAAGCATGTATCAGCAGTTTCATTTGTTGAAGAAATGAAGGACTCAAGGGTGTTCTATGGAAATGATGACTTCTATGTGCTTTTTAGACTTCATCAAGTAAGGATAACGTTTTTCCCTGGTGTTTGATATTGAAATATCTTCCTTGGTGGATGTCATTAGCTCTTTTTGAACTTTGCAGACTCTTTATGAGAGGATCTTATCAGCAAAAACAAATTCATTGAGTGCAGAAATAAAATGGAAAGCAAAAGATGCTAGCTTACCAGATCCTTATTCAAGGTAAATTTTCACAACTTATCCTAAGTCCCCCATACTCCCCGCCACCCAAATGAGTGCATTACCCGTCTGTATTAATTGTCTCTACTTTTTTTAGATTTATGAATGCACTGTACAACTTGCTTGATGGATCTGCTGAAAATGCAAAGTTTGAAGATGAATGCCGAGCAATTATAGGGAACCAATCATACGTGTTATTCACCTTGGACAAGTTAATATACAAATTGGTCAGACAGGTATGTTGCCTTGTTATCTTATTTTTTCTTGCTTTTGACTTGTTTTCCTTTGATGGTTCTAATTTACCTTTTCTGCAGCTTCAAACTGTCGCAACTGACGAGGTAGACAGTAAGCTTCTCCAATTATATGAATATGAAAAGTCTCGGAAGCCTGGGAAGTTAAATGATTCTGTATATCATGCAAATGCTCATGTCATCCTTCATGAGGATAATATATATAGGTTACAATGTGTAGGTCCTTTGTGCCCTCTAAAACCAAAAAAAGATAAGTCAGATTTGTGAACTGGAGCTTGAGTTCTTCAGGTTAATATTAATTTCCTTTGTCATCTTATTGCAGTCCTCTAACCCATCACGACTATCCATCCAGTTTATGGACAATATGAATGAAAAGCCTGAGTTGTTTGCCGTTTCTATTGATCCCAATTTCTCCTTTTATCTGCACAATGATTTTCTGTCTGTCTTTCCCGGCAAAAAGGAACCCCATGGCATCATACTGCATAGGTACAGATTCAGCAGGATTTAATCTTTTTGATTTCTACTTTTCTCTTTTCTGTAATGATAATTGGGGTATTTGTTATATAAGCACGAGTATCGTTTACTGACCCGTGTTAATTCTTGTTTGTTAATTGGGGATTAAACATTTTTCCTGTGGATTTTTATATTTAGCAAACATGGAAATATTGACAACCTTTTCAACTAGGTTACACTGAGATTCTGCTTCTTATTTTGATGTATGCAGAAACAAACGCAAATATGGAAACTTAGATGAGCTTTCTGCTATATGCTCTGCCATGGAAGGTGTTAAAGTAATTAATGGATTGGAATGTAAGATAGCTTGCAACTCATCCAAGGTATGCTGCTTTTTAATACTTTTTGGTTTTCCATTTTTGACGGATTACTGCTATATTTACAATATCATGGACATAATCTTTCCTCCTTTATGTTCATCTTCTCTCTCTTGATCATGATATAGATATCTCCTCTTTCTTCCTCCAAGGATTTAAATTGTAGTTAATGTTGCAGTGTGGTTGAGCTGCAATTACAAAAACAGTGGTGTGGATTTAAGAATGTTGTCTGTCTAGTGTGGCATTCAAAGCACCACACATTGACAAGGCTATTGAATTTATTTTTCTGCTTGCTAATTTCTTTGGAACCAATGTTTAGAACAATGTTTTGTTTTTGCTTATTGGCAAGTTTCATCTGCAGATTTCTTATGTTCTTGACACTCAAGACTTCTTCTTCCGCCCGAGAAAGAAGCGACGAACGTCGGCGGGGACCACAACCTCCCAGTTTCGTAGGGATAGAGAGGAAAGATTCCGCAAATTATTGGCATGCTCATAATTTATATCTTCATGAATATTTGCTCTCTAACATCTCTATTAAAAAACAGCTGAGGAGACTGTCACATAATTTGATGTTTATAAGAGTCTTGGTGAAGCAACCTAGGAACCCTTTGGGTTCACAATTTTATTTGTTGTCATAGGTACTTGAATTTTCACATGTAAGTGAAGGAGGGAATATAGATGGGATGTGTAATATGTTTGAGGTCTCATGCGATGTGCCCTCTTTTGTAAATAGTTTGCTATATATTTGTAGAATATTTGTTTACCAAATTGTTCATTAGTTGCAAAAGTTACTTGGCCCTAGTTTTTTATACTTGATACTGTTCTTTGTTTTTTCATGTTTGTTCTTAGTTATTTTGCAATGTTAGCCTCAAAATGTGTTCATACTTTTATTTTTTGACCTTTTGCTTCTAACACCAATTCTTCATTGTTGAAGAGTAAAATTGTGACTGAGATTTTGGCTTTGACAAGACTACACAATGTTTTCATCTGGATTCAATTTGGTTTTGGATTATGTAATCGGTAAATGTGGCAGACAGTATAAAATATACAGTGACATTAACATTGGGCTTTGTTTTAAAATTAAAACAAAGTTCATTCTGATAAAGCTAATTTTGAACCATTGAATATGATTTAATTGTGTTTCAACTAATATCGGTTACAAGTTGGAGAAAACTTGTTTATGTTTATGTGAATTAGTGAACTCAGTCATTATCAAGATTCATGATATCTCAGAAGAAAAACACTAGAGAAGAAAAAATTATCATAGGGTAATCTCTATTTTTCCGTTAATTACAAAAATCGAATTCTTTTAGTAAAATGTAACTATTATATGATAATAATTTCTTGACTTAATGTCTTAGATTTTATATTATTATATTGATTTTTTTAACTATTTCTTTTAAATTTATAAACTTGTCTTCTGATTTTTTTTCTTATTTTCTTTATCACAGCAATTAATAGATTTTTTATCATATAATTACACATAAAAACTGTAACTTGTGCATATGACAAATTAATTAAACCAAAATGTTTAATTTATTAGATATTTAATAAAAAAAAGTATTGAATACTCAATAAAAAATTGATTGAAAAATAAAACTTATTTAAGCTTAACTTATTTATGTAAATATTCATTTAACATTTATCACCTATAGCAAGTCAAACAATCCCTATTTTTATAGTGACAACACTAACATTCTTTGTACCCTAATTTGTGAATTAGAATTTGGTTCTACATACTCTAAAAATAAGGTTAGTTCATTAAAATATAATTAAAAAAATATTTTTTGAGATATTTTATTGTGTGTTTCAATTATTAAAATTTCTTATATTTATTTACCTTAATTAAATAGTATGTATATTTTATTAATAAAAATGTGAAAAAAGTTTAAAAGTCATTAATAATGAATATAAATCGGTACATTGATTATAAAATTTTAAAAATTTAATCAAATTAATTGAATGAATTATTTTTATTGGTGTTGGAGAAAGAACTAGTTACTTTTTAAGGTTCTCAAAATAATTTTCTTAAGATAATGCCCAAATATACATAATTGGAATTTAAATATAGATATTTCTTTTAACAGAGAAGAGTAGATTTCAATCACACAAAAATGTCGACACTTGTAAAAATAAAATGGTGACTGATATATTTTATATTATTATAATTATTATACTTGCTTATTGGTTGATCATAATAGACTGGTCTAGGATAAAAAAGTAATAGTTAATTATAATATTTCTAAATTTCCATAAGCTATTTTATCCACTATTAATTCATAGTTATAATAAGATCACCTTCTATCTATCAATCAAGAGTATATTATCTGTTTTATCAACTAAATTATCTGCCATCTTTGTTGCTAAATTTTGCCCAAAAGAACCTTAAACAACTCAAAATCGAAGTTACAACCGAAGTTCTAATGTTATATGGAGGTTATGGTAATTACTCAGCCACGTTGATGCAATGCAAACACAGGAATCTAAGAGAAATCAAACCATCACTTCGTAACTTCCACTCCCTCCCTATCCTCCTCCTCCTTCTCCTCTCTCTCTCTCTCTCTCTCTCTCTCTCTCTCTCTCTCTCTCTCTCTTTCTCTCCTTCCTTTTATCACATTCTCATTTATTTCAATGGCTTCTGCTTCCATATCTGATCCTTCTCTCTCCACGAAGAAGAAAAGGGTAACCTTTATTCCTTACTGACTGTCCCATTTTTCTATATTTCTTCAATCTCTTTCCTCAAACCATTTTGTCACCTAATATTTTTTAACCTGTTGGATTAAAGATGTGATTTTTTTTAACCATGAAGTCATTGATACATTGCGTTGTTTTCTCTTTTGTTGGGTATCAAAGGGTAGCAATTTATTCATTCATTTCTTTTTCTAGTTTTTGGGGAAAAATTCTTTTTTTTTTCATTGTTTGGAAACTTTTAGCTTTCCCATTTCATTGGTTTTTTTGAGCTGTGAATATTCACACAAATGGTATAAAAAAAAGGCTAGCAATTTTTTCTTTCTGTCTTTTTCTGCTTCCGAAATTTTTATTTTTTAGCATTGTTTTGTGATTTTTGTTTTATTTCCATTTTTTGTTGGTTTATGGTTCTGTGATTGTTCAGACAAATGGGTCCGCGAAACTGAAGCAAATCAAGCTTGACGTTCGGCGTGAACAATGGCTTTCTCGAGGTACCACTGTGATCTTCATTTTCACCTGGAAACTGTTCATCGGATAGATGTTGTTTTCCTGTTATTCATTAATCCATCACTGATATTGATTTTACAGTATTGTTTTTTTCCCTTTTCTGACCAAACCATGAATGCTGAATGTCTAAACAATTTTTATACAGATAGAATCAATTTGGAAATTCCTTGTTTCTGTTAATTCTCTACAAATGACATCCTTTGTCTGTTTTGCTTGCCGCTGCTTTTGTCTTGGTTCCATCTATGGTTTCATAGTCTGTCCCAAGCCCTTGGAATTCTATGAAAAACTTAGGATATGTTTGGATTAAAGTGTTGGAAAGTACCTTTTTGGCCTCTTCCAACTTTAATAAAAACATGCAATTATCTATTTGATACACAAAGTAAAAATCACCTTGTGGAATAGGGCTTTTGTAGTTGTGTGCAAAATGTCCCGAGTTGTTTAAAAATATCACCGAAGTACTTTTGATGAAGACTTGGACATGTTCCATTTTTTATAGAGTAAATTACACTACTTCAGAGGTTTCATGAAATTATGCAAACTTTTCCTGCATTTTGCTGCCATGTAGCTTAAGTTTTTAGCTGAAGATACATGGTTAGTGTTATATTGCATTTCCAACAGCTTTCTTGCACTATCAACCTTCAAGGTTACAATTTTTTAAATGTAATTACACACGTATAATATAAATCTTCTATGTATGAAATGTAGCCTTCAAACTGAGAGGATCTTCATAGCTTGGCATGATTAGTTTTGGCAGGGCCAGTGCTACTCATCTGACATATTTGAAGCATCATGTGACCATGTTTCATTATTGACTCCAATTTTGTACGTAAAATCTAAAACAAAGTAAAGCTACAGTAATTTTCACTAAATACACAAGACTGAATTTATTCATCAAAGGAGTGTAAGAATGATCACAGTATTATATTTTAACTTAAAAGAAAGTATAATCAATAATTAATGAATTGTTTCAAAATCATTTGGAAGTTACTAAATTTTATTGTTATTTTGTCTGTTATTTTACGTTTTTTTTGTTAGTCAAAAAAGGAAGTGATGTTACCTCAAATGGAAGAGTTGATAACTGTCCTTCATCAAAGAACATTGCCAGTGAGGAGAATAGATCATCATTCAAGGAAAATGGGAGGAAAAGAGGAGAGGATATTGAAGGCTCTTGCATCCAGGGTAATGATTCAGGATCCATTGTAAATAACTCCATTCAAAATAGTTTTGATCTTGATGAGTCAGGGAGTGATTTCTTGGGGAGTAGCAGCAGCAGCATCATGAGTGCTTGTTTCTCAGGGAATGTCAGTGACAAAGAAGTGGATGGATGCCTTGATGACTGGGAGGTTGTTGCTGATGCTTTATATGCAAATGATAATCTGTGTTCTGTGGTTTCAGAGTCTTCTCCAGTTCAAGAGGCTGCCAAGAATCTCAGAGCAGATTTCTCAAAACCAGAGTTCAAATCAGCAGTTCCTGAATCACATCTAAATGGTCGAGCATGGAAACCTGACGATGCTCTTCGTCCTCAGTGTTTGCCAAACCTTTCAAAGCACCATAGTTCTCTGTTAAATCCAAACTGGCATGGTAACCACAAAACTGTATCTTGTGCATGGCAAACGATAATGTCACAACCACCTCAATGTCCCATCTGTTATGAGGACTTAGACATGACAGATTCAAGCTTTCTTCCTTGTTCATGTGGATTTCATCTCTGCCTATTTTGTCACAAAAAGATCCTTGAGGCAGATGGCCGATGTCCTGGCTGCAGAAAACCATATGATCATGCAGATGAGAATGTTGGATTCAGCATTGGAGTCAAGGCTTTCCACTTTTCCCAATCTTTCAGTATGAGTACAGGGTGCTAGGTCCTAGATCACAGATTTTGTTTCTGGAAAACATCATGTAAATGTTTGTCTTTCTCTTATCACTTGATTTATATGATCAAATATAGGAGATCAAGTTTCATCATGAGTATGATTATAGTGAATAGGTAGAGGTTTAAACCAAGCAGATAAACAAATTAGATCTTTGGTAAGTTTGATTTGCATTACCATTGTTTTTTTTTCTCATATGTTAATGCAGGAAACTGAATGTTTTTATTGTGAAAAAATAAAACAAGTTAACTTTGGAATTTACTTTTATTTTAATTGAACATTAGCCATGTTCTATCATTTTCTTTTTGGAATTCTGTTTATTTTGAGATGCAGAAATGGCCCTTGGTTATATTCAAGTATTTTTCAAAGATTTCATGTTTCAGGAACAAATAATCATAGTTATATTCTACAATTTACAAAATCATTGTATTAAGATTAAATAAAGGAATGTCAGATTTCTTTGATCACATTTTATATTTTCTATTGAAAAACTTAACAAAACCATTATTTTTTTTTAATCAAACTAGCACATATTTTATTGTTTTGGTAACCTTTTTCTATATGAGAATTCTTATCAATGAAGTAATGACATATTAAAATTATTCAGTAAATGGATGTTATATTCCTAATAACAATTAAGTGACATCATGGCTATTTTAATTGCTAAATATTTTTGGTGAACATTTGATCTTCTATCTATCAAAGTAACATTAGCCTAGCAACAACTTTTTGTGGCCAAACAATGTTGATAGAGAAACCTAAAGTAGGATCACTATGTTGTTTAATTGAAGAAAGTGGGTTGTCAGTGTTGTCTATAATTCTTTGCTATATCCATGGAAATTAAAATATTTAGTCATGGTTTAAGACCTAACATAAAAGTTAATCTTTCTACTACCATAGTTTTAGACAGAAATCCCATGTTCCAACTAAGAGTTTGTCAAACATATCAGTTAAAAAAATAAAATGTATTTTCATTTCACCCTCTTTACTGAAATTCATATTTTGAGGATCCGATTATTCTTTTCATTTTTATCTGACTTTTATTTCTTATTTTTTTTCCCAATTTTAGTTTTCATATTTAGAAACTTCTAGGTTTTTGACAAATTCTTAATTTTGGATTTTTATATTTTATACTGTAATTAATTAAATTATTTTTTTATAGGATCTTAAACGGCTATATTAAGTCTAATGTTTATAAAATAAAAAATAATGAAAAAGGATAATGTGATCTAACGATCATGTTTATTATGAAATTAGAGTATTTGTATTATAAGAATCATACATAAGCTTATAATATTTTTATTGAAATATCTTACATGAGATAATATTTAAGAATTTATATCATAAAAGTAAAAGTATTTTTTAATATGCATTTTTAATATAATTAAATAAAAAATACAAAATGGTAAGATTAAATAAATTAATAAAAATATCTAATTGTTGACAATTATATTGTTTAACCTCAATGTATTTATAGTTCTTTAATTAATATTAACCTAAATATTTTTAGATTAACAAGTATTTTGTTATGTAACTAATATTTTAAATGTGATATTAACTACTAATTATAAATTGTTAATTTCTGTTAAATGGAAAGATCTCTGCCAATAATATACAAGAATAATAATAACATTATATAAAAAACACTACTAACAATTTTTTAATATGTGATTAAAGCATAAGCACGCAGCACACCTAAATGTACATAAGATTGGTCTGACATATACTAAAGTTTGCAGTTTGTACATAGTTGACTGCAATACTTTGACTTTTGACGATTATTTTGTGCCATGAAAATTTACTTAAATTCTAGAAAAGTGTAACATAAAATAACAAAACACGTTTTGTTGCATGGAAATTGGCATGGAAAGAGACAAGAAATGGTGATATATTATTTTAATACCGAAAAGTTTAACTTTCATTAAAAAATCAATTAAATAAAATGCACACACTCAAGTTTAGCTGTAAGTTATGGCAAGCTTTTGGCTTCCTTCTGTTTCTCAAAAAATTAAAGACTTTAAAAAAAATTAATTTTTAAGAAGACTCTCCAAACTATCATTAATATATGAATTATTTTTGGGAAAAAAATTCTAAAAACGAGTTTGCAAAAGTATTTTATATAATTTTTTTTATTTTTAACAAGTGTGAGTTAATTTTAACTTCTAAAAAAATTCATTTCAAATATTATTTATTTTAATAGACAACACATCTTTGTTTGTGAGAAATTATCACCTTTCACACTTTTTACATATATTTTGTTTTCATTTTTTCATGGAGTAAAGTTAAAAAAATTGTAGCTCAAGCTAAGTAATTAATTAATGAATGAAGCAAGGATAATTATTAAAGAATATAAAAAAAACATTAAACTTTATTTTCTACTAGGTCAAAACGTGTTTTAAATCCCTTAATTTTTGGTAAAAAACATCTTAATTCCTGTATTTATTTTTAAATGCATACATTTTATAACTTGTGAATTTTACCCACTCTAGTAGTTTTTTTTAAGTTCTATAAAAGGCAACAAAATCACCAATTATAGAAAATTATAAAAATTAAAATTATCATTTTTACAATATACAGACTGAGATAAATTTGACGAAAAATGAAAAAACCTAAAACACATGATACCCTTTTTAATCAAGAGAAAAATTTCATAAAATGTAAGAATAAATGTTATTTAACCATTATCCTTATAGCAAGCATTAGTAAGACCTAAAGAATGTTCTTGGTTTGATTCATAACCTTTCATCATGGTTCTGAAGAATATATTTCTACATGTGCATAGATCATTGGGTTTCTCACGCATTATATTTAAGATTAAATTCTTAACACATGAAAATGGAAAATCAAATTTGAATTTTCTCTTGCAATAAATATTGTTGAAGTTAGACACGTTCCTTGTATCCAACCAAGAATATTAAATTAGATACGAATTCTATAAAATAATAAATAAGAAGTGTCATGTAATAGTGTAATGAAAATTCAAAGCACATGGTCACAATGGTATCTGACTTCAATGCATCATAAACCAAACCGAAAGTGGAACAGGATTTTGTTTTTCACTCAAAAAGTGGAAACGTTTTAGCATCCAAGGTTAAACTATTGTTTTTCTTCACCTTTTCAAAACACACAGAGAGAGGTAATAACAGTAGAAACACATAATAAGAAGGTTCCTTGTAGAACTCAGTTTACTTGGTCACACGAAATCATAAAAAAACGCGTTTATTCACCAAAAGAAAAATATTACTAACAAACGCGTTTCAATTCTTGTGTTCCATTGGTTTATATGTGTATAGAATTATATACCCTTTTGCCTTTTCTCTTGCTTTGTCAAATCCATTTCTCTCAATTTCTCTTTTCTTGATCCATTTTGTTCTCTCAATTGAAAAGGGTAGCAGTGAATTAGTGATGTTTCTCTGTAGATCATTTGTGCTTGTGTTCTCAGCTTGCTTGCTTCTCTTTCCAGCCAATGGAATCAGATCTTTTGCCACAGAAAATGGTTATCAAACTGCGGTTGAAGTTGGTTCCTTTGTGCAGTTCAGAGAGGCCCCAGAATACAGAAACCAGCAAAAGTGTACTCTGCTTGAAGCAAGCAATGAGCCAATGGCATCATGTGATCCTTCACTTGTGCATATTGCAATGACCATTGATTGGCACTACTTGAGAGGGTCTATTGCTGCAGTACACTCTGTTTTGAAACACACTTCCTGCCCTCAGAATTTGTTCTTTCACTTCATTACATCAGATGCAAGATTGGAGAGCAGGGATGAGTTTGAAAGGATTGTTCACACCTCCTTTCCTTCCTTGAGATTCAAAGTTCGTGTGTTTGAGCAAAGTCTTGTTGGCAATCTCATATCTCCTTCGATTAGGCAAGCACTTGACAACCCTCTTAACTATGCAAGAAGTTACCTGGCTGATTTACTTGATCCCTGCATTGAGAGGGTTGTGTACTTGGACTCTGATGTTATAGTTGTTGATGATATTCAAGAGCTTTGGAAGGTTTCATTGACAGGGTCAAGGGTCATTGGTGCTCCTGAATATTGCCATGCAAACTTCACCAGATACTTCTCCTATGAGTTTTGGTCTAGTGCTGAGTTTTCTGAGGTGTTTCAAGGGAAAAGGCCTTGTTACTTCAACACTGGGGTGATGGTGATGGACTTGTTGAGGTGGAGAGAGGGTGATTACACAAGGAAGATTGAGAAGTGGATGGAGATTCAAAAGGAGAGAAGGATCTATAAGTTAGGGTCACTGCCTCCTTTTTTGTTAGTTTTTGGTGGTGATGTTGAGGCTATTGAGCATAGATGGAACCAACATGGTCTAGGAGGGGATAATGTTAGAAATAGTTGTAGGACTTTGCATCCTGGTTTAGTGAGTTTGCTACATTGGAGTGGTAAAGGGAAACCATGGACAAGGCTTGATGCTAAGAAGCCTTGTTCAGTGGACTTTCTTTGGGCACCTTATGATCTCTATATACCTACTCAACATCAGAGAGTTTCTATTGGCACAATGCATTCACCATTTTAGCACATAATTTCATGTTGGTTGATCTAATTCATTTGTTCTGATTTTTTCTTTTGTATAGACAGAACAATCAAAAGATTTTGTAATGTTTGTTGATACTTTTTCAATAGTATATAGTCACAGAGAATATCACACGGAACATGTCAGATGCAATTGGATAAACTGAGTTTAGTTTTCATGAGTTAAGCTACTGATGATCTGATCCAATGAAAAAGCACTGTTTAGACAAAATTTAGATATACTTTCTTCGAATCAAAAATTGAAATTTTATTTGGATAATCCTTGAAACAAAAGCTTTCATTAAAGGATTATATAAATTAGAAAGAGATATTTAACTTTGATTGAAGAATTCTGTACAGTTGTTTGTGTTGTTTTTCCATCTAAACGAAAATTCATTTTCATTGTTTGTGTAGTAAAGGTTGTACTAAAACATTATGTCAAATTTCAGTTATGATTAAAGAATAGCATAAAAAATTCTGCTCCCCTATTTTCTTGTTTAGCTTAGAATACTCATGAGTCTTAATTAAATGAAAATAGGACTTTAAATTAGGCACTTAATAGTCTATTGTTTCATATATCAGTTCCTCTTTTTCATATATCAGTTTTCGTTTCATTTAAAATAATTAAGCAAGTGAAACTAGAGTAATACTTTCTCATTTTTATATAATGTGAAACTTCTTATTCATATTCAAATATCTGACAATCACTTTCTCTAGTACCGAGTTCTTTTCATTCTAATGCATTTTCTTTAAAGCCAAAGTAAGCAGATACATTTCTTAATCATAAATATCTCAATTATGATTCTTACTTGTACTGGTATTTGTTGAAACAAAACATATTTAGACGAAACTCTTATGAGAAACATTTTTTATACAGTAAATCCACAAATCTAAAAAGACTTTTGAAACTTTTAAAAAAATATCTTTCTCTGCCTTGAAGTACTTCTTTGTCTTAGGTGAAAACTATTCATTTAAGTAAAAAATTATTAATTGCCTAGTGTATAAACAATTTTGAAATATAATAGAATTGGATAGATAGAAGCTTTTGGACAATGAGGAAGTAAAAATTATTTTTTTCTTTTTCTTCGCTTATAATATAGAGTATGACTAGTTAACTCTTCATTTTATTAGGATTAAATGTAATAAATCAAACTTGTTTGATTTATATGTTAAAATATTTTATTCGACGTGAGATCACCCTGAAAAAATATATCAATGAATATATTTATAAACTAAAATATTTTATTTGATGTAATAATTTCTATGAAATTTAATATTTTAATAAATATATAATAGTTTAACAGAAAAATGTCAAAAATATTATCTTAAATTTATAAAACAATTATAATTTTGAAACAAAATTAAATTGTTATATGGAAACATGGTTTAGAAGAGAGGAAGTATAAGAAAAGGACAATAATAATAAGCATACACTTTTATTTGGTGTATATCTATTTAATATTTTTGTATCACATTATATATCTTATGAAATTTATAATTTTTCTTTGTTATATCTGGTTGAAGTGGATATAAAAAAATTAGATGTAAATAAATTATTTTCCATAATTAATATCGTCCAAATCATTCTATACAGAGTAGTTATTATAAAAGTGAAGATGTGATTTTAAATTCTAAAAATTGAGGATGTGAGTGTGATATAGTTGTTGACTGTTAAAGAAAAAATAATTATTAAATTGTGGGTGGCAACCCTTTTGTCTGAAAGAAAAGATGCTAGTTATGAGTTAGCTGTAAGTCACAGAAGCCAAAATGAGAAGAGCAGTGTTGGAAGAGCAACTATGATTATACCACATTATGATCTAAGGAATACCACATGCCTAAACATACAATATTGGAACAATGTCTTGCTGGCTAATGTGTCCGCTTCCACAAAACAAATGCTAAAGGACACTGTCCATGGCAAATTCACATCACGTGCTACATTTCGAAAATGTTTAATCATAATTTTAGTTCAATGGAGGCTAATTTTTATTTTTATACTCCAAATTTAAAAGCATTTTTTAGTTTTTTTAATTGAAAAAAAATATACTTTATATCTTTGTAAAATAATTAGGAATTATGTGGAAAGGAAGAACATTATTAAATTATATTATGTTTTGAGAAGATTATTGATAAATAAAAATAAAATTTCCTTTAGAAAAGTGGACTGGTAGAAAAGAAGCAGAAGGAATAACACTAGTAATTATTAATAAATCATTACATCTTAAGAATTATTTTTCAAAATCCCTCCACAAAAATAAGTATTGAATATGTTGTTCATCCAAGTGGTATTAAATTTGGTTCTCTTCGAGGTTTTGAATTCAAATCAAACTCTTATACTGAGTTAATTATTATTAATAAAGACGATAGATGTTCATGTTTAGGAGTTTCAGTATCGTTAATCATCACTGACCACGCTACGCCCTGGTTGCCACACAAAAACAGACTCGAAGTAGAGTATTCGTAAACAACTTCGATTACTTTGTTGATAAATTTATTATATTGAAACATATAGAACTAAATATTAAATCAATTGAAATAATTTTCAAAAATCTTATAAAAAATATAAAATAAATTTTAATTAGTCAAACAAAGTTTCTGGAGACTTGAAACACCAATGTGTCCCAAGTAGAGAATTTCATCCCCACTCCATCGGGATTCGTCAAGAAAGCTGACTCCAGTTTCTCATCATCATTCAACTTGAATAACTTTTTTTTGTGAAGATCAACTTTAATACCTTGCAAATAGTAGTTTTATTTTTACTTTTCAATTACTACACTGATAAGAAACAGGAAAAATAAAATTAAAGAGAGCAGTCAGAACATTTCTCTTTGGATGGCACACAAAACCGAAGAGAGAAAAATATCTCCGTGAGCCTCACCCACCCTGGATTTGGGTTGAAGAAAGGCTTTCTTCTTCTTCTTTATGTTTTTTTCAAACATGTGTGCACACACAAATTATTTCTATACATAAAACAAGGGTTTGTTTGGAAACCAGTTTCCTCCATGTTAATTGGAATCGTTAAACCCTGTGACTGCTGAACATGGCTTCAGTGAACCATTAACCCGTTATTAACATAACCACTCACCAATTCCCAAATAAAACGGAAAAGGGAGAGGAGGCAGGGTATGTGATGTGAAAGATGAGAAGTTATTGCTGACTATTCATTCTTACATTAATGATTTAGATTAGTTTTAGTTAATCTAATATTAATCATTTAAAAAGATTAAATGGTCGAGATTGGTTCTTCACACTTGATACAACCTAAGTAGAGACACATACAATTATTGAAATGATTTAAGGTATGTGTAGAGGGGCTTTTCCACAAGAATTTTTATGATGAAATTAATTTTTTTATAAATTAAAATTAATTTATAGAAATTACTTCATATAATTTTTCTAAATTTGTATTTTTCTACTTTATACCTAAGTTAATTTTAACTTGTAAAAAAATATTTTATTTTTTTCTTCTTATGGAAAAGTTTGTTCAAATAGAGGAAGACCCTTAATGCACCTTGCATAACATCTTAAGTAGAATGAGTATGGTGCTCTATTCATGTAAGCACAAACATGACAGGGGCATGCTTTAATGCTTGGTATGATTAATCAAGAGAAAGAGAGGCAGAAGCAAGGAGATTATTTATTCCAAACTCAGACATTTTTCATTGAACGGGAAAATTTTTATGAGAAGGGAGAAGGGATGAAAAGAAATAGAGGAAGAAAAGAATATACATGTCTATCTATCACCTTCTCTACAACAGCCCAACAACACAACTCAGATGCAGTCTATTTTCCAACCCTCTCAAGTGGTGACCCAATAACATACACCTGCCCACAGAAAGAAAATCTCAAGGTGATTAGACACAAAAATAGTTAATATCTACTGATTATGCAAAGGACGGAAAATATGTCTATATGTGCTTACAAAATGTATGGAAACTTTTAAGAATCATGTATATCAGTTTTGGCTTGAATCACTGATTCATAGGGAAGCAAAAACAATGGTAAAAAACCAGTTAAGGAACCGGTTTGAACCAGGTTTTAGAAAATTGTAGGACGTGTAATATGACCCTTTTATGCTATTTTAAAATTTCACCTAACATATTTTTCTTATTTTTATATTAGTTTATTATTAGATATTATATACAATAATAAAACATTTATTTATTATTTATTGGTTCGACTCTTATTTGAAATGTGAATGTGAAACCGTGTTTTCACCGGTTCAATGGATAATCCAGTTTCGATAACATTGATGTATATAATTAATTTTAGAACATGAATCGCTTGGATCTACACTAGCAGTTTAAAAGGGCAATGAAAATAACACGTACTAACCAGAAAAGCAACTTCGCTAGGTAATCCCGAGAAGTGGCTACTGTATTACTAAACTCCTCACCACTGTCCGAGTGATTGTCTATGTTTCCTTCCACTGATTGTTCCGTCAAATTAGAGCTAGCATCATCTACAAAGAATCTTCTCAATATGTTCTGAACAAGTTGGTGAATTATATCCTCCACTTCTACTGACGAAGGCCGAGACAGTTCACTCACCTGTCACACAAGTTACACAACACAAGATTCGTAAAGTAAAACAAGTGACAGTACCTTAATTAGTGGAAATGAGCGAGAGAGAGGAGTGAAGGGACTTCTTGCAAACTTTCAATTGCAATGGAATACAGATTAAATAGAAGCAGCGAGGCATTACCATATCAGGATCCAGAGACCGAAGATATTCCAACAAATTGTTCCAGTTTCCCTTGTCATGTTCTAATTGCATCATTTCCTGCTTTTGGGCATTCAGCTCCTGAAAACACAAGGCAACGTATCTACATCACTTTTCATTCTTTGAGCTTTCCCTTTAAACGATCCCATGAGTTATAAAACACTTCTTCCGTCCGTTTGGAGCACAGACTAAAGAGAGTGAAAGCAAAGCCATCCTTAGACTACACAAAGGGAGCGGTGACTCCTTACCCATTAATTAGATCATGCCATTGTAAGCCTTCAAAGGCCCAAACAAACATTCCTTTTCGTTCTCGCTAAAAGAAATTTCCTTAGCGTTGTCTACCTTAATAACTTTCAAGGTAAATGAAGCAAGTCTCACTATACTTAGTTAAGGCACATTTGGATGGAATGAAGCAAGTCTCACTATACTTAATTAAGGCACATTTGGATGGAGGATTTTAGAGCAGAGGTGTAGGAAGGAGTAAATTTTTCTTCATTTTACATAAAAAAAACCCTTGCTTGCAAAATTTTATAAAGAAAAGGAGAAAACAACAAGGCACTATCGTCCATTGTTCATTTTAAATAATCATTTGAAAATTCTCTCAACTAAAAAATGAAAAAAATAATCTCTTTCCATTCCCCTACAGAATCCCTCATCATCCAAAACAAAAGTGATTATCAGCAGAAACCATAAAGAACCAAGTATATTTGGCAAGAACAAAAGAATGTATTTTACACGCTCTAAATAATAATTCACTCATTAATATGAGATCCTCGTTCCAAATTCCAAATACTCCAACTCAAAATCCAACTTACCGGACATACACATAAGAAGAAAACATTTTAACACCCTTATAAATGCAGCTAATCAACAATCATTGCGTTTAAAAAATTAGACTTCACAGAAAAAAAAAAGGGTTACCTCCGTCAAACTTGTCAACTCAGACTGCAACTGCTGGATGTAACTCAAAGCTTGAGGAGGCAAATCACCAAACTCTTTCAGGCTACCATTGCCACTGCAATTTTCGAAATGATTAACAACCTTAATTTTCTCATTACCCTCTGCTTTTGCTCCATCCTTCACCTCCAAAACCTCCAAAGGCGTTCCAAAATCTGACCCTTCATCCCTGGAACCCGATATATCCAGATTCCTTGTAAGAGACATTCTGTACTCTGCATTCCACAGAGTATACCTAACAAAGAAGAGAAAAAAAGTTCAATCAAAACAAAGTCCTTCAATCTAACACAGAAACTATCCAGTGATTGCCCCTCCCAAAATCACACACTTCACTAAATCTTAAAAAACATATTAACTAAATTTATCATACATTTTTTCATTGTGTCACTGCCTTGGACCTTAAGAGATAAACTTCTTACAAAGCACTTACAAGGGGAAAAGAACAAAATAAAATGAATCAAGCTTTTCACGTGAGTAATAAACATTTTGTGCACTTTAACTTCTGCAAAAACTCTCTTATCTAACTTCTTCAAAAGTTAAGGAGCATAATTTGATTTTAAACTCTACGGCAAGTTTTTCCTTAATATAAATCTCCACAAACACTTATAGGATAACAAAACAAAGTATGCATTGAGCTTCTCCATTTCTGCGTATGCAAGAAACTCAATTTATACAGAAATTTAATTAATTCATTTTTCCTTTACAAGTACTTATAAAGATTTCTTTTTTCCAAACAAAACAAACCTAATTCATCTTACCTTAACATTTCCTTCTCCTACAAAGGAAAGACTTAGAGAAGAAAAAAACACAAGAAACTAAATTGAATTGAACCTCCCGTGAGCTATAATGAGCTAAAATGAATTAAGCTCGTTATGATACAAGAGAAGTAGTTTAGTTCATGTTAGCTTCTTATTTTATGAGGTACATAAAATGAATTATGCTTCTCTTGTAACCTAAAACCAATTCGTGCAATTGTCTTTTACAAGATTTCTCAAACGAAGATGAAGTACACAAGTTGATTTAGCCTTGTTAGCTCACAAGAACAGTTCAATTCACTTTACCTTCTTATTTCTTCCTTTACAAGTGCTCAAAGATGAAATATATAAAATGAATTAAGCTTCTATCTCGTAACCTAAAATCAATTCATACACAGATTGATTTGAGCTCAATTTATTTTACTTTCTTATTATCTTCTTCTACGAGTGCTCAAAGATGAAATACATAAAATGAATTAAGCTTCTCTCACAACCTAAAATCAACTCATGCACTTGTCCATTACAAAATCTCTCTCATCAAACTTCTCTTAAAGATGAAATACTTAAGTTGATTTTAGCTAGTTAGCACACGAGAGAAGTTCAATTCATTTTGCCTTTGTTCCAGGAATGTTTAAGGAGAAATTCATCGACAACAAGAATCTTATACATGAACGGATTTGGTCATGAGATCAGTACTAGGGTAGCAATTGAAACACTGATTGAGCGAAAAATGAAATCTCCAACAAATTAATTAAACAAGAGCGTTGCTGTTCGTTCGTTACCCGGTGACGATGGAGGAGAAGAGGAGGCGGTGGAGCGGGTGTTTGGAGACGGAGACGGTGACAGCGAAGTGGTCGGAGGGGAGGAGGCCGAGCATGGTGGAGATGGTCTGCTTCATGGAGTCGCGTGCGGCGGGGGATACGCCCTTGGAGATGGCGGAGTTATCGAGGGGCTCGATGCGGCGGAGCATGGCGGCGATGACGGTGAAACCGCGGTCGAAGTTGCGCGTGGAGACGGCGTCGTCAGAGAAGCCGTCGACGAGGCAGCAGGGGAGGAAGCGGCGGCGGCGCGTGAGCGGAAGGAGGTGAACGCAGGGTGGCGGAAGAGGAGGAGGCTTGGGAGGGAGAAACTGAAAGAGTGACCGGTCGGTGACGCGGGGGTGGATGACGGGCCGAAAGGAGAGTGCCATGGAATCGTGCTACCGCGGGTGAGATAAATCCCAGCTTATCTTTCTATCTCTCTCTTTCCTTCTTCAAACGCTGCGTTTTTATTTGCAGAGTGTTCTGCTCTCTATCAGTTATTATTTCCCAACTCTACCAACCAGTTCGGTTCGGTTCGGTTCGGTTCAACCGCTCTAACACTGAACCGGATTCTTTGCGCGTCTTTGCAACCGTCCATTAATTATTTTAAGAAAGTAAAGCACCAATTTATCTATTATATAATTATTTAATGCTTTGTTAAACTAAGAGAATATTTTACATTTTTAAGCTTTTATGTATGTTTCTAATTTTTTCATTTATTTTGGTCTTTACACTCATGTGTTATTATAAACATGGCCTTTAATTTTGAAAATCTCACGTAGCCTTAAATTTAAATGGAAGATGATTACACTAAATTTATCATTAGATATTTAATTTAATTAATTTCTTTTAATCTATTAATTATAATTAAACAGTTTTAATTCTAGTAATACAAATTTGGCATGGTTTTGAGAAAAGAAACACGGCAAGTATATGGTATTGAATGCATTATTTCCCATCTAATGCTCAATTTTATTAAAAAATAATAATAAATATATTTTTTTTATTTCTGAGTTATTCTTAAAAAAATATTTCGTTAATAAATTAAAATATATAAGTTATGTAGAACATTCCAATAAAAAAATGTATAGGAATGAATTTTACTTTATTTTTAATAAAAATATAAGAATTAAATAAATATATATAAAAATATAAGAATTAAATAAATATATGTAAAGTTTAAGGACAAAACATAATTTTTAAAAGTAATTTGAAACTTTTAACCCAAAAAATGTTAAAAATTATTTTTAATAAATGTATTTTCACATATTTAAACAAACTCTTCTATAAACAAATAGTTTAACATATAATTAGAAACCTGTATTCACACATGCAGGAATAATACATAGAAAAAAAATGTGTTTACTTTTTACTGTTTTAAAAAAATAGTTTTGTGGTTTATTTTATTTTTCTCAACTTTATTTATTTATTTATTTATTTTATTATTGGCCATCATCATCTATTACTTTGCTTGTGTAGCAATAATTGTTTGATTGGTTTTATATTCAAGCAGTTTAGTTAAGGAAAAGTGGAAAAAATAATTCACTTGAAATTTATAAAATAATAAAAGAAAATAGCATTATTAAATTTAATTTTAATAAAAAAATTGTCACACGAGAAAACGTGTATATATAAGAGATAATTTAGGTATCTCAACCCCGTATACAAAATAAAATGTTTCTTTAAAATAACAAAATAAATAATATAAATTGTTTTATGACTAGTGTAAAAAAAATTGTTCTATAGTTTTTTGTTATATGATTTGATTTCATATTTCGTACTTTTAATATTATTTATCAGCTTTCATTTTATAATATTTTTTTGTGTTTTATTGTTTGTTAATTATTTGATTATGTAATTTGATGACGAATGAAAAATATGATTGTGATCAGATTAATTATATCCAGGTTCTCAATTTATTTACTTATTTTTAACTACGATCCAATAAAAAAAATAACTAGGTTTTTATCTGAATATAAAAGTATTTTTCATCAAAGTATAAATTAAAAAAATTATGCATTAATACACATTTTACATAATTACAGATTCCCCTATCTAGTGATCGTTTTGAATTTGAGAAGAAGAATCTTGTGATGTTGCTGTTTCTTGCATTCCCAACCTCAAACTACAACACCAAACCCAATCAATTAATGAAAAAGTACATAGAAAATAAAAATATATATATTAATATTCTTTATATAATATTTTAATTTAATTTTATGTGAGTTTTATTGTGACATATATTTTTTTAATATGTTTTTTCCAACTTTTATTTAAATGTTAGACCCTTATAATATCCACGTTTTAATTAATATTTTATTGAATTATCAAACAGAAATATAATTTAAAGTAAATTTTTTTATTTTTATAATCTATGAAAAAAGTTTAAATTTTATGTTATATTAGCATACTCACAATTCTTATAAGATATATATCTTAAATTTATGATTTTATATAGACTTCCATAATATAAATACTCTCATAAGATAAGCATGCCATAAATATTGCTTACATAACATATAATTAATATATGTGTCAATATAATCATATTTTTTTCTTAACAATGTTTTTGCCAATTTAATATAGAAGATTAAATGAATCTAATAAAAAAAATAAAATAGTATAATGATATTGAAGTATAATTTAAAATTAGTAAAAGAAATAAACTATCAAAGAAAGAAACAAAATATTGTCTTATTGTTTAGAAATTGTAATTATAAAAACCAATTATTATATATATATATATATAAATTGTGATTTTAGTTCTAGGGAATATAATATTTTTAAATTTATAATAATATCTCTATTACATCTTTGATATCACTTTTGGGGACAAAATAAAATTAAATACAAAGTTTTTTCACTAAAAAAAATGAAAAACAAGATAAGGAAAGGATAAGTATGTATGATAAAACAAAACAAAACATGTTTAACTTGTAGTAAGTGTAGAATAAGAACATCATGAAATTGGAATCTGAAATCTGAAATTTGAAGGATTGAATCATTGAAACAGAGAGTTATAGAAAATGAAAATGAAATGACAATAAAATGAAACAAGAAGTATGCATCTAAAGTAGGTCCCTTTCCAATTTCTAACACCAATAAAACTCACTAAGATACTTCAAAATGGACCACTTTTACAATCTCAAAGTGTGGCTTATATTCATTGCTAACACCAAATGCCCTTTATCATGCTTTACTCTCAACATCACAAATCAAAATTATTTTAATTTTCAATAAATAATACTAAATTTAATTTCCAAAAATATTAATAGTCCTTAAAATTAAGAAATAAATAAATAAATCTTTGAACTTTATTAGGGTTTTCTAAATCTCTAAAATCAACTCTCTTTTTAAGTTTAAAATGTTTAAATCCCACATAATATTTATAAATCTTTATGGTAATTTTACATTTTTCAATAAATTAAAACTAATAAGATTAAGAAAAAAAATTCTTTAACAGTTGATGATACATATCAGTTTGCCAAAAGTTTTTTTTTTGGCTTTCTTTCTATCTCAAAATTTATAAGTCAATTCCCTAACACGAATTATACGTATATTATATAGATGTTAAAGTGGATTATTAGCTGCTTGAATTTTGAGTTTTTCATATTTAAAACTAAAAGTTGATAAATCTTTTTATACTATACTTAAATAAAATTCTTATTGATAATTTTTTTAACCTAAATATTCAAATTCTCTATATTAAAATTATTGGATAAGTGTTGAATAGAACTTCCATTACTCAATTATTTACATAAACAACTGTATAGAAAGCTTAAACAACATGGCACTGCACCAGTTTTGTTGAACTTTTTCTGAGAAAAGTAACTTTTATAAAGTAATTATTTGTTTCGGATGCTGAAATCTGTTTAATCTCTTTGTAATTCATAATTTACAACTTCCAATCACGTCAAAAGTATTTTTTTTTTATGTTCAAATTATAATTTTTAGGGTTCTTCAGCAAGAGATTTGGCCCACTAAAAAGGTGTTATTATAATTTAATTTTAGCACATTCAGCAGTGTTGTGAAAAAACATAACATGATGGGACAAAAGGTTCATGTGTTACCGTTGATAGTGTAGTCTTCAACGAAATAATTGTAAGTAGTTTATTATCGGTGCAATAATAAAATTTGACCATGAATAGTAAAAAAATTAAGTAGATTTGATGGGTTTAGGACTAATACCTAAATTTAAGACTAGTTTAATATCACAATTATTTTGTTAAAAAAAATTAATATATTTTTTATACAAAGGACTCGATATTTTAACTTAAATATAAAATTAAATATTTATGAATAGTTTGACACTAAATAATTTAATAGATTTAATAATTTTATTGTGATAAATTTTGATATTATATTAAAAAGTGTATTTTATATTTAATTCAATCTCAAATTAACTTGTAAAATGAGGTGTGTATTCATTTATCCACGTAAATATAATTTCTAATTGATATTATATCTCTAACAATGAAAAATAAAAAAAATTATGAAATAGGACAAATATAAAATTAAAGGAATCTAAATTAATAAAGATGAATTCTATTATATTTTTTTTATAACATCATGCAAATTAACATAAATTAATGGCATATCTTTATTATTGAGTATGGCAGATGACTTGCAAAGTTGATTTAATATTTGATGATATTTTATTTCTAATTTCTCAATGAATTAGTTTGATATAATTTTAAACTTTTTGATTAATATTTTGGGCAATTTTTGTGAGATTTGGTTTTCTATCTCGTAGACATATTCATTTTCTTTTTCTTTCTTTTTTCTTAGATTGAATTTATTTGTTCTTTTCACAATCAAATAGTGTCAGAAATGAGGATTAATTCTGATAAATCATAATTTATAATAAAGTAAATCTATTTCTTTTTCTATAAAATTTAGTTTTTTTAGTTTTCTCTTTAAATGTTTAAATTTTTCACAAATTTTATACAATGATGTTTTATCAAGATTAATATAGATTCAAGAAATATCTTCTTATCTAAGCATTCTTGTCTACATTTTATTTGCTTATTAACCGTATAATTCGCAATGATTAACATACAAGAGGGTCTTAATCTGATCATAACATAGGTGGAAATGAAAGATAATTTGTGATCAATGATCAAATCATGGAAAATTGGACAATTTTTTTTTTATCAAATTCACAAAATTAAGTTATACGATAAACACATAAAAATGTAAAAAAAAATTTATTTAGTTTTTAAATAATAGTGTGAATAAGAAGAACATTCATTTAATTTAGATTGGAGCTAAAATGACAATCAAATTTTATATTTTTTAAGATAACACAAGCTTGGTTGCATTGTTCATCTTTTTGTGTGGGCCTGGCCCAAACTAGTTATAAAACTTAGGCTTTTAATTCCTTCACCTCTACAATTACTATTGCACGCCATACCAATAGTGAATATATGATATGTTCTTCAGGTTATTCAATCTAAAATATGTTTATAGAATTTATAATCCAAAAATATATTTCATATTACCTTTTGGATTGTTTAATATGAAATATATTTTTGGATTATGAATTCTAAAAGCATATTTTAAATTGAATAACCTGAAAAACATATCATATATTCTAGAAAATTTGTTTTGAAAAATATTTTCTAAAAACTTGTTTCAAAAAAATTATTTTGAAAAGTTTCCAGAAAGGGTGTTCATAAAAGTTTTCAAAAATATTTTTTGAAAAACTTGTTTTAGAAAATTTTCATTCATAATAGGTAATGAAGAAGTCACCATTCAAATAGAACAAGAAAGGTAAAACTTTCAAAGTTAAGGAGGTGCAATTAATAATTATGAGATACGAAAAGCAAAAGTCTATAGGCTTTTGTTAAGCACACATCTCAAAAATTCAAAAATTCTTTCCACTTTTGTATTTGTTTGTAAAAGAAATTACTTTTAATATATCAAAATTAAAATTTCATGAACATAAACCTTTATTTATTGTTTTAGAAAAATAAAAAAATTAGTTTTAATATTTAAAAAATGCATGTTTACAAGTTAAAATAGAAATTTATATATAAAACTTTTTATTTATTATTTTGTTATGACCATAAAATATGAGGTTAGAAAGAATCATATATTTGGAGTTGAAGAAAAGAAAAACAAAAGCAACTTCCAATAATATACCCTTTTAAATAAGACAAATTCTTTTTGTTTTTTGAATTGAGAAATTATAATAGGAAGCATATATTTCTCAATAAAAGTCTTTCCTTATAAGTCTAAGAAGAAGACTTCACAAGAGTGGGATGTGATGTGTGAAGTGATTTAAACCAAATATTTATCTCCTTTCTTAAATCTTGACTTTTTCTTTGTATTTACTACACTTTGCATCTATGTCCAAGTATTTAAGTTATCTTCTTTAAAGAATATTATGATTTTATGAAAACATAGATATACTAATTATAAAGACTTAAACTAGGTACAAATAATTTTTGTTGTAGTTCTCATTGATTGGTGAAAGTCTTATTAGGAACTTTATAATTCCTAATAATTTATAAATTTTCCTTAAATATTATATTAATATTTATATATTTACATTTAAATAAACCCTAATACAAGTGATTTAATTTAATGAGTCTATTAAATTATTAGCAAGACATTTATATGTACATAATAAACAAAAATATGTTAAAGACACTTATAAATTTTCTTCTTATTTTTATTTTTTATGCTTGATAAATTTGTCCAAACACATCTTAGTATTATTTTTTTATATTTAATTTTACTACAAGGAATATGTTAACAAAAGTTTCCAATTATATATTAAAATATAAAAAATCGAATAAATAAATATAAAATAATTACTCAAACATATGTTTTGCAAACTAGATAAAGTATATATAGTATATGTTTCTAAAATGAAGAGAAATAAAATTCTCAAAGTCTAAATTTGTCTTTAAAAGATTATTAAAAACTTATATTATTCTTTACTCACGTTTAATATATCATTATTATTATTATTATCAAAATAAATACAAACAAAACAAAGGAAATTAACGAAGAATTATTTAATATAAGTAAATTTTTTCTTAAAACACAAAAACTTTTCAAACTATGCTATTCACAATCATCTCATTTTGATCCCTACTTTAATTACACTAAACTACATTCCTTAATTATAAAATAAGTGTAGTAAATTACTACTTAAAAAATCAAGTTTAAGCTAACTTCTCAATTTGCTGAATGTAAATAAACTAACCTAATATCTTTCATACCTATTGTGAATACACATTAAATAAATTAAACCAAAACATGTATTAAATTTAATTATCACTTATAAATTAATATCACGCTTATATTAAGGCATATGAATATCATTTATATAAAACTATTTATAGTTTTTTAACATGTCATTTATTTCTCTTATTCATTTGTTGAATATTTTTACACTTTTAAACTTTATGTTTTCATTTTCTATCAAAGAAATCATCTAAAGAAAATCGCAACTTCATTATCATTTTTTTTTCAAATACCTTTTTTTCCTGTTTTTAAGTATATGTTTGAAGGTTTTTATTTATAATAAAAAGCTATAAAATTAGAATTATGTTCTAGAAGATATTTTTTAGATAGGGTAAAATTATTGATTAAAGATAGAACTTCAATACTTGGTTCTTGAAAATGAATATGATTGTCATTAAATAACCTTTTATACACTTATTTAGTCATGATATATATATATATATATAATTTTGTATTTCCTTTTTATAATTGACAACGGGTGATATTACTCTCACGAGTGTCACAGAAGTTTAATAGAAAAAAAAAACTAACCAACATATATTCATACCTATTGCAAATACATTATTAAATGAATTTAAAAATAAAATATATTAAATTTAATTACCACTTATCAATCACACTTATATAAAGATGAAAAAGTATCTTTTACATTAAAATATTTGTAACTTCTTAACACATCATTGTCTCTCTTAATCATTTCTCTAATATTCTTATGCCATTGTGAATATCTATTTTCTTAAGAAATATAAAGATAATGATTAAAAAATAATATTGTTATTATAATATTGTTTTAAACAATTATTAAGCTAAATTTCTTAATAATATTATTTTTAATTGACAAAAAGAATAAAAACTAATTAAAAAGTAAAAGATAATTGATTAAATTGATATTTTAATAAAACAAAAGATTCAACTAGATATAATAAATACAGTAAAAGAGTCCACAGTGTAATTTAACCCTTTAATTTTTTATATCTTAAAATTTGTAGCTTTTAGTCTTTGTGTTTCTAAATTATGAAGAATTCTATCTTTGATAAAGTCAAAATGAAATATAGAAAGAAAATTAAATTCATCATGCCGGTAAAAGTTTATATATATATATATTAAAATAAATATTAAAAACAAAATATACCTATTTTGAAATTTGAAATGATGAAAACTAAAAAATATTTTACGGCACAACTTATTTATAAGTTATTTTAAAAATAAGAAATATAAAAACACGTCTTCACTTCATATAAGTTAGAATAAGTTATTTTGATTTGTCATTCTTAAACAAAAGTTATTTTAGGACATTTTTTAGAAAAGGAAAGAGTTTTTTCAGAGATTTTTCTTAATATCTTATTTCTTTTCAAATATTACTGTCTTAATTTTTTTTTTCATGACCAGAGTCTGCATAACTTTTCCAAAGTTGCCAAAGTCTTGGGGCAGTAGCAGAAAAAAACACAACACAAGATAACATTGGCACCTTCCAAAACCAAAACACATTGACGATTCCAACAAAGTACCCATCAAAATATCCTATGAATACCAATTCCGTTTCCATCTGCACACACTTCACTCCACAACACAACCCAAAAAACACACTCCCAGGTCGAAAACTCCCATGATTTGAATTCCTTTCATTCCAAACCCTTCCTTCATCTTTTTCTCACAGATCCCCACCAAAACCAAACCAAAACCTCGTTTTTTGCACAACCCAAATCCCAATTCACCAAACCAAACATGCCCTTCTCCCGCCGTGGAACGACCTGGGCCTCCTCGATCCTCCCATCCTCCAACCCCAAATCCAAGGCACCCAGAAAGGGAAGACGACGTGCCTTGCTTAAAGACTTCGTATTTTCGAATTTCTTCACCATTGGCCTCGTTATATCTCTCTCCTTGTTCCTCCTCATCCTCTTCCGATTCGGGGTCCCCAAACCCATCGCCACGCCCTTCCGCACGCGCTCCTTACGCGCCCGGAAGACCTCTGGGCGGAGGCCCCTTCCCACCGTCTTGAACACCAGCGCGCTCGCCGGCGCCGGCGCTGTTGACATCACCACCAAAGCGCTGTACGACAAGATTGAGTTTTTGGATGTTGACGGCGGTGCGTGGAAGCAGGGGTGGAGCGTGACGTACCGGGGAAACGAGTGGGACGAGGAGAAGCTGAAGGTGTTCGTGGTGCCCCACTCGCACAACGATCCTGGGTGGAAGCTCACTGTGGAGGAGTATTATGATAGGCAATCAAGACACATACTTGATACCATTGTGGAAACACTGACCAAGGTCAAGTCATATCTCATCCTTGCTTCTTATGGGGTTTGGAGTTTATGTTTTTTGAATTATAAATGATTGGTTAAGTTACAATGTTTTTCAAACATCAAGAGATGTAAGTGTAATGATTTTTAAACAATCCATGAGAGTTTGTGTTGGGTTACAAAGAGAAGGGAGTGTAAAGAGTTTTTGTGTCGACGACTTAATAGAGATAATCATGTATGATGAGTTGTTAACTCTGTATACACTGTCATTCCATTACAATTAGTCGTGTCTGACAAGTTTGTTGACTTTCATAATAGAGTGAATTGTCTATGTAGTGATTGTGGAAATAAGCTTGTTGACACTTTATACATTATGATCCAACTACAGATAGCCATGCTTGACAAGTTTGTTGACTTTCATAATAGAGTGAATTTGAAAGTCATACTAAGGATGATTTCTGATCAGTTGGCGATATAAAAACTTTTGCGTTAACAAAGCAGGACTGATGAACTCTTTATGTGGGTGACTGGAGTTGGTTAAGTAAGGCTGGTATTTGGTTCATGAGAAGCGATGTGAGGTGCCTGTGGGTGGATAGCTGTAGTTTACTTTATTGAGTGATTTGCCATGATTAGTGGTTGTGATTTATGTTGAGTGAAATTGGGGGAGGTTATATGGTACAGTTTTTTCTTCTTTGAACGTTTGAACTACTTAACTAGGAACTTTAAAGCTGCGTTTGAATGGTGGGACACTTCACGTGATGACAAAAGTGGTGTCTTAAAATTAAAGATTTTAATAATATTATTTAAATGTGTGTTGAGTAAATCTGTGTTGTTGGATTGATGTAGTTAACTTGATGCTTTGAAACTGCAGATTATGTACTGGGCGTTGCATGTGATAACAAAAGTGGTAGACCTAGAAAGTATTTTTTTTTAATTTGATAACATTTGCATATTAGATGTAGTGCAGGAGATTATAAGCCTCAATGAAATGGAGCTTATAAACCTGACACTTCCATAGGTAGCTCTTTTTATTTTAATCTTGTGTTTTAGGGGAAGTTGTGCTATGGTATTCACTGGATGATTGGGGTTTGTAGGATTCTCGCCGGAAGTTCATATGGGAGGAAATGTCGTACTTGGAGAGATGGTGGAGGGATGCATCCGATGAGATGAAGGAATCCTTCATCAATTTGGTGAAAAATGGACAGTTAGAAATTGTTGGAGGCGGCTGGGTGATGAATGATGAGGTAATATAATGTTGATTCTGACACTTTTCTCGTTTATAGTGAATAGCATATATGTATATGTTGATACTTCATTCCTGTTGAGGTAATTATTATGACATGAGAATTTGTGGAAGGTAGGTTTTTGTGATGCTTTTCATCATATTTTTCTGTTTAAGTTTTTAGAATTTAAGGACCTTAAAGTTTGCCCTCCCTTTAATGAATTTTATGCTCTAGGAACATACATGTCTATGGAATAATTATGTCCCGACGAAAAATCCTGTAAACAAAGATGATTACTGATGGCCTTATTGTTTATGGAAAATTGACTTTTTAATGGTTTTCTCATTCCTGCAGGCCAATTCCCATTATTTTGCTATAATTGAACAGGTATGCTGAATGCCTATTTCTGCAATTATATATATTTGTTATTTCTTAGTTGTTCTGCTATAACAATTTTTGTAGTTGATAGTTAATTAAGAAAAAAGGGCAGTCCAATTATGTTTAGGTTTTCCTGTTGTAGTGCATCATTATGCATGGTATTTTGCTGGCATGTGAATGGATGTAAATGCTTCTAGGCCTCTTCAGTAAATTCACTTAAAAAAACTGACTTGTATATGAATGTAAAGTTGTGATCTATTTCGTCTTAAAGGTGATTTGTTCTTGTAAAGATTGTGTGTGTTTTGTAATGTTATTAGCTTAAAACTAGAACTTTTAGTTAGTTTGTCGGAATGCATTTTATCACGTACCTAATAATATAGTGGTAATCAAAATTTAAAACCATTGTTTTGCTCATTTTGTACGTAACTTAATAAGGTCTTATAATGTGCTATGTAGGTTGATGCAAAAGTATGTTATATATATATATAACTAAACATGTTAATTTTTACGTGCAATATTCTGTTATATGAGCTGTATTTTATGAATTTAGTTTATTTTTACAATTGGCATCTCAGGCATCGAGTTAGTGCTTGCAAACAGTGATGTCAAATAAGTTTCAACAACACATAAAGCCTAGGGTACTGTGTATACTATAAATTTCTAGAGAGCATTCCCTTTCTTAATACAGCCGAACTCATTATTATTGGACTGCATTTTCATGTTTGGGCAGTGGTGCACTTCATTCTTTGGAAGAGAAAATTATGTTTCCTTGTTTCAGCTTGTCCATGTGCTTGTGATTTCACGTGCATATCAAACTATGATCTTTTTGCTCTAGCAATTTGTGGATTATTTTGTGATTTTGGTTAATCTTTGGACAATTATGTAACAGATAGCAGAGGGAAATATGTGGTTGAACGATACCATTGGTTTTATTCCTAAAAATTCTTGGGCTATAGATCCATTTGGTTACTCGCCTACCATGGCATATCTTCTACGTCGCATGGGTTTTGATAATATGCTTATCCAGAGAACCCATTATGAGCTGAAGAAGGAGCTTGCATGGCATAAAAAATTAGAATACATATGGCGTCAAAGCTGGGATGTGGATGAAACCACTGACATATTTGTTCACATGATGCCCTTTTATTCATACGATATACCTCATACATGTGGCCCAGAACCTGCTATTTGTTGTCAGTTTGACTTTGCACGCATGCAGGGTTTTGTTTATGAACAATGCCCATGGGGGAAATATCCTGTGGAGACAACTCAGGAAAATGTTCAGGAAAGAGCTCTTAAATTGCTGGATCAATACAGGAAAAAGTCAACTTTGTATCGAACCAATACACTTCTTGTTCCTCTAGGAGATGATTTTCGGTATATTAATGTTGAAGAAGCAGAAGCCCAATTCAGAAATTACCAAATGTTGTTTGATCATATCAATTCAAACCCCAGTTTGAATGCAGAGGCAAAGTTTGGTACTTTGGAAGACTACTTTGTAACGCTGCGTGAAGAAGCAGAGAGAATAAATTACTCATTTCCTGGTGAAATAGGATCTGGTCTAGTTGAAGGTTTTCCTTCTCTATCCGGTGACTTTTTCACTTATTCCGATCGGCAGCAAGACTACTGGAGTGGTTATTATGTTTCACGACCCTTCTTCAAGGCTGTTGATAGGGTACTAGAACAGACACTTCGTGCCACTGAAATGATGGTAGCTCTTGTACTTGGCTGCTGTCGGAGATCACATTGTGAAAAGTTTGCAACCGGGTTTTCCTATAAGTTGACAGCTGCTAGAAGGAACTTGGCTCTTTTTCAGCATCATGATGGTGTAACTGGTACTGCAAAAGATCACGTGGTTATGGACTATGGAATGCGCATGCATACTTCTTTACTGGACTTGCAGATTTTTATGTCCAAGGCAATTGAGGCACTTCTTGGAATCCGCTATGATAAATTAGACCACAGTCCTTCCCAGTTTGAGCCAGCAATGGTGAGATCTAAATATGATGCACAACCATTGCACAAAGCGATTGGTGTTCATGACAGTTCTTACCAATCAGTGGTCTTCTTTAATCCTTTGGAGCAAACTAGCGAAGAAGTTGTGATGGTGGTTGTTGACAGTCCTGATGTCACTATTGTTGACTCTAACTGGAGTTGTGTTCAGAGCCAAATTTCCCCTGAGTTGCAGCATCACAACAGCAAGATCTTTACTGGGAAACATCGACTTTACTGGGAGGTTTCTGTTCCTGCTTTGGGATTGGAAACTTATTATATTTCCAATAGTTTTGATGAGTGTGAAAAGGCCAAGCCTGCAAAGTTGAAAATTTTCTCTAAGTCTAACTCGATTGCCTGTCCTACACCCTATTCTTGTGTGAATATAGAGGCTGATGTGGCTGAAATTGAGAATCAGCATCAAAAACTAACTTTTGATGTAAAGTATGGTTTGTTACAGAAGATAATCTCAAAAGATAGCTCCCCAAATACTGTAAAAGAGGAAATTGGTTTGTATTCTAGTTCTGGTGGGGCATACTTGTTCAAGCCTAATGGCGACGCCCAGCCCATTATTGAAGAAGGTGGGCAATTGCTGGTCTCAGAGGGCCCTTTGATGCAGGAAGTATACTCTTATCCAAGAACAACTTGGGAGAAATCCCCCATTTCTCATAGCACCCGAATATATAGTGGAGAGAGTACAGTCCAAGGGTTTGTCATTGAAAAGGAATATCATGTTGAGCTTCTTGGCCAGGATTTCAATGATAAGGAATTGATAGTTAGATATAAAACAGATATTGATAACAAGAAGATTTTTTATTCAGATTTAAATGGATTTCAGATGAGCAGAAGAGAAACCTATGACAAGATTCCTCTGCAAGGCAATTACTACCCCTTGCCCTCTCTTGCATTCGTACAGGGATCAAATGGTCATCGGTTTTCGGTCCATTCCCGACAATCATTAGGTGTGGCAAGCCTTAAAAATGGATGGCTAGAGATAATGCTTGATCGTCGGTTGGTAAGAGATGACGGTCGTGGTCTCGGCCAAGGAGTGATGGATAACCGAGTAATGAATGTTGTTTTCCACCTAACCATGGAAACTAATGTTTCTGCAACATCAAATTTGGTTTCCACCCCTTTCCCTTACAGCCCTTCTCTTTTATCTCACCGGGTTGGTTCTCATTTGAACTATCCATTACATGCATTCATTTCCAAGAAACCACAGGACAAGTCTGCTAAGCCACCACCTAGATCCTTTTCTCCTCTTGCTGCTCCCTTACCCTGTGACTTGCACATAGTGAACTTTAAGGTTCCCAAGCCTTTAAAGTTTTTGCAGCAACCATCTGAAGGTCCTAGATTCGCTCTAATTTTGCACAGACGACATTGGGATTCTTCATACTGCCGGAAGGGAAGAACACAATGCACTAATCTGGCTGATGTGAATGTGAATCTGTTCAGCATGTTCAAAGATCTTACAGTCTCAAAAGCCAAAGCAACTTCCTTGAATCTCTTGCATGAAGACCCTGAAGTAATGGGATTCTCAGAGCAATTTGGAGATCTTGCACCAGAGGGACATGTAACCATATCTCCAATGGAAATACAAGCTTACAAGCTGGAATTGAAGCCACAATAGAGTACTCATCACTGAGTAGCTGCTTCTGATTTAAGCTGAACCACAGGGAATTCTTGGACTCGTTTAAGATGAATTTTTGCTGAATTTTTTAACTGCACTGCCCCATTGATGGTAAGAATGGATTATTCTTGGACTGCTTTCTCACTGGTGCAGGTAAGAGAATGTCCAAGCAAAGAGGAGCTACACTGGTTGAGGAAGCGTGACAGTGGACTTTTATATATAGAGTGCTGTTATGATAACATGAATGAGAGATTGTAGCATCTGCGGCTCCTTGTCTGTTTTGTGCTTTGCTGTAGCATTTCTTTACCTTTTCACGGACTTGAAAGATGAGTTTTGCGTTGTCCACTTATGTTATTGTATAAGATGTCTCTAACAGACTAGGTACATGTACAGATTTATACCTCTATGCTGGGGAGAGAGTAATGTTTTTTGGACTTGAGCTTATCAATTTGCAAAAGCAATACTTATTATCTTTCACAACTATTTAAATAATTTGGCAAAAAATTGAAATAACCAGTAAGGAGTACTTGTTTGTTAGGTCTTGTTATCTGGTTTTGCTTTTAGGAATCAACGATAGAAAGGTTTTTGGTGAATCAATCAAAACATCGATTCCCCTCAAGAAGAGTATGTCAGAAAGAGTTATCTTTGTTTATTCTTGAAATCTTTTATCAAAGTAAAGAACATGTACTAAGAAATTTATGACAACTCACTGATTCTGTTAAACCAGCTGAACTAGACTTGTTTAACCATATCAGAAATGTTGTATTATAATAAGAACACTCAAACATAAACTAAAAGTAAAGAAAAAAATCACTTAATACTAGCCCTCAAGACAGTGTAACATTCCTGTTACAAAAAATAGGAAAAAAGATCCTTATACATATATCTCAACTAAACCATAGAACCAGACAAAAACATTCAGAATTGGAATACACAAATGTCAAAATGTTTCATATATTAATTATTAGTATTATAAGATAATTTATTTTGTTAAAGAAACAAACATTAATAATTAGATTTATACGTCACAATTTTTTATTAATTTATAATAGAAATTGTAAATAGGTTGGCTCCAATTTTTTTTTTGGAGAAAAGATCATATTAATTATGTTATAAAAAATTATTAAATTATAACTAAATATGCTTTTCACCAATATGATGATGTAGCAACATGTTTGGATACATATTTTATCTTATAAAACATAAATCTATCTTCCAAACGCTAAAAACAAAAGTAGAAAAGAAGAGAAAAACTTAAATAAGTTTAAGGTTACTAATATAGGATTGATTTTTACTTTGAGTATCTAATATTTTTTTTCAAATTAGAGTACCTAATAAGTTAAACATTTTGGTTAAAGTCCGTTTCACTATCTATGTTAGTTTTACTTTTCACGTGCCAGTTAAATGGAATATAGTAATAAATGACATGAAACCATGGCCTTTAATAGAGTCGAATAATGTTATATAATTTGTAAAAGGGAGCTTATTTGATGGAATAAGACTTTGTTATAATTGCTGTGATGAATAGTTGAATTGGATAATTACTATTTGGTGAACTTGCCAGGTATGACTGCAAATTTAATGAAGATATGAAACTAAACCAATCAAGACTATGCTCAACATTCTGTTTGAAGTGTTCCAAAGTAAATTCAGTTTGTGATAAGTGATATGTTTTGGTTATCTTCAAAACTACATTTGTACAGTAAAATTTTACTCAAAACCTCAATTTTATAGAAACATGATTCGTTTTTACAAACTCAAGTTTAATCCAAACTTAGTAAAGTTCAAGTCAAACATGAACTAACTGTTGCACTCAGGATCTAACTGTTTGCTTCAGTCTAATTTTAGCAACGGATTGATGTAACAGTCTAACAGAGTAGGCCTTTAGGCTTTGATTTCACCTACAAAATTCTAGTAGTTCAGATATTTTGTGCTAAAAGGTTATAGTTTAAAGTATGACTTACACATAGGTCCATTTGTGTACATACAGTAAGGGAAAAAATAATGTAATGTACATAACTCCATAATTGAGCCAAAATTCCATACACTTCTTGTATGATGTATCTAGACTTAACTTGCATTCCTAGATCAAACAAATTGGAGAAAGAAATGGTAAGACCAAAATGCTCCAAGCCTCTTCAGATTACAAGATAATTTCTTCTTGCACACTGACATTAAGAGTCTTATTGGGAAGAACAATGCAGTTGAACACTACCACTTCATCTTCAACCGTTACAGCTTCCCCTATATGATCATTATCACAAAGGAGAAAAGGAAAAGGTCACTACTGAAATGAAATGCTGTTTATAGGATATAGTTCTTTAAATACTTTTGTCATTGTTTTCTAATCCAAAAAATTGGAGTTTTACCTCGGTGATTTGCAAAATAGAAAGTTTTCATTAAGGAGATTAACAAGGTAAAACTTCAATTTTATATGCTTAATTGAAGAACATGACCAAAAGTACCTATACAACTGAATGTCAGTTTTCTTCATAAACAAAAGGCAATTTAGCAGGCATGAAGGTGTACCTAGGATGGTTGTTCCAAGTCTTGCATCGTAGTTACCATCAGCCTGAACGATTCAATTCACTATAGGTGAGCCAGAGTGGTTGTAATAATTAAATTCCAAATGTCTCAGACATGTTGATGATTAACATGAAACTTTTCCTTTCGTTTAAAATCTCTCTATATTTTTGCTTTATGCTCTATATAGCATTTGCACTGGTTTTATTAAAAATGTACTGAACTTGCCTGCACATGTGACCATCTTCCAAGTGACGACTTCCATCCAACAATTGAGTTTGTGACAAAAGCATTTTCCTGTCAGGAGAACAAACACATTTGCTTATACATTGCAGATACTTACACACATCTAGGCTTTCAGTTCGTTACCTTAATTTCAACATCATCCAAGATGATACAACCGCTTAACCTGACTCCAGGACCTACACGAACGTTTGCCGAGATAGAAACATTGGGACCAATCTGTTCAAGAAAGATGAGAAAAACTTACTTTATATTTGATGCCAAGTATTTGTTCGAGATCCAATTGAAAGGTATTAACCACAAAAAGAGTATTGGCTTCACAAGAATTGGGGTTCTCCACCTATTACTACAGTACTACTAGCTTTTGTGGTGTCTTTCTCTTAGGTTTCTTATCACTATTCAGGTCCATATAAACAGAAATTTTGGTTTTCTCCACAATTTTGTTTTCCTTTAACTTGCAGCTAACATTTTTATAATTGCAATAATGCAATGTGAACTGTTCATTCAAGCTTGGATTGAAAGTCTGAATAAAAATCTTTCCAACATCATTAGTCCAGCTAACAGTTTACCTTAACAAATAAATTCCTATCTTGTATAACGGAATTAATGCACCCTTAAAACAAGTAATTGGAAATATTGCATAAATTCTGGTCAAGTCTTTTTTTTCCTTCAAGAAGAACAGATCTATGTAATCTATTGCAGGTAACTACCGTCTTAGACTTCAGGAGTTTACAACAGAAACACATAAAGCTACTACAGCTAATTTAATTTGTCTATAAAGGTGAAGTATTTACAATTTTGAGAAGGCAATGGAACTACCTTTGCGGATGGATGAACTTTTGCAGAGGGATGAATATATACATCACCAGAAACTGTTGCACTCCTATTACCATCTCCACTGGCCAAAAGATCAGGCGAAGTATACCGGAATTGGGCAAGATACAATTCTGAGCATTTCAATGACATTCTGTTCATGTAAGCTCATACTATAAGTTAAACCTAATGATGGTCCAATATTCAATCTTGAGGCAGTGTTAAGATACAATGCAACCCTACCCTGGAGTTTTAATTTGCTCCCAGAAATCCATTGTCTCGTATGTATATAATTGCTTCTTCCCAGCTAGAGGTGATAATATATCTTGATCCAGTCTCACAAAATCTACAGGAATAGTCCTGAAAGGAAAATGTGTCCATGAGTCTCCGAAGATATTGCAGTTTTCAAAGAGGAAAAAATGTGTAACAAAAAGGGTGAATCCTTTGGAACCAATGTGATAAGTAGATGAAGAAAAACAACGAGTTAGATATTCGTATTACTCTAAGCAACATTAATTTTAAACCCTATAAGAGAAAATTCTAGTCAAATGTGAGACTCTTTCACATTTAACTCACATCTGAACCAATATCCATGCACCAATTAAAAATAGTTTTGAATTTTTTAAAATAAAATAAAAAATAGAGGCATTTAATCAACCTTGTGGCAGATTGGAGTGTATCAAAGCTGGAGATACGACGTAGATTAGCTGCAAAGGTGCAATAAATAAAGTCAATTTCCAATGGTGCAACCCTAATGCAAATTGCAAACAAAGTATACATAGCTGATAGATATGGTGAAAAAACTGAAAGGCATGCAAGATTTTCGAGTTCTCAACCTGAATGGCAAAAGTAGATGTTAGAAATACGTAAAGTTACAAATACATCAAATATAACGGAGCTGAATTTTAAAATAAAAAAAAAGAAGATATTTGATTACTTCAGTATGCAGAGAACCTTCTCCTCATATTATAATATGAAGCATCCCAAATTTTCTTTTAAGTAATAAACTATAAGAAAGATAATAAATGACAGAATAAAATAGGTTAAAATATGTATTTGGTCCTTACATGGCTTCTCACAAAATTTCAATTTTATTCCTATATTTTTTTAGTCTCTGCAAGTGCAAACTTTTTCGAATTAGATCTAAACATTTGTATGTCATAACCCCAGCATAACACCATCCTCCCCTTGTTGGTGTGGCTAACAGTTGTTGATGACATGACGTGGTAGTTGCACAATTTTTGTTAAAATATATGCCGGTCCCTATACAACTTGCAGAATTCTAATTTATTCCTTGTATAAATGTTTTTTATCTAGTCCTAAATAGCAGAAAAGTTTTCAAAATCCAACAAAATAGTTCTTAATGAAAAGGGTATCCAACATCTGGTACCTTTCCGTCCAGCACTTGGTACTAATAAAATACAGACCCTAAACAACTGCAATTTACAATTTGATCAAAAAAATTATTTGCAGCAAAAATTATACATCCACCCATGAGAGAAGTTGGCCATATACTACCAAATGTGTGTGTGTGTGAGTGTGTCTATAAGTGAAATCATAAATAGTGATTGGAAATAGAACCTTTATTACTAACATAACACTTTTATCTTTCTCTTATTTCTACTCATGCTGTATGATTCTATTTTTCTCATTTTATGGTGCATCATGATCATGTCTCCACTCTCCACCAATTGGTGAACAAACATCTCAACTTTTACAATTTTGGTATTGTGCCTATATTGTTTAAAGTTTAAAGGTTGAAACCACAATTTAAATCTTGTCTATTAAGGAACAAATTCATGAAATACAAGCATTTTAAGGCTGCAGCCTCTTAAATTATGATAAAAAAGAAAATTTCTGCTTTCTCAGTTCATAGTATATACCTGTTTATGCAAACTTTTTAAATTTCTGAAGGTCAGAACCAAGTTAAATATTCTGTATCAGGAATAAATTAATGAAACACAAGCCTATTATGATTGAAGCAAGTTCGTCCTATGTCTTCGTGGTTCATAATATATACCAGTTCTATGGAACACTCATTGGTTAAAATTCTAAAGGTTGAAAGCCAAGTTAAATCTGATGTTTCAGAGAATCAATTCATGCAACACAAGTCTTTTTTAAGTATTTAAAAGGTGTTGGAATGTGACTAACCTCTGCCTTCTCGATTAATATATACATTATCGATGGCCGTAAAAATATCAGGGCTGAAAACGTATACACCACAATTTATCAAATTGCTGACCTGCATATTACACAGTGATTAGTTTTGTTTAGGTATGATCAGAAGCAATAATACATAAATACACACACACACACACACATATATATCTTCTGATAAATTATACCAATCAAGATCCATCATTGGACTGTGCTTTTTTCCTTAGTAAAAAGATGAAGAGAAACAAACCAAACTAAATACTCACAAATGTCTCAGGTTTCTCAGTATAATGCAGCAACTCGTTAGTGGTTGGATCAGCAACCAACTCACCGAATTGGTTAGCAGATTCAGCTGAAACCTACACAAGATATCCAAAACCCAAAAGGAGAATGAAAGAGTGGTTTTGCAATGAAACACAGCAATGATCTTTATAGATATTTATCATTTGAATGTATACAAAAAGCCCGTAGACAGAACAACAATGAAGCCCTTTTCCCACTAGGTTGTAGGTGAAGTTATTATATGGATCAAACAATGACATAATGTTCCATTGTGAATTGTGTCTATAAAAAAATCATTGATCTCTAAATCATTAGTCTGTCTCTGCCTCTATTGATAGGAGATTTTGCCACTTTTTTGAATAATAAGTGCACCAACCTTGATCACCAACATTGTCCCCATCCCACCGTATCTTTTATGAGCATCTACAAAAAGGAAAACAAGAAATATTTCAGTTGAGACATCTTCTGAAGAACTACCACGGTTTAACACCAACATACTTACCAAGCATTGGTGGTAGAGGAAAATTGCAGCAAACATCACAGTTTAACAGAAATATATGTGACTGCAATAAAATTGTAGTCACCCTGTTAGGATTTATACATTTATCATTCCAAAGTTAATCAACAATATAACATAAAATAGTAAAAACAGAGTAGAGCAGTGTTTCTAACTGGGCTGTCTTCCATGATAATATCTCTGAAGTAGTAAAGGCCACCTGCTGAACCACGCGGTTTATCCTCTTTCAAATATCTAGATTGATATTAGTAACAAATCAAGGTCAGGTCCAGAGTTTAACAAAGCTAACAAACATACTTTCTCTGATCAAAGCTGCATACTAATGCACTAGTCACCTTACTGGTAATTTCAGCTCATTCGAGATTGAAGAGACATATAGAGCGAATTCTCGCTCCTCGTAGAATCCAATGAGATATATTTGAGCCAAATTGGGTATCTGTAGAAGACAACACTGGTAAGTAAAAACACTTCACACCTTTTAAGTCACACAACCCTTCTCCTCTCCTTTTCATCAGTTTTTAAGCTGATCTTCAATTTGAAATTTCAACTAATGATGGAGACCCAGTATTCAAGTCAACATTGAAACTGAAGTTCCTTCTAGTTTTTCTTCCCTCAATTTGATCAAATTTGAATTTTAGACTAATGGAGACCATATTTTATGCTAAGATTCAATTTGATTTTTAGACTAATGAAGAACATTCACATTGAAATTGGAGTTCATTGTGGTTTTTGTTTGTCAACTTGATCAAATTTGAGTACACACATCCATAGCATAACAACAATAGAGCCTTATCTCATTAGGCGAGATTGGCTACATGGATCATACACTGTACTCACACACACTGAAATTGAAGTTCCTTCTACACTTTTGTTTTTATTTTCAAACTTGAATTTTAGAGTTTAGACTAACTCATACCATATACACACATTTGAACTTCAGAATTTAGACTAATGGAGACCACGTGTATTCACACACACAAGTATCCAAGTCAACATTGACATTGAAGTCCTTTTAATTTATTTTCCGTTCAATTTGATGAGAAACAGTGAGACGGGTAATTGAGGTAAGGAGACAAAGAAGTAAACCCTTTTGCATGCAAAAATAGGATGGTGAACCATTGGCTGACCAGCCAAAGGGAAGAGGGGTTTGGGAATATTGAAGGAAAGAGGCCGAAATCTGGTCCCTGCAGACACAATTGAACAAAGCCATGTGAGAAACTAAGAGAACCCGAAAATCACGAACGGCAAAAAGACACTAACTTTGATCAGACAACATGCAAAGATTTCAAATACCTTTGGTGGGCCCACCCACCATGATCACAGCCACCACCTTCTCCGAGTTCTCCATGGCCAAAGCACAGATCTTTCTCAAAATCCGAGCTAGAGACTGGTAAATTGTAGTCAAAATCGCGTGTCCAAGAGTAAGATCGGACGTTTCTACGACCTTCTCCTTCCTCTCCGATCCCGAGTCGCTTCAAAGTTGCGATTTTTGTGGATCGCATGAGATCGCCATTGTATATCGCAACTCGCGCGGGAGCAGCGTTTCTCGCGGTGCAGCGGCGGCGTTTCTCACGGTGCAGCGGCGCCTCTCACAGCTGCACTTCACGACAGCGTCGACGTTTCTCAAAGCGACGCTTGTCGCCGCCTCGACACTTGCCACCGCCTGTGGCTGCCTCACGCCAGACGCCTATTACCGCCTCGACGTCTGTTGCCGTCTCGACCCTGTCGCGACCTCGCCTCCTGCAGCAGCGCCTCTGCGATAGGATAAATGTTTAGTTTCTAAATAATTTAAAATTATTATATTTTTAAATTTACACAATTTAAATTGTAATATAAAGTTGCTTTTAATTATTAATATATTCTTGTAAACAACATGCTATATATATATATATATATATATATATATATATATATATATATATATATATATATATATATATATATATATATATATATGTTGAAGATACCAGTACCAAAAGTTACTACGAATTATATGCTTTCAGAAAGAAAAACAAAGAATATTAAAAATGTGTAAAATATTAAATTTAATAAAAAAAAGTAATTGTTATTTGAAATTAGGCGTTAATTTAGACTTTTAATTTAAACTTGTGTGATATTAAATGAGTTTTAAACATTAAAAGAAACAAAAATAATAATTTTTAATTTTTAGAAGGTTTATCTCATATCATGAATCTTACAAAAATAAAATTATTGTTGTTGAAATCACTTAATTTGAAAAGAATAATTTTATAAAACTAAAACAATAGTTATACTGGTTTTGAAACTCAATAACTTATTAATAATAGGAAAATGATATACCTACATGCTAAATATATCTACATTTTATTTAATATAAATGAAATTGTGTTATTTTACTAAGTATATAATAAATTAAATATAAAATACTAATAAATTAGTATATGAACATTTTATTGTATGTTTATCATTATATGATATAATATCTGTTTGTATTATTTTTCTGTTTGTACTTTTTTTTTCTATAACTTATTTAATTTTTTTAAAAGTACACTTTCAAATTAAATATAAATAAGAAAAGGAAAAAAATGAAATGTGAAAGATTAAAAGTGAGTAAATAAATTGGGCCTTACAGTATTGGCTATTAGTCCGGCCCAAAGCCCACTTTCAGTCCAATAAGAAATATAAGTCTTAAGCCCTTACACATTGCTTATGTGGGAAGATACTATTTGCACTGCCCCTTATTACACATACACACCTTATATTGATATGGATAAAATCATAGATAAAGATATCTTACACACAATTATTCAAAAAAATAAATATAATTTTTTATCAGTGGTAATACAATTAAAATAAAAAAATTGAAAAAGTAAAAAAAGGTTTTTAGATTGGAAAATATTTTAGCTTTTAATTGATAACTAATAAGATCTAATGGAAGCTTATATATAAACACAAGTTTTTATTTATAAATTTATGGTACCACTCATGTTCACATTTTTATTTTGCTTATACATTTGTAAAATTATCACAGTTTGTTCTTGTACATTTAATTAAAGATAATTATTAGGTTTTTTTACGAATATATTCCAAGATTGTTTACCATTAAACAAATATAAAAAGGACATGTATCTCACTTTTCATTTAATTTACTCATATCATAATATCCATCATCACCCATGAAATATATTTTTTACTAGTAAAATTAATTTTTTATAACTTTCCAAAAAAAATTCGCAAATTATAATTGAAATTAATTTTTTCAAATATTCTGAAATGAAAAATCACGGGTAATAATGATAATATTAGGATATTGACTAGATTCTAATATAACTATTTATTTTATATAGTAAATATATCAATATTTTGTTGTAATTTTAAAAAGAGTAAATAAGAATATTATATCATAAAGAATTACTAGTCAATTTTAACTAATGATAATTTTCTAATCGAAAAGTGTGCTTTTAAGTATTTATAATCCATCTTTGAAAAAATAAATAAATAAAATTGACTAAATAATATATAAATATAAAATTTATCGCAATTTTTTACTTATGAAGTTTGCTAACATTTACCAAATATCAATTTCTCGTATATTTAATAAATATTCTAGCCTTAAAAATTCAAGTTAACCATTAACATAATTTACACTGACATTTTAAGTAATTTAGTGAAAACTAATCCTAAAATTAACTTTTGATATCTCTCCTTAAAATTTTAAAAGCTTATTTTGTAGACTATTATCATAATTTGACGTGTTAGAACAAAAGAAAGTAATATGTTAAAATTTATGATAAGTTAATATATTTAAGCAATTCTAATCAAATTAATTCTAAATATTATTTTCCATATCTCTCCTTAAAATTTGAAATAAAGAAGCATGGTTTCATCATTAAAAGAATATATATATTAAATTACTAACATCAAACAGAACATAACACTATTAATTGATTTAATAAATAAAAAAGGAGAAAACATTTAATTTCAAAAATAATAACATATTCGTACATTGATATAGAAATAAAAATTATTATAGTAGCAATAAAGTCCTTTATCAAATGGTATATATTGATATATGTCGACCTTATATTGCAATTAAAGTTTTATAGTTTGATAGAGATTCTAAGATTTTTTTTTTTTCTCATTCAAACGTGAATATATTGTTTGAACGAGTTGCTTTAAGATTAGATAACTTGTGTGATTTTATGTGGTTCAAATAATAGTACCTTTATCTATCTTTCTCCTTTTTTATCTTCTATTTGGTTCATTTATCCATTTCTTCTAAATTATACATAAAACTTATATAATTATAATATTTATATTTTTTAACTATTTTTAAAGAGACTTTTACTTTTTTTTACTGTAAATAAGTTCTATAATTTGTGCTCGATATATATTTAATAATTAGTATATATATATAAAGATATTGCATATATATATATATCCTTTTTCCTATATAATACTAATATATTATGAATAAGTTCTTATAACAGTAGTTAAAAATCATCAAACTTTTTATTGGAAAGAAAGACCAAAAACTGATCATGTGATCCATTGCAACTGTGAATATAAATATAAACTATGGAATAAGTCCATATTAGAAAAAAAAAATTAAAATATGAAAAAATTAAAATATTACAAAATTAAGATCTTTAAAGAATTGAATTAGAAAAACTAACATAGTAAATTACCTCCATGGAGAAATTAAGAAGATAAATAACTAAACTAATTAATTATATTTTTTTTTAAATTGTTTGCATTTTTTTGCCCTAAAAGTCCTGTGACTCTTGTTATTGTCCCCTTGGCCTAGGGTTCAATCCTGAATACTCTCTTCTTTTGTAATTATTTTTTCCAAAATATCCTAAAAAATAATCTCATAAATTCACATTCTTTTTTTTGGTGATTTTTTTTGTTGCAAGTTCTATTATTTTTGTGCATCTAATTGTGATTACAGTCATTTGTCATGAACTTGAAGAGTAAAATGAAACAAAAAAAAAAACTAATGAAAACCCTAAGGCTAGAATATAGAATCAAACAAAATATCTTGAAAGAAGAAAAAAGAATCTATAAGTGACCACATAAACATAAAAGAATAGAGTTCATACTTTCTCTTTTGATAGATTCCTTTTTAAGTGGAAATGAGAGTTTAGAGAATATTTAACAAAATAAAACCTCCTATTAATGTCACCTATTAAAATTTCATCAATGTAACCTATTATATTTATGTCAATGCCATTTTTTTTGCTATATTTTCACTCATAACATCTTCTATAGTTTCACCAATAATGTCAACTCTATTATTATTAGAGGAAAGGTGTGAGATTAGTTTGTGATTGAAGATGTCAAGGTTTAACCCTACATTAGACCTAGGTTAGGTTAGATTCTTTTAAAATGCAAATTTTTTCTATAATCTTTAAAAAAATCTTATTTGATTAAAAAGATAGCCCTTAAAACATTCAAAACTTATTCTAGGTCTAACAACTCAATCTCTTCAAATAAATATAAATAAAATTTTTTAGTAGCATTATTTTATTAGATTTGTTATGATGTATTTAAACTATATATCCATTTACCTTTCTTAATTATTAAACATGCTTACCTCCAAGAAGTTAAACTTATAAGATTATTATTGATGATAAATTTATAATTGTTAATAAAATTACTTTAATTAGGCCAACAATAATATAGGTCCAATAACCTTTTAAAGTTCTTACAATAAAACAAACATAAGACTTTTATGCAAGTTAGGCTTAATTTATAAAATATATATCACCATAGGTTGTATTTATGACTTTTGTTAATTAGGGCTAAATTTTAACCATTTCCACTCCTATTTATGGGAAAGTATTAAAAATGAAAGAAAAAACTAAAAAACTATTTTACTTATGATTAAACCAAAACCTTATGCCAATGCAACTAATTATTACTATATTATTTGATTATAATAAAAATAGATACACCTTCATAGTGATTTAACTAATTTCAAATAGTGACATATTAACTGAGTATCTTTACACAATTAGTAGTTTATAATAATGTCATTTTAGGTATGAAATACAATATATTAAGAGAAATATTATCTACTTTATATGGGTTTAAAGTGTTCCCTACTATATTAATCATTACTCTTAATAATGGATAATTTGTATAAATGTCATAGTAAATAAAAAATAAAATAAAATTGAATATCTTTTCTTAAATTGATTATGGATGTTTTAAAACATTGGCGAAGAGAACAAAAAATAAGCAATGAAATGAAACACACTGAGAATCACCACAAATTTAGAAATCACAAAGAACATATAAAATATAATAATAATTGAATTAAATTTTAACAAAATATTTGGCTTCAATATTTTATTATTTTATTGTTATTAAGGATGGGATAGACCATTGATAATTAATTTATTTTCTGTCGTATAAATAAAGGATAAGGTGCATAATTACATCCCTAAACTTGTTTCTGTCCCACTCTAACAAGTTTAAAAAATAAAGTCAAACCTTATTAAAATATTTTTTTCACGTTAAAATTGAGTTATGATCAGAAAGGTATTTATTGGTTCGAATTTAATAATAAAGCCTACACAGAATTTAAGTCTAAAATTTTAATATAATAGAATTTCACCAACATGTAAACAAGAGAATTTATAATGAAGAGAAAAAACAACTTATATAGAATGTGAGATCAAATCAACTTTATAGTTGTGTCTTGGTGGTGCAGAATATAATAACAAGGTGATGATATATTGAAAATTGGATAAAAAAATATACCCACTTAATAATTTACAATATTAATATTTTAATTATGTTTCTTTTGTTTTAATATAAATATATATATATATATATTATTAAAATGAATTGTAAATTTTGTCTTACATTAAGTATATTTTTCTACATTAATAAAGGAAATAATACATTAATTTGTCTCTTTTTTATTTGATCTCATATACTTACTATAGTCTTTATATAGTCTCTACAAGTTCAAGAGCATGTTATTTCACATGTGTTTTTTTTTTTGTGGAATGCTTAAACTTCAACATCTATGTGTGAGTGCTAATATCTTAATTAGGGTTTAGTTCAACTTGATGAATTCTAAAATTTAAATCGAATTAATTAAATTATTTTAATTTTCAATTTATGTGGAATAAGTAGAATTAAACTAATTAAATTCAATGGTTAGTGGCTTGATATTGCACTTATGATTTATAAATATAATAAACCCAAATCGAACAACTAATTAATATATATATATATATATTTTATTAATTATTATATATTAAAATTTGTGATACAATTATACTAAATTTAGTTAAAAGAGTGAATTTTGGTTTTATATTTCTTGTAATTTAATAATACGATTTTACACTCGCACCAATCTATACCTTATAATACTTATTAATTTAATGAAATTTTAAATTGATTTGTTAAGAAGAATAAATATTAAGTATCTTATTTGAATGTGTATAATTATTTTTTTTGCAATTATAAAGGTGATATCCATGATAAATTAAATTATTATTATTATTATTAGAAAATCATTTTTTATATTGATTGTTGACTAGAATTGATGTAGAAAATAACATATCACATAAATTCTAGTTAATAGCTAATGTAAAAAAAATACAATTTTCGTGTTGATTTGAAACATATAACATCAGTTCTAAAAATCAACCAGTATTATATATATGTATACTTTATACATGTAGAAATTCTTCTAATTTTTATATAGTTTTTTTGCATGTTATTTTTTACAATTTACTTTTTAATTATCTTTTTTATTACATCATCTATTTTATTTTATATTTTTATCTTTCTTTCCTTACATCTCCTACTTCTGGATAAAACAGTTCTTATATTCATAATTCAATTAATTCATCTAACTTGAATGCAATATTTTAACAAAGAAAAAAACTCAAATCGAATATACTCTATTGATTGTAAAAAATAAAAGTAAATACACTCATTGAGTTTGTTTATTCCAATAAAGGAGTGATTTGTGATTAATTTATTCTTCTCCCTAGTTCATTTGAATGTAATTTTGGTACTGGAACTCATGTTTTTACACATCATTTTAGTTAATTTATAATTTTTTACTAATTTAAAAACTGTTTTTAACTTTATTAGTATTTTTAAACAAATATTTTAACATTTTGTAATATTTTTTGAAGTATTGTTACTTTGGCAACATTGTTTTAAAACACTAGTGCTAAAATTTTGTATTTAATTCTTTTTTACCTTCAAAACATTTATTAAATTTTATTTTTTTATCTTTTTCCTACATGAGATGACTTTATTATATTTTTCTTACTCTTCTTCTGCTCATAAGATGGAGTTTTATTGTTTTTACTATTTTTATATAAAGTAGGTTTTTATTTTTATAAGATAATGATAAACATATCTATTTATGTTGTTTTATGTTTATTATTTACTTTAATAAATATTTTTACTAGACACTTATTCACTTAATAACTTTTACCTTACAATTTTGAACCACCTACTAACTTTTCAACGTTTAGTAAGTTTTTTTTTTTTTTCAATTTTCGCTTAACTCTTTTAATACAAGTGTTAATTGATTGGATTTGCAATAAAATTAAATTTGGATAAATTATGATTAATTAAATTGGTTTGATCGAGGTTTTAATTTTTTTAGTAAATCGGAATAAAATCAAATTAAATAAGTAAGTTTAGTTTATATAATTGACTTATGAAAAATATTATATATATATATATATATTTAAATTAATTTTCAATTAAAAAGAATTTAAAATACAAATCCAAAAAATCATTACAAAAGTAACCTATTTATATTATGATTGAACGAAAATATAAAATAATAATTAAATATTAATTAATTTTCAAACTTAATTTTTGAGAATTATTTCAAGTGAAATTATTTCAAATAAACTCAAAATTGTAAATCCAATCTTGCTTTTAGTTTAAAACTCAGATTGAGTAGTTAATTATAGTTTAAAAAAAATGAGGAAATCACCATATTTGTTCTTATATATCCTTTTGTTGATGCCAACTTTCTATCCACCATATATGACATAAGTAAGTTATTTAGATCCTTTAATAGGAGTTTTGTAGTTGACTAGGCACATTATATAACACTTATAATTAGAGGAGTGAGACTTAATGTAGATTAATTCCATTACTTTCTTATATGAGAATATACCTAGAGAATGAATTCATCTATTTAAATTTATATTTGTGTAAATTTACTATAACAAATTTATCGATATAATTTGTATTTTAAATTATTTTTCATTTTTTTTATAAATTATACCTATTTTTCAAATTTTGTGGATTAAATGAGTCAATTTATATATTAAAAATATAGTAAATTTTTTAATATTAATCTATATAACAATTCATTCAATTTATTAAATAAACATAACTAATATAAATAAAAAATATTAAATTTTAAATTAGATTAGATTTAATAATACATATAAAATCTATTTGGTCCATAAGTTATATTAATTAAATAGAAAAGAACTCATACTTAAAATTTATAAAAAAAATATAAATACATTTATACAAGTAGCATGTTAGACTAATAGTTTGTATTTTTACCTAAATAACTTTACCAATTCATCCAATATTAAGAATTTAGAAAAAATATCAACTTATAACGAAAACCATAATTAATTATTTAGTCAAATAAAAAGAGAATTAGGATATAAATAACTTTACCACTACATCCAATATTAAGAATTTAGAAAAAAAAATGTCAACTTATGACGAAAATCATAATTAATTATTTGTTTAAATAAAAAGAGAATTAGGATATAAAGAAGTAAGAGAAAATAGAAAATAACATATAATTGTTCGATCTTTTAGAGTATTTGGACTAAAATTAGATAAAAAAAATCAGTTTCTCTGCATTATTGGTTGGATAGAAAAATGGAAAGAATAAATTGTGTTTTTTTTTCTTGTAAATACATATTTTTACTTCAGATATGTAGGTAGCTTTTGTTAGAGAAAAAAAGGGTAGAATTGTAATTTTCCGTGTCCCGCAATCTTATATATGTTTTTTCTCATTGACTTATGAAAGAAGAAAGAAGAGAGTTTTTCTTTGGTAAGGCACTTTTCTTTCATTTATAATTTTCTCTTCATTAAATGACATATTAAATTATATATACAATAAATATAACTATAAATTATTATACAATTTAATAATATAATATGCATGATTTATATTCAGTATTATATATATTATATCAATAAAAAATTTCAAAAGTATATTAGGTCTTATTTTTAAAAAAATATTATGTAAATTTAACATGATATAATGTCTTATTTTCTATTATTTGATTGGTATGATAACACATGTATCATTAACAATATTTTTTGGTGCACTACATTATATTGTGCATCATAAGAGTTTAATATATAGTATTATTCTATCCATTTTATCGAATTTATATCTTACCATATATATCTTGAATACTAAACAAAATTTAAAATAAAAAAGTAAGAGTTTGTTAGAATAAATATTTCTATTAAAAATTTAAAAGGAATTTTTTTTCATACTTAAAATTAATTTATATACAAGTATAAAAACACAAATTACAAAAAATTATATATAAATTTTATAAGGGGATATAAATTTATATTGATGGTTAAACATTCATAAAAAGTTTTCACTTTCTTTATAGGTATGGATTTGAATTCTCTTGCACCACTTTTCTTACAAGGTGGATAAACCCTTCTTAGGAAAATCCCTTTGTAATTGCAAAAGTGTATTATCATTTTATCACTTCTTTTTTGGAAGAAAGAGAAGTAAACACTAAATGTGGAAGGTTTAATAGTTACGTAAATGCATGGTGATGTTTTAGAACTTCTATTACACACGTTTCTTTGTTCTTCAACACCTTTTTTATGCATCAAACATTGTTTTTATCAGCTACTATAGTAATAGCTAAATATTAATTATCAAGTGTTAATGATGGAGACCAAAAACTTATACAAAATTCAACGAATACTAAGCTCCACATTTTTCAACTGGTTTTATCTTAATTCTTATATGTTTTATAACATTAAATTTGTTTTCCAAAAGAAGATTAGGAGAAAAAAAGCTTTCAATCTCTTATATAACTTATGAAATTAACAAAAAATAATAATATTCAAAGCATATCTAAAAGCTTCCGTATTAGATCTAATTTATTCATTTTAAGTCATTAACTTGTAATAGATGAAGTTAAATCATATAATTAAAATATGCTAAACGCAATTTTCATATTGACTTTTCTCCTAGTCAGATTAAGGTTAGTGATAAAAGTGTATTTAATTAAAATTTATTTAGCTGATTAATTAATAGGTTCAATGGATGTATATCCTAATCCTAATCCTAATCTGTTATAACTTGCATCCTAATCCCAACTCATAAAAGCGCACACAGTATATTTTGAAAAAATAACACAATAAATTTTAACTAAAACTTAAGAGAAAACAATGTATTGATTATTCATATAAAATCTTACCAAATAAAAAAAGAATATAAATTTTTACAGGAGTCAAACTTTTGTATGATGTAAATCACATACCATATGCTTAAATAAAGTGAGATGATGATGAAATTTGGAATAATTTGTGAGACCTTTTAAATTCAACTGTTGAAATTAATAAAATTTATTTTATGCTAAAAATTTATTAAAAACCTACTAGAGGTAAAAATATTTTTTTTTACAAAAATAAGCAAATGAGAAAATTAATAGAAATTTTGCATTAATAACTCATATTCTATTTTTTTTATTATATTACTAAATCTAATACTCAATATCATTTGAGCTCATGTTATATATTTTCTTAGTTGTACGTAGAGAAGATTCTAATTAGCTTTATTATATTATCTTTTTGAGGAGTTAAAATGTTTGAAATTGTTGTGTACTTACGAGTTTTTAAGTTTGATAGGTATATAATTTTTTTTACCAGGGTTCTACTTTTTTTTTAATAATTTTTACGATAAAATCTTATTAATAGGTTTGATTTACAAAGAAATTATAAGAAAAATGCAAACTATCATTTTATACGGCTTATTCCTACCACTATTATTATCATTGCTGACATTTCTACTAATTAACTATTATTATTATTATTACTATTATTATTATTATTATTATTATTATTATTATTTCTATTATTATTATTATTATTTTATATATATTGAAATTTATATTGAGAAATGAAAATTAACTGTAAAAGAATAATAGTAACAAGTGTAATATTATTAACCCTTTAGTTACGATGATAATGATAAAGTGTGAATAAAAGTCATTATGAAAATAATAATAATAAAGTTAAAAATAATAATAGTAATAGAAGACCAATCGTTATTTTTTCTAAATTACTCCAAATGAAAACAACAGCAACAAAAGATTAATTAATTTGAATTTAAGTATAAAACACTCGTGTGAGTGCACATCTCTTTGTTAATAACAATTTTACTTTAAAAAATGTAATTTGAATTTAAAAGTTTGAGATTGGAAATTCAAAATGAAAAAAGTGAAATATAAATATATTTAAAAAAAAATTAAAACATAAAACTAGTAACCATCTCAAGCATTTAGGAACGAGTAACTAGTGATTATAAATCAATATGTTTATTTATTTCCCATGATCTTCCAAATAAAAAAAGGAACTCAATGTTCTAGATTTTTTTTCTAAATTAAATAATTTTACAATTCCTCAAAGGATTTATTTAAAGTTGTTTTCGTTAATGATTTCAAACAAATTTTTTATATGATCTATGTTACATTTTTTTTTATTCTTACTAATTATCATCATTGATTATAACCCATTTTCCTCTGAGACGTAATCTAACTTGCTATTCACACATCCTTAATCCTTATCATGTTTAAGTTGATGGTGTGAATTTCTAATATTTCCCCATTATCTTATCTTGTAAATTCACTGAAAAAATTATAAATTTTAAGAAGAACTTCTGCCAAATTCAAATGAAAAAAAAGGACATTATAAATAAACTGTCATTCTTCCACACATCAAACTTAACCAATTTTTTAGTTAAATTAAGTCTCTTTTGGTTGAATTAATAATCAATGTTAATTAGGGCCAAGATATTTAGTCTTCCAAACATCCCTGGCTACTCTGCTAAGCCAAAGCATAACCATCGTAAAATTAATTATTAATTATTAGTAAAATAACACTATTTAGTATTTACAAATATAATACTATGCCTGCAATATACACATCACACGTTAAATTTTTATGGAGATAAGCCAACACATTTTATTTTATTTTTCTTCCTATAAAAGAAACAATAAAGGAAAAATTAGGTAGTGGCAAGAGTTACTATATTTTTGTCAAAGTATTCTGGTATGGTATACCTTTAATTAAGCAGCAAAAAAGGAAAATTGAAGTTAGAGAGGTTAAATCAGATCTCTGAACCAGTTTCTGCATTCCATAGAGATACTTTAGGATTGATTCCCAAGAAATTTTCTGTTGGCTATGACAGATTTTTTGAGGAAGAATCTTTGTGCTTGTGCAGAAACCAGAGGACTATGAGGTTGCATGGATCTTTTTGATTTCTCAACGTAATTCTGGGGATTCAAAAGGGAGAGCATTCTTCCAAGTTACTCTAGAGGTAACAATGATACTCATCAATGTTGTTACATGTTTTCAATTACTCAACATTAGGCAATAGTTTCACAATTTTGCTTTTTGTTGGAGTTAATGTTTTCACATGTAAGATGAAAACCATCTGTGTCATGATCAAAATAGTGTGAAAAAACGACAAAATGTGTAATAATTTGACATGTAGAAAGTTAATTGGGTTACTTTTCATCAAAGATTTATGGAAGGAGAGTGATGATGTAGATTATTGAAAGTTGCAACATTGAGACAGACACCTAGGCCAAAAAACTTTAGTGTTCAATGCTGGGATCACTCACACAAAGTGGAATCAACCCAGATATTCTGATCCCCTTTTGATTCTTTCAAAAAATAGCCTAATTTGGAACAGATTTCCAAATCAAAGACCTCCTAATTGTCCCTTTTGGTGGAGATTAAAGTTGGTCTAGATAGAACACCACCTTTTTGAACATATCTTGATAACACCCTTCACAATTATTTGATAAAAGATCATAAGGGGGCATCACTTTCTGTCCCAAAAGCTTTTCCATTACATGGTTGTTCCATGCATCCTAGTCTGCTTTGGCAGAAAAGAAAGCATGACACTGCTCTCATTGCTCTTTGTGCAGAGATACAAGGCTTTGTCAATGGCTTTCATGTTTGCCTAAGCAATTTCATTCATTCACGACACAGTGTTTGCATTGTTCAAAAACTTCAAACAATGTCCAATGACATCAAGACTACGTGTGTTTCCTTTTCCGAATGTTTTTCTCTGTGGATAACACTGCTCTTAGGGATCAGATCTACCAGAGAAATAAAGCATTTGCTTGTGCATGCAGCATACCTAGAAAATTTGTTTGGACTATGCAGCTTTTTCTTTTGTTTTTCCAACACCTTTTGCTTTATGGAAAAGAAAATAAGTAATGGACAAGTTGCGTAATATATGTTAACTAGTTGCATTTTCTCTTGTAAAATTTGTCATCGACACAGAATCAGAAAACACATACATAGTGTAGATTTTTGTCTCTGTACACAAATGTTTGGCTGGGTTTGGTCTAAAAAACCTTAGAAAACGAGTCTTACAATTTACAAAACACATGATGATTACGTAATTCAGTATATTTGTGTAAATTTTTATAAACACTTATCAGAAAAACAAATAAATATTTATGAAGAAAGTGATCAGAATCATCAATACTTACTGAAGTCTTCATATATATATATATATATATATATAGGTAAAACCATTAAAATTTATATGTACTTTTAAGACATGAATCCTATCCATTACCAACCTCAAGGAACCTTCCTTGGCATATACTCGTGATTTGTTTAAAAATATTCTATAATATGTGTAGTGCAAAGGGAAACTCAGTGGTGGTTTGAATTCTATAGTTGCAGAGGTATATGGTTTGGTAAAATGTTCACAATTTGCAACCTTAATTTCATCAATAAATTAAAACTGTGATAGAGAAAGTGACATGTCTATATGCTGAGAATGAGACTCATCATTGGGCAAGAAAAAGAAATGGCATTTTTTTTTTCTTTTTCACCTTCAATCTGCTGAAGGGAAAAATGGGTAAGCGCACTCATGCCAACATAGTGTTTCTTTCCTAGGTGTCAACTAAGGAATTTCTGCTTAAAGAACAGTAGCAGTCACATGGTGCCATGGTCAAATAAAATTTTGGTTTCTAAATTTTTAGTAAAAGTTCTATCATATAAATTTTATTTTTAATTTATATATAATCTAACTTTAGATGAAGCAGAAATTTATTTATTTATTTTTCTTCTTTAAAAGTATTTATGATGAAGTATATCTAAATAAATGCACACATATACCTTATAGTGTTGTGAGTAAAATAAACTTATTATTAACTTTCATGGAGACACCTAGAAGCCTGAAAAGAAACTAATTGGTTAATAATATAATTAATTATATATATATATATATATATTATAATTTTGTTCCCTCTTTGCTTTACAAATTATTATAAATTTTGGAGTTGATTACCACTCCCTAACTTCATGGAAAGAATATAAGTTTTTTTTTATAACATGTCCTATGAAAGGGATATATGGCAAGCATTAAATGTGGCTAATTCTAGATTAAGGGTTAACTCTAAAAAATTGCATCTTGTAAAAAATAGCCCACAAAAAGCAAATAGAATTTTAGCAAGGAATAATTCTAACATGAACCTAATAAAAGCTCCAAGTAGCACTAAAATACCCTTGAAGCATCTATTTTTTCAGCTCCTTCCTTACGAGTTTGATTATGTTAAATCAATTTTAAGAATTTTAGTTTTTCTTTTCTTTTTCACTTTAGAGCAATTCTTTATTAACACCTAAGACGGGTTTCAAAATTAAGTTGCTCCATATTTTCTTAATACATGTTTCACAAGAATTCAAAGAAGAATTGTGACTTGTAAGAATAATTACTTAAATTTGAGAATCCCTCAAGTAATTAACTTTGGTTAGAAATATTCTTAGTACTATAGAATAATTCTCGTAGTGTGTCTCTATATTTTATAAGCATATTTATTGAAGTAGGGGGAATTTGGCTTAACAACAAGATGGATAGTTCAAATCAATATGTAATCTCTTAACTTGTGAAGATAATGATGTGCTAAAAGAAACCTTATTTTGTCTTTTATGAAAATTCATTTCGTATGCGTTTGATTGAATTGATTTTTTAAAAGGAAAAAACGGGGACAACAGAATTTTAATTTTTAATAATTATTCTCTAATTTCATAAGTTCAAAAAATTTTAATTTCTAATTTTGTCTTGTACGAAAACACTTTAAACTCTTGATCTTTTTACTTCAAAATATTACTTACATAATAATAAAGTGAAAGGTTTAATAAAAGATGTTGTGGAACTCATCGTGTGTGTTTAATCTCCACTACAATTTCATATAATAATTAAATAAAGTGGTGCTCGTCTCATTTAGCCACCAACAACCAACAATGTTAAAGACACCAACAAAAATAGATGCATGATGACATTATATCTTGTGTCTTATTAAAAGTTACTCAAATTATGAAAAAAAAATAAAAATATAAATTTCAATACACGATAAAATCTCATTTTATAAATAAATTTTGTACAATTGAGTTAGACATAAATTTACTTATTAAACTATATAACCTATTATAATAAGATTGTTTAAAACTATTATGTCACTTGTTTAAAGATTCTTATTAAAATAGTATCAAAACTATATAAAATTATTTAAACGAAATTATTTGATACTATTGTATCATTTTTTTAGGAATACATGTGAAGATAATATTAGAACAATATAAACTTATATTAGGAGATTTTTTGGAACTATATATTATATCACTTGTTTAAGAATTATTGTTAAACTATCTGAGATATTTCATTTTTTTAAATGTAAGAGTATTGAAAATTTTACTTCCATTAATGATATAAAAAATTTATTGTTAGTTTATATATTGTCTATTGAGTTAGATATAAATTTTCTTATTAAATAAGTATATTTATTTTTAGTTTTGTTGAATAATAGATATATTAGTTTCTGTCTAAATATTTCCTTAAAAAATAAAGTTATTTATCCTCCCATGTACCTTTTATCTGATCACGCTGCTTGTGTTTGGTAACTCGTGAATACTGTGTGTACACATGTGGGTTGCTTGTTCCTTCTTAAAACTCTTTTTACCTAGAAAAATGGGTAACTGTTACATAATTTACAACTTTCTGGTTTGATAACCTTTTATGCAACGTGATATATATTTTTAATTATATAAAAGTGTTAATAACATATTAAAAGAAGATTCGTTGGAATTATATGTAAACTTGTGTAAAATGTACTTTTATTAATACTTTATTTTCAAATTAGAATGTATTACTTTTTTAAATAATAAAAAATTATACATCATTGGTAACTAGAAGTAACTTTTCTTTAGTTATGATAGGAAAAATGAATCATCGTTTAATAATTTTAGGAAGTGAAGCGTTGTTTCTCTAATTTTAAGAACTGAATTTGTTGGTATTAAATTAATGTAATGCATTAAGTATGAGTTTAATAATAATTCCTTCAATCACTGAAAAATCATAATTGATATTCATTCTAAGTTAATAATTAAAATTAACAATTTCATGTATAATAATTGAAAATTACACCACAGTATAAATTATGACTGCTAAAATTTATCACTGCAATAATTTTTTAATATTTCATAAAACCTTACAAAATTATAGAAAAAATATAAAAAAATACTTCTTATGAAAAAAACTTACAAAATATGAAAAATATGTTAATTATGATTAGGAATTGAGTAGTTAGTCAAATTCCACACTTTTGTTGTACTTACCATAAGGAAAATAACAATTAATGGTTGGATTGGAAATGCAATTTACTTCATAAAAATGAAAATAAAAAAGATAAAGGGAATTATGATAGCACAAAAAGTAGGCACAGCATTTAGGAATATTTTTTTTTAATATAAGCTTGATGGTGATTGAAACATGCATGTTTACACGGAATATAATATATGCTCTCATACATTGCCATTTCTCTAACATTCCTTGAATATGTATACTTGTTCGAGTGATGTAATTGGAGCAAATATAAAGAAAATAGGGTAGGCCAAACATTGATTAGATTAAGGATAAAAACTAAAGAAGAATAAAATGTTCTTTCACGTATATGTTTTACCCGATTTAAAAAAAATATGTTTTTATAAGAAAATATTTAACTAAAAATTACATTTCAAAAACCCTTTTCAAGCTGATAGATAGGAAAAGTTATATCAGATGAAAACAAAGAAGAAAATTCATTCTAAGCAAATGTTGTCTTATTTTTAGCAAATAAGTTAAATCTATTATTCATCATCTCTTGATTGTTTCCATGCCTACATATATATAAGATTTATTTTTCCATTAAAATAGAAAAACTCAATAATTCTGCATTAAAACTTGTAAGTAGTTAGAATACTTGAAAAATAAAAGTATACTATTCTGGGGAAGATGACAAAAATAGATGCCAAAAAAAAGAATTACTATGGTTGATTCTAATTAATTTCCCACGTGGAACAGTGGAGTGAGTTGAATTATGACACCATCATATCAACACCTAAGGTTGTAGTAACATGTTAAAAACATAATATTTCACACCATTCATGGTTTGGTTACGTGGATCAGGAAGAGTGGGTTTGGACGTGTTGAAGCATGCAGCAGTCACGTGTCAGAGAGGAGAAGAGAGTGTGTTTGAAAGAATCCACCTGATGTTATGCACGATTGGTTCAAACCCTTTAGTGCAATCACAAAGCCATATTCTCAAAACTGAAAGACCCTTTACTTTTGCACTTATCTGCTGTGTACACATGACGGTTAATAAAAACCAGCTACATGGACCAAAGCAACAAAGAAGTAACGTTTTGATGTGGCATGCTAGGTGTAGCTGCAAAGTTAAAAGCCTAGTGTCCCACCATTACAAGGAGCTAAAGACAACAATGATCCATCTCCATCTGCTATATATATAAATATATATAATATGTGTGATACAATCTCCAAAGGCGTTTAAAGCTGTGTGGTGGTGGGGGGTTGAGCTGAGTGCACAGTGATTCGTGACTGAAAGTGCCAAAACATGATCATGAGGAAGCACAACCCACTTTGGTTTGTGGTGCTGCTATTGCCCTCTTAGGCTCTTTTGGTAAGTTCAGAGTGCTGGTTTGGTTGGTTGGTTGGTTGGTTTGGTTTGGTTTGTGCATTATTTGGTGTATCTCTCTCTCATGGCTGGTGGACAGAGACGGCAGAGGCTCAATAAGTCATGCATTCTTCTCATAGGTAAGCATTGTTTTTGTCTGCTTTGGTGTTTTCAACCATCTTATTGCACTTGAATTTGGTTAAGCTTAAGCATGATAGCTGCTGTTGTAATCCCAATAAGGACTTTGTCTCTAGTTCTAAATAAACGTGTCTTATTTACCATCTTTTGAGAATAACTTACTGAGATGAATCTTAATGCTTAAAGGGATTGGTTTGTGATTCTTGTCTAGGGATACCATATCACCCAAAACATATTTCGGAGTATGTGAAAAGGGAAAACGTCCCTTGAAAACTGAGAAGCATGGGAAAGGAGTCGTATTCTAGCATGTTATAAAATATCAGAAAAAAAGACAGAGTCAAGAATCTAACAAATATTATAATTCTAGTGTTCTTGCCCTTTCTGACTTTCTATTAGGCCATTTTTATATGGGGTAAAATTTAACTTTGACATGTTTGTTGGTGCACTTTGACAGCCATTGCAGGAATAGAGAGGTTTGCATTCAAGGGGGTGGCATCCAATCTAGTGACATACCTGACTGATGTTGTGAACTTGAGCAACTCATCTGCAGCAAAGATGGTTAACAGTTGGGTAGGCTTTACTTCCATAATGCCATTGCTGGTGGCACCCATTGCCGACGCATATTGGCACAAATATTCCACCATAATGGTCTCATCTTTCTTGTATTTTGTGGTGAGTCACCCTCCACAAATTTGCTTTCACCCTTTCACATTTTTATGTATTTGTTAAATATAGTAGCAGGACAAAACTTAAATGCAATTATCTAGGTGCTTTTATGTTTGTTTTCTATTACAATTGAACTTTCACTTCAAAAATTTGCATAATAAAGGTTTCAATTAAAGATCAACACAAGTCACTGAAGTGCAATTTTAATTCTTAGTAGAGAACAGCATGAGAAAACAAATCTAAAGAAATGCATACAATTTTTGTCCTTAGTTATATATTGGAGCTTTACCATACCTCTTGGTTCTTTTGATCCTAACTTTATTGTCCACTTCGAAATTTAATTATGAAACACGTATGTGGCTGGTAATTTGGCTGACCAACTTTGTGTAACATATGATTAGGATATCCATTGAGTTTGTAAATTGGAGTCCGAGTCATAAGCACTCTTCCAACATAAGGATATTTGAGGCTTACTTCAGTATTTTGTGGACCAATTAGAGAGTTCAGCAACCTTAGTGTAACACGTTTTACTACCTTTGAAATCAGATTCTCTACACCCTACCAAAATATCTCTATCCAAACTTTGATCATAAAAGAAAACTGATGGAAAGAGTTTCATTGGCGAGGAAGAAGATGTGATACTTTATTATATTAAAGAACTAGTATTTTCTTCTACGTCAGTAGAACAAAATTCACAGTAGACAAAAACTATCAAACACTAAAAATGTCTAATGGAATATTCCAAGCATAGCTTAGGACTAAATGCCTTAGCTTGAACAATATTTTACAGCTCTGCAAGTTGCAACATGCAATCTTTGTTACTGACTTTGATATCTTTAGCCACATGTGGTAGATAAATATCCATTTATAGTAATTCAAAAGAATGATACACGTGTGCATCCACTTGGGAGATAAATATAACATTCATGTTACCTTCACTGTACTAACTCAAGGTTGATACAGTATGTTGTTATTTAGAAGGCTATCATTATTTATGTCTTCTATTGACTTAGGAGAACATCTCAATAATTGAAATAATTATTCATTTTTGGACTACCTTCATTTCTGCTCTGATTCTTATCTGTTGAGTTAGAAGGATATCACACAGATTAAGGAACAGGAACATTGTTATACCATCATTTATAATAAATTATTTTTAACTTCCTGACATGACCTAACATGTCTCTATCATTTTTTATGTGTGTAAAGTATATTTCAAAGTTACCCAGAAATAAGGGCATGATTAAAAAATAGTAATTAATACTGAATGAATGGATAAATACAAATAAAGTTTTAGTTCAAAAGTTGACTTTGAATAGGAATCAATGACATGCAACTTCATGGAAGTAACTGAATTGAAGTGGTTACCAAATTTACTGTGCACAATTAACACAAGGCAACGATAATTATATTACTATAAATTTTTTTGTCTCACTTTAACTTTAGAAAAAAGCATACCACTACTATTTTAAGTTATTAAATAAAGAACTATAGCACCACTAGCTAAAAGGCTATCATTATTGAAAAAATTCCCTGGGTGAAATAGCCTAAAGTTATTTACCAGTTATAGTGTCATGGTGAATTGATTTGATATCTTGAATTGATATCAATAGGGTAATTTATTCATCAGAAAGCATAAGTAAGACCATAGTGCACAATGATTTTTGAAGTGCTTGACAATTTTTCATATTATTGGTACGTAGTTTTGTTACATTATATACATGCACAGTGACATAGGCAGCATTTTGTGGATGCTTCTGCTAGTAAATCTGAATTTTCAACATTTGCTTCTTAAGTTAACTGTATTTTATTTTGTGTTCTCTTCTTAGGGACTTGTAGCGTTGACAACAACAGCATTAGCAAGGTCATGGCATCACAGAAACAGAACAATGTCTTCTTCATTTCTGTCTCTGTCTCTCTACTTGATTTCATTAGGCCAAGGTGGATATAACCCATCTCTGCAAGCCTTTGGAGCAGATCAACTTGGTGAGGAGGAAGAATTGCCCTGTAGCAAAGATGATAAAAGTTACAACAAAAAGACTCTATTCTTCCAGTGGTGGTATTTTGGTGTTTGCAGTGGAAGCCTTTTGGGTGTTACAGTCATGTCCTATATCCAAGACACCTTTGGATGGGTACTAGGATTTGCCATCCCTGCTATTTCAATGATTATGTCCATTTTAATTTTCTCTGGTGGAAGCCCTATATATCTATATAAACAACATGATGTCCTTCAAGCTAAGCAGCCCCTCATGAACATATTTCAAACCATAAAAGCTTCTGCATTGAGATGTTTCCATTGTGAAATTACCCTACCAAATGACAAGTCTGAAGTGGTGGAGCTAGAGTAAGTTCCACTTTCATAGAAACTTACATTTAGACTTAATTGCACTCTTAGTTCTTTAGCACTGAAATTCAATTTGATCTTCCTATTTTATTACGCAAATTTGGTCATCTACTGTTTTAATGGTACAATTTTGGTTCATCCTTTAACTTGACATCCAATGTTTGATATAGAAATGTAGACGTGACAATGCATGAAAGGGTCATGTCAGCATTTATACTAAATATTATATATTAACAGGTGAATTAAAATTGCACAATTAAAAGGACAAAAGTTGAATTTCAACAATAATATGAGTAGCAAAAGCACAAATAAGCTTTATATTTACTTCAATGAAAGGCTTACACATGAATGTTTGTTTCTCGTGTTAGGCTTCAAGGGAAACCCCTTTGTCCTGAAAACTTGGAAAGCCTTAAGGATTTGAATAATGATCCTAAAAGTGGCATGTATCTGCTAAAAAATGCCAAGGTTATGGTGAGGCTTTTGCCCATATGGACAATGCTTCTCATGTTTGCAGTGATTTTCCAGCAGCCTGCCACATTTTTCACAAAACAAGGCATGACAATGAAGAGGAACATTGGTGCAGATTTCAAGATCCCACCAGCCACACTCCAAAGTTCCATAACATTGTCCATCATACTACTGATGCCATTGTACGACAAAATATTCATACCAATCACTCAGGTGATCACTAGGCAGGACAAGGGTATAAATGTGATGCAAAGGATGGGAATTGGAATGGTTCTCTCAATCATAGCCATGGTTATTGCAGCTGTAGTTGAGATGAGAAGGCTTGAGATTGGAAGGCAAATGAGAAGTGCAGGATTACATTCAGAGACAGTACCTCTAAGCATTTTCTGGCTGCTACCACAGTACATTCTTCTTGGCATCTCAGACATCTTCACAGTTGTTGGCATGCAAGAGTTCTTTTATGGTGAAGTTCCCAGGACAATGAGAACAATGGGAATTGCCTTGTACACCAGTGTTTTTGGTGTAGGAAGCTTTGTGAGTGCACTGTTGATTACACTGGTTGAAGTGTATACAAGTTCAAAGGGAATACCAAGCTGGTTCTGTGATGACATGGTTGAAGCACGCTTGGACAGTTACTATTGGCTTCTGGCATGGTTAAGTGCAGTGAGTCTGCTATTGTATGCACTCTTGTGTAAATATTACCTTAAGAAGAGTGATTCAGATAGTGAATATTGAGGGGTTTTTTCTTTCCTCTTTACTTTTCAGGTGTTATCTTCCTTTTGGCTATAGTTTGTTGAACTACTTCACCTCATTGAATAACAGTAATTTATGATCCATGTCTGTTTCATGCTACCAGCACTGAAAAAGAACAAAACCTTGGTGTTTTGCTGAACTTTTAAAGTGAATTAATATTGATATTAAATATTTACATTAATAATATTAATTAATAAATAACATAAAATAATTAATAAAATAAAATCAACCAATTTAAAGTAAGTCAAATAATATTTAAGATAAAATAAATAAACTAAATAAGACAATATTATAATTACTTAACTACATAAAATAATATAATTGAAAAATATAACCAAATATATGTTGAAATTCTAAAAACAAACAAGGTTTTGAAACGTAGATAAAAAGTAAAAACAATCAAAGTTTTAAAAAAGATTAAGTCCTCACTAATTCATTCTATATATTGTCATTGTTTTTGCTGACATGCTTATTTTTTAACTTTTGTGAAAGTTAACCCATTCATAATTACAATTAGATAATTGATTTCTTGACATTCTTAATAATAACAACCATTTCAAATAAATTATATTAATATTTTAATTATATTTTTTATTTTTAACTTAAACTAGTGATATATATTATTATATTATTAAAATGAAGTGGTTAAGTAGATTTTTTTTTCTTATACAATTATTTGTTGCTCACATTTTGGCTGTTGATAACACACACAAAAAATGTAAAACAAGATTTTATATGTAAAGACAAAACCTATTTTAGAGTTTTTTTTTTACTTTAAAAGAGTCTCCAACTATTACACTCTCATCTGCTAAATCAACCCTAATGGACACATATATTACCTTAAACACAACTTTTAAAGTAATTGGATAAAAATCAATAGTTTTCAATTAAATAGCAAGCCACCATCAAATAATTTTTAATTAAATATATATATTTTGACTTGGGAAGAGAGAATCTGGATTTTCTGAATGATTGAAACAACTATAGTGTGGATATGCTTTGAAAGTAAAAAAAATAATAATAATAATAAAAAAATGATAAGTGGGTGGGGTGATATGTACCCCGCAATGTCCTAATGTGGATTGTCTAATGTCCATAATGGCCACCAAAGTTAAGGTTCTCACAGTTTTGTGGGTCAATGTTCCTAAAGATTTGAATAGAATTTAACCTAATCATTCAAAGGAAGGTTCCTTAAGCACATATATGGTCCTTTGAGAGAGGTTGTTCTTCCATGTTCTTTGTGGATTCCTTCAAAGCTTCCACATTTCATTATTTAAAGCCTTCAATTTATTTGGGTTCTATCACTTTGCTTTAATACACTCCTCTACTTTTCTCATTTTAAAAATAAACATATTTTTTAATATAATAACATTATTTTTCTTTATTTTTTAACTGAATATTTATTTTTCTTATATTTTTAATAAATGAAACCTTTTATTTAAAAATAATATATTCATGAAATCTCTAAAAAATAAAGTTTTAAAACATAAAAACTAAATATTTTTTGTAAAAGAAAATGAATGTTTTGGTTATAGACATATTATTTTCACATTTTATTAGGTCTTCACATAATTTGGATAACTCATGGATGGTGAAATCTGTATTTAATTTCCACCATATGAAAAAATTAACCATTTTAACAATAATCATGAAATTAATTACTAGTGAGTCCAGACAACTTGTTAAGAACAAACAAAAATGAGATTACACTTTAAGTCAAAATAAACAGTCTTTTTTTATATTATTGACAAAATAGCAAAGAGGCTCTTTATTCTAATTTATATTAAAATCACACATAAAATTAGTACCAAGTTAATAAATTTAGTCATATATTTAATAGTTATTTACATTAAAATATTTTTTTCTATAAAATATAAATTTTAATACTTTTATAAGATATTTTATACTTTACCAAAAAGTATACTTTTTTTGATATTTTTAATAATTAAATCGTTCCACTTTTATTAACAAAAAGTTCTTTACATATTTTAAAATTGAAATTTTTAATTTTTATTATTTTTAATTTAAATTTTAGTCAATATAGTTTTTGAAATAAAATAAGAAAAAGTAAGTTTTAATTTATTTAAAATATATAAAAGATGAGTGACATTTATTAAAAATATAAAAAAGTAAATGTGTATCTAAAAATTAAAGGAAAAACAGTTTTGTTTTAAAAAAAAAAATAAAAAAAGATAAGTGCAATTTTTTCAATTCATTTTTATGATTGTATAATATTAATCTCTAAAAAAATACATTCTATATTTGATTCTGGATTTTCTCCATTGAATAATGTTGTTACATAGTACATGCCCATACACAATAAATATTAAAATATTAATCATGGATTTTTTTTCATTAAATATTAAGATTTATTGGTCTTAATTGGTGAATTATAATTTTAAACCCTTGGATTAATCTTGTTTGTATAGGTTTGGCTACACCAAATTCTTCCCAACTCCCTTCTAGGATGGTCTTTTGAGTTTTTCTTTTCTTGATATACAAATCTAAAATCTTAGAATAAATTACTACTAAATCTAAGGGCTACAACTAAATCTCAACATTATATCAACTAATTGCTTATTTACAACTAGAATTGGTCTAGAATATTGAAATTGCACTATCTTAAAAGCTTTTTTCGACACTAAGGTATAATAAAATTTAAAATATATTATGGTCTTACTATATATCCACTACTTACAATCTCTATTTTTCCCTAAGTTGTTATTTTAATGAGGTCGTAGTTCAACCTTAAACATACCACTCTTGAATGAATGAAGAAAGAAAAAATTAAGAACATAAGACAAACAGCAAGGTACAAATGTAACATGCATTTTATGAAAAGTAACATGCATGTTATGAATTTGAAACTTGAGAGTGAGAAAGAAACGGTTTATATATGAATACATTCAATAACTTATGGTGTCTAATGAAGCATGGGTTTGAAGAGATTGAGTTACTTGGTGGGGTGTTTTGTTTTTGGTTTGGTAGGTTTATTGATGATAGAAGCAAAGGAAGAAGATGATGATAATGGTGATGTTGTGCATAAATGGAAAGAATACTCTGCAATTTACAACTTTGGTGATTCAAATTCAGACACAGGAACATTTTCTGCAGCATTTGCAATGGTTTTTCCTCCCAATGGTGAAAACTTTCCTGGAAAACTTCCTACAAGAAACTGTGATGGCCGTCTCATCATTGATTTCATCAGTAAGCACAAACCAAATCTTCAATTTTTTTACCTTTTTCCTATAAACTATATTTAACAAATAAAAAAATAATCTAAAACAAATTAAAAACCTTTAAAATTAGGCTTAGTAATTACACAATTTTAATATTTTATGCCACTAAGTTTTTTTAAAGTAATGACATCTTTTCACTATAATTTTATTTCATATTTATTAGGTCTAATTAATAAGATAATTAAGCATGAAAATGAGTAAATGGGTTGAGTCCATCTAACATGACCTAATAGATTATCTTAAAAAATGGTATTGAATCGGAATTATTTATTTTTAAATGGGTGGTAACTTTTTGACTTGACCTAGTTTTAACAAAATCATTTTAACCCACTTTAATTTTTTTTAAATTTAAGTCATATTATTGAATTTAAATTTAAAATTTAAAAATAATAATTTGGTAGATAAATAAATATAATTGTAACACATGTATTTGTTTTTTTTTCTTAAATATTATTTTAATTTTTTGAATATAATTATCGTTATATAAAACGGGTTGGTTTATGTAAAATACAAGAAAATCTATGATTAAATCAAAACATAAAATATCTTTAGATTTCAATTCTAATTAGATTCATGATGTGTCGTATTTAGGTTGGTTCCTCCATTGATATCTATCATTCGTGTTCTTTCTTAACGTGTGGCTATTTAGGTGAAGAGTTGAAGATGCCATACTTGAGTGCATTTTTGGACTCCGTTGGGTCAAATTACAATTATGGTGCAAACTTTGCAGCTGGTGGTTCATCCATACGGAAAATGGGCTTCAGCCCAATTTATTTTGGGCTTCAAATATCTCAATTCATGCAGTTCAAGTCCAGGACAATGGCTCTCTACAATCAAACCTCTCACAGCAGTTAGTTTTACTTAATCTAATTATACAAATCTAAATCTGATTCACTCCACATTGATTTTTATTTTTTTTTCTAATTTTTAAGAAGAAAATTATTAATTTTTTAATCATATGATTAGTACATGTATATGATGTATTTTGTATAATAGGAGTTGATGCATCTTTCAAAAGTAGGTTACCCAAGTCATTGAACTTCTCCAATGCCCTATACACCATAGACATTGGTCAGAATGATCTAAGTTTCGGTTTCATGAGCTCAAATCTAAAATCAATGACATCAACAATCCCAGATATACTCACTCAATTCTCTCTTGGATTGCAGGTAATGTGTTATTGCATGAAATTCATTGCTTTATTTGTTGGAAGGCTCATTAATGAACCATTTTAGCTTTTCTTTTGTGCTCAAAAGCAATACACAATATCATACATTTATTTGTAGAAAAAAAAATTTAGATTGATTCGGGTATTTAAAATCCTATAAATAAAAATATAATGTCTCTGAATTTCATTGAAATTCATTAAAAAAACAATCTTATAAAATAAAAGAAAAACAGAATTAACGGAGACTATTTAAACGAAACAGATCAAATAAATGATATTTCTGTAACAATTGATATTATTAGAAATAAATATACAAAAAAATTTCACACTACTTCTAATATAAAATTTTAACATAAATATTTTTTATATACTACTCAATTTTATTTAAGATAAAACTTTATTTTCAGTCTCACTTAAATTCCTATCTCTTCTCGTATTAATTTTCATTCAGAAACTTTTCAACGAAGGAGCTAGGTTCTTTTGGATACATAACACTGGCCCAATTGGATGTTTGCCTAAGACAAACTTGACCAACAAGGTCACCTCTGAACACTTGGATTCTGCTGGATGTAGAAAGAAAGAGAATGAGATTGCTGAGGAGTTTAACAAGCAACTTAAGGACACAGTGTTTGAGCTAAGGAAAAAGCTACCCAATGCCATCTTCACCCATGTTGATGTCTACTCAGCCAAATATGAACTAATAAAAAATGCAAGGAATGAAGGTGAAGGTTTTTCTTTTCAACTTTAAGATAAAAGAATTTGCTTAAATTGTATGATTGTATATGTCAGGTTTTGTTAATCCAAAGAAGATCTGCTGTGGCAGAAAGAGTGAAATCCATGTTGATTGTGGAAAAAAGAAGATTAAAAATGGAAAAGAAGAATACTACAAATGTAAAGATGCATCAAAGTACATCAGTTGGGATGGTGTGCATTATTCTGAAGCAGCAAACAAATGGCTTTCCACTCTCATTTTAAATGGCTCTTTCTCTGATCCACCACTTCCTATAGGGATGCTTCCTTCTAAAGGTTGAAGGATACCTCTAACCCTATACTTCCCTCATGTGATGTTAAGAAATTTAAACACCTATTATGGTATTTATTTTATTTTATTTTATTTTATTATATTTATTATACATATGATGTCATCTAAATCACACAAATATCAAAATACATCAAATCAAACCCAACATACATTTGTGCATGCATGCATGTGTATTCAAATCAAACCAAAATTTATTTTTTTAACTACTCATGATTCTTCAAATTTGTGAGTGCAACCATGTCCACAACCTTCAAACTAAAATCTTTTGTACCAACAGACAAATATTTGTTAAAATTACCAAAAAAAATGGTGTGTTGTTTAATAAATATGGGTGCCCAACAACTCAGCCATGTGCACATGAAGAAATATCGGGACATGTATGTTCAAAAGACGATGTAACAACTCAAACAAATGCACATGAAGAAATAAATTGATGTGTTTTACAAATTATCTCACCATCAACTTCAAAGAAGGAAACTTAAGATGATCACAAATGTGGGGAATCAACAAATATCTGTTTGGAAAAAAGAGTGAGATTTTCTCTAAAATATACAAACAAAAATCCATTAGCCAATAATAATTTTTAATTTGATGTGCATTTTTTTCCAACGTAATTGATTATTTATTTTTAATAATATTTTCAACTATATATATATATATATATTTTGCATTTGACTTTTTTGTAACACCTATAATAAATTAACTGTATACATATATTAAACATATTCCACAACAATTAATATATATTTGAATAATTATACAACTAAGTATATATATATATAGCAGAATAATATTTTTTAATTAAATTTTTATTATTTAACATTTTAATATATGTGATTTGAACACTTGGTAAAATAAAAACATCTCTTTTCAACAATTAATTTATGTGTTTAATAATAGAAACTATATATTACCTCAACATATTATTTAGGTATGTAAATTCAAATAATTTAATTGGTAAAATAAGAGTATTGTTTTTCAAAAATAGATTTATGTGTTTAATATTGTAAATCATATATTACTTCAATATATCATTCATGTATCTTATTTCAAATACTTTAATCGAAAAATAAGAACATATTTTTTCAACAATAAATCAATGCATCCATTATGTGAGCACTTTGTTGCTAATTGAGACATGATTAGGATATTCCTTTGTCCAATAAAAGTGATTTTGTTGAGAAAAATTTCATCAGCTGAGTGGATTATGTAAATCAACAATTCTACAAAATTTCACAAAATTGGTTCATAACCCAAATTTATGAATTATAACCCTCTTATCAAATTTCAAACATAAAAATAATACAATTTTTTATACTTCCTCAAACAAAATATTGATATTCAACAACCAAAATCAAGGATTCACTATATCTAGGTATAATTTAAGTTACTTTCAAAATAAATAATTTAATATAGTTTACATAATTTCTAATATATTTTCTCAGTACTTGGATACACATATTGTTTCTTATAGCCAATACAACTCAAATTAATTATTCCCAAACCAATTTCATATTCATAGTCAATAAAAACACAATCACCACTAATTCCAATTCAAACACTTCAATATACTATTTAAAAACATTCCAACATCGCAATGTCCTCTGGATTTAATTATTTTTATAAAAATTAATATTAAAAGTTACTAAAATAAGTGTTTAATCTGGGTAAAGTAAAGTAAGCAAAAGAAGTACTAATGGATTAATTCTTGTCCCTAACCTAAAAGTCAAATCAGCAAGTGTCCAAAACAATTCATAATGGAAGAGAAAAAAATCTCTTGACATAAGGAAAAAAGTTAAAGTAACTTTGCCGACACTAAAATTACTTTAATGTTTGCAACAACCTACAAATTTAAATCTCTATTATGAATAAATCAATCATGTGTATAACTTTATCTTCTCCAAATGAAGTCAAACTTTGATTGTTTTCCAAATTACTTTCTTTTCTTCAATTCCTTCTGATTCTTAGTTTAACAACAATGATGTCTTCATACTCAATTTTTCAAACAACTAACTAATATTTATTTATTTTTGTTTTTTTTATCACATTATATTATATGAAATACTTATATATATATATATTCTCAAATTTGCTATATGTCTATTAGCATATGGTGTGTCTAAATATTATTTTTCCAATTTAAATAATGACAATCTTCTCTTACTCACTGATAGAACTAGATATTTAGACTTAAATTTATATTCTATTAGTATGACCCGTAGTTTATCATTTAATTTTTGACAAATTTTCATATATGATTTTTTGGATTGATATGTGTAAATTGCATACTAAACAGACTTAACTTTTAGAGAGAGAGAGAGAATCACCTACAACTCATTGACCATTTTAAGATTTAGAATTTTTAAGGTTGTTTGAATTTGAAATGGAAGATACAACAAATTTTGTTTGAATTATACATTAATATACTTAAACTATGATCGTTAATTTTTTTAATTAAAATTTCTTTTACTATTTAGCATATCAATTCGTATATTGTTTAAAATGTAGATTAAGAGTATAACTAAATGAACTTTTTAAAAAAATTCAAGAGGAAAATCATACAAAAAATGAAATTAATTTACGTATAAATTAAAATTAATTTAGGTACAAATTATTAATAAAAATTAGAAAAAATATATGAAAGAATTTTTACAACTTAAATAATATGTAAATTAATTTTAATTAATAAAAAATAATGTATTTTTTATATTTTTCCTCAAAAATTCTTAGGAAGTAATACCCACTTAAATGTCACAACAAACTTCATTAAGGGGTGGGTGGAAGACATGATTCAAATGATAGTTTAGAAATTAATATTCATGTACAGACATAGAAAGATTTGAGATAAAATTTAAGTACGACATGATTTGCACTCCTTTCATATTTTATTGGTTATCCCGCATAATTAATTATATCAAGTTTTCCTTGAAAACTTATCAACTTTCACAAATAATCATTTAGGATTACACATAATCCATTATATTACTTTGTGATGGTTTCTAAATTATATGAAGAACAAAATAATAAAGTATAATTAATAATAACTGATTAGTCTAGTAAGTTCTTTAAATACCTTTATAAAGAAAGATCTTGAAATTTATCTGAAACAATAAAAACATTCCATATGTTTTACATCATCTCCCTTAAATCTAGCAGTAACCTCCATATACATCAATCACACATATAAAACTTAAACATATAATCAAATTTAATCATCAATTTCACTTTTATATATCACACACCTATTTAACTTCATAAGAATAAGTTCTAACGAAATTTACCATAAATATATTAACAAATATTCATCCAATCTTACATATTGTTTAAGTAAAAATCTCATTAGTAAATGTGTAAATATTTCAATAATCTTTTTATTTAATATTTTATTGCCTCCTAAATTTTTATTAGTGAAGAATATGTAAATATTGTATCTCATGACATCTTATTGATAATTGAAGTGGTTAAACACTATATGTTTATTAAGAAGATAATCAATATATTTAATTTTCAAGTTAAATTCATGTGTGCAAACTCAATAAATGATGGATAGTGATAACACTGACCAGTGAATTAATATAAATCCGTGACAGAATTGGAAGGAAATCTAATTGTGTCTTTTTTGAGCTGGTTGAATAATTCATCTAAACTTTTATTTAAAAAACAGCATGTAACAGAGATTCCAAATATTTGTAATAGTTATATATTGATATGTATACCTCCTTCTGCATAATAATGCAGATAGTTTTTTCTGATACAAAATCAAGCTAGCTGAAAGCCTGAGACATGATTCATGAATCTCTAAAAGCAATACATGAACGTCTTGTTAAACATTCCAACATCATGATGAAACACAGCACAAACCTACACATACAAATTTTGGTGGTCACATCGACTTGGTGAATGCAGCTGCTACATATATACACAAATGGTTCATTGAGTTGGTTGATTCAGAGAAGTGGAGAACCACCATGTGTTCTGCACAACCCCCTTTATTCATGATTGAAGCAAAAGCCAGACCAACACATAGGTTGGATTTTTCTGTGAAGAGAAAAACACTGACACAGCAATCACGATCGGGCACGGCACATGTAGTAATATGGAGCACAACTTGCCCACTTCAGCAACTTCCAACATTGTCCCTTGTTCTTGTTGTTGGTGCTGTGTTTGTTGGTGCTGTGTTTGTTGGATTTCTTGGAAGAATGACAAAACTCGGATTCATTTCTGTTCAGTATCTCCCACATCACTTGTATGTCCTCGTACTCACATGCCCTCACATCATGCCTTAGCTTCAGTAACCCTGCAAATTTGTTTCACAAACATTCATCTAGTTAAGCAACTTGTAGCTTTTTTGTGATCTCTAATTTCACTTCAACCATGTTTCTCCTATCTTACAAAATAAGACACAAAAATGCTTAACCAAAATACCAAAATCACAATTTTTTTTCAAAACATACGGATTCAGATCAGACTAAGTTTTTCTCCACGTAATTACCCTAAAATTATTGATGAACAAAGACATTGCTCTTGTATACACCACATTCCTCAAAATTTCCAGCATCTACCACCATTTCTCCTCCCTACTACCAAAAACTCATACTTCTCATACCCAATTCACCAAACACCTACAACACATTCAAACCTCAAAAGTCCTAACCACACCTAAAATTATCATACCCGATTAGAAATAGAAAAGATAGACATTGATGAAAAAAATTATAATTATCAGAGAACTTTACCATTTTTGCGAATTCCGAGGCGCGTGGCGACGCGACACCAGACCCGTCGAACGGGGTACATCATGTTCTGCCACCACACCACTCGCCGAGAAACTTTCATCTCCTCAATTATCATGACAATGCTATATAATTCAAGAAAAATAAAAAAGAAATTAAAAAATTATGAATTCCATTACCCTTTTAAATGAGAAGGACGAAACTGAATTCAGAATCAGAAGGGTAGCATTTGACAAAGAGATAAAACGAATTAACGAAACACGGAATCTGATAAAACAGAGAGGAACAAGAACACTAACTGAGAATTTCGAGGTGGTGTTTTCGTTCCTCGGCGAAGGGGGGGACAACTCAACGAGGTTGTGAGGAAGGCAACGCGGTTTGTTGTGTTCATAAACTGGTGTTTTCAACCAACTGTTGCAACCGACAGAGCCATCGTGGGTGTGCCACGTGGCGTACTCTGAAACCGTTGCTGAGCTGTGAGGTGTTTCGTTGGGATTGCGACGTTTGTGTGTGTGGAGAGTTGCTATTGGTTGCTGTTTTCTTTGTTTCGTACAGCCATGTGACGATATTATTCTATCTGGGGCCCACCCACCAGATTTTTTTTACTAAAAGTGAAGCATTCGCGTGTTGCTATTAACAATAAATAATAGAAATAAAAAATGGAAATATAAATTTTATAAAAATATTATTTTTATATTCATTTATTAAGTATCAAAAGTCTTAGAAAAACGATTATGATAAAGTGTGGATTGGATTTTACAGAAAAGTGAATTTTGATATTTAGATAGAATATTTCATAATAGTGAAAATAGTGTTCTAGAATCAAAATAATCCTTTTAAGAGCAAGTGCAACGTATAACACATGGAATGCTTAGTTCGAAATATTTAAAATGTGTTCTGGTAAATTGTAAAAAGGTGTTTTTTGGAGTAATTAATTCGTAACACTACAACTTACTATATATATATTTTGTTTCTTTTGGAAGATCAATTAGGGGTTTTTAGAATAACAAATTTAGAAAGTAAAAAAAAAAAAACTCATCTGCAGCTGTATAATTCTTTACCAACAATAGCAACAAGACGTGTAGTGGTAACTATGAGATGTTTTTCAATGACAATGAGACATCTAATAGTGACAACAACACGTTCAGCTAGGACCAATGGATGAATGAACCAATGCATTTGTTTTTGTTACATACCATTTCGGACAATTTCTTTTTACACCCCCTGGTTTCTTATTGCACCTCCATACAATGTAAGAAATGCCAAAAATATTTCTTCATCCAATTTTATTTGAAAAACTTTGGACTGAGTGAAAAAAAAAGATTTTAAATTGAGTTATTTAAAAAGTTTGTAGATTATCTTATTTAGAAAATTTATAAATTACACAATCTAAAAATTAATTTGGAATACAATCTAAAAGTTTGTAGACATTTATATCTCTAATAATTGTTTGATTAAGATCTCCTATTCAATTTCTTCTTTTTTATCGAATTCTTCAAAAAATATGTTTTTAATATCATAGTTAATTTTTCCAATATCTTCATAAATTGTCTTTCATCAATTTCTTTTAAAAAAACCAACTAATCCTACTTTATACCATCTTAGTCAATTTTCTCCATTTACATAATCAATCATCACTCATTACTCTTAGTTGATCTTTTTCTTTCATCAATAACAATTATCTTTTACATTTTTATTTACTTTGAACCCAAAATTTTGATAGCACATGAGAAAATAAGTTGAAATTACAAAGATTAACTACAAATATAGCAATACTTTAAATGAAAAATACAAAGATAACAAACTTACTTCATTTTAATATAATTTATGAGAAAAACTACAAAGACAACAAAGTACTTTAAACTAACTAGCAAGAAAAAGAAGTACTTTCAATAAAAATACATTGTGATAACATAGCTAATATAAGAATAATCAATTGTTTTCACAATAACTGGACTATAAATGAGGTTTAATAAGAATCTCAAGTGGAGTGGTTTTAGTGTTGGTTAGTCCAAAGGTTTCTGTCATATCAATAAGATCAGGTGATGGACTTGAAATTTCAAAAGAATGCAAAAAACTAGCAAGAGTGAAATGCACCATTTGAAGGCCAAAGGTTATTCCAGGACAAATTCTTCTACCCCCTCCAAATGGTAATAGCTCAAAATGATGACCTTTGATATCAATATCTTTGTGAGTTGTAAAAAACCTTTCTGGCTTGAACTCTAATGGATCTTCCCAAACATTGTCATCCGTGTGAATCTTCCACAAGTTTGTAATTAGACGAGTTCCTTTTTTTATATTATAACCACTTAAAGTGCAATTATCAGTAAATTCACGAGGTCCCGAAAGAGGACCAGGAGGATACAATCTTAAAGTTTCTTTGACTATGGCTTGAAGGTATGTTAACTTACTTATATCAGACTCACTTATGCATCTCCCTTTTCCAACTTCAATGTCTAGTTCAGCTTTTACCTTTTCCAATGTCAAAGGATTTCTCAAAATCAAACATATTGCCCATGTAAGAAGAGTATTAGTTGTGTCTGTTCCTCCTGTGATCACTACCTGCAGATCAAATGCATAATCCAAGAAAAACTTATAAGTGAAAAACTAAAGGAAATTAAAGTTAAATCTGAAAAACTTATTATTAAAAATAAATTATGATAAAGTTAATTTTAATTTATAAAAATAATTATTTAATTTATTTCTTATTTTACTTTTTCATAAATGTTTACTTAAATCTGTTGGGAGATTGTGGAGAAGAAAATGAACTACAAACACAACCACATAAGTGTCTATGACACCACTTCTAACCTAAAACCTTAATGCAATGGATTTATGGGTCTTCACACTTATATATTGTTCAATTTACTTATTCCTATTTAATATGGAACTCCAACATCACATTTGTATCCTAACAAAAACTTAATATGATAAACCTTCTTTAAGAATTTTTTAAAAATACAAACTCTTTTTTCTCTAATCAAATTTCTCATATTCACATAATATATAGTTTATTAATTCTAATTGACACTACAATATATAAACCATCTTTTTTTACTTCCAGGAAATATTTACATAGTTATATAATCATTGTATATTTCGAGGATGTAAAAAGTAAGAGTTTCTAAAATATTAATATAGAATTTACAAGTTGTTTTTTTCTTTTCAAAATCTCATTATTCTTCACATAAACCAAATCGAAGTAGAAAAAGTAGACAATAATATTGAAGTGGTCCAAAGATTTTCATTCTTGAAACAACTCAAGTGTCCCTTTCCCCAACACTAATGTCCACTCCCAACCTCACTATACAAAAATATCTCCAAACCCCTCCAAATCTCACCCACTACCTTCCACACAAGACCAATATATCTTCTTCCACAAAAACACAGATTTCTCGATTTCTCTCTCGTCTTAAGGAACCTCATCAACATGTAAATGTCTAAAATTTTCATCTCCAGTTCACCCAGATTTAGAAAAAAAAAGAAAAATGATAGATTTAATATACATGATTTGATAAAAAAAGAGATTAAAAAATAAATATTAAATATATGTATATAAAATATATGTATATGCGTGTCATTGTCCAATCATATGCATAACTACGATACAACAATCCAACCTACAAGATCCACCATAAAAGAATTTGCTTGCGTGACGGAAATAAATCAGACTTGTGCGAGAGAAAGAAACTATACTTCTGTAGAGTGTCAGATTGTATTTTGACATCGATTTTCACACCACTGATGCCAAACCGACGAAGTAAAATATAAGTTTGTTGAGGAAAAATTTAAAATATAATCAGAGAACTACATCTACATACCAGTACAGTGGATTTGATCATGGTATCTGCATCGACCCCATCAATAGTTCTTCCATCAAGCAAGGAAATCATCACATCCATGAAATCTTCAACTCCATCAACCTTCTCACCCAAAGCCTTGTTTTGTCTATGTTCCTCTAACCACTCACCTATAATACTATCCAATTCTTTCGCTATTTCTTTCATTGCCTTCTCATGCCCTCCAAAATCAAACCATCTCAGCCAAGGAATAGCATCTCCCACTGCGAACACCCCCAACAGACGCATGAACTCCTCCACGGCCTTCACACATCTCTGTGCTTTCTCATCGTCCACGTTTTCAACACCAAAATATCTCTTCCCAACGACCATTCGAAGAACCATGTTGAATGCCAAGTGAGAGAACCATTGCTTCAGCTCCACCAAGGCATAGCCACACTCATTCTTTCTGCTACACCAGAGATCATAAAGCTCTTTGATGGAGTTCTGAACTTCTGAGACTCTAACATGCTGTAGCTGCTTCACTCGGTGATTGGTGAGGATCTCTAACGTTGCAATCCTTCTTAGTTCACGCCAATAGGGACCATAGGGTGCAAAGCCAAACATGGCATGGTTGTAGCCCATGAGTTCAACTGCAACAAGCTTAGGGCGAGAGGAAACGGCCATGTCGTTTGTGGTGAAGCATTCCTTTGCTATTTCCCAGTTGTTGATTACCAAAACCTTTTTGGAACCAAGTTGGATGGTGAATATGGGTCCATATTTTTCAGCCAAAGCACCCAAAGTTCTATGCGGTGTGTTTGAAGCACCCAACAATGGAAGGTGACCAAGTATTGGCCATGATCCTGCAACTGTAGGAGGCTCTTTAGGCTGAAAAAATTTGAAGGGAATATTGTGCAAAAATAAACAGAAGAGGATTAGAGAGAGAAGTCCAATGGTAGTGGTATTCAGGTAATCTAGAACAAAATCCATTGGAGCTAGTTAAGGTTGTGTACTGTGTTGGGTATTATCTTAAATAGATCATCACTGCCAGAGACACAGGCAAAAGGTCAAGTTGATGGCTACAGGAGAAGGAAAAAGACAAGGAAATTTTTTTCTTTCTTTTGGTCAGAAAAATTATACATACGTGTTGTGCTTGTACACTGATGTTTACCAATAATTTTACAAATGAAAAATAATATATTTAAAATTTATATATAATTACTCTCTCACTGTACAATTAAAATAATATATAATTTATTATAATTATAAAAAATTATATATTTAAATGACTGTTTTTATTTTTTAAAATTCTTGAATTTATTAATAATTGAATTTAAATTAACATTATCTATTATTTTTAATATAAATAATTATTTTATTAATAAGAAATTCATCGCAAAAATAAATTTACTTTTTATTTTTTATTAATATATTTATTTAAATAAAATAAAACTTAAAAATTAAAAAATAAACAATAAACAATAAACTATAAAAAATATTAAATATCTAATAATATAGGTTATAAAAATATAAAAGTTAAAATTTTGTTATAAATTTTAAGATTTTTCATAAAAAATATTTTAAAATATAAAAATATTTAAATTAATTAGATCGTAAGAATTTAAAAAACACAATAAAAGATTCTAAATATAAATACAATTTTTTTTTACTTAAGGTTGTGATGTATGAAAAATGTTATATTATAAAATTGTTTTCTTTTTTACTATTAAGTGGGACAAGAGAGAATTATTTTTTTTTTTCAAAGATGACATGAAACAACAGAATTAAAGAGAGAAATGGACTAAAGGAATAACATAAAGTTTTATCAATTTTCTTGTTATTCTTTTCCATAATTAATTTTATAATTTAATATTTTGTCTTTTTTAAATAATTCTTTATAATTAGATTGAAGAAACTAAAAAAATCATTAAATTTAATAATTTATAATAAATTTATTAATTTTTTTCAATAATACTATTGTTTTTACATTCTCTCCATAATAAATTATTATATTATTTTTCTTTCTCTAATAAAATGAAATTTTCTCCTCTTTTTATCAATGAGTTGTTTCTAAACAATTTTTTTTAAAAATAATATTTCCTTTATAATTTTTAGTTCTAAAAGGTTTACTATAACAAATTTTGATTTAAAAAATTATTAAAATAATTTAACTTTTCACAAAAAATTTAAGATCTTACTTGATTTTGTTTTCCATCAAATCTTCAATTCTCTTTCTGATATAAGAAGAGTCAACATTTGCAAAGTTTTTTTGTTTTTATTTTTTTTTGTAATTTTAATTTAGTATATTTCTTTTAAAATAGAATAAATTAGATTTATTAAAAAAAGTAGATGAAGAGATGAAATATTAATATTATCATTTAATTATTGATTTAAAAAAGATAAAATAAAAAATAAATAATTAAAAAATTAAAAAATTTTAAACATATAAACAATTTTGGAGAGAGAAAAGGACTATTAAAAAAAGAAAAATATTTTTTTAACATTAAAATTTTATTAAAAAGTGTGATTGTTTCTTTGATAGGAAAGATAATAGAAAATAAAAAAAAATTTATAAAAATTTGTAATTAATTTGATTAATGTAATAATTTAAAATTAATTTTATAATTAATAATAATTAATTATGTTAAAGAAATTAATTAAATTAAAATATAATTATTATAATATAAATATTTCTTGTTTAATGCATTTTCTACTCAAATCTTTTCTTTATTGCACAAAAAATTTTGAAAAATTATTCTTTTTATTCTTGAAATTTTTCACTTTTTTATTTTCTCTTTTTTCTTTGTAGACAACGGCTGAGAGTTCCAACCTCCCGGCCTTAGAGTCTGAATCAAGTTCCGCATCTCTTGCCACTTATCGTAATGAAATTGCGGCGGAGAGCGAGGCCGACATCTACAATAGAATACGCCATCTAGAACATATGGAATATTATAATATTCCGCTACAAAACAATATCGGCGACTATGAGAGGCTGGTTCGATAGCATTTCGATCAAGCGCTCAATGTCGACCATTATTTGGAGATTTGGGACGAGGAGTTTCCAGAATTGCTTTCCTCTCTTTTCTTCTCATTAAAAGAAACAAGATGTAAATAATAAGAGAGTTATAAAAATATTAAAAGTCTTTCTTGTTTATTTCTCATCTACATGCATTAAATTGTAAAGATTTTGAAGAAGTAGGGTCCCCCATACCCCTAGAAAGCTCCTGCACAACATGTGATTTTTTTCTAATATATTTACTGTTTAGTCAACGGATGTGACGTTCAGCAAAGGACATCAAATAAGTCTATGAAAAGATAAATGAGTTCGAACTTTTCAAAGAAAAATTACCAAAGCCATTTTGGAACCAAGTTGGATGGTGAATATGGGTCCATACTTTTCCGCCAAAGCACCCAAAGTTCTATGGGGTGTGTTTGAAGCACCCAACAATGGAAGGTGACCAAGTATTGGCCATGCTCCTGCAACTGTGGGAGCCTCTTTACCCTGAAAAAATTTGAAGGAAATATTATACCAAAATAAACAGAAGAGGATTAGAGAGACAGGTCCAATGGTAGTGGTATTCAGGAAACTTAGAACAAAATCCATTGGAGCTAGTTAAGGTTGTGTACTGTGTTGGGTATCAACGTTATCTTAAATAGATCACTCACTGGTACAGACAGAAGAAAAAGGTGAAGTTGATGGCTACAGGAGAATGCAAGAGGTATGTACTTTTTTGTTTTTTTTTGTGTGTTTTTTTGGTCAGCAAGGGAGGTACATTTTTGTCTGTGATATACTTAGTCAAATGTGATGAACTCAGTTAAGGACATGAAATAAGTCTATAAGAAAATAAATGAGTTCCATTTTTCAAAAACACGTCTATGTAGATGAAAATGTTCTGTCGATATGATTATAATCAATACTTTTGGATTTTTTTTATTATGTACGAGATAAAATTTTATAATTTTTTGTGTGTGTTATAAACTAGTTTTTTTAAAATATATTAGAGACTGTTTTATACTTCCAGTGATTAATAAATATATAAAGTATCTACTCATTAATTAATAATTAACTTATTTTAAAGTAACTTTTATTCCAATTAAGCTTTTTTAAATTATATTAAAAATCCAAATTCGATATCTTCTATAAAAAACCTGAATATAATATCAACTTGTTAGCAAATGAACAGTGATATCTTCAAAGTGTAAAAGATTATGACTCTTATTCTATAATATTAATATTTAATTTAGATTTTAATTAAAAAGAGCACAATTTAATATTTTATTATTATTTAAGATTGTTAAGTGAGTGTCAAACATGAACAATAATGTTAAAATAGTTTTTTTAATAAATTAAAGAGCTTTCAGAAAAATCAATAAGCCTTTTAGTAATTTATATGTACCCTAAATCATGAGTTCATCGAAAATTATTTGATAACTACATTTTCTTCTAACTCTATTTTAACCCTTCACCACAGAATTTAGGGTGACCTTATAATAATAAGCTTATAAATTTGAAACTTTTTCACATACATACAAAACCCTACAAAATCTTCATGAAACGGACGTTGAAAGAAATGGAAGTGATTGCTTCTTCTATTAAAAATTCCTTGAATATAAATTAATTTAAAAATAAAAATAATTAATCATTATGTTGATTAAGATAGAAATTATTTTATAGATTAAAAATTATTAATAAAATAAATAAAAATTATATTTTAGCAGTTACTTATTTTAAAAATATGAATTATTTTTTATATAATAGTAATTATATTAAATTTTAATCATAATTTAAATTAATTTTAATATTAATTATCAAGATTTTAACTACTTATTAAATTAATTTTTAATTAAATTAAATTAGTAATTAATTTTATTATTTTAGAAACTAATAAAATGGTTTTAAAAATTAATTTTTTATTGTGATCACCGTAAGAAAATATGAATTTAGCATAAGCCAAAAGTCTATACTAACAAGTAAAAACGGATTCAATGACATTAGATTTGCATAGTATGTGTAGCGACTCTAAAATCATTAATACATATTAGCATTGATTTTTGAAGGCTGACTCTAAGTAGTATTGGTCAAGCCAATTCTAGCTAGTATGAGCCAAGTCGATTTTAAGTATCCACACTAATGTTTTTTATTTTAAAATTTGTTTAATTTAGCATTAGCTAATTATGCTCACATCAATGACAATAATTTTAAAAAAAATTCCATACAATGCCTTCATTCTTATATTAAAAATAAAATTAAAAAATAGAAAAACTCATAATTTAATTAAATATGAAGATAATGAATATAAGGAAATGGATGTGGATGAAAGAGATGAGTGTGAGAAAATGAGTGTATATAAAGGAGATAAGTATGAATAACAGAGATGAGCATTAAGAAATAAGTGTGGATGAATGAGATAAATATTGATGATGATGGAGATGCATGTCAGGAGAGGAGTGTGGATGAATGAGTTGAGTGCGATGAAAATTATATAGAAAAGTGAAAGAAATTTTTTATTATTTGATTGGTTAAATATGGACCTTTAGATTAAAAATAATCTATGAATCATACTCTATATTAAAGACACACAGATTCATATAAGTTAAATTAGTCGATACTAACTTATATAATAATCTTGTGGTTTTGATTAGTAAAATCTGAGTCTTTAGATTAGAAGTAAACTACGATTTATATTTTATACCATAAAGACAAACGAGTCTATAAGATATAAATAAAATTAGCATCAACTTAACCCATGCTAACTTACATAAATATTAAAAATAAATATAAATATTTATATTAAATAAAATTAGCGTTAATTAGATTTATGTTAACTTTTTTTATATTATTTAAGTTAACATTGACAATGTTAATCTTACACTAATACAAATATTTTTATTTATAAAAAAATTAAAAATAATTAACATTCTTAGAGTTGACTAATATTAATGTTCAACATTATATGAACTCTATTAGTTTATACTAATTCAAATATTTATTTATTAAAAATAAATAACAAAGTTTAGATTTTGACTAAACCCATTCTAAATGGTTTAAAAAATAATTTTATAATTTTTTATTTTTCAAAAAATAATTTTTTTACATTTTATTAAAGTCGACTAAGTTTTACCAACACTATTATTTAAAAGTTAATTTAATATTTTCTTTTACAAAAAATTTTGAAACTATGCCAATGGTTTCACAAGCATATTCTTATATAGGTTTTTGTTTTACAATGTAAAATATCCACATGTTCATTTAAACTAATCCATTAAAATACATTTTATTAAAATACATCTTTTTCTATTTGATTGCATTGAAAATAATAAAAGATTCACACTAGAACTTGTTCATAATTTAGCTTCTTGTCACATGTGAGAGGGAGTCGAGTTCAATATGCATGAAAAGTAATAAAATATGCAATGGGAAATTTTTAATTTTCATTGCCAATAGTCAAGTTTTCTAGTGTTTTGGTTTATTTTCTTTGACCAAAGAAAATCAACAATACTGATAAGAGTGCACTGTTATCCTCAATTTTAAATATAAGGTTTGGAAGAAATCATTACATATTGGTCTAAATTATCAATGAATAAAGATTTTTTTTTACACTAGTTCAAAGAGAAGGGGACGAACAAATAATATTGGTCTAGATTGCGAATAATCTAAATCTTGAACTAATTTTATTCTTGAAATATGCTGCATTTTCCCTCATATTGTTGAGATTTTGGCTTAAATATGCTGCATTTTCCCTCATAATAAAGTTATGTATATATCAAACCTAGTAAAAGCTCGGATACCAATTTGTAACAAATAATAAAATATATATAACTTTCAAACTAGTTGATACTTTATTGAATCAAAGTGGCTTTTATATAGCCTTTACAAAATACGGACTTACAAATATTTCTTCATCTTCTAATTTATAACAATATTATAACAACAAATTACTCACTACGTTGTAACATAAAAGATACCTTTGTCTCCTAATTTATAAAGACATCTTCAATGCTTTCTTAACAATTAGGAGACAGACATGGTTTGACCAAAATATCAAGTGGAGTGGTTTTAGTGTTGGTTAATCCAAAAGTTTCCGTCATATCAAGAGGTTCATTTGATGGATTTAAGATTTCAAAATAATGTAAAAAATTAGCAAGAGTTAAATGAACAACAACTTGAAGGCCAAAAGATATTCCAGGACAAATCCTTCTACCTCCTCCAAATGGTAATAGCTCAAAATGATGACCCCTCATGTCAACATCTTTATGAGTTGTAAGAAATCTTTCTGGTTTGAACTCTAATGGATCTGGCCAAACATATCGATCTGTGTGGATTTTCCAAAGATTTGTAATCAGACGAGTTCCCTTTGTGACGTTGTAGCCATTTATAGTACAATTCTCTGTAAACTCATGAGGTGCAGAGAGAGGAGTTGGAGGATACAGTCTTAACGTTTCTTTGACTATAGCTTGAAGATATACTAATCTACTAATGACATCCTCACTTATGCATTTCTCTTTTCCAACTTTGTAAAGCTCTTCCTTAACTTTTTCTAATACATCTGGATTTCTTAAGATTAAACACATTGCCCATGTAAGAGTAGTAATAATTGTTTCAGTTGCTGCTGAAATTATTGTCTGCAAAACAAAAATTAAATAAAACAATGCATAAACAAAAATTTATTAAAAATCGTGAACTGGGGATTTTTTTCAAAAAAAAAAACATGCTAATGCATGTTACAAAGAAATCAGTTTCAATCATAATCATTTTTGTAAAGAGTGTAGAGTACAATCAATCAGTGCTTAGTTCTTTCCTTCATGATCACAAAACTTTTCAAACTCCTTGTCGTGAATAAGGTTGTAAACTTTACAAACTCATATGTTATAAAAAACAATTCATTTTAATTTTAAAAAATAATAAATAAACACATTAAAGAGTAACGAATCAGAGACTATATATGCATGAACATACATATACATACCAGTACAATAGATTTAATCATGGTATCTGCATCGACCCCATCAATAATTGTTCCGTCAAGCAAGGAAATCATCACATCCATGACATCCTCAACTCCATCAACCTTCTCCCTCAAAGACTTGTTTTGTCTATGTTCCTCTAACCACTCACCTACAATACTATCCAATTCTTTCGCAGTTTCTTTCATCGCCTTCTCATGGCCTCCAAAATCAAACCATCTCAGCCAAGGAATAGCATCTCCCACTACGAACACCCCCAACAGACGCATGAATTCATCCACGGCCTTAACACATCTCTGTGCCTTCTCATCATCCACAGTTGTTGCACTAAAATATCGCTTCCCTATAACCATTTGAAGAACAATGTTGAAAATCAAATGAGAGAACCATTGCTTCAACTCCACCAAGGCATAGCCGCACTCATTCTTTTTGCTACACCAAAAGTTAAAGAGCTCCTTGATCGAACCTTGAACTTCTGATTCAAAAACATGATGTAGTTGCTTCACTCGGTGAGGGGAGAGGATCTCTGAACTTGTAATCTTTCTTAGCTTTCGCCAATAGGGACCATAGGGGGCTAAGCCAAACATGGCTTGGTTGTAGCTCATGTGTTCAATGGCAATAAGCTTGGGGCGAGAAGAAACGACTATGTCGTTTGTTGTGAAGCATTCCTTTGCCATTTCCCAGTTGTTGATTACCAAAGCCTTTTTGACACCAAGTTTGATGATGAATATTGGTCCATATTTGTCAGCCAAAGCACCCAAAGTTCTATGGGGTGTCTTTGAACCACTCAACAATGGAAGGTGGCCAAGTACTGGCCATGCACCTGCGACAGTGGGAGCCTCTTTTCCTTGAGAAAATTTGAAGAGACTATAGAAAAAGAAGCAGAAGAGGATTAGAGAAACAAGTCCAATTGCAGAGACATTTAGATCCATTTTATCTAAGAGAAGTTTGTGTATGCCTATATGCTTCAGGATACACAAATTAGGTTTTAGTATCTCACTTGTGTTTAAAACATTAAGGCTTTGTTATTATTTAAGGATAAATTTAAGGAAGAAAAAAAAGAGTGAAATTGAATAGAAGATAGTAGAAAGTGAAGTTTAATGTTTTAAAGAAAAATAAAAAACAGTTTCCAAATTATTTGATTAATGTAATAATTTAAATTTAATTATATACTAATATATTTAAAAAATAATTTATTTAAAAATAATTAAATATAAAAATAAATATTCTAAATTTAATTTAAAAATAAAAATTTAAAATAAAATAAACAATCATTATAAATTTTTAATATATAAAAAATGACTTTTTAATTATATATTAGATTATATTAAAAAATTATTTAATATTATTATATAAATTTAAGTAAATTATTTTTTTTAATATTTATTTTTATTACATAAATTTAATTTATAATTAAATCTTTTATTTAAAATGACTTTTTAATTATTTTTAAATGTTTTATTTCATTTTAAAATAAATTTAAAAATATTTTTATAACTAATTTTTTTTAAAACAACTTTTTAACATTTTTATAAATTTTTATTATATAATTAAAATTAATTATATATAATAAAATAATATAATATATAATTAATTATACTTAATATATAATTGATTAAGGATAGATTATAATTGATTATATATTATAATATGATCGATTAATTATAATATAATTAATTTTAAAATTTATTTTTTATTTTAATTATTTATATTATAATACAAAATTATAATTAATAATAATAATTAATATATTAAAAAGTTAATTAAATTAATATATAATGTAATTAAAAATTTTATTGATTTTTTATGTTTTTTCACAAATCTTTTAAATAAATATATTTTTATTTATTCTCAATTTTTTAATATTCTGTTGAACTGATCTTTCTTGGTAAACATAGACTCACTGATCATACATGTGAACTGAGTGAAGGAATTTATGAATGATATTTAATTGAATGACCTGTGTTAGCATAAGATAGGTGGGACAGAGACTACCATACAAACTGACACAACTGATTTAAATCACAGACATCATTTCAGTGCAACAATTATCATAGTGAATGAGAGACAAAATATGCTCCAATAATGGTGAATATTTTATTATTAGAAATAAGCAAGTATTCAATTATTGTATTGGTCAGAAAAGTGAAAAGATAAAAATTAAGATATTTTGAATTTGACATACTATATCCATGTCTAAAATTCTAAATCAAATTGAAATTAAATTTAAGATAAAAAAAACTAAATTGGATACATTAACATAAAAAAGAATGTAAAATTAAATTTTCAAATCAGAAACTAAGTTACTTAACGAAACGAGCAATATAACATGTTTGAGATTTTTGGGTAGTATTATTTTTTTATATTTTAAAATTTAAAATCTTTTTTCCAATAACAACTTGTAGAAGACAAGCGTGAATTGAAGTTTTATATTATATATAGAAAATAAGATCTATTATTTTAAAATTTTAAATTAAAGAATTATGTAATGATTTTTTGTATAATTTTATTTATGCATCATTAATATCAAATCTCTCTAAAATGTATGTAAATTAAGAAATAATCTAAATATTGAGAAGTCATATCTTGATTTCATCCACGGATAAAAACTATGGATGTTGGATTAGTCTGGATTTTTCAGCTTCAACCACGATATGGCTGGGGGAATGAAGGAAAAGGTACACTCTGTGAGTTTGATTACAAACTTAATTGTGTTTAAAACTTTAACTCAAACTAATAATAATGACTAAGAATTGAAAGGGCTATATACATTAGTACATACACAAAAGGAGGGTGAAAAAATAAGTGCTCCAAATAAGTCGAACATAAGGACTTACCTCAATAGTGATACACCTTTACTTTTCAAAGCTTCAATTATGGATTTTGCAGTTTAAATCCTTTGTGCTATTAATATAATATGAAAGCATTAGAAACTGATGCGATATAATTTACAAGTCACAAATCCATTCAGTATTAGGAAAGCTACTAACACAACTTCACGAACAGCAAATTAAGGAAAAAAAAACTAATGCATAGCAATTGTAAACTCATGGAAATGGACCACAAATACTACATAATAGTCACAATCCTCAGTGAGGCATTTATTCAAACAGATCATAGACATTGAAGTAGTACATAAGTTACCTGAATGAGTAGAGGTGGTGCATGTAAAAATGGCACCCGTCAATGGAGGTCGTTGTTGAGAGCTCAAACAATGGAGGTCACTGCTGAAAGATTTGGATGCACCAGGAACAGATTTCAGCAGAGGTCAAAGGAGTTCGAGGGTGCAAGGGTAAAAGTGATTGAGTTGCATACATGCATGTTTTAAACCTCTCTCTATATCAGTTCTTGTAAGAAAGATAACTTTTTCACATCTTCATACCAGATGTTCTTAAATCTGTTATAGAGTACATCATTTGTCGCATAACATAAGTCAAGTGATGGTTCAAGTAATATTTGAACAAGTCAGGTGATGATTCAAAGTGATTGTTGAATCATAGTATTTAGATTGTTACATTTTTAAGTAAAACAAATTGTATGATAAGATTAGGCATACTATATAATAAAAGTTCAAAATTTTTCTATTGTGATTTGATGCACTTGACATATGTGATAATGATGAGTATCAAGTTTTGTAAACTTTATAGCATCACTTTCTTATTATTTGGATGAGGCTACGCTAATACGTATACTCTGTAATTTGCCTCTCCCTTCCAATTAGTGCACAGCTTCATCAGTCACTTTTAAGCAGTTAAGCAATTCATTCATAGAATAAATTCAAAGCACCCTCGGAAATAGCGAATAATGCACAAGTCCATTTCATTTTCAAAGGAACACTTGTTTTAACTTAACTAAGAAAAGACCACAAACCATGACTCGATTGGACGACATACAGCAAATAAGAATCACAAAACCATAGTTTTAAATTGCAGTTGGCAACTACAACTTCAGCCGAAAAGTAAAGGGTTTTCAACTATCATCACAATCACATCGTTCGCATTTGTCCACAATTTCCCTGGAATGGCAATTTTTGTGACGAAATTGTAACTGCAACCACAACCTTAACTTAGAACCATGGACAATACCCAACATATGGATTATAAAGCTTCATAATAGTTTGGAGATAGACGTGGTTTAATCAAAACCTCAAGTGGAGTAGCTCTAGTGTTGGTAAATCCAAAGAACTCAGTCATATCAATAGGTTCGGACGAAGGATTCAAGATGTCAAATGAATGCAACAAATTAGCCAAAGTGAAATGGATTAGGTGTAAGCCAAGGGACATTCCAGCACAAATTCTTCTCCCACTTCCAAAGGGTAACAACTCAAAATGGTGACCCCTAAGATCAACATGTTTGTGAGTGGTGAGGAACCTTTCTGGTTTAAATTCTAATGGATCAGACCAAACACTAGGGTCTCTGTGCAACTTCCACAAGTTATGCAGTAGTTGAGTTCCCTTTTTGACGTGGTAGCCACCCAATATGCAATTTTCTGCGAATTCACGAGGTGATGAAAGGGGTGCTGGTGGATACAATCTTAATGTCTCTTTAACTATAGCATGAAGATACACAAGTTTGCTTGTATCTGACTCTCTTATGTATCCATCTTTGTCAATATGCATGTCAATTTCTTGTTTAGCCTTTTCCATTGCAAGAGGATTTCGCAATAGCAGACTAAGTGCCCATGTAAGAGTAACAGCAGTTGTATCGGTTCCACCCAAAATCAATTCCTGCACATATGTTCAAGCTTTATCAGAAGAGATTAAAAGCAAAAAAATAAAGTGGAAATACTACACACACACAGACACACATATTCAATCATTGAGATGATAGAATTTTCTTCTATGTCCTAATTTTAGTTATCCGCAGGATGTCATTAGGATTTAATTATCTCAATTCTGTTACGAAAAAGCTTATTCAGAGTATTATATTATACTACTTACCAGGGTAGTGGCTTTGCATATGGTATCAGCATCAAACCCATCAATTTGAGCCCCATTAAGTGCTGAAATCATCGCGTCCATGAAGTCTCCATCGCTATTGACCTTTGCACCCAAACCCTTCTTCTCACGGTGCTCCTCCAACCACTCACTCAACTGCTTGTCCATTTCCTCAGCCGTTGCTTTCATGGCCTTCTCATAGCCCCCCAAATCCAACCACCTCAAACAAGGAACCCCATCAGCCACAGTGAAAGTCCCCATCAGATTTATGAACTCCCTTACACTCCTCATAAACCTTTCAGCCTTCTCCTTTCCCTCCACATGCACCACACCAAAGTACCTCTTCCCGACCAGCATCCTCACCACCATGTTGAAGGTCAAATGTCCAAACCACTCTTTCATGTCCACCAAAGTAGCAGTACTATTACTAAATTCATTCTCCTTCGTGTTCTTGTTGTTTACACTAGTATAGCATAAATTGCAGAGCTCTTTGACTGAGGTTTGAACCTCTGAGACACGAATGTGGCTTAGTTGCTCTATTCTGCGGTTGGAGAGAAACTCAAAAGTCACAATCTTTCGAAGCTCTCGCCAATAGGGTCCGTATGGTGCCAACCCTACGAAGGCTTGGTTGTAGGACATGACTTCCACGGCAACGAGTTTAGGGCGTGAGGAAACGGCAAGGTCGTTTGTGGTGAAGAGTTCCTTGGACATTTCCCAGTTGCTGAGCACCAAAGCCTCTCTGACACCAAGCTTGATGGTGAACAAGGGTCCATACTTGTCAGCTAAAGCTCCCAAAGTTCTATGGGGTGTTTGTGAGGCATTTAATAGTGAAAGATGACCAAGTATTGGCCATGCACCTTTCACTAGTGGAGCCTGTTTTCCAGGAGAATTTCTACGATATAGATAGAAAAATAAGAAGATTAGAGAAAGGAAGGATACAGTAAGAGTGGTGGTGTTTGAGGTTAAGCAATTTATGAGAAAGTCCATTTTTTTGCTTGCTGTGTTGAAAGTGTTTATCTTTTGTGGTTTTATATGAAATATCTAAGTTAATGGAATGTGGTTGTGACTTGACATGCAAGGATAGGAAGAAGAGTGATGCATTCCTTTTCAATCCACATATCTAAACTTTTCTTTCTTTCTCAACAAAATATAAAAAAATTAAAAATAAATAAAATTTAGATAAAAATATCATTGTAAGGTAGATATAGCTTGCAAAGTTTTTTCTCTCCCATCTCACAATTACAAACTAATATTTTATTCAATAAATGAATTTATATTTTATTTAAAAAACATTATTTAATATTTTATTGTTATTTAAATTTGTTAAATGATATTAAAAATGAATAATAATATCAAAATAGTTCTTTTTATATATTAACATCTTTAAAAAATATTAGCATCCTATAATTTTTATAATAATATTTTATTTAAAAATTTAATTTATATTGAGGATCCACTTTTAGGTTTGATAAATTTGATAACTATAAAACCATAAATAATAGTAAAATATTATATTTTATTATTTAATTTAAATATAAAATAAATTTTTTAAAAATTGTAGAGTAGTGATATTTTCTTTTTGGAGTTGTTAACATATCTTTGTCCTATGTATAATGAGGTTGAATGACATTTGGTTTCTTTCTTTTCTTTATTTTTTTCAAAATAAATAAAATAAATTTTTTCATGTTTTGATTTTACTGCAGACAAATATTATATATTTGGATCTTCTGAAAGAAGTATTATATTCTGTTTTATTATAATCTTAGATGTGACGCGAAAGTGTACACCAATCACTGTCATTATTATAATCTTAGAGGATGAGTCAATAATATCACACCACACAACCTTGGCGGCCAAGGATACTTCACCGGCAAGATACTCAACACACCTTTACTTTGTCCAAGGAAGATAATATGAAAACCATTAGATAATGATGCATAAATCCTTCATGTATCAGGAAAGTTATTTACACAACTTCACAAACATAGAGAGAATTAAGAAAACAAGAACAACTGCTACATATATCACAATTGTGACCTCGTGTTGATGGATAGCAAACAGTGCATTACTACCAACCACAATCCTCAGTGAGGCATTTACTCGAACATTTCATAAGCATTAAAATGTTTCACCTCTCATTATTTTGACCCAGCAATTGGAAAATATATCTAGACTACTTTGAGCTTAATTTGACGGTAAATTGATTCCATTTTAAGAAAAAATTAGGAAAGATGCTCATTACTTTTGTGTCATGTTTTTGTCAAAGTTTATGCATAAGTCTACTATTCAAATTTGACAAATACCAATGATACTCAAATTCATAAAAGGCAGTTCTATGAGTATTATTGATTCCATGAAAATAATGTTATTCATAGAATCAACATATTACATGTACCTCTGTTAAACAAAAACCATCTTTTATACATATTAGGTTCGGCTACTAAAAATACTTCCACAGACAAAACTAGTAATGGGCGTGATCTATTTTACCCTATTGTCACACCTTTTCTAATATATTTCTATATCAAATATATCTTTTGATCCAACATTGCACATCTATTTGCATGTGAATGAGAGATTTAAAACAATTAACTTTTTAAAATAAGTGAGCTTAGCAATTTTTTTTTAAAATAGCAAAACAAGGAATATCAATCTATTCTATTTTCTTCTTATACATACTTAAACTTTATGTATCATTATATTTTAGTAATAAATATGCTTTACTTATAATTTATAAATTGTTCATGTCTTGTTTAATATTATTATTTTGTTCATATTTTATAGCATTTCTATCATTTTAATTCATCTGACATTTCTTACTCGGTCTTTTCTTCTTTATAAAAGATTTTAAAAACATTTTTTTCAGATTTTTAATAAAGTTGTTGCCATTTTTACTTTATTCTCATTTTAATATAATGGTAAAATTTATTTTGTTTTATACTAAAGACCAAATGTTATCTTTTAAAAAAAGTAAAAATAGAAATATTTTCAGTAAATTCAAACATCTTTAAAAGTTTTATTTGCTTTATAAGTTGAAATAGTTCATTTTAATTATTCAATTTTCATAAAAAAAAGTAGAAATTATTTTATTGATCTAAATAAGTGTCGTTTCTCGTGATATATGATTGATTTTTATAGTACTTGATAATTTTTTAAAATCTTTTGAATTGCAAAATTTTGGCTTAAATTTTTTTTAATTATTTGTATTTTGTCTCTATTATTATATTATATTATTTTTTAATTAGTACATAAATTATTTTTAAATTTTCTTTCACTGTGTTAACTTATTTTTTTTCATTATATCAACCATTATGTAAATTAATATCATTCGTCTAGATAAAAAAAATTAGAACTTTTAGGTAAAAAAAAAACCCTTGAGAAATTCTTCAACCTAATCATATCTAACAAATGGCTAAATCCAAAAGCATGCATTGGTATAGGTAGAATATGACATGGGATTTGGTTAACAAAAGTGAATTCTTTAGAGAAGCCAAAATTTTGCTGACATATTTGCTAAGCATGTTTTGAGTCGAAAATGTTGAAAAGTTATGTATACAGATAAAAAAGTTATGGATACAGATGAATTTTTTTTATGATGAAAAGAGGTTATGTCGTGTTTGATAACATGAATTTAAATAAAAAATTGTGTTTCGTAGATTTTTGTTCAATTTTTTAATTTTTTAAAATGAAATCGTTCTATCTAACAAGATTTTAATTTTTCTTTTGTTTAGTTTTTAGTTTGTGTAACTTCTATTTCTTACCTAGGTAGGTTTTAATATAAGGAGTGTTTAACCCTAAAAAAAGCAATGTGAGATGTGATATCTATCGATGAGATTATTATAATCATGGTGAAGAATACAACAACTTTAATGAACTTCTAACTAACCTCTTAGCATCTTCATAAGTAACCAACATTTTGAATATCAATAACAAGTGCTAAAACAATTCCATGACTAACTCCATTAAATTTCACTAAACTATTTTAACAACTGAATTTATACTTAATTTAGTTTTATAAGATTTGATTGTAAAATGAAACTTACATATATTTATATATTATAATTTGATTGTTAAAAAATTGGATGAATAAAAAATATTTAATAATTTATTATAAGGCTAAATATATTTTTTCTCTCCAAATTATTTTTGAAAATATATTTATTTTTAAGTCAAATTATATATTTGTTTTGTCCATACATTAATTTATATATTTTAATAAAAATTATAATATGTATTATATAATGTTTTATCTTAGTGCAAGATATAATCAAATAATTGTTTTAGAAAGGAAATATTTGAATATTATTTATTTATGAAAATATTATAAAGTGTAAAACTGGAATAGATATATAATTTAACTCGAACAAAATGTAATTTTCAAAAATAATACGAAAAACATATATATATATATATGTGTGTGTGTGTAGACATGCCCTTCTAGGACAAAGTCACTTTATAGCATAAATAAGTACAAGTGCGCCAGTATTTGCTTCTTATGTTCTCTTGCTATATCTTTTTACAAGTGCTATCACCTTGTACCACTTGATTCTTCAATCAAATTTTCTTCTTTTTCTGAATAAAAGAAATGAGGAATTTCCCAACCATTTTAACACTCACTACAAGCAACAAGCACGTGCTTCAACTTCTATTTGTATCAGTTATGTATAGATGTGGAAATGATGCAGTTTCACTTTTTCTTTTGTTTCTGTGTTAGTATGCATTGTATGTGGGGACCTATTTTCAGCAAGAGTATAGTTAGGTTTCACATCTGCTAGGAATCATGGTTTTTTAACTATTTGGGTGAGGCTATGTGTGTATTTGCCTCTTGCTTCCACTTATTGCATTCATCAGCCTTGGTTAAGAAGTTAAGCAATCCATTCATATAACCAATCCAAAACAGAACACTCTAGAAAAATGGGAATGAACAAGTCCTCTTCATTTATTCTTTTGTGATATACTCTTCTCCAAGAAATTACAAACCAATACACTAACATAAAAAAAAACATAATAGGATTACATTGTTTCATGACAACTAAATGAGTGCCACATACATCTAGCTTGGAACAAAACTAACACAAGGATTACAAAGCTTCATAATAGTTTGGAGATAGGCGTGGCTTAACCAAAACCTCAAGTGGAGTAGCTCTGGTGTTTGTAAATTCAAACAACTCAGTCATATCAATAGGTTCAGCTGAAGGATTCGAGATGTCAAAGGAATGCAGCACACTAGCCAAAGTGAAATGCACCATGTGTAAGCCAAGGGACATTCCCGCACACATTCTTCTCCCACTTCCAAAGGGTAACAACTCAAAATGCCTACCCCTCAGATCAACGTGTTTGTGAGAGGTGAGGAATCTTTCTGGTTTGAATTCTAATGGATCCGACCAAACACTAGGGTCTCTCTGGATCTTCCACAAGTTGTGCATTAGTCGAGTTCCCTTTTTGATGTGGTAGCCACCTAAGGTGCAATTTTCTGTGAATTCACGTGGTGATGAAAGAGGTGCTGGTGGATACAATCTCAATGTCTCTTTAACTATGGCTTGAAGATACACAAGTTTGCTTATATCTGACTCTCTTATGTATCCATCTTTGCCAATATGCATGTCAATTTCTTGTTTAGCCTTTTCCATTGCAAGAGGATTTCGCAATAGCAGACTAAGGGCCCATGTAAGAGTAACAGCAGTTGAATCAGTGCCACCCAAAATCAATTCCTGCAAATATGTTCATCAGAAGAATAGTCCAATTAAAAACAAAGAAAGAAAGTGGAAACACTATATATATTCAATCTTTGACATAATAGAATTTTCTTCTATGTCCTAATTTTTATTTTTCGCAGGATGTCATTAAGATTTAATTATCACAATTCAGAGAATATATTATACTACTTACGAGAGTAGTGGCTTTGCATATGGTATCAGCATCAAACCCATCAATCTGAGCCCCATTAAGTGCTGAAATCATCACATCCATGAAGTCTTGATCTCCCTTATCCTTTCCACCCAAACCCTTCTTCTCACGGTGCTCCTCCAACCACTCACTCAACAGCCTGTCCATTTCCTTAGCCGTTGCTTTCATGGCCTTCTCATAGCCCCCCAAATCCAACCACCTCAAACAAGGAACCCCGTCAGCCACAGTGAAGGTCCCCATCAAATTCATGAACTCCCTTATATTCTTCATAAACCTTTCTGCCTTCTCCTTTCCCTCCACATGCACCACACCAAAGTACCTCTTTCCCACCACCATCCTCACTACCGTGTTGAAACTCAAATGTCCAAACCACTCTTTCATGTCCACCAAAGTAGCAGTAGTATAACTATATTCGTTCTCCTTCTTGCTCTTGTTGTTTACACTAGTATAGCAAAAATTGCTTAGCTCTTTGACTGAGGTTTGAACCTCTGAGACACGAATGTGGCTGAGTTGTTCTATTCTGCGGTTGGAGAGAAACTCAAAAGTCACAATCTTTCGAAGCTCTCGCCAATAGGGCCCGTATGGTGCCAACCCTACGAAGGCTTGGTTGTAGGACATGACTTCCACGGCAACGAGTTTAGGGCGTGACGAAACGGCAAGGTCGTTTGTGGTGAAGAGTTCCCTGGACATTTCCCAGTTGCTGAGCACCAAAGCCTCTTTGACACCAAGCTTGATGGTGAACAAGGGTCCATACTTGTCAGCCAAAGCACCCAATGTTCTGTGGGGTGTTTGTGAGCCATTCAACAGTGAAAGATGACCAAGTATTGGCCATGCACCTTTCACTATTGGAGCCTGTTTTCCACGAGAATTTCTACGATATAGACAGAAAAATAGGAAGATTAGAGAAAGAAACGATGCAATAAGAGTGGTGGTGTTTAAGCTTAAGAAATTTAGGAGAAAGTCCATTTTTGGTTGTTATGTTGGAATGTCTTGAAACTGTTTTTCTTCCTGCTTTTATAAGAAAAAGATGGGTGGAGGGTTTGTGCATGGCCGCATGGTTGGACCAATATGACGTCATTTTGTGTAGAATAATGGGTTGAAATTACAGTTGGAATGGTCAGAATTAATGTGTATGAAGTATAGATATTGTATAGTATGCAATGTTGTTGTGACTTGATATGCAAGTATTAGAATATCAGTTGACAGTTCTGCATAACAGAGACAAAACATATTTGTTTAATAAATATGACAACCTTGGTGACCAAGATAGTTGACCAGTCAGGATAAGATATTGACTCGTGTGACCAGAAACATGATACTTTACTGTTGGTAGTCACGTTTACATTTTATTGAATAGTCAAATAGAAACAAAGAAGATGGAAAGTGTAGAAAATTGTTACGAAGTTCAGTGGGAAATCGCTTCCTGCATCTTTTATATAATTTCTTCATCTACTTTTTTTTCCATTATAGTAGAAAGATTAAAATGACATTTTAAATATTTATGTTTTTTTGAAATATATCATAAAGATTTTTCGTAATTTCTAAAATTACTATGAATATATTTATTCTGAAACCGGGATTCTGAAATATATAATTCAAATTAATTTTTAACTATTTTGTATTGGTCATCTTGGAACACTCTGTAATGAATTTATTATTACAAAATAAGATGTCCAAAACATTTTAAAATGTTATTTTCGGAAACCTAAAATTTAAAACATTTTTAAAGCTTTAACCTTTTAACATATTACGTTAATGGATGAGCTTTAATTAAAAAATAAGATAAAAACATGACATGGTTGGAGAAGATACACATAATGTGTAGAGTAGAAGCCTAATTCTAAAATCTGCGTTGGATAGTGTTAAATGGCTTATTCTTTAGATTGTTTAATGTTTATCATCTACAAAATAAGAATACACAAAATTTATATTGATTTACTTCAAATATTGTATTAGATTTAGTTCTCTTTTACACACTTAAAAGAGATTCATTAACAATAATAATCATTGTAAAATAATTTAAGTTAATTTTTACAATTACAAATACATAAATTCATTATTTTTTATCTCGTTTACTATCTTTTGAAACTAATAACTACAAATATTATTAATCATCACTTCTAATTACTTTGAGCAAAGAGAAGATGTTAAAGAAAAAATTTAAAAAAAATAATACTACAAAAATATTATCAATTAATATCAAACAATAGAGATAGTTACATGGCGGACACAAATAAAATTAACCAAATCTCGATAAAATTAACCAAATCTCTTTAACTTTGAAGTTAGAATAAAAAATAAAAAAATTAAATATATTAAAATTCGGCTTAACTAGTCTAACACTAATTTAATTTATTTTAATATTTATTAAAGTTATTGTCAACCTAATTAATTTAATTTAATTTCGTTAACATTTATTTAAGTTAACTCAATTAAACTGTTATTTAAATATTTTAATAATTATTTAAAATATAAAGACATGTAATAATTATTTTAAAAAGTAATTATTCTGAAAAATAAATATTTATTTATATGGTGAATTAAAATATTTAATATTAATATTGAGTTATTTATAATAAAAACAATAAAATAAGATATTTTTTCTCTAATTGTTTAAATAAATTGAAAAGAAAAACAACATAAAATTTAATTTTCCAAAAATCGAATTTTAACTAGTATTTAAGCGAAATGAACACTGTTGTTGTTTAAAATTTGTGGTCTGAAAATCAAATTCTGAACTTCTAGAGTAAACCCTAAACCTGAACAACATCGTTTTTAAAAATAACTTTTACATGATATATGCGAAATTAAAACATAAAACACAATTATTTGGATGATAAAATCTTATTTGAGTTGTTGTGGTGTAAGACACAAAGGTGTACATGAGAAAAAAAAATGTTGCATGACAAATTTAACATTACAAATCACAGTTTCTACAGATTTATTGGAACAGATGAACAATTATCCTAGCTGACAGTACTGCTACCACATCACATGGATTCATAATACTTTGAAGACAAACGTGGCTTAACAAGAATCTCAAGTGGAGTAGCTTTTTCATTAGTCATTCCAAGGGCTTCACTCATATCAATAGGTTCATTGGATTTATTAAATATTTCAAAAGAGTGCAAAAGATTAGCCAGAGTTAAATGAATCATGTTAAGGCCAAAGGATATTCCTGGACATATTCTTCTGCCACTTCCAAATGGTAACAACTCAAAATTTTGACCCTTAACATCAACATCTCTGTGAGTTGTAAGGAATCTTTCTGGCTTGAACTTCAATGGATCCGACCAAATACTAGGATCAGTTTGGATCTTCCACAGGTTTGTGATTAATCGAGTTCCCTTTTTTATATGATAGCCACCTAACATGCAATCTTCTGTGAATTCACGAGGTGCTGAGAGAGGACCTGGTGGATACAGCCTCAGTGTCTCTTTCACTACTGCTTGAAGGTATACTAACTTGTTTACATCTGACTCACTAATGAATCTATCTTCCCCAATTTGAGTGTTGATCTCTTCTTTTACTTTTTCTAATACAAGAGGATTTTTCAGTAAGAAACACACCACCCATGTAAGAGTAACTGTGCTTGTATCAGTGGCACCCAAGATCAGTGCCTGCAAATCAAGTTCAACTTCTCTAATTAACAAGAATATTCTCTGGCAAACAAAACATTAGTTGTAAATTTTTATGTTAAAGATAGGAGTAAATATATGTTCCAACACTACAAAAGAAGCTTTTACAAGATCATATTTTCAATCAAATTATTATGTATATTAATTTTTTATAATAATTATAGGCAAAAGTTATATATAGAAATTGAATTCTTAAAGAAATTAATTTAGATGAATTTTGTTAGTAATCAAATTTAATGTTTAATTATTTGTTAGGATTACCTTTCAGAAAAAAATATTTTTCTAATTGGAGTATTGATTCTATAATTTGTCTTTTCTACTGTTACATTGGCTTTTGTAAGACTTCGTTTATAAATTGAGTACTGTGTGTACCATGTTATCTGAATAAATTTTTGTTTTGTAAAATTCATGAAAATTGCATGTAAGAAAAATAATACCATTTTAGTTCAATTGTAAGCTCCTTTTAAGTAGATATCATGGAGTTTTGTATAAAAATGGAAACGATATCCATAAATGAACATATATTAAATTGTAGTTTTGTGCAGTTACATATGAGTTGAAACACTTAAAGGGTATTCTATAATCTTCTTTTTATCTGATAAAAAAGAAGTTGTAATTGTTGACTTTAGGGTTTTAAATTAACCAGAAATAGTTAGAAGCAACAAGAGAGGCAGATTTTAGCAATACAAAGTCGACAGGCAATTGTTATATGCAACATACATACCAATGTTGTGGCTTTGTTTATAGTAGCAGCATCGAAGCCATCGATGGTGGCACCATCAAGCACAGAAAGCATCATATCCATGAAGTCTTGGTCGTCACTTTGAACACCCTTTTCACCTAAAGCCCTCTTTTGGCTGTGCTCCACCAACCACTCATCTAAGATCACATCCAATTCTTTGGCAGTTTCTTTCATGGCTTTCACTCCCACATTCATCCACCTCAGAACAGGAACAGCATCAGCCACTGTGCACACCCCCAACATGTGCATGAAGTCCCTCAAAGCCTTCACACACTTCTCTGCTTCTTTCTCACTAACCACTGCGGTTTTACCTATGTTTAACCATATTATCTTTAAATTTAAACCAGAAAAATGCTAAGAACCAAAATATATTATACTACTAATTTTCTTTAAGGAATAAGATCCGAAGAGAGTGCTTCTAATGGATTTTTGTACTGATGAGAGTCAAATAATTTTTAAATTTACGTATATGGTCGTTTTTTTTTAATTGGATAAGAGATACAATGTAACATGAAGAAGTTGAATTACATAAAAAACCTTTATTTAATTTTTTATTTTCATCTTGAATTTTAATTGTATTATAAAACACAACATCACTTAATTATTATTTCAGAATTCAACTATAAAAGTTAAATAAAAATTATGTCATATATCTAGACTTTTTTATTAAAATTGTATTACGATTTTATCAGTTTTTTTCCTTTTTTTTCTCGTAAAATAACATGTATAAACGAATTTTGTATCATAAAGAGATAAAAGTTTTCTTCCTCTTTCGCCTAATTTAAAAAAAAAAACAATCCATATAAGTAAATATAAAACTTTTTTTAATCCTTACCCATGTAAAAGTCGTTTTTAATTTTTGTTTTTAGACAGAAATATCAACAAGCCAGTTTAGGGTTTTTTTTTACTATAAATACATAATAAAAATAATTTATATATAAACATGCATATTAATTTTAAGTAATTTTTTTTATTTTAAACAATTATAAATATGTAATAAAATTATTTTTATTATGTATTTATAATAAAAGAAAATGAACACATAATAACATCTGTGTTTGCACTAATTCTTTTTATTCTAAATAATTATAAATATATATCAAAATTATTAAAATGATGAGAAAATTACTAGTATAATACAGAAACACATTAAAAAAGATTTTAACAATTTAAACTTTTTGTTTTACCAAATAATCGCTTTCCGGCCATGGTTTGGAAAACTATATTGAACACCAACTCCGTGAACCACTGCTTCATCTCCACCACCACACACTCATCACTGCCCTTCTTCTCCGACCAAACATGAAAGAGCTCTTTAACAGAACTTCGAATCTCAGAAAGTCTAACGCGGCTTAGAAGCTCCGTTTTGCGGTTGGAGAGGAACACGGTGACGATCTTCCGTATCTCACGCCAGTAAGGACCATAGGGTGCGAAGCCAAAGCTGGCTTGGTTATATGCGACGTGTTCGATGGCCACGAGCTTGGAGCGAGAGGAGACGACGACGTCGTTTGTGGTGTAACATTCCTTGGCCATTTTCCAGTTGCTGAGAACCAAAGCGCGATTGGAACCGAGCTTGATGGTGAAGAGAGGTCCATATTTGTCTGCCATGGCTGCCAACGTCTTGTGGGGTGTTGGGGAGCCACCGAGAAGCGTGAGGTGGCCGAGTATGGGCCATGCACGCGAGGCCATTGGAGGCTCTCTCAGATTAGTACCAGCTTTGGAGGGACGACAGAGAAACAAAGAGAAAGCTAAGAGTGATGTGAGGAAAAAGAGAGCAAGTGCAGTGGTGTTTAGGGTACTCACAAGGAACAAATCCATTTTGGTTTGTTGCAGTTGTGTGTGGATAGATTGCTAGGGTTTGTTCGAGGAATGTTATATGTATGTTTAGAATGTATTTTTTGAACAACAAAAAACTAGAAAAAATAAAATGTATAATTTTTAACTATATTTTTAATGACTATATTATTGGTATTAAATATTCACTGATTACGATTTAATTATGTATAAATTCAAACTGTTCCAAAGTCCCTTTAGAAAAGTTGTTTTTCATTTTAAAATTTTAATAATTAATGGTGATTTTTTTTTTTAAATTATTAAATTCAAAATAGAAGGATAAAATAAAAGAGAAAATTATTCCATAACACTTGTGCTGTAATAAGAATGTCACTTTTGGTATTTGTTCAGCAAAAGTGTTGCAGACTGAAGGATAAGACATCTAGCAGAAGAAAACAATTCAAAAGAGACAGATAGAGAAAGAGGAAGAGCTGTTTTACGCTTATTTTATGTTCAAAGATAGAGCAAAATAGTTAAGTCGGCTGAGAATAAAATGCATGAACAGAAACAATAAAGAAAGACAAATGAACATGAAAAGAAAATCCAACAACAGAAGTTAAACTGGGAGAATTTGCCTATGGGATGGTGTTTCTACGCAGAGGAGATTTAGTTTTAATTTTGTAAATAAAAAGTTTGAAAGGAAAATTTTCTCCATAAATAACTAATCAAAATTTTCAAAATCATCAACCATCAATATTCATACTAATATCATAGATTTTCACGAAAAATATTTACAAGTCTCAAATTAAGATTTGAAGCTGTATTATAACACTTAGTGCAGTACATCAAAATACTGATACTAACCTCAAAATAATAGTTATATCAGATAACTAATAAAATAGCTATATCAGATAACTCATAAAATAATTATATATATCAGACAACTCAATTATGCAGCATGTCGTGTGTACAGATCATTCTGATTTAAAAAAAAATATTCAAATAATGTTTTTGATATCTTTCAGTGATTGTGTTTGATTTGTTTCATATAATTATATTTTTGTTGGTTTCGCTTACCACTCTAAGAAATGTTAAATGATATTCTGTTCTGTGTCTGAAAATATATCTCGTAAGCAAAGCTGAAAGCGTAAGTTAAAAGATTCATATCCAACTTTTCTTTTTTCTGCTACATTTCACTATCACTAAAGGACTATTTTGTTTTTAAATCAGAGCATTTTATTTACTATTACTATAGTTAAAAGGATAATAGACAGTGTATTGAAAATTGATAATGTCATATCAATAAGATTAGGTCAAAGAAAATAAAATAACTTTCCAAAAAAAAAAAATTTTAATTTTTTTTATGTAATCAAATTTAAGTTTAACTCATTCTTCTAAAATTGATTTAGTAAAATAAAATTTGTAAATTAAACTTTCTTTTTATCTATTAGAAGATTCTCAACTCGCCTGATACATTTAAAATAATGTCCATACAAATTATAGACAAAAAGATCAAATAGTTGAAAGAAAATAAAAAATAATATTTTACATATATATACATATAAAAGTAACATAATTTAATTTTCATTTAATAAATATAGAGAGTCAGGAGAAAAATTTTTAATTACAATAATAAACAGAGGAAAGGAAAGAAAAAGAAAAGAAAAAAAGAAAAAATAAAATATATATATATATATATATATGCTTTCATTATTATTGTATTTATTTTATAACTATTTTATTATATGAGATGATGTGATTATTTTATAATTTATATTTATTTATTTATATTATTTTTAATTATATATTGATTTTTTTAATTTATATTATTTAATTTATATTCAATTATGTATTGATTTTTTATTTTATTGTTTTTTATTTAATTTATTTTTAGTAATATATTGATTTTTTATTTTTATATCTTTATTATTTAAATATCTATTAATAATGTATTTTCCATTCATTTAAATTCATATATATATATATATATATATATATATTATTTAATCTACCACTAATTTTTTATTTAAATTCATTGATTTAATTTTTATTTCTTTTATTATTTGAATCACATCTTGTTATTTAAATTTATATATATATATATTGGTTTTACTAATTTTTTTTTTGGTAAATAAATATTTTCTTCTTATCATTATTTTTTTTTATTTCTATTTTTCATATATATAAATATAAAAGTAATAATTATTGAATAAAATATTTTTATAATAATTATTTATTATAAATATTTAAAATTTGATGTAAATATAATTATAGATTGAACTTTCATAATTTAAATAAGTAAATATTATTTAAGATAAAATAATTTTATAATATTTTATTAATTATAATAAAACTTATTTATTTCGAGTGATCATTACAAAACTAATTCAAAATCTTTTAAAACATAAAATAAAAATATAATATATTGACGAATTTGTGAAAGCGAATTATGTATATTATTATTTGTTATCATTTCTGTATTTAGATAAAAAAAATATAATATCATTTTAGATGGTTGAAGGTACCATACTTTTCAAATATATTCTAAACAAAATACTTTAATCATCTTTTAAATAGTAGATGAAATATGGACATGATTATCAATTCAGTTATATATATTTAAAAAATAAAATTATTGATTTTAGTTTTAATACCAAAATATCTTTCAACAAATAACAAAATGACTTTTATCAACTAATCTTTATTTAACAAAAACATATTTATAATTTAAAATATATTCATGAAATGAATTACCTAAATAAACTTTCGATTCTATTTTTTTATTCTTTTCATTAAATTAAACCCCTTCATTTTATGCTTACTTTATCTCTAAATTAAGGTTCCATTTTCTACCCTCTCAACCAAGCATTAAAGTGCGAGTTTAAATTTATTTATTCTGTCACAGTTAGCTTGTGGTGAAAAATATCCATAAAAAAATTATCAATAACAACTTGTTCATAACAGAAGATTAGCTATAGATATTTTTTTTGTCACAAATCTCGATCACCAACACATTTTTAACCACCTTTTGTAGCTTTCTTTGTGACGAGAATTTTAACAACGACATATTTCTGTCACAAAATATTTTCTATACATCATAGATTTATTTTTCTTCTTTTTTTAAGTATAAAAATCATCGTAAATACTGATAGATTTATATCTGGTGCAATATTTCTTTATTATTATTAAAATGTCTTATATTTATAAGATTTTTTTATAAATTTATTATAATTTTTTTTAAAAAAAATTACTATTTTTTTATACAGAAAATTTGTTATGAATATAAAAAATTCTAGTAATTTATTCCATTTATATGATATATTTTTAAACATGGATATTATATAACAACAAATAGCAAAATGTAGCTTTACCTTTCTTTAATTAGGTGTTTTTTAACAATTTGTTTGATTTAATTTTTTGAATCACAATAAAAGTGTTGCACTAGCTGACTTTTATTATTCTATTAATTGTAATATATTTGTTTGTTTCTTAAACTAAAAGTAATATAGTCCTATTGATTGTTGGAGTAAATAGTTTCACTATAACAAAAAAAGCTTTCAAAAATTATATTATTGAATTTTAAAATAATAAAATTAGTTACTAATTTAATTAAAATTAATTTCGTCATAAACTAATTTAGAAATTAATTAATAGTGACTAAAAAAATATATTTTTTATTTAATTTAATAATAATAAAAATTATTTTGAATATTAATTATTTTTATTTTACAAAATAGTTTCTAATGAATTTTTTGTAGTGCTTAAAATCAATCATTTTTAAAGAAGAAATTGAATAGTTTAACTATATTTAGTTGAAAAATAAATATTAAGTGAAATGTATTACAAAAATTTAGAGGGTAGTCTTATATTTATATATTTAAAAAAATATTACAAAATTATACTCTCTGTTTTAAATTATAAGACATATTTTTGAAGGAAAAGTTGTTTCATAATATAAGGTGTTTTAGAATTTTAATAACTTTATTTCTTTTTTTTCTTTATATACCCCTATTAATTACATTATTATTTGTATTAATATTAAATAGTAGAAAGAGAAATTAAATATCAAGAATTAAGAATTAATTTTCTTTTATTAGTCTGACTCTTCATCTTTCACTATCATCTACTAATATGATGTTCTAATTTTTTTTTATTAAAGTTACAACAACAAGTAATTTTAATTTAGTATTTCTATTTGCAATTTGGTGAGAATTGAAAATTTTCATTAAAATTTTAAAATAAAATTTAAGCATAGTCATTTGTAATTTAGTGGGAATTAAAAATTTTGATTGAAATTTTAAAATAAAATTAAAGTATAGTAATTTGCAGTTTGGTGGAAATTAAAATTTTTTATTGAAATATTTATTTAAAATAATTAATAGTTTTGATTTTAAATTATTTAGAAATAATTTTTAAATGAATTCAAAATTGTTAAAATTTTAATCTCAATCAATTTACGATTTTATTAAAAAATTAATTCATTTATAAAAATTTCTGATTAAATTTTAATTAATTCATTTAATAGTAATTAATAAAAATAAAAATAAAAGATTTATAAAAAATTGAACAAATTAATTGTTTTTATTGACACCTGAGAATTTTTTTATAATTTGAATTTCTTATAATTTGAAGTGGAGGAATAAATCATTTTAGTTAGTTGTAAAATACCTCTTGAAATTCACTTTTAAGGATTTAGGTAGGTTAGTCAAACTTTCGTATAATTGTTATTAAATTCCATTTTAATGTGTTGCAAATTAACCGTTTGAGATAACTTTTTTTCTTTACCTAGGTTGCTTTAATTTCAACCTAAACATATAAATTAGGTTGTTTGAATTTTTAAACATATAAACTAAAGCAACTCAACTTGTTAAGGTTTTTCGCAATTAAATGTAGTTTAAAATTTTGGGGGAAAAATCATGTGGTATCTTCATAAGAATAGGACTTTTTATTTGGTTTAGATGAACAGTTTGAAAATAATATTAAATTCTTTTTTTACAAATTTTTATTATAAATTTATAAAAAAATTTATGAAACATAAGAAATTTCAGTAATGTTTAAAGTTTTTTATTTTAATTTTGCTAAACTTTTCTTTTCTGATGATTTTTTTTAAGCAAATGTTAATTTTTATCGGTAAAATGATTCAAACCCATAAGTTATCTCACTTTCTCTCTTTTTTTATTTCTTTTTTAATCACCAGACAAATCTTATAATTTAATTTCTGATGATAAAATACTTACTTATATTATTATTTTTTTGGCAAAAGAGGGATTAGACAAGAGTTTTATTTTAAATAAGGATTTGATAATGTTTACTTTGCTGTTCAATCCCTTAAGCTTTCTCTCTCGCTTGTTGAAAATATTCTGGATTTTGAATTAGTTTCTTTATTTATCATTTACCTGTAGGTTTTTCTCTTTTTGAAGGATCCCTAAAGTAAATGACTTTTAAAGTTATTGTTGATGGTATTAGAATTTAACTTACTTCTTAACAAGGTAAGTTCCTCTATTATGGCCAGATTCAATGGGTCAATTTTGTTATATAATTATATTTAGTATATTTTTATAGTTTAAAAGTTCATCTTTGGCTTAATTATTTAATTAAAAAATTTGTAACTTGATCCTAAACTTTATTTGGTCGGAGTATTAACAAAAGGAAATGGTAATTATTAAATTGAATAAGCTTTTACATATCAATGAAAGAGGATGGGTTATGTTCCATTTTTTTTATTTCTCTTTACATATGTTATATTAACAATTTTTTATTAAAAAAATACATAAAACAAGATTGAATAAATAAAGAAAATTAAGAAGATTTGTTGAGAAACTTAAGTATAAAATTGATTATGGGGAAAATTATAATTGATTATATACTTAATATTTCATTTATAATTATTTTTTCAGATAAATAACTAAAATAATAAATAAAATAAATTACTTTAATATAAATTTTATTAATTTATGAAGTAATTTATTTCAATATATTATTATCTTAAAACATACTTTTTCATTTGTTAAATTTTTATAATAATTTTTATTTTAATTTAAAACTTATATTTTTAAAATTACTTTTAACATTAAATTATTTTTAAAAATTTATTTTATAAATATGTTAATATATAGAATTTTTTTTTTCTCACCGCAATTAAATCATCTATAATCTTTCTACTTATTTTCTTTTACTTTTCACTCTAAGACTACCTTCTCCAATTCTGATTGGTGAATATGTTCGATTGAATACATATCAGTTCCTTGTCACGAGTTTTCTACATACATGGGTAGAATATGATAGGATTTATAGTAGAACAAAAGATTTAATGTGTAGAATGCTACTCAAATGCTGTAATGGTAAATACTTAGTTGGAGGAAAAGTTGTATATCAGTAGGAATGGTCTTACGTAGGAAATCAGAGTAGGAATGTTTTATTATGTTGCATTCTATGACATGAGGAACCTCATGTAGGACACATGAAAGCTGTTAGTTTGCTCCTTTTAGGTTTTTAACTGTGGGTTATTAAATGCAGACCAAATATGATCAATTCGTAAAGGGTACATGCATTTTTGCAAATTGCTAGCAAGAACTGCTTTTAAGGTTGAAAAGAAAAAAAAAAAAGGTAGTCTTGTTTTGTCTGCAGGTCTAGAGAAGGTTGCCAGAAGTTTAGAACACTAGACGACAACACGACAGAATGGTGTTCTCAACTATTGTGCTACAAGGAAAACAAGAAGAACAGTCAAGCACACAAAGGAACCTGAGTGCAAATATGGACGAGGTGTAGTGACAGGTTACAACAAGTAGAAGGTTCTGATACTACACCACATCAAAGTTTTAGAGAGTAAGGATTTGAAACAGTAGAAGCACTTTTGGAAGAGGCTTTACAACGGAAACATCCATGTGCAGAGTACCAGTAGGGAGAAATGTATCTTAGATTGGGTAATTACACATAGGAAATTTATGCTGAGACGTGATTTATTTGAACTATAGAATTAGGTAACAAAGAAGGTAGAATAGCATATTACTGTAAAATTTGTGTTGATTTTGGGTTTCTAGCATTCAACAATAATTAATACATATGAAAGTGCATATATTCTAAGTTGTTTTAGTAAAGAAAGAAATGGGAGAGATAGGTTTGTTTTTCATGCAGGTCAGATGCACGAATAATGGAGGCTAAAAGCAAGCATATAAAGTTGGTGCAAGGCATGAATAGTAAAAGGAACAAATCAAATTGATATGCCAAAAAGAAAGTTAGAAACACAGATGTGGGAACAACAATTGAATATATTGTTATGTTAGTGATACTAAAGCCTTGAATCTTTTCATTGATAGGTATAATAGTTTTAGGCAGGTAAATATGTGGTCTGATCATGGTGGCTCGATGTTGACGTACATATGGAAGGTTTAGTTGTCCCTTTGGGATGTTTTATGGCATTGGCTGCCTATTGCTTTGTTGGTGTTGTTTTCATCTTTTTTGTTGGCAACATAATGGTATAGTTTGGGGTAGTGGGGACCTGCTTATAGAGTGTTATCACATGAACTATCATAAGAAAAGGGGATTATCACTGAGATATCTGATATGGATTTGTTATTTTTTTTGTGTAAATGGATTCGAACACCTCTTTGTGTATTAATATATTTTTTTTTATAAAAAAATAAAAATTTTAGGTTTGTTCGTATCCAGAATTTCATGCAACTTGGTTTTCGTTATGTAAAGGGTTGGAATCTATTAATATACTTTTTCTGATAAAAAACACATTATGAAAATCTGAGACTTAGAGGGTGTATATTATTGTCTCTATTTATTGTTTTTTTGGCATGGAAGCTGAATCTTATGAACACATTTTCTTTCAATATAATATAACTATTCAATTTTTGTTACAGTGTAGAAATATTTTGGTTGGATTGATAATTTTTCTTTAGATAGTCTTATTGGGTTTGTCAATTTTTTTTTCTCTTCTATGAAATTTATTACTTCCTGTGCTATTGTTTGTATTTTTTTTGGATGATCTAATATATATGAAATTATTAAATTTTAAAATATGGTTATATTTTTTGGCAAGGCTTTAGCACATATTAAAAAAGAGGTGGCTTTTAGAGGATCTTTACCTAAGAATAAAAGTGTTACTAGCACGGTTGAATTTCAAATCCTCAAGGTACCAAATGGTCTTATAATGGGTGGGATGAGAGAATCAATTTGTTACAGGTTATTGCTACGATGCATATTCCAAAAACCATCTTTCAAAAAACCCTTACTTTTCCATGTATTCTATTTATTTATTTATTTATTTTTAGTTATTAATTATCATACAGAAGAATTTTCATATATTTATTTATTATTTATTTTTAATTATTAATTATTAATTATTATATAGAAGGGTCTAATTATAAGTGGTCAACCTTCCTTTTTTTTCCAACTTTATCTATTTCATCGTTTACTTCTTTGTCACTATCACCATCAAAGTCATCCTCTCCACTTTCAATCCCATTTATAGCTAAAGAAGCCATCTTAAAATTTTGGACAAGATTATGAAGACATAACATGTGCAATAATAATAAGTTCAAATTGCAAAGTCCAACATTTTAACTTGTGAGCGACTCTGTTTGGAGGAATATTTTGATTATCATAAAGACGAATATATAATAGTTTATGGTTTTTATTATAAAAATTATAGTATTGAGATAGAAAAAATTTGATAAGTGTTTAATATGTATAAGAAATATGTGATCTTTTGTTTGAAATGTACTAAGTAATCAAATTGTTTGTAATTATATACCTTTAATTTTAATATTTTTTTTTCCAAAAAAAATCCCATTTATATAGTGATCATGAACTCTTCACCAAATCTAAATAAAAACCCTAAGTTTCTCTCTTCTCTCTCTCTCCACACTTTCTTTAGGTGTTTGTTATTCGAATTTTACAAGATTTGATTCCAATTTTCTTTAAAGTATATTGTGTGTTCTCTTTTGCACTATGAAATTCGCGCACACAATTCATATGTATGAAAGACAAGAACATGACAACATCAGATCCCACCGCAGTTAATTACATTGGCAACACGAGTTGGACATTTATCGCTGATGGCTCTGACGACGCTTACTTGTTCTCCAACCACAGAGAGCAAAACATACTCATGAAATTCAAATGGAACATTAAACCAAACCAATCGAACCAATAGATTATGAATCTCGTTGATGATAGTAACAAACATTGTCGATTGCGACAATGAAACTTGTCGACGACAACGATAATAAAGACCTTGTCAAATGATGACTAATAACATTGTTTAACTTAAAATTTTTAAGACAATTTTTGTCCTTAATATATGAAAGAGAGAAGAGAATGATACATGCTGACATGTAAAGTAATGAAACAGGATTTTGAAACATGTCTTTTCACAACATGCATAGTAGTCATAGTCTTTGTTAGATTATAACATTTTTAGCTTTTGCTTTACTTTATTATCTATTTTTTTATGTCATGAATTTTTTATCTACACTGCTACAGGAACTGGAATCCACGTCAGTTCTGGAGATAATTTCACGACGGCCCCAAAATCGACGTTGAATCAGGAGACGTTAAAAGTAATATTTTCAACGTCGGTTTAATTTCAACCGACGTTAAAAATCACAGAGCTTACAACGTCGGTTATAGACATAACCGACGTTGTAAGTGGACCAAACTTTCAACGTCGGTTGTGCGTACAACCGACGTTGAAAGTGTCTTCTAAAACTGCAATCCAGTTTCTAATTTTCTCATTTTTCCTAAATTTTAGTACCTGCATATCAAATAAACCAATAAACCAGCCACAATTTCATATATAATACATTTCAAATAGCTAAATTTCAAAGATAGACTCTCTAGGCAAAAGTTTGGTGAAGATATAAGCTAATTGATGTTTTGTATCTATGTATTCTATAATGCAATCCTTAGCTATATGATCTCTAATGAAATGATGTCTAATTTCTATATGCTTTGTCTTAGAAGAACAATTTAAAAAAAGAAAGATTGATGTAAAAACAACATTATTGGATGGAACTAATCGATCTTGAAAAAATCATAAAAAATAGTTAGACATTGAATTTTCCGTTAATTTTTGTTGTGTTATGTTCTTTTGATGTGTACTTGAATAAAGAGGCCTCACATCCCAAAAAATAATCATAGTTTTGAAAATACAAAATTTAGGTGTAGAAAAACTTCAAACCATCGTAACTTTTGCTACGGACCTCGGATGGAGATGCGTAAAAAATGAAATTTTTTGGAAAAGACCCAACGAACCTGTTGATAAATAGCCGAAGGGGATTTGGGCAAATTTTTTTTCAAAAATCCTCCATTTACTATAACTTTTTTATTATTTTAGTATTTTTCACCTATTTTCCTAAATTTTGGGCATTTATGTGACTAACTTGCACTTGTCAGAAAATTTTGAAAAAATTTGTGGAGTTGTGTTGTACCAAACAGAGAATTATCAGGCTATTACATCTTAGAAATTTCATAGTTGCAGGTTCTTTTGTCCTAATTGCATCATTTTGCATACAACATACCATACGGATTTTGTCCTAATTCCTCTGTTATTTCAATCATCTACAGGCATTTCAATAACCTAATCATACAAACACTATAACATTATTTAATTAGTACAGTTTACTCTATAAGAGAGACAAACTCATTCTATCGAAATTTCAGCAGAGTTTCCTCTGTTATTTGACTAAATCCAAATTTTTGAACAACAACAAATCAACATCAAATAAAGCCCCATGGGCACAGCCAGATTATCAGAACAATCTTGTACAGACATTTCAATAAACTAATCATACAAACATTATATTCTACAAAATAAAAAATCAAAAAAACAATAAAATTAAAAAAAACGGACAAACCTGGCACGGCAACGACGGCGGCGACTACGGCGGCGCGGAAGCTGACGACAAGGGGAGGGGACTGCCAGTGGCCAAGAGGAGACCTGCAAGGAACGAGAACCTCGCCGGCGACGAAGGGAGCTCCAACAAGCTTCGCGGCGACGACGGGAACGGCCAAACGGAGGAGAATCACAGACGACGGTCAGGGGTTGACGCCGGTGACGAAGGGAAGCTGATCCTCGCTGTCGCAGAGGAAAGGGAGCGTCGCGGCGGAGGAGACGATGACGAGCAGCAGCGGTGCGAAGCGCAAAGACGAAAAGTGACGAGGGAAGAGCGCGGGATAAGTTTTAATAATAACCTTTCTACGTCGGTTACTGGTGTGAACCGACGTAGAATGTTTTAATTTTTACATTCTACGTCGGTTGAGCAACCGACGTAATATTTTTGCCATTCTACGTCGGTTTTGCAACTAACCGACATAGAATGTAAAATTTAAAACATTTTACGTCGGTTCGCACCAATAACCGACGTAGAATGTTCACTTCACACGTTCAACGTCGTTTAAATTTAAACCGACGTAGAATGACGACGTTAATTTATACTTCTGTAGTAGTGCTAATTTCCTTGTAATTTTTGTATTTTTTTCGTTTGGTTTATATGGAATCATAATGGGTTATTGCTCTTGTTAAAAAGAATCACTTTTGGTTTATATCTATTCATGACATGTTACTTAGTGAAAAAATAATCTTAACAAGAAAGAGTAAAGCATTGACCAATCACTTGCTAAAGTATTTCATCATTATTAGAAGTCCATTTATATCACAAGTGTATGTGGTGGCTTATTTAATATTGATTAATACATGCAACTGATTTCAGCATCAATTAAATTATAGTCACTTAACATGTAGCCAACACACATGCTACACTTGACAATTATTTCATGCTTATTCTAGAGTTCTTAGCTCTAATAATTATATAGATTTCTTAAACCATCTCTATCATCTTGGGCTAGGTTCCGTCGTATCCCTGTATATGTAGGTGCCATAATCGCGGTAGGATCGTTACTATGTCCAAGCCCCAGAGAGTGACCAATTTCATGCGTACCAACAGTTTGAAGATCAACGCCTGACCCTGTAGTGCTCCAACTTTCAGCTCTATCAAAGTGTATGTCTCCATTTTCTGGGGCATAAGCGTGAGCCAGAACACCATTTGGCCCATCAAATGGGTACGGATCACCGTGGGATCCCTGGTAGAAGCCATACTCTATGTCAGATAAAGTAGTGACTTCAGCGAAGTTGAAAGGGGTGTTCACTGCCCAGGTTCGAAAGGAATCCCTAATTGCTACTCTCACATTGTTCGAGGTGACGGAACTTGGTGGAGATGTTATGAATCGATAGGTTATTCTAAATCTTCTCCATTTTGGGTTCCCTGGGAAGTAACTGTAGTTTTGAGGAGCCGAAGACAAAGCATTAGTGTTAGGGCTAGGGTTAGGATTGGTTGGGATATCAGGCAATCCACAACGTGGGAGGCTCATGGTTTTGATGGTTTGGTCATCCACCACACCAGTGGTGGGTAACTGATGGAATGCTTGGTAGTGTTTGAGAGCAGATTCAACGTTTACATCGAAGCTGTTGTTGGAAGAATATCTTTCGTTTAGGTAGCCAAATTGTTTGAGGTAGCTTGTGAGTGTGCCTACACCATTGGCGTTTTGTCCCCTGCGAAGGCCCCTAAGGTTTGGTAGAGCTTTGCTGAAAGCAGTTCCAGAAACAAAGGGAAATGGATTCACCACACAGAGTACAAGGAACAAGATTGCAGATTTTAGAATATTATGAGACATGGTCGGAAAAAGATGGAATTAGGTTTTTTGTAATAATGGTTTGTTTTTGTTGCATGGATGCATGGCAATTTATAAAAGGGAGGGAGCTAGGCTATTTTAATTTGTGTGGCCGAGAGAATATTAAAATATATTTTTTTACGTATGTAATTTAATACATCTCTATGATCAATCACTTTCTAAATTCGAAAGTCTAATAATCATTTAATATGTTCGGCCACACCTAAAAAATTTTAAAATAAAATTTAACTATAGTTATTTATAATTTAGTGGAAATTAAAAATTTTAATTAAAATTTTAAAATAAAAATTTAAGTATAATAATTTATATTTTGATTGAAATTAAAATTTTTATTGAAATATTTATTTGAAATAATTAATATTTTTAATTTTAAATTATTTAAAAATAATTTTTAAATAAATTCAAAATTATTAAAATTTTAATCTCAATCAATTTACGATTTTATTAAAAAATTAATTTATTTATAAAAATTTCTGATTAAATTTTAATTAATTTATTTAATAATAATTAATAAAAGTAAAAATGAAAGATTTATAAAAAATTGAACAAATTAATTGTTTTTATTGATACATGAGAATTTTTATAATTTGAATTTCTTATAATTTGAAATGGAGGAATGTAATAATTTTTAATAAATTATTTTAGTTAGTTGTAAAATATCTCTTGAAATTCACTTTTAAGGATTTAGGTAGGTTAGTCAAACTTTGGTATAATTGTTATTAAATTCCCTTTTAATGTGTTGCAAATTAACCGTTTTAGATAACTTTTTTTCTTTACCTAAATATTTAGGAGAAATAAACAACGAAGAGATTCAAATTACTAGGTTGCTTTAATTTCAACCTAAACATATAAACTAGGTTGTTTGAATTTTTAAACATATAAACTAAAGCAACTCAACTTGTTAAGGTTTTTCGCAATTAAATGTAGTTTAAAATTTTGGGGGAAAAATCATGTGGTATCTTCATAAGAATAGGACTTTTTATTTGGTTTAGATGAACAGTTTGAAAATAATATTAAATTCTTTTTTTACAAATTTTTATTATAAATTTATAAAAAAATTTATGAAACATAAGAAATTTCAGTAATGTTTAAAGTTTTTTATTTTAATTTTGCTAAACTTTTCTTTTCTGATGATTTTTTTTAAGCAAATGTTAATTTTTATCGGTAAAATGATTCAAACCCATAAGTTATCTCACTTTCTCTTTTTTTTTATTTCTTTTTTAATCACTAGACAAATCTTATAATTTAATTTCTGATGATAAAATACTTACTTATATTATTATTTTTTTGGCAAAAGAGGGATTAGACAAGAGTTTTATTTTAAATAAGGATTTGATAATGTTTACTTTGCTGTTCAATCCCTTAAGCTTTCTCTCTCGCTTGTTGAAAATATTCTGGATTTTGATTTAGTTTCTTTATTTATCATTTACCTGTAGATTTTTCTCTTTTTGAAGGATCCCTAAAGTAAATGACTTTTAAAGTTATTGTTGATGGTATTAGAATTTAACTTACTTCTTAACAAGGTAAGTTCCTCTATTATGGCCAGATTCAATGGGCCAATTTTGTTATATAATTATATTTAGTATATTTTTATAGTTTAAAAGTTCATCTTTGGCTTAATTATTTAATTAAAAAATTTGTAACTTGATCCTAAACTTTATTTGGTCGGAATATTAACAAAAGGAAATGGTAATTATTAAATTGAATAAGCTTTTACATATCAATGAAAGAGGGATGTGTTATGTTCCATTTTTTTTTATTTTTCTTTACATATGTTATATTAACAATTTTTATTAAAAAAATACATAAAACAAGATTGAATAAATAAATAAAATTGAGAAGATTTGTTGAGAAACTTAAGTATAAAATTGATTATGGGGAAAATTATAATTGATTATATACTTAATATTTCATTTATAATTATTTTTTCAGATAAATAACTAAAATAATAAATAAAATAAATTACTTTAATATAAATTTTATTAATTTATGAAGTAATTTATTTCAATATATTATTATCTTAAAACATACTTTTTCATTTGTTAAATTTTTATAATAATTTTTATTTTAATTTAAAACTTATATTTTTAAAATTACTTTTAACATTAAATTATTTTTAAAAATTTATTTTATAAATATGTTAATATATAGAATTTTTTTTCTCACCGTAATTAAATCATCTATAATCTTTCTACTTATTTTCTTTTACTTTTCACTCTAAGACTACCTTCTCCAATTCTGATTGGTGAATATGTTCGATTGAATACATATCAGTTCCTTGTCACGAGTTTTCTACATACATGGGTAGAATATGATAGGATTTATAGTAGAACAAAAGATTTAATGTGTAGAATGCTACTCAAATGCTGTAATGGTAAATACTTAGTTGGAGGAAAAGTTGTATATCAGTAAGAATGGTCTTACGTAGGAAATCAGAGTAGGAATGTTTTATTATGTTGCATTCTATGACATGAGGAACCTCATGTAGGACACATGAAAGCTGTTAGTTTGCTCCTTTTAGGTTTTTAACTGTGGGTTATTAAATGCAGACCAAATATGATCAATTCGTAAAGGGTACATGAATTTTTGCAAATTGCTAGCAAGAACTGTTTGGCAACAAGAGGGCAGAAAAAGTTGGCAAAGTTTGTTCTCTATTCTAATCTCTGTATATTTCTCTGCTGCTCTTTTCAAATATGCTGTTACAAGAATTTATAGGCAGAATAATTGTCTCTTCAAATGCCCAAAAAGAAAATGATAATACCTATTAAATAGGTTTGTCAGGCTATGTTTCTCGGTAATACCACTCATGCCTAAAACCATTAATATTATTCTAGGAATACCAAACAACAGAGATAATCTTCTTAATTTAAGTTTTATAACAAATCTCCCCCTTAAACTTAAATACTCTCCCTATCTCGCATTCCAATCAACCTTTTACAATTCTCCAGCAGAGTGGTCGGCAGTGGCTTGGTGAATACATCCGCGGCTTGAGCTCGGCTCTCAACATGCTCCAGCTCAACCTTTCCTTCTCTTACTTGTTCTCGGATGAAATGAAATCGGACGTCAATGTGCTTGCTCCTTCCGTGATTAACCGGGTTCTTTGCCAACTCGATCGCCGACTTGTTATCAATTCGGATTCATGATCCCTTCGTCTTGGATCACTCCCGGATGCCTTAATAGATTTGAAAGCCGGACTGCATGACACACGCTCCAAGAGGCCGCCACATATTCAGCCTCACAGGTTGATAGAGTTACAATGGGCTGTTTTTTTGGACAGCCAAGTAAAAGCTCTATTTCCGAGTAGGAATACATAACCCGATGTACTTTTCCGGTCATCAACATCACCACACCAATCACTATCCGAGTAACCCACTAGTCGGTAGTCATCCGATTTTGAATAGAAAAGACCAAGTGATAGGGTTCCTCGAACATATCTCGAGAATTCTCTTCAAGGCCTTCCAATGTGTATAGCTTGGATTCTCCATGTATCTGCTCGTTATTCCAACACTCAGCATCGAGATCGAGGCCTAGTACTTGTGAGATACCTCAGACTTCCAATTAAACTTCGATATTTTCCAGAATCAGCTCGTTCTCCTCCATCAAACTTTGAGAGTTTAGTGCCCGGTTCCATTGGAGTAGAAACCGGGTTGCAGTCCTCCATTTTAAACTTCTTTAAAATTTCATGCGCGTACCTCTCTTGGGATATAAAAATCCCTTCCTCTGACTGCTTCACTTCTAAGCCAAGAAAATATTTCATCAGGCCTAAGTCTGTCATCTCAAACTCTTTCTTCATTACCTCCTTGAACTCCTTAATCAGCTTCGCGTTGCTTCCAGTGAATATGAGGTCGTCAACATAGAGAGCGACTACCATCATATCCTTTTCTGATTTCTTTGTATACAAGGCATGCTCGTATGGACATTGCTCGTACCCATTTTTCTTGAAATACCCGTCAATTCTATCATTCCAGGCACGAGGAGCCTGCTTCAGTCCGTAGAGAGCTTTTCTTAATCTCAGCACCTTCTTTTCATCCCCTCTCTTCATGTACCCGAGTGGTTGGTCGACGTACACCTCCTCCTTCAGCACTCCATTTAGAAAGGCCGACTTCACATCCATCTGTAGAATTGGCCATTGATTCTGAGCAGCTAATGAGATCAGAAGTCGGATTGACTCCATTCTCGTGACAGGAGCAAATACTTCATCATAATCGATTCCCTCCTTTTGTCTATAGCCCTTCACTACAAGTCGAGCCTTATAACGCTCAACCTCTCCTTCAACATTCATCTTCTTTTTGTACACCCATTTTACTCCAATGGGTTGAGCTCCTTCAGGAAGGTTGGTTAGTTCCCAAGTTTTGTTGCGTTCAATCGCCTCAATCTCCTCATCCATGGCTGTTCTCCACTTCTCATCTTGGACAGCTTTCTCAAAACTCAAGTTTTCGAGTCGGTCGGAAGACATACAACATGAACTTCATTTGTAGTGTCGTATATTTCTTGCGAGACTTCTCATCCTGAGTCATTGTGGCTCGGTTTCTTCATCCGAAAACTTCGGGGGTTGTTCTTTGTTGAAGGCATAACAAATTCGAGTTAGTTTCTTCTTCGGACGGGTTACTCCAGGACCATTGCTTTGTTTCCTCCACATGAACATCTCGGCTCACCACCACTTTCTTGTTAACAGGATCAAACAATTTATATGCTTTAGATTTTTCATCACACTCGATAAAAATATACTTCTTGCTCCGATCTTCTAATTTTGTCTTGTGCTGACTTGGTACTTGCCCATAGGCCACGCTACCAAACACCTTCAGATGAGAGACACTCGGCTTCATACCACTCCGGATCTCCCGAGGCGTCTTCTCGCCTAGCTTTGCATGTGGACATCTATTTTGTATGTAGATCGTGCACTTGCATCGCCTCGCCCAAAACTTCTTCGGCATATTCTTCCCTTTCAACATAGATCGAACCATATCAAGAATGGTTCGCTTCTTTCGTTCCGCTACATCGTTTGCTTTGCGGAGAATATGGGGCGATCGATGGCAGCTTAATCCCATTTTCTTCGCAGTATTTGTTGAACTCAGCGAAGTGAACTCGCCTCCTCTGTCGGATCGAACTGTTTTGATAACTTTGCTTGTTTCTTTCTCCACCGTCACTTTGAATTTCTTGAAAGTTTCAAACACTTCGATTTCTCTTTCGGAAAATAAACCCACGTCTTCCTTGAAAAATCATCAATGAAAGAGACGAAGTATTTCTTACTACTCGAATGATTCTGGAGTTATCGGCCCACATAAATCGGTATGGATCGGTCCAGAGTTGCTCCTTTGCTCGGTACTCGGAACTTCTTGGAAAAGAAGTCCTCGTTTGCTTCCGATCACACATTCTTCACGGAACCTTTTTCAAATTCCATTTTAGGCGGTCAGAGCACCATTTCCTTTTTACCAACCGAGTCAACCCACCGAAATGAAGATGACCGAACCGAAAATGCCACTTCATAGCCTCATCCTCCATATCAAGTTGCATGCATTTATCTTGAACTATTTTCAGCTCTAGTTTGTACATGCGATTTTTCTTCATTTCTACCCGAGCAATGAGCCTCCCGAGTTTATCCTTCAGTTGTAGTTCTCGGTCCTTCATCGAAGCCGAGTATCCCTTCTCCATTAAGCTGTCCCATGCTCGAGTATGTTGTTTTTGAGATCAGTACGTAGTATATATCTCCGATCTCTCCGATTTGCCCATTTCTCTGTTGATACCGGATCGTTCCTCGTCCTTTGATAGCTACTTTAGAAGCATCGCCGAAAGAAAGCAGACCGGAATCCACTTTTGAAAGTATTTTGAATAAGCGCTCGTCACCACACATGTGGTTACTTGCGCCGGTGTCAAGTACCAAACCGAGTTATTTGAGCAGCTCGATTTGACCTCGGTTCTGGAATGTTTGTCACTAGCGACAATCCTTCATCTTCTTCCTCGGCAAGAAAGTTTGTTGGTTCCTCCTTTTTCTTCTCGGACCTACAATCTTTGGAAATATGACCCGACTTTCCACGGTTGTAGCATTTTCTTGAGTAACAATCCTTGGCAACATGCCCATACTTCCCACAGTTATAACATTCAATATTGTTTGTGTTTGTTCGGCCACCCGAGCCGACCTCGGCCACCCGAGTTCGTTGGCCGACTTGCTCATTTCCTCGTCCTCCTCTTCCTCTACCACCTTGGCCTCTTCCTCTTCCACCTTGGCCTCTCGCCTCTTCCTCTCGCTCTGTGGTGTTTTGAGCATAGAGCACCTTCTCCCCTTTTATTGTCGCCTTCGTCTGGAGAGCCTGTTCAAGGGACTCCCCCTTCTTGTTTTTCCGTCTCTGCTCATGCGCTTCTAGGGACCCAGCAAGCTCTTCAAGGGTGAGCGTTGATAGGTCCTTGGACTCCTCATTGCGCACACGATATTCTCGAAATCATCCGTCAATGACCTTAAAATCTTTTCAACAACTCGGTTAGATGAAAGACTCTCACCATTCTGATTCAGCTTGTTCACCACGGTCTCTACTCGAGTAATGAACTCAGATACGCTTTCAGACTCTTTCATCCTCATGTTTTCCAGCTCGCCCCTAAGGGTTTGAAGTCAAACTTGCTTCACCCGTTCGTCTCCTTTGTTTGCTTTTTCAAGTGTATCCCATGCTACTTTGGAAGATTTAGCGTTGTCAATCTTCTCAAAACCAGATTCATCAACGGCTCGATATAGCAGATACAGAGCTGCCTTGTCTTTAGCTCGAACGGTCCTCAACGCGTTCATCTGGGCATTTGAATACCCATCTGTGTTCTCTGGTTCCTCATACCCATTCTCGACCACATCCCAGTTATCTTGGGAGCCGAGAAGGGCCTTCATTTGCACCTTCCAGTTGTCATAATTGGTGCCTTTTGTTAACTTGGGTAGCGGGATGCCATTGGTTAGACCTGCCATTTCTCTCAACTGTTTACACTCAACTCACAAAGCTCTCAGTCGCTCCTCTCTCTCGGCCAGCGCACACCGCGGCGTTCTTTCTTGAGGCTGGTAGGTTTTCTCACGCTCACCACACACACGCAAGCTCTGATGCCAATTTGTTTGGCAACAAGAGGGCAGAAAAAGTTGGCAAAGTTTGTTCTCTATTCTAATCTCTGTATATTTCTCTGCTGCTCTTTTCAAATATGTTGTTACAAGAATTTATAGGCAGAATAATTGTCTCTTCAAATGCCCAAAAAGAAAATGATAATACCTATTAAATAGGTTTGTCAGGCTATGTTTCTCGGTAATACCACTCATGCCTAAAACCATTAATATTATTCTAGGAATACCAAACAACAGAGATAATCTTCTTAATTTAAGTTTTATAACAAGAACTGCTTTTAAGGTTGAAAAGAAAAAAAAAATAGGTAGCCTTCATGAGGTGTTCTCAACTAGAGAAGGTTGCCAGAAGTTTAGAACAGTAGACGACAACACGACTCAATGGTGTTCTCAACTATTGTGTTACAAGGAAAACAAGAAGAACAGTCAAGCACACAAAGAAACCTGAATGCAAATATATGGACGAGGTGTAGTGACAGGTTACAACAACAAGTCGACGACAACGATAACAAGGATCTTGTCAAATGATGACTAATAACATTGTTTAACTTGAAATTTTTAAGATAATTTTTGTCCTTAATATAGGAAAGAGAAAGAGAGAAGAGAATGATAGATGTTGACATGTAAAATAATGAAACAGGATTTTGAAACATGTCTTTTCACAACATGCATAGTAGTCGTAGTCTTTATTAGATTATAACATTTTTAGCTTTTGCTTTACTTCATTATCTGTTTTTTTATGTCATGAATTTTTTTATCTAGTTTCCTTGTAATTTTTGTATTTTTTTTCGTTTGGTTTATATGGAATCATAATGGGTTATTGCTCTTGTTAAAAAGAATCACTTTTGGTTTATATCTATTCATGACATGTTACTTAGTGAAAAAATTATCTTAACAAGAAAGAGTAAAGCATTGACCAGTCACTTGTTAAAGTATTTCATCATAATTATTGTTAAAGTATTTCATCATTATTACAAGTCCATTTATATCACAAGTGTATGTGGTGGCTTATTTAATATTGATTAATATATGCAACTGGTTTCAGCATCAATTAAATTATAGTTACTTAATATGTAGCCAACACACATGCTAAACTTGACAATTATTTCATGCTTATTCTAGAGTTCTTAGCTCTAATAATTATATAGATTTATTAAACCATCTTTATCATCTTGGGCTAGGTTCCGTCGTATCCCTGTATATGTAGGTGCCATAATCGCGGTAGGATCGTTACTATGTCCAAGCCCCAGAGAGTGACCAATTTCATGCGTACCAACAGTTTGAAGATCAATGTCTGACCCTGTAGTTCTCCAACTTTCAGCTCTATCAAAGTGTATGTCTCCATTTTCTGGTGCATAAGCGTGAGCCAGAACACCACCTGGCCCATCAAATGGGTCCAGATCACCGTGGAAGCCCTGGTAGAAGCCATACTCTATGTCAGATAACCTAGTGACTTCAGTGAAGTTGAAAGGGGTGTTCAGTGCCCAGGTTTGAAAGGAATTCCTCATTGCTAGTCTCACATTGTTCGTGCTGACGGAACTTGGTGGAGATGTTATGAATCGATAGGTTATTCTAAATCTACTCCATTTTGGTTGCCCTGGGAAGTAACTGTAGTTTTGAGGAGACGAAGACAAAGCATTAGTGTTAGGGCTAGGGTTAGGATTGGTTGGGATATCAGGCAATCCACAACGTGGGAGGCTCATGGTTTTGATGGTTTGGTCATCCACCACACCAGTGGTGGGTAACTGATGGAATGCTTGGTAGTGTTTGAGAGCAGATTCAACGTTTACATCGAAGCTGTTGTTGGAAGAATATCTTTCGTTTAGGTAGCCAAATTGTTTGAGGTAGCTTGCGAGTGTGCCTACACCATTGGCGTTTTGTCCCCTGCGAAGGCCCCTAAGGTTTGGGAGAGCTTTGCTGAAAGCAATTCCAGAAACAAAGGGAAATGGATTCACCACACACAGTGCAAGGAACAAGATTGCAGATTTTAGAATATTATGAGACATGGTCGGAAAAAGATGGAATTAGGGTTTTTTGTAATAATGGTTTGTTTTTGTTGCATGGATGCATGGCAATTTATAAAAGGGAGGGAGCTAGACTATTTTAATTTGTGTGACCGAGAGAATATTAAAAAATATTTTTATACGTATATAATTTAATACATATCTATGATCAATCACTTTCTAAATTCGAAAGTCTAATAATCATTTAATATGTTCAGCCACACCTAAAAATGTTGGGTAGATCTAGACAACTTTAATGATATATAGAGGGTTGATTTTAAAATGTAAATTAAACTTCAGAATTTTATAAACATCTATTTACAAGTTTTACAAATTGAAAAATTCTTCTTTAATTTGAAAAAAAGGTCATTCTGATTGAATTAACATCAATACATAATTAAAAAAAATTGTAAATCGTATGAAAGATTTTATCACCTTTATAAATCAAGAGAGTTTAGCCAAAAAAATTACTATATAAAAAAAGAAATGTATTATTTCAATTTAGAAGGTAAAATTGAGTAAAAAAGTTCTCACAAATTCTTTTTTTTATATAAAATAAAGAAACTTTTGGGTTAAGCCTAGTTCTGCTTATGGTGCAACTAGCCATGGGCATTGGTTAGAAACATTGAATCTACATATAATTTTGTTTAACTTAAAAGATATTGATAATTTATTCAATACTTAGGTATATATTCAACTTGTATAGTCTATATTCAACTTTGTTTCTAACTTCTTGAACTTGGTTATACCTTGATAATATCTTTTATTGAAATTCTACTTTCCTTTTCTTATTTTGTTTATAAATAAACAACACAAATTTTATTTATAAATTATCATCATTTTTATAAATAAAGACCTTGAGCTTTAATTTTATTGCAATATATCTTTAAAATTTATCCTTTTACGAATAATTTATTTTATCCAATTAGAGTTAAAATTATTATGGTCAATGTCAATAAAATTTTTATTTCTTCTTTTGTTACAATTTTTTGTAGATTATAATAATGTTTGGCTAACTAAGTCCAAATAAAAAATATTCGGATTGAAAACATCTCATCTTAAATTACCAAGATAATTAAAACAATTATCTTATTCTTAATTTTATTATTAATGTAATAATATAGATGATATTTTTTTAATGAACTGGAAATTTACAATTATAATACTTTTAAATCTTTGTACAATATTTTTCAATATATTTTCAATTTAAATTAGTAGATAGAATTACTATAAAATATTTAAATCTTAAATGTTTTCTTTATTAATGATGAAAAACATGATTTTTATCTGCTTACATGATAGTTCTCATCTATTTTAACTTTATAAACTGTAATTTTAATTTATTAATGTGATTGAAATATATAAAGTAATGTGATCTGAAAAGTTTATATTTAAATAAGTTGGTTTCAACAATTAATTGAAGCAAATGAGACATAAAAAGGGGTTAGAGGTTTGTAAAAAAAATTTAATCATAAAAAATCCTTTAATACAGATAAAAAAAAGTAAAGCTCTCACAATTTGAATAATGTTTTTAGTATCAGAATAATTTTACATAACAATATTTCAGCATAAATAAAATGTGATTGTTGAAAAACTTATGTAGTTTATAAATTCGTTGTTTTTTTTAAAAATTAATTCATATTTTTTTATGTTTGGTTAAAAGGATGTTTTTTGAAACTTAAAAAAATTATGATTTAAAAAGATTAAAACATATTAGGATAAAATGAGGAAACCTGTCTTAAAAGTCATATATGCTACTTTACATTTAGAGATATTAAATGTGTTTACTATTTCAAATATAGTAAACACATGTATTCAGTTTTATAAAATAATACACTCATGTTAAATAAAAAATAAACAAAATAAAAGTTATGTGATGAAAACATTTACAAGACATACCTTGAATGTGATATGTATTAACCATTACAAGGATGGTATAGTAAGCTATGCTCTCAACGTGTGATAATTTAATGGATCAAGTTTGGATTTTTAATTTGTTAATATGTTTAAACTCGTGAACCTATTTTTTTAAATTAAAAATAAAATAAAATGATAATTTAAAATATTAATTTTTTATATTATATTACTTAAATTATATAAATATATAATAACATTATAGCATAAATGATATAAATTAAATTTTAATTATTAATTATAATAGAATAATTTCATTATAAGAAATTAATTAAATATAAACTAATTTAAAAATAAAAAAAATTAATTATTATAATGACTAAATTAGAAATTATTTTATAAATTAAAAATTATTGATATTTAAAATAGTTTTTATTGTAATAGAAACTATATTTTTTTTTATTATTGATTTTAAAAATTATTAAATTAGTTTTTATATAATGACAACTGAATTGATTTTTAGAATTTAAATTTATTTCTAATATTACTTATTCAGATTTTAGTTACTTAATAAATTAGATTTTATATTAGTCTTTAATTCAATTAATAACCAATTTTATTAGTTATTAATGATAAAAAAATATTTTTTGTAATATTTGTAATTTAAAGATAATAAATATTTTAATTTATCTAATTATAAACATAAATTAATGAATTAAATTTTTTAATAAACATTTATATAATTGAATATATTTTAATATATATATATATTAACAAAATTTAAAATAATTAAGAAAACAAATTTTGGAAAAAGAACTCATATACTTACCAAGGGATAAAAAATTAACCCACTTAAGCATAATTAGGTTAACCTACCCAGCTTATTTTTAGCGGGCTATAGACAAATTAGGGCGAAACACTCGAGATTAGTTCCTTTACCTATTCTATTACAACATCATCCATTTTACCTTTCCCCAATGCATCAAATACATATTTAATTAAATGTTTGTACATAATAATCGTTTAGAAATGTCGACAAGATATAATTTTTTAATTTTATTTTTTATTATATATAAAAGATCATTTTAATTTTTTAACCTAACAGTATATTTCACTAAAAGTTTTATAAAATTTAATTATAATTTTTCTTCTAATCAGGAGATATAGAGATCCTTAGAACACTGAAAATTATTTATCTACAATTTGATCTAATTAACCTTATTTATAATTTGTTCCTTTCTTTATATTTCTTAATTTAATAGTTTTTATTTTTAATTATATAATAGATTGTTTCTTTTGATTTGATAAAAATTTAACTAATTGTAAGATATTTTTTAAATTATACGAGTTAAATTTTTAATAATTAAGATTTTCTCTAAATATGAAATTTTATGTTTAATTATCATAATTTTATTTGATTATATAAATTAAGCACTCAAATTGCGTAAGCTGAGTCGAAAAAAATCTTAAAGTAAAATTTTGAAAATAATTTTTACATTAAAAGTATTTTAACTATTCTAAAATTAATAAATAAGAAAGATTGTTATCATATAATATATAAAGTCAGATAGTTTTATACTAATATATGAATTTATCAGTTGATAATGGGTCAGTATATAAATTTAAAGAGTGCAAAAAGAATAAAAATTTAACATATACAAATGCCATTTTAGTAAAACGAGGAAGCCTCAATCTTTTTTTTCGCTGTATTATGTGATATATCCGACTAGATTAAATAGCGAACGTGTGCCATTCAAGATTTTTTAATAATCTTAAAATAATATAAAAAGTCATTTATTTAAGATATGGTTTTATTTGTTAGATTGATGTAATTATTTAGATGCGGTTCATTATTTTTTAGTATTGGAGAAAAATTGAGACGATGATTCATATTATTTTTCTTTTTAATTTTATATTTTTTATATAGGTTGAACATTTGCATTTAATGTTAATAAAAAAAATTTAGATGCGATTCATATTTTAAAAAAAAAATAAAAACATAATAAATATAATTACTTATAGTTTTTTTATATTTTATTATAGTTAATTTATATATATATATAACATAATAGAATGATATTATTAATTTTCACATATTAATATATAAAAAATCTTTAAAATATTATAAATAAACAAAATTCATTAATATAAAATATTTCATTAGCGTTAAATAATATATATCTATATAAATTAATTATTATAAATATATGAAAATGTTATATAACACCTACTCAATTCTTTATTTAATATTTATTTATATATTATTTGAAGTTTTTATTAATATGAATGTTGGAGATTTTTTTGGTAATTTTTTTTCGATTCTCATCAACAATTTGATATCTATAGTCTAGAAACTCTTCTTCAAATCTTTTAATATTCTATGTTTCAGTCTCAACCTATTTACTGATAATTAGTCATGACATTAATATTAATTGAATTATTCATTTAACTAAATTTGGTAAGTGTTATTTTTTGTTGTAGAGTGAAATGATTCAATCACTTTTCAAAAATGTGATGGTGTTGGACAAATCACCACCAAGTTAACTACTAACCAACATGTTTATTGTACATTTGACAGACTATGCCACAAAAAGTCATCAAATGGAAGAGTATATCAATATTAAGTTGTATTTCTATAACCATATAGAGCTTGTATACCATCTTCATCATCTTGAGTTAGATGTCTCTTCACCCCTTCATAACTAGGGTACATAATTGAGCGCGGAACACTACTATGTCCAAGCCCTAAAAGATGACCTATTTCATGCAAACTCACAGTTTCTAAATCGATGCTCCTTGTTGTTGGCCTTGGAGGCACTCTCCTTCTCCAACTCCAACCCCAACCCCAAACCCATTCCCAACCCGCATTCTCACCCGACCCAATACTCTCACCCGTTGCCTCGGTGCTCCATGACTCATCAGCATCAAAGTGTAGCCTCCCATCTTGTGGAGCAAAAGTGTGGGCCAAAACCCGACCCGGTCCGTCAAATGGGTGCCCATCTCCATGGTCGCGACGATGAAATCCTATGACTATGTTAGTCGGGTTAAAGTTAGGATTAAGGTAAGGATTAAAACTATTGTCAAAAGGAATTTCCATGAACGTGAAGTCACTCACTTTTGACCAACTTTGGAAGGCATTCTTCACTGCATACCTCACAAGATCCATTCTCAAGACGTTAGCACTTGACACAAATTTGTAGGTGAGTGCCCTCTTTGACTCTTCCCATTTTGGTGACCCTTGAAAGAAGGTATAGTTTGCAAGAATCGCCACCCCTTTAAGGTTGTCTTGAGGGGTGATAAAATCGGGTACCCCACAACGTGGGAGGCTCATTTTCCTTAAGGTTTCGGCATCCATGTGACCCGTGGCACGCAGGTGATGGAACGCTTGGTACTTTTTGAGAGCAACCTCAACTTTTTCGTCGAAGTGGTTGTTGTTCGAATAATTGTTAAGGTAGCCAAATCTTTTGAGGTAGCTTTTGAGTTCGTTCATGCCTCTCATCCTTTGTCCCTTTCCGATGCCCCTCAGGTTCTGAAGAGTTTCGGTGAATGAATACTCAGAAGCTTCTATGGTTCTTGCCTCAACAATTGGAGATGACTTCACTACAAAGAATAGAAAGAACAAGATTGAAAATTTTAAAAGATTAAGAGCCATGAATGGTAATAGGGAGTTTATGGTTTTGTAATGGTTTGTGGGGTTAGGACATTGCATGCATATGCGACTATATATATATATATATATATATATGAAGATTGACTAATTATATTTTAATTATTTTATTTATTAAATGCATATGCTTAAAGAAATTAGGTCTATAAAACATATTTTGATATGACACGTATATATGCTTTATTCAAATCACTATAAATTTTCAATGTGAAATTAGTTACCACATTTACTAATCCAATTAATTTTAAATGGTTTAGTCGCATAGACTTACTATTCTTCTTCTTCTTCTTCTTGGTTGGCCAATATTAATTAGTCTATATTACACTATATAGAAGAAATTATATTAATTAGGCTATATAGTGTGTTAATTACTAGTAATAATATATGTCTATAGCCCACAATGTATGACTTGATGAAACTAGTAATTTAAAGTAAAAAAAAAATCATAAATTTAAAGTTAATTAATTCGCTTTAAAATACTTGAAAACAAAACAATGATGATAAATATATTCTAGCATTAATTATCGAGCTTTAGATTTTTATTTGTTTATTGTTCAATTATTTGATTTTAAAAACTATGTGGTGGTAATGATACTTTTTATCACTATTTTGTGCGAAAATATTTAAAAGCAAGTGAATAATTTGCAATATTAAATATCAATCATTAACTATCTAAAATACTATTGTTTATATCTATATCTCTAAATTTTTAAAGTAAAATAGATTTAAGCAAGAATTGATCAATTTCGGGCAGGTTTTATTAATTGTTATAATCTCTAATATGAGTTTTTTTTTTACAATTTTTTCATACAAAGAATATATCTCAACAAATAGTCGAAAGTTAATTGCGTAAAAATTGAAGTATTTCTCCATAAAATCTTATTCTTCGTATATACGTAATTATAATCAAATTCCTCATAGCATGTTTCAAAATTCAATTATCTATTAATTATGTTGGACTTTGTTAGGCTAATCAATACAATTCCTACATTACTAAGGCAAATAACGAGTTTAATTCTTATACTAGTTTATTTATATTCTTTAATTCAATAAAAAAATTGACATCTAGTGACAAATAAAATTTAAACTATAAGTCAATCATGCAGAACTCCACCCACTAATAAAGAATTTTTAATTGATAGTGTCCATAAAATAGACCAAAAAAAACAATCACTTTAAAGGAAAAAAAAGTCCAATAATAATAAAACTAATAACAAAAGTTTCGAACAAAAAGTGTGGTCATTTTTTTTATTGACTAAAAATAATTAATTAAAAGAGCATAAAGATGGTGCAAACCAAATTCAACATGTACAACATGTTCTAACAAAAAGTGTGGCCATACCAAAATACAAATAACTTTTTTTAATTTATTTAATTTAATCTATTTCACCGACATAATCTTTCATATAAAAATTAAGTGATTTTTGAACGATGGAAATCAATATACTTAACATACACATTATAATGACATTTTTAATCTGAATAAAAAATTCATTCTAAAACATATATATTCATTTGTGTTCTATTTTGTAAATATTTAATTTTTGTAAAATAGTTTAAACATTCAAAATATTCTTATATTTATTTAATTCTTCTTTACCTATAAAAAAAATTTAACTTATCCTAATAACCTAAAATCCATGCAATCTTCTTTGCCTCTTCTAAAAGGGCACTTATGTTTGGTGAAAACATCATGGAAAAGGTGCAAAACATATACTTATGTTTGGTCCCAACAAGCTTCTAATGTGAAGCTCCAAACCCACAATCACATGTGTGCAAACACAACATAAGATAATCCAAATTAGTTGAAAAATATCTTGCAATTTGAAGCAAATATATTAATTGTCAAACTAAGTAGACGCATAACAATTAATTAATAGTTAATTCTAGAAAATATCTTCTAAAATGTGGTAGACATATGCATAAGTAAGCATTGAAGCCGCCAAACTTAACTGGGGAAAGCCACATAACTCTCCTATGGCTAGGTTTGCATCCCTCTCTACTCAAAATTTTAAGCTTGTTCATTTGAAAAAAAAAAACTTTTTATGAAAATTATGATCACCATGAAGTTCATATCTATTGCTATAAATTTGATGTGAATCCAAAAGGGTTTAGAGCCTATAAATAAACCTCATGAATTATGTCCATTTAAAAAAAAACTAAATTTAGGTTTAAAATGATACACTTGAACCTTTGAATACAATAAGCAAGGGCCAAATGTTAAAACACCATAATTTGCATGAGAATTTCCCTCTCAATATTTCAAAACTTGCATAAATTTTAATTTCATTTTCATTTGAACTACGGTACAATGAACTTTATATAAGCTTGTTTAATTATGTAAAATACACTCATTAACCAAAAAGCAAAAATAAAAAGACATTTAACTAAAACTTTTATAATTTTCAAATAATCACTTATTATAAGACACTTTTTCAATCCAAAATAACATAATAAAGTTTTAAATTTTTCTTAAATTTATATATTTTCAATTGAGTTTATATTAGGAGTTATGAGGTTAGTTTGATAATTAAAAAAATGATATAAAAAGAATGAAAAGTAGGAGAGGTTCTAGGTTTGAATACTCCTACAAACAAAAAGCGTCACTAACAACTAATAATTTGTTGATAAAAAATTAATTTCAATTAAAAAAATCTATTCCAGTATTTAAATTTATTAGATTGAGTGATGAATTGATTTTGTATTCTCAAATATAAAACCATTTTGAAACTACAAGATCAAATGTTACTACGTTATTAACAGTTTAACTAAAAAATATAAATATTTTAAATACTCAATCAAATAACTTTTTTTATCATAAACTTAATTGAAAATATTTAAATTTAATTCACAAAAAATTTAAAACTTCTATTTTTTTTTATTTTCTAAGTAAAGAAATGTAAGTAATAATGATGCAATATAACCACCATGCCACTCCAGTTAATACAAAATTAAGCCATAAAATTTAATTAAAAAATACAAAATTAAGTCATAAAAAAATTAATTAAAAATATAAAAATTTTAGATACTCAATTAAATATATTTTTTTAATATTTAATAAGAACTGAATTTAAAACACTCCATTTTTTTAATAGTTTAAAATTTAATTAAACCTTAAATTTAAATGCAATAAATTCAATAACATTTTAGATACAAAACTCATTCTACAATTTTATTTAGTCTAAATTAGTATAAAAACGTGATTGAACTCAAATTTAGATTGAAATAACTATTTTGGTTCAAATATCATAAGTTCATATTTAATGTTTCTTGGCTCTCCTTACCTATTACTTTTATATAAGAGATCTTGTGAAGTGTTCATTTAGAATCTTCCGAAGATCTTGTGAAGTGTGAGTATGTTTATTTTGGTTCTTGATTCACATTTTAGACTTAAAAAAAATCAATAGGAATATTATTTGTAGATTAATACATAACATATGGTACTAACATATTAGGTGTCAATAATATAATATATCAATGAAATATTATTTATCAATGTGAGATAAACAACTGGGAAAGCTAAAAATTTTAAAACTATGCCAGCAAAAATAATATAAAGTTATCAATATGTAAGTTAGTTATGGAAACCAGAAGCAAAGGTGAATGAAGTATATATCATTTTCAACATACACTTTTTTTTTATATATTTTGATATTTTTTGAAAAATATATTCACTTTGCAACTCAAAAAATTAATATTTAATTATATATTATTAAAATTTTAATATAAAATGTTAATATATATTGTTATATTATTAAAATGGATGATAAACTAGAAATTTTCTGTTTTATATGATATCAAAATTTTTTTTTTGTTTTGAAACACACCTTTAAGAATAGGCATTATAATAAATAAATAAATAAAAATTAATACTTTCAATTTATCGTAAGAAGTGGAGTAAAATGAAATAAGAAGGAAAAAATAGATAAAATACAAAAATATATGAGTAGAGCTAACTATTAGATAAAAATTTATGAATAATCCACATAATTTGTAAGCGAATTTTGTATTTTTGAGTAAACTTTTTAATGTGAAATTTTTTAACTCTATCGGTAAAACTTTCTATCTAAACAAGTTTTATCTTTGAAATCCATGTACTAATTTCACTTTAATCTTATATTTATTTTCTTTTATTTTTATCTGTTTTGAAATGTTCAATAGATTATTATTATTTAAATTGATAAAAAAAATATTAATATATTTTAATAAGTGCTGTAAATCCGAATAACATATGGGTTATGCAGATGGATAGAGGTTTTAAAATCTTGCTCAACTCAATACCAAATAAGATTTTTTTAAAAAAAAATCACTTTTTAAATATATTTTTTACCTGAAAAAAGTTCACTAAGTATATTTTAAGGAAATAATTATTTTTTATTCACACAAGAATTTTGGGTGCTAAAACATTGCACATTCTCTTCATCCATGAAGTAACTAACTACTACTCAAATGTTGCTTCCTTCAACTCACTTCCACTTCTTCCCCACTTCTCCTCTTTCTTCTTCTTCGTCATTGCAGTTTTTCCCTCTTCAATTCCCCAAAACCAAAACCAAATTCCTCATTCGTTGTTTCACTACCAACTATGAAGCCCGAACCCGTCGCTCCTCCGCCATTGAACAAATTGCGGAAAAGCTCCGCAGCCTTGGCATCACCGAACAGCCTCCTTCCTCCTCCTCTTCCTCCGGAGGCGAAATTCGCGTGATGTTCCCGCACGAACTCCCGAAGCAGCTCGGGGAGGACAAGTTCGAGCCGAGCTGGAGCACGCCGCTGAACCCGGTGCCGGTCCCTGGGAGCGGCATCGCTGTGCTGAGCGCGAGGGAGGTGGCGAGGCGCAGGAAGCGGAGGCAAGAGGAGTTGAGTAGGCGGAGAGAGCTGGTGCCGACGCTGGCGGAACTCAGCCTCCCGGACTCCGAGATCCGGCGGCTGACGACGCTAGGGTTCGCAGCGAGGCGGAAGGTGAGGCTAGCGAAGGCCGGCATCACGGAGAGGATCGTTAACGTGATTCACGAGCTGTGGAAGCGCGCCGAGGTGGTGAGGGTCTTTTGTGAGGAGTTTTCTAGATTTGACATGAGAAGGACTCATGATGTGTTGGAGGTAAGTTCACAAACACCGCTGCCACTTTTTGTGTAGAAGTGCTGTTTGTTTACACTGTTTTCTGTGGCCTCCGTGGATATAATTCATCAATGAAATTGGATTAAGCTTTTCAATAAATTTTTTTATCAACACTATGTTTGAACAGAAAATAAGAAGAAGAAATAATTAAGTTTTTTTTATAAGGTAAAATCAATTTATGCACTTAACCTTATAACTTTTGTAGAAACTATCTCATATAACTTTTTGGAGGTACATAAATCAAATTTAACTTGTGTGAAAGAAAATAATATTATTTAAAATCAACTTATATACTTAACTTTTGAAACTGTCTCTCATTTAACCTTTTTTGAAAGCTGTGATGCATAAATTGATTTTAGTTTATGGAAAAATTCATTTTGTTTTGCCTTCTTAAGATGCTGGGTGGATAAACCTCTCTACAACACCTTGGCAAAAGAAATTGAAAGGGTAAAATGAATTGGGTTTCTCATACATACCAAAATCAATTTGTGCAACTTAACTTCTGCAGAAGCTTTTTTTAATTTAATACATAAGTTGGTATGAAAAAGCATAACTTGTTTTACCTTCTTATTTTCTTGCTCTGCATGTTTTTATTGAGAAGTTTATATAAACTTAGATTTTATTTTCTTATCCTACAGGAAATGCTTCTAGAGAAATTTATTCAAATAGAATTTTAGTGCAGTGAAAATGAGATTTGGCTTTGTAAAAGACATTGTTGTTTATCTTTTTTACCGAGTTAAAATGTAAGAAAACCTCTTCAGCCATATAACTAAGTAGGAAAATCCCATGTGGTTCAGAACTCAACAGTGCGTCTCTTGAAGTTGTTAAACGTTAGTGTTCACGAGTGATAGAAAAATTCCATTGGTTCCAAACTCATCAATGCAACTCTTGAAGTTGCTAACCTTTTAAGTGTTGTTGCAAGTTTTCTGCCTGTGCATCAATGAATAATTGACACCAATTTGCGGGGTTTGATGAAGTTCCGGGTTCTAGTTGTTAAGTTTGCATTTTTTCCCCCTATAAAACTGCAATGTTATACTGTTAGAGAAATTAAAAGATAATGATTTGTTGTTTTTATTGTTACCCTGGCACTTTTTTTTTGAGTCAGGTGGCAAAGTGAAAATAAAGTGTTATATTTATAACTCTTAGTTAAAGCATATCAAGTTAAAAATAACCAAACACTGCCTAAGTTTTCAGTCACAGGAGCTCTTTACCTCCCCCCTGCGCCACCCTTTCCCCCTCAATAACCTGTAGTTGGAGAACTATGTGCATTTTAACCTTTTTCTCCAGTTTGATATTATGAGTATGGTGCCCATGTATAAATGATTTGATTGTAGCGTTTTTTTCCTTTCATTTTCAGAGAAAAACTGGAGGCCTTGTTGTTTGGAGATCTGGAACTAAGGTAATACTGTACAGAGGGACTGATTATAAGTATCCTAACTTCCTATCAGATAAAGTTTCAAGACAAGACAACACTGATGATGATGCTTCACAACTTGTGAATGGCGATGATAAATATTTTGATACAAGTGAGATTGACTTATCTGAATCAAAATCAGAAGCATGTGCTGTGGAAAATTCATATGTCAAAACAACAAAACCTGCATTGATACTAGGTGTTGGTACTCCCAATAAAGTACGATTTCAACTGCCAGATGAGGCAGAGCTAGCTGAAGATACAGACTGCTTGCTAATGGGGCTTGGGCCAAGATTTACTGATTGGTGGGGATGTGACCCTCTGCCTGTTGATGCTGATCTTCTTCCTGCCGTTGACCCTGGATATAGGAAGCCCTTTCGTCTTCTTCCATATGGTGTGAATCCTAAACTAACAGCCGATGAAATGACCACTTTGAAGAGACTTGGCAGACCTCTACCTAGTCATTTTGCATTAGGTAAGTTTGTGCTACTTTTTCTTACCTGACCAAAATTAGGTTTAATTGCTTTTCTTCTTTTGTTTCACAGGGAGAAACAGAAAACTTCAAGGATTGGCTGCTGCAATCATTAAGCTTTGGGAAAGATGTGAGATAGCCAAGATTGCTGTAAAAAGAGGTGTGCAGAATACTAGCAGTAAGATAATGGCTGAAGAGTTAAAGGTCAGTTCTTGTTTTCACTGATAATTTTCAGATTTTATGAAAATTAGCACTTATAGGTTTTAGAATTTACTCAATTTTGCAAAACCATCTTCTAAGGTGATATTTTGCATTCCATTTATATACTATATTTTAGTCATATTATCAGTTCATATGGTAATAAACAACCTCCTTTGAGGTTGCAATTAAGGCAACTTTTAAAGAGGTCGCAACTAAGGTGGGATAGGGGTAACTGTAATTAAAGCTGGTTTTCAACAGTCCCTCTCATGCTGAAGACATTGCTAGGAGTGCGGCAAATGCAGTTGGCCCAACACTCTGGTACCATCTTAGAATTGAAGTTTAAGCATAGTTTAACTCTACAACATTAGTATGTAAGGTGAGGTTTAGCATCTTATTTCTATGTATCACTAGTTGATGTGTGACTAAACCATCTTAACCATATATCACTAGTTGATCGGGACTAAACCATCACTCTTGAGATTGCAATTAAAACAACTCTAAAGAGGCTCCAACTAAGGCAGGTTAGGGGTGATGACAACTAAGGTGTCTGTCTAACCTAATTAAATATGATAAATGGAAGTGCATAACCTGTCATAGTTTATGACTTCCTTTTCTTGTACCATATATTGTATGTGAATGACATTCTCCACATTTAACTGCTATTATTGACTGATTAACCAGGCAATGCCTCTTTAGACAATGCCAATAAATTATTGAGGTCATGATATGATGTTGATGATCAACTGCCAGATGGAATTCTTTACTAGTTATAAGTAGCTAAATAGTTCATTTAATCACCTTGTGATGTTTCTTTTATTTGGTGTAATTAAAATAAGTAAAATGTAGCTTGTGAAAAAGTTCTTGTTGTTTTGACCTCTGACATGACTCTTGAGGACAGGAATAGTAGACCTGAAGTCGTGTTTGAAACTGATAGGGTTGGCTTTTTTTATCACTTTTCTCTTTTTCATTCTTGAGAAATGAATAAAAAGACAGATACACTATCATTTTTTAATTTAATATTACATTACTGGTCTGGAAACTGTAAGAGGAACTGGTTAAACATAGGTTTTATAGCAATAGTAAACACGTAAATTTTATGTAATAGTAATATTTGAGATGGTTGATTTTGAAAATTTCAGTTACAGTGGAATCTTTTATAAAAACCAAAATGATAAATATGATACCCTTATATCTCAATTTTAGCTTAACAAAATATCTACTACTACTCTGCAGCGTCTGACTGGAGGAATTCTCCTTTCTCGAGATAGAGAATTCTTTGTTTTCTATAGAGGAAAGGACTACTTGCCAGCTACAGTGTCTTCAGTTATTAAAAAGCACAGGAAAATTAGAACGAAAGAACTGAAGGATGGAAATAGTTCATCAGCTAAAGTCACCCCGGAACAGAAAGGGAGAACCATAGAGTGTGATTCTGAAGTAAAGGTTACAAACTACCAGAAGGATACTAAACGAAGAATGTTGACTAAGGCTGAGTTAGCTATTAAAAGAACTAGCATCAAATTGTCAATAGTATGATTTTATTAAAAAACTTCAATTTCCTCTATTTTAGATTTTCTGTTTGAGTTACAGATGGTATAGGTTTGACATACAGGCAATTGAAAAGAAAGCAAGGGCGGAAAAACTTCTAGCTGATCTGATAAATGCAGAGGGTCCCCGAGAACAAGAACTAGATAAAGAGGGTATTACTAAAGAAGAGAAATACATGTTGCGGAGGATTGGTTTGATGATGAAACCCTTCCTGTTACTAGGTGATTTGTGAAGATGATTTTTTGACATTCACAACAATAGATAGTTGATTATTCTAAATTTGGAATGAAATGAAAGCTACTTAAAATACATGATAACAACTTTTTCTGATAATTCTCAGGTAGACGAGGAGTTTTTGATGGAACGTTAGAAAATATACATCTTCATTGGAAGTATCGGGAGCTTGTGAAGATAATATGTAATGGAAGCCTGGAAGATGTTCATCAGATAGCTCTAACCTTAGAGGCAGAAAGTGGTGGAATATTAGTGGCAGTGGAGAGAGTGAGAAAGGGCTTTGCAATCATTCTGTATCGTGGAAAGAATTATAGTGCCCCTCCTTCTCTGAGGCTTCAAAAGCTTTTAAATAAAAGACAAGCTTTGAAGCGTTCTATTGAGGCACAGCGCCGTGAGGTAAATTGTCATCATCAACTTATATTTGAGTAGGAATATCAGGTAATTTGTTTCAACACTTCCTTTGTGAAAAATAAGGGTAGGGTAGGGGCAGAGATTTATTGCCTTAGTTACACCACATGTAAAATGATACTATCGGTTGGTTTTGCATGAGCTTTCAGAAAATTATCTTTTCTGTGATTTTTTGTTTTCAAAATTTCCTATGAATAATAAGGGTAGGATGGGGGCAGAGATTTATTTGCCCATTACAACACATGTAAAATGATAGCTTTAGGTTATTTTGCACCAGTTTTCAGAAAATAATATTTTCTATATATTTTTTAAAAATACCTTCACAAAAAAATAATGGCTATTTTATGTTGGATTTGAAATTTGAGAAGCACTTTTTTATGTTTGAATTAAACAGCATCTGTTGTAAAAATTATCTTTCTTTTACAAGCACAAAATCCCATCTTTAAAGAAAGACATTTTTGTATTGCTTTCAGTACTTCTGCTCTTTTTAGCTCATGAACCCATTGATATATATATAAATATAATAAATAACTTTTTCTTATCTTGGAAAACCACGTTACTGTTTGATGCTTATTTGGTAGATATTTGGAGTTAATTCTGTTACTAGTGGTCTTTAAGGTGACCCCTATATTGTGGCATAGATTTCCTTCCTCACCATATATATTGTTTTTTTAAAAAAGGAATTGATTGCTAATCTTATGTGATATAAATACCATCACCTTATTTTTTTTAATCATTTCCTGCAGTCGTTCAAGCGTCGTATTTTGATGCTAGAAAAGAAAATAAATGAACTGAAACTTCAGATGGTAAGTGGTCCACATTTTTAGTATTATGTTGATGAAATACTTCCTCCCTTGATTTTAATTATGCAGTATGGACCATTCACCTAATTAGGTTGAAGATAAAGAGGCTAACAGTGAGCACATAGTTGAAGCGTTGAGATTTGACATGGTAAACTATTTCACTATACTTCTTTAACTCTATAATCTCCTTTCCGTAGTACAGATACAATATTAGCATTTTTGTTACATCAGACCAGACTGTATGATCCATTATAAATGTTTAGGGTTAACGGATAACATCAAACTTAGGTACCTTTTCTTTTTATCCTATGTTTTAGTGGAGAAAAGAGGAAGGGTATGATCCATTATAAGTATAGGGTGGACAGCTGACCTCTAACTTGCGTGCCTTTTCTTGTCTCATGTCCTGGTGGAAATAAAAAGAAGGATATGTAAAGGAGATAAGATGGAAATACCAAATCCCCATTGTATATTTGAGGAAAAATAGAAATGAAGCTTTTTTGGGGTTCCACGTATAAAAACATGTCTCTCTAAATTGTGTTGAAGTAGGAGGGAAATGTTTATTACATTTCCTCTTTTTCTTTTTTTATATTTTTCAATTAAATAGTTTTTTATAATAAAAAATCATAAATAGTGAATAATTTTATTTAAGAAAAATATTAATACAGTAAAAAGATTAAAAGAGTTTAGTTACACTTTTTTTGGGGAAATTGCGCTAACCTTCTTTGAAGATTCATCTAAAATAACATTCACACCCTCTTTAGATTTTAAATAGACCTCCCTTATAATATTAATGAAGTAACATTATCCCTTATTTTATTTTATTTTACACTTGTATTGAAATATGTAAATAAGTAATTAGTTGATAAATTAATCCTCATATTTCTTACTATTTATTTATTATATTTAATAATATTCTCATAAAATATAATTTTTATGACATATTATTGGATGAAAAGTTTATTTTTCATATTGTTAATGTATAAATCCTTCAATTTTTTTTTGTTATAAAAATTCTTCAAATTTTATACTTTAAACTTTAATTTTTAATCTTCGCAATTTTTTTTTTTTTAAGTTAACATGTTAGTTAACTTATATTTAGTAGTTATCCTTATATTTATTAGTATTTTTTTTATATTTAATAATGTTCTCCTAAAATATAACTTTTTCTATTTATGACAACATATTATTGGATGAAAAGTTTTTTTTATATTGTTAATGTATAATAGTTAAATCCTTCAATTTTTTTGCCTATAAAAAATTCTTCAAATTTTGTATTTTGAAACTTTAATTTTTAATCTTCATAATTTTATTTTGGTTTAAGTTAACATGTTAGTTATTAAATAAGATAAATTGTGCAATTGTCACTTGTTAAAAATACAAAGGTTATGCGTACTCCTTAAAAATTAGAGAGAATGTGAGTATCGTTTATCAAGACTTCGCGAGAGGCAAGTGTGTGTGTGTGTGTGTTTTAAAGTTATTTTGTACAATTTATTTATGCGTACTCATTCCAGTTTCTCCTATTCATCCAAATAACAAATCTTTCTACTACATTTCTCTTTGACTTCTATCCTTCATTTTTCTTTTTCTCATTTCTTTTGTCTCTATTGTACTTCTAGTCTAGATAAGAACACGTTCAAAGTATTTAATATTTGTTTCTATTTACTATGTTATGTAGATATGTACATGTGTTATTTGTGAACAATGAATGTGTCAATGGTGTTTCTTTTCTTAGTTGGTTTTCTGCAAGATTATAATGCTGTAATTTTACCCTTTTTTATGAAGGAACAAAGCAGCATGCAAAATTCTCAACAACACGCCCACATGAAATTCTTATTTTTCTACAGTAGATTCACTTGTTTATAGTCAAATGACTAAAACTAGAAGACACCCACTGCATGTGAAGGGATTAATTGTAAAATAATAGTAACTGACTATATTTTTGCCTTACTGTTTCACGAAATGAAAAAATGTGTTATATGGTACTGAATCGACCTTAATTTAATTCTTGTGTGAATTATTTTAGCCATGATTTAAACACATAATTTAGATAGTTTCTTATGTCGTAATGAAGATGGAAACAATGAAAAGTGATAATGGTATGGGAGCATTTGACTAGTAAAAGTTTAGTAAGAATTATTGCATTGTTGTTACTGGTATTGAATCTCTAAATAGTATCTGAAATAGTTTATGGCACGGTTCAAGGCTACAGACAAACAAGAAGCTTGTTCAAATTCTATAAATTGGAATTCTCCTGAAGAAGCTTCTGTTGACAATCAACAAGCAATACAGCAGCAGCAAGTTGAGCTGATTGATAGTGGTGGAGTTCATCAAGGTGAACAAGAAAATTCCATAAGTTGGAAATCTCCAAGAGAAGCTTCTGTTGACAATCAACTAGCAATACAGGAGCAGCCAGTTGAGCTGATTGATAGTGGTGAAGCGCGTCATGGGGAACAAGAAAATTCTATAAATTGGAATTCTCCTACAGAAGCTTCCGTTGACAATCAACAAGCACCACAGGAGCAGCCAATTGAGCTTCTTGATGAATGTGGAGCTCATCATGGTGAACCAAAACATTCCATAAATTGGAATTCCTCTAAAGAATATTCTCTTGAAAATCTGCAAGCAATACAGGAGCACCCTGTTGAGCATATTGATGAATGTAGAGCTCATCAAGATGAACCAAAAAGTTCTACAAATTGGAATTCTCCTAAAGAAGCTTCTGTTGACAATCTACAAGGAATACAGGATCAGCCTGATGAACTGATTGATAGTAGTGGAGCTCATCAAGGTGAACCAGAAAATTCCACAAGTTGGAATTCTTCAATAAAAGCTTCCATTGGCAATCTACAAGCAATACAGGAGAAACCAGTTGAACTGATTGATGGTGGTGGAGCTGGACAAGATGGACCAGAATCCTGGCCTAGTTTGATGCATAAGGAAACACAAGTAAGCACACAGCTTTATTGATTAAAATTGAAGTGGTGACTGCAATTATCTCCTGGATTATCATCTGGTTATGCCTGGTTTTCATTTGACTTGTTATGGCTTATTTCGTTTTTAATTATTGATTTGGTAAAATTATCATGGATTTCAGTTGGATGAAATTAGTGATTCCGTGGCTGATACTGAGCATTGCATCTCCAATAGCAAGGCGATGGAACCATCAAACTCATCATCAAAAAATGATCCTGAACCTTCAGCTCCAGTGATAAATACGAGTTTTCCTTCTAGATCTCTGCATCTTTCAACCAAAGAGAGGCTTCTTCTACGGAAGCAGGCCTTAAAGGTGAAGCAACCTGTCGTTATCATAGGTATTGTTTGCAGCTATACTTTTCTTTTTGCCAATATTGATTGTTATAGGTTGTCAGGCGAGGCGGGGGGATGTTCTGCTTTGGTGACATAAACTAGTTTTAGCAGTGACCGACCAGCTCTCTAGGTTCTGGTCTTTGTTACAATAAAGAATTGACAAAAATTGTTCGCGTTTCCTATCTCACTTCTTCAATTTATGTCAACATCTTGAAAAAAATTTCATTCTGGATGACGTATTAATTACTTTTTCTCCACTAGGCTCTGGAAGTGCTGCCTATTGATGTGTCGTGTGTTGTATTTCTTTTGTATTTTCCTGCAATTATGCTAATTGAGAGGAATCATCTCTCCTCTCTATTTTCTATGGCCATACAATTCTCAGGAAAGAGCAATATTGTGTCTGGTGTTGTGCAAGCAATTAAAGTTCACTTCGAACAGCACCCTTTTGCTATAGTTAATGTCAAAGGAAGATCAAGAGGGACCACAGTTCAGGAGCTGGTGTTCAAGCTAGAGGTGCACATGCTTAAAATTCCTTCGTTCGTTGAATCCTTTCTTTCTTGTCTCGAGCAATAAATACTCCCTGCATGCTAACACTTGTTTTTGCCTGTTATTCTTGCAGCAAGAAACAGGTTCTCTTCTAGTCTCTCGGGAGCCTAGTAACATCATACTCTATAGGGGTTGGCCAGCAGATGAACCTATCCCTGCAATAAATGTTAATAAAATGAGTAACGAGAGAGGGACAAAACCCAGTGTATCCCCTGCCTATGCACACAGGAGCAGGAACACGAAACGAAGAATAAGTGCGATAGGGAAAAGAAGAATATGTACTAGGATGAGGAAAAGAAGTATTGGTAGGACAAGCTCAAGGTCAAATTTTAATTTTAGGAGAAATTCTACCCCTACCTTTAGCCCTAGTTCGTAACATCATAATTTATGTATGTGAAGTGAAAGGGAGAATTTGGGTGATTGGAGATATTGAAATTTTTAGTTGGAAGAACACCAAACAGGAACTGAAAAAGAAATGTTACAGGAAAGAAGCCTCTACTAATTTTGAAGCCTTCCTTCACTCCTCAAAGTGCCTATGTTTTCTTTCCGTCAAACTTGTTTTTTTCTCAGGGACTCAACTCACATGTCTCATCACATCTTCCAGGTACAAAGTCATATACTCAATTTGCTTGATTCATATTTGGGAAATAGAAGAAAAAAATGTTACAAAAATACAGTTTAATAGAAAATAGTATGAAAGAAAAAAAAAAGAATAAAGTTGTCTCAGTTCATTGAAACTGTGGAACTCCAATACATCCATTAGGACTCCTTTTTCAATTTATTTATTCATTTACTAGTTTATCTTTATTTAAAAATGTTTCAAATACTTTAAAATAAATTTTCAAAATTGTGATAAAAATTACTTTTTCTCTTTGATTTTTAGCATTAGAAGCATATTTAAAAAATATATAATGTTACTACATTTTTATATAGTAAGAATGGAAAAAATGTACTTACCTCCTCATAGATTATATTAAATGATATTTATATTTTCTTTTTCCTTTAAATTTTGAAATAGACACCTATTTTTTGAATATTCATTTTTAATAATGACAATTTTCTTTCATGACAGTCTTTTCTTTTATTCTATTTATGAATGATAACTTTTTATTTATTTTGTTTGTAAAAAAATCTTTAATTTTTATGTTTTAGAAATTTAATTTTTAATTTTTATAATTTTTATTTAAGTTGTAGTAAATGTGATATTTTTAAATGAAATAAAGGAAGTGAGTGTTATTTTATTAAAACTATGAAAGGTGTGATTATTATTTATTAAAAACATGAAGGGTTGAAAATCTATTTAGAAACTAGATGAAATATAAATGTTGTCAATTAGAAATAAAGGAGGTGAATGCAGTTTTATTGAAAATAAGGGAGATGAATATTTATTTTAAAACTAAAGAGGATGTGAATGTTATTAAGCATAGTCATAGGGAAAGTAAGTACAATTTTCTCGAATAAGAATGAATAAATAACTGGAAATAGAAGCAAAATAATTATTTTATTTAAATTAAGTAAAAGAAATATCAGGTGATAACAGTAAAACAATTCTAGAAGTATGAAAAGTATTTTATTCAATTTGATTTACTGTTTTACCATTATTTAATATTTTTATTAAAATACTTGAAGTATCTAAAAGTATTTTAAAAAAAAAACTTTATACTTTAGAATAGAGTTCATAATATTAACTAGTAAGAGATTGAAGAACAATAATTTTTTTGTTGAGCATAAGAATTAAAAATGAAAAAATTTAAAAGGATTGGTTTAACAAATGTCATCCTTTTTTTAAACTAAAAGAAGTGTTTATACCCCAAATATTTCCAACATCGTGACTAAAAAAGAATTTTAAGAAATTATAATTATTGTAGTTTATGATCAATGCAAAAAAGATCCGTATCAAAAATGAAAATCAAATAATGAAATTAAAAAGAAAATGAGAAGATCTTTAAGATACTTGGATTATTAAGAAAAGTCTTTAAGATATAAAAATATATTATTTATTATACAATTTCTTTTTTGCTCTCTTTTCTTTTTTTTTCGTTACATTTTCTTTCTTTACTTTTTTTTTTCTCTCTCAACCTCTCTTCCTTCTACTTTAATCCCCTCCAAAATCGTCGTTTTAAGAAAAAGTCCCCTCCCAAACGAGGTAGATATTTAGTATTTTTTTTCTTAAGAAAATAAGATAAAGGAAAATTGAATTGACATTCTAATTATTTAATAAAGGTGGCAAAATCATAAACTCATTTTAAAGCTATTTTAACCTGCCTTAATAATAACCTTTTGATAGAGACTGCATAAATACTATAGATGAAAATAAAAAACAACTGAAGTTACGTGAAAAAAAATAAAAATATATATTTAAAAGTGTTTGTTAAAGAAAAATAAAGAAGAAGTGTAAGAAAGAAAAGTAAAATAGATGTTAAATAAAATAGAAAACGTATTGATAAATCTTACCTTATCATACATATATCCTAAGAGATGAAGTGTTTTCATAAGATAAATAATCATATTAATAATTGATACAGCCATATTTATACTTTCAACTACTCCTAAAACAAAGTTAACCATTCTCATAAATAGTTAATTATTGCAATAGTTAAGGGTTAAAACAGTTCGTCATATGTACACATGTAATTAACAATGTCATCCATTACTTACCACTTGTAAAACCCATTATTAAATATTTCAATAATTCCACAACCTTCTTAATTATATACACTACTCTCCTAATCATGTATTATCACAAAATACATCACAGGAAAAATAACAAAAAATCTTTGAAAAGAATCTTCAAATTTAAAGATAAAAAAAAACATTAGTCACATAAATTTATTTATAATCATTTATAAAATATCATTCTTTCTTCTGGGTGGAAAGTCGATATTTATTGAAACACCACCATATAGGGAGTATCGTTATCCATGTCTATGTGCATGGAGTAACTAACTGCTTCTCTCCAATGTTGCTTCCTGCAAATCACTTCCACTTTCACTCCTTTCCTCCTCCTTCTTCTTCTTCTTCTTCTTCTTCTTCTTCATTGCACATTTTCCCTCTTCAATTCCCCAAACCCAAATTCAAATTCCTTTTTCGCTGTTCCGACGCCGAAGCCCAAACCCTCCCCGACTCCGCCATTCAGCGAATCGCTGACAAGCTCCGCAGCCTTGGCATCGACGACAACTCCTCCGCTCCTCTTCCCGCTCCACCCTCTGGCGCCGGCGAGATCTTCGTCCCGCTGCCGCAACATCTGCCGACGCGGCGCGTGGGGCACACTATCGACCCGAGCTGGGCGAAGCGGGAGGAGCGGGTGCCGACTCTGGCTGAGCTGAGCCTGTCGAATGCGGAGATAAAGCGGCTGACGACGGCGGGGATGTGGATGAAGCAGAAGCTGCGGGTGGGGAAGGCGGGGATCACGGAAGGGATTGTGAACGGGATTCACGAACGGTGGAGGAGTTCAGAGGTTGTGAGAATCGCGTGCGATGATCTTTCTAGGTTTAACATGAAAAGGACTCATGATTTGTTGGAGGTAACGAAACAAAGCAAAACAAAAACCCCATTGTTTCTGCTCTTTCTTCAAAATTGCTAGCATTTGAAAATGTCACCCTACAGTGTCTTAGAGAGTATTTTGCTAGCATTTTTTCTGATTGTTAGTGCTCTGGAAATAGCACAAGGTTTGGAGTTGTAAGCCACGTACATGTCACTCAGAATTAAGAAGCGTAGTAGTTAGAATTTTGGCTATATTTGGATTTGTTCAAAAACACTTTCAGGAGAACAAAATAGTAGCTAGAATTTTGGCTTTTTTTAGGTAAATTTCCGTGTAAAAACTTTTAGGTGAAGGAAATAATACTTAGAATTTTTTTTATGAGGATAAATTTCTCTATAAATACTTATACAAGAAGAAAAAAACTAAATATGATGAATTGAGTTTCTCGTTTAAGTTAAAATCAAATTATAGCATTTATGGTTGGACGTCATCAACCGTTGACTCGCGTCCCTGTGAAGTATTTCAATCTTGCTTCTACTATTATTTAAGATTTTAACGTGTTTTTACCTAATTGTACGTGTAACACAAGATTCCAGAAACAAACCATAACGCTTATGCACCTTGGCTTCAGTTCGGGAAAAGCTAGGTGAGATCTATTAAAGTTAAATGTATAAGTTGCTTTTGAGACACGGAATTCATTTTAATTTCTTATTTTCTTCTCTTATTAAGTGTTGATAAACAAGTTTATCCAAAGAAAACTTTTAATTGGAATTCCCTTCTTACATTGTCATTCAATCATGACTTGTCTGGTATGATCAGATTATTGGCTTCTATAATAAGAGGAGTGCTAGAAACTTAGAATTATTGTTTTAAAAGTCATATCTATTATCGTTGGTGATTTCTGTCGGACATTGCCAGGGTAATTTTTTTTGTCAATAGCTAGTTCCGAAGGGGGATGGAAATCCAATTCGTGCTATATGTGTATACTTTCTCTTTTTTGGGGGGGATAAAGTTAACAATTAATACATGAATACTTCAAAATTGGTGATATAGTCGTAGTGTATCGGGAGCATAAGTAGGGAATCTAACCAAGTGATCAACAAAAACTTCAAAAGAAATCAATAAGAACTTTAAAGTTTAAGCTGTGGCTGTGTTGCACCCAATTCATGTACCTGTGCAATACTAAGAAGTTCCGTTCAACCATAAGTAAATGCAGGATACTGTGCGGTTCAAAGCTCACCCTTAGTTCAACTAATCGAGTTTTTTGCCCTTGTGCAAGAAATTATATTTACTTTGCATGGTTCAATAACTTCGGAGTTGAATTCCTACGATTGGATTTCTTTTATTTTCCATTATCAATTGATATGATTTATTTGCTGTTGTTATGAAAATGCCATTCTATCCTCATGTTGTCCTTTCAGTGTATTGTTAAAATGGCAAAAACATAACTTTGGTGTTTTCCCTGATCCTGTTTTCTTTGCAAATTCTTGAAATCAAGAGATAAAGTGAAAATATGTGTCATTTTATAATTTTTAGTGAAAATGTATGAAGTTGAAATTGAAATAGAAAATAAACCTAGCATTACCTAGGTTTGCAACCACGTGAGGTTTTCTTCAATAAACCTATGGCTGGAGGGGCTATCTGCCTTTTATCCTTTTATGTTCTCCAACGTGATTTCAGTGCCCCGTGTGTTCTTATGTAATTGTCACTTATTCTTTTGTTGTTGTCAGAGAAAAACTGGAGGCCTTGTTGTTTGGAGATCTGGAAGTAATATAATATTATACAGAGGGACTGATTATAAGTACCCTTACTTCCTATCTGATAAAGTTTTGAGAGATGACCACAGTGGTGATGTTTTGCAACATATGGATGAAGATGATGATAAAAGAGAGAGCCACTCGTCTGAAAAGAATTCAGTGACATATACTGGGCAAAGTTTAAATGCCAAAATGGCAAAACCAGCTTTGATACAAGGTGTTGGAACTCCCAATAAAGTAAGATTTCAACTGCCAGGTGAGGCAGAGCTTGCAAAAGATGCAGACTACTTGTTAGCAGGAATTGGGCCACGATTTGTTGATTGGTGGGGATATGACCCTCTGCCTGTTGATGGTGATCTTCTACCAGCTGTTGTTCCTGGATATAGGAAGCCTTTTCGCCTTCTTCCATATGGTGTGAAGCCAAAACTGACAGATGATGAAATGACCACAATGAGGAGGCTTGGCAAACATTTACCGTGTCATTTTGCATTAGGTGATTTTGCCTTGCTTTTTCTTATCTAACCAAAATTAGATGTAATTGTTTTTCTTGCTTTTTTGTTTCACAGGTAGAAACAGGAAACTACAAGGATTGGCTGTTGCAATTATTAAGCTTTGGGAAAGATGTGAGATTGTCAAGATTGCTATAAAGAGAGGTGTGGAGAACACTAATGGCGAGGTAATGGCTGAAGAGATAAAGGTCAGTTATTATTTTTTCTGATATTTTTCAAATATATGAAATTTGGCACTTATGATTTAAATATTATGGTAAATGGAAGTGTATAACTTGGTATGCGTACTCGTGTCAACCACCATCATTCAACCACCATCATTCATTGATATCACACTGTAAATTATTTTAGATTATTAGCATGTATATTTCACCCTGGATGGTAATTAAATTTGCTGTCATTTTTATTTTTATTCTACTTCTCATGTTTGAGCATTTATGACAAAAGTGGATGCTAGATATGTTTGCGGTATATCAAATCGTATATAATGTTTCCAATCATCCTGTAGGTAAAATTCGCTAGTGCCTGAATAGAAATTCATAATTCCAGTTACTTTAGCTTACAAAGTTCTAAATGACAATTAGACAAATTGTTTTAAAAAAATTGTGTTATTCACTTTCTCCTTTCCTTGTTTAGTTTTTGCTTCATTGAGATTATTAGTCATATTTTGGTGGAAAACATCTAGCATATTATTACTATGTTTAGAGTGCTCTGAGTTATGAATGAGAGTCAAGATGAAATAATCAAAAGATCAAGAGATGTCTTGTAGTACAATCTGTCAGAATGTAACTAACGATTAAAATTCAGGTATTTTGAAGTAAACTGTACCCAATACCACTCACAGAACACCAGCAACAACCCAAAACACCGATCAATTTTGCACACTCAAGAAAACTGACAATAACCAGAAAACGAACATATAGACAAAAGGAGAGTAATGCCTTCTAACTCCCAGAGTTATGACTTTGTAAACCATATAGTTGAATTCCTTTTTAACTTCCTCTCTACCCCCATTCATTTCCATGCTACTTCTTATAATGATTGTTTACCATAGTAGCAACTCTTGCATAGCATAATGCTCCTTCTCTTTGCTGCCATGTGTCCCTTTCCTTCTGGACTCTTAATAGTCTTGGGTTGGGACTCTAGTGGTCAGCGAGCCATCTTGATGGATGATATCGGGTTCCATCATATTGCGAACAACTGGTTTCTGTTGATTGATTTTATGGAAATTATGTATATTAGAGATTTCATAATGTGGTGTTGAATATTGACTAATCACTGATCATCCAGTCAATGCTTATTTAGACAATGGTACTAGATTAAGGAGGTCCACATATGATGTTCACTAATTAACTGCAAATGGAAATTCTCTATCAATTGCAAGTTGCCAAATGATGTTCTCGTGATAAGTTCATTGAATCTTATGATGTTTCTTTAGTTTGGTGTAGTTAAAATAAGTTGAATCTAATCATAAAATTCTTATCAATTTTGACCCGTCTTGAGAACACGAATGGAAGCCCTGAAATCATGTTTAAAACTTATAGTTGGCTTTTTGCTTTATCTTATTTTTTCAACTTTTGTCCCAAGAGACGAATATAAGAACTCAAAAATCCACTATGAGTTTTATATTGATTGTATTACTGATCTGATGAACTGTTAAGGGAGCTAGTTGAAGTTTTGTAGCAACATAGAACATAACACATTTTTTTGTTGCAAATACTAGCTTGTGATAGTTGTTTTAAAGAAATTAAATAAAACGCAATCTTGGTTCTGAGCAAAAATATATGTAGTAACATTATATCTCAGTTTCAGTTCAATAAAAAGATATATTTCTTTGCAGTATCTTACTGGAGGTACTCTCCTTGCTCGGGATAAAGAATTCGTTGTTTTCTATAGAGGAAAGGACTTCTTGCCAGCTGCAGTGACATCAGCAATTGAACAACGGAGGACTATTGGAATGTATAAACTGAAGACTGAAAATAGTTTGTCAGTTACAGATGCTCCAGACCTGAATGATGGAATCATAGAGTGTGATTCTGAAGTAAAGGGTATGAACTTCCAGAAAGATACTAAACCAGGAATATTGAATGAGGCTGAGAAAGCTATTAAAAGCACCAGCATAAAATTGTCAATGGTATGGTTTCATTAACAAGCTCCAATTTGCTGCTTTTCAATTATTTTTTTTTTGGGAGTTACAGATGGTATAGTAGCTTTCACATTCAGGCACTAGAAGAGAAAGCAAAGGCGGAAAAACTTCTAGCAGAGCTGGAAAAGGCAGAGAGTCCCCAAGAAGAAGAAACCAATAGAGAGGGTATTACTGAAGAAGAGAAATACATGTTGCGGAGGATTGGCTTGAAGATGAGTCCCTTCTTGTTACTAGGTGATTTTTCAAGATGATGTTTGAAATTCATAATTCATAATCATATACATATGATTGTTCTGAATTTGGACTGAAATGACAGACTGAGACCTCTATACCTATTTCAAGTACTTGGCTTAAGACAACTTCTTCTCCTTATAAATCCTCTCATCTTTCTCAGGTAGACGGGGGGTTTTTGATGGAACGGTAGAAAATATGCATCTTCATTGGAAGTATCGGGAACTTGTGAAGATAATATGTAATAAACGGACAATGAGACTGGAAGATGTCCAACAGATAGCTCAGACCTTAGAGGCAGAAAGTGGCGGAATATTAATTGCAGTAGAAAGAGTGGGCAAGGGCTATGCAATCATCGTGTACCGTGGAAAGAATTATAGTCGGCCTGCAAGTTTGAGGCCTCGAACACTTTTAAATAAAAGAGAAGCGCTGAAGCGCTTTAAGGAAGTACAGCGCTGCGAGGTAAAGGTGTCATCATTGACTTGTATTTGCAGAGGTGTGTCTGTCAGTTTATCTGTTTTCCACATTATTTTGTGAGAAATAGAAATGGAAGAGCAGGTGGGAGGCATTTATTTACTAGTATATCGCATGTAAAATGATTATTATAGTTTATAGATTGGTTTTGCATCATCTTTAATAATAAAAAAGGATCTTTTATATGTAATGTTTTTGAGTAATTTTCTTTTGAAAAAAAAGTTATTTTATGTTTTCATGTAAAATTTGAGAAGTACTTATTTTTACTTTTTAATATTTGAGCCGGTTTTTCAATGTTGTAAACGAGATACTTTATTAGAAGCACCAAACTCTAGCTTAAAACAATTTGTTCTTTTTTCAATGCATCAATTTTTAAAGAAGGGCTCATCTGAACATACTAACAGATACTATTGGTGCTCGACAAGTGAACCCTACATGTGGCATGATTGTTCGTCCTTTTCATTCATTTACCCCATCATTTGAAAAGGGAGTTGACTGCAAATCATATATGGCACAAATATCACAAACTTATTCCTTTCTCTTCACTTCTTACAGTCATTGAAGCTCCATGTTTTGAGGCTAGATAGGAACATAAACAAATTGAAACTTCAAATGGTGAGTGGTCCTTGTTTTCTTTATTATGTTCCTGCAATACATTTTTATTTCAATTAAGGAATATAGGTCATTTACCTCTTTAGGCTCAAGATATGGAGGCAAACAGTGAGCAGACTCCGGTTGACAATCAACAAGCAATAAAGGAGCAGCCAATTGAGTTCATTGATAGTTGTGGAGCTCATCAAGCTGAACCAGGAAATTCCATAAATTGGAATTCTGCTTATGAACCTTCTGTTGACAACCGACAAGCAATACAGGAGCAGTCAGTTGAGCTGGTTGATGGTGGTGAAGCTCATCAAAGTGAAGCTAACAATTTCATAAATTGGAACCTTACCAAAGAAGCTTCTGTTGATAATTCGCAAGCAATACAGGGGAAGCCAGTTGAGCTGATAGATCGTGGTGAAGCTCATCAAGGTAAACCAGAAAATTCCACAAATTGGAATTCTCCTGAAGAAGCTTCTGTTGACAATCAGCAAGCAATACAGGATCAGCCAGTTGAGCTGGTTGATGGTGGTGGAGCTCATCAAGATGAACCAGAATCCTGGCCTGTTTTGATTCCTAAAGATACAGAGGTAAGCACATGACTTTGACTGATGAGAAATGAACCTCAATTCTCTCTTGGTTTATCATCTGTGTTTATGTCAAGGCTTCCTTTGACATTTTCTGAATTCTTGCTTCTTGTCTAAATACTGATTTGGTAAAAATTATCTTGGACCTCAGTTGGATGGAGTGAGTGATTCCGTGGTTGATAATGAGCACTGTGTCTCGATTAGCAAGGTAATGGAATCATCAATCATATCATCAAAGAGTGATGCTGACCTATCAGCTCTGGTGAAAGATATGAGTTCAAATGAGTTACCTTCTGGATCTGTATATCTTTCCAACAGAGAGAGACTTCTTCTGCGAAAGCAGGCATTAACTATGAAAAAGCGGTCTGTCCTTTCTGTAGGTATTGTTTTGGCTTTATTTTCCTATTGCCAATGTTGTTTGTTTGTTCTAGGTTGTCTCCACACTTTGCAAGTCTATCTAAGTTTATGCTATGAAGTTTTACTAAGATTTTTCGTTTTGTAGCTCTATCTTGTGGCTTGCTACTTTCTCTTTTCTTTTTCTGGCCTTTCGGGGTTATTAATCACAGAAACTGCAGCTTTGTTTCAGCAAATATAGCTAACTAGCATTCTAGGTTTTGTTCCTTATGTGGCGTTTGGCCTTGTTTTATGGGGGGCTTCCCCTCTCCTTGTGTTTGGTTGAGAGGATGGAGAGTATGTAATCAATATACATTGTTGTTTGGTAGAAGAACTTAAAAAATGACAAAACTTATTGAACCATTTATCACTTATTTTTACTCATTCTTTTAATACATTTTCTATTTCTCTTCAACCATACACTTTTAATTTATACTTTATTTTTCACCCATTTCTACTTATTCATTTTATTTCTATCAACTTTTTTCTTTCCTCTCGAACAAACAGCATAAAAGAAATTAGACCCGTATAATATTAAAGAAGCAATAGAAAATAAAAGTAGCTTTTAACATTTTTCTTCATAGAGCTAGTTGGCGGAGCTTCTTGCCTAAGAAGACAAGCTAAAAGGAGTAGTTCAATTTTAATAATATCTTCGTTCTAGTTTATATAAATTTTCAATTAAGATCAACATCTTGAATGGTCTTCATTCTAGATGATGTATTAAGTACTTTCTTTCCACGTGGATCTGGAGGCTGAAGCTGCTGTTTTATGTTTGCTTTATCCCTTCTGTATTTTCCTGAAATTATACTAATTGGAAAGAATGCCTTAATCTCTTTATTGTTTTATGGCCGCAACTTCTTTTCAGGAAAGAGCAATAGTGTAACTGGTATTGCGAAAGCAATCAAAGCTCACTTCCGGAAACACCCTCTCGCCGTAGTTAATGTCAAAGGAAGGGCAAAAGGGACCTCAATTCAGGAGGTGGTGTCCCAGCTAGAGGTGCGAATGCTGAAAAAATTCCTTCCCTTTTTCTCATCTCTTCCTCATTTGAATTTTTATTTCATGACTTACGGAAAAATCATTCTGCAAATCCCTGAAATTTGTTTTCTCTATTTATTCTTGCAGCAAGCAACAGGTGCCGTTCTGGTCTCTCAGGAGCTTCACAAAATCATACTGTATAGGGGTTGGGGGGAAGAAGAGAAACCTAGCACTGCTATAAATGTTAAGAAATTGGGTAAAGAGGGAGAGGCAAAGCCCAGTGTTTCTCCTGAGCTCTTGGAAGCAATCAGAATTGAATGTGGATTGCAGTAACAAACACACCATTGCAGCTCATTACTGACTAAAGATTTTACAAACATTGCCTATTGCCTCATCAACACCACTCTAGGATTTAGAGATAGATGCTAATTAGTTAAAAAAATTGGGAATCGCTCATCATTGATATTGAAAATTTTAGAGTGTCAAATATTTGATTGTATATTTGTACTATGCGGGAGAACATCTAAAAAGAACTGGAAAAGAAAAAAGAAACACACAAAAGGGAGAGTTGAAGTGCCTAAACTTCTGGCTATGTAATGGCTCCCTGATCAATTCAACCATGGATAGGTAAATGCAGAAGTCCGTGATCAAGAATCAAAGTCAATTATGGCGATGTGGCAAGTGACGTTGGATAGTTGATGTGGGCAGTGTGTTGAATGGTAGTGATGTGGTAGGTGACTTGGCGAAGCAGGTGGTGTCTGTGGTAGATGATTGGACGTGACACGAGTTTTGCATTTGCAAGAATGTGCGTGATGAGATAGTCATAAAATTTTGCGTCTTAACATATTAAAATATTCTAAATAATGTGTTTTCTGTGGAAGGTCCAGAAGTATGAACCTACTGTTGGGATGAATACAAATTCAAGACGGTATCACAGCTCAATATCAATATGGATGGCTTTTTCTTTTTACTCTCTAAATCTTTAATGCCTTTTTCTGCCTGAAGTTTATATTTCTGAATTTCATTTTCAGGATTTAGGGTTGGACTGAAATCAATACTCATTTCTAGAGTGAAAGTGTTGGACTCAATAATTCTTTTTTTCAAAATTCTCCTAAAAGGTATCATTTCTATTGTTATGCTCTTTGAGAAAGTGCAAATACAAATTGCCAAGTGAATGCATCAAACTGGAATTGAAGGTTAATTCATATATCATTTTCTTATGTAATTAAATGTTAATTGATACGTCATTTTCTAATTCTATAATAGACATTTATGTAGCAACTAATTAAGGATTCTAATTCATCCTATAAATAACGATTATCATGCCATATATAGCGCCCACCCCCCTCTCTTCATTAATGCGAAATTACTCGTTAAATTATCACAATTAATTATACTGAATATTTCATTATCAGCTGATCATATAGCAAGTCAATTTAATTAATATTTTTTTAAAAGATTGATGTGAAGTAAGAATTTATTAATTTTAATTTTTGAAAGTTTCTTTCTACAGTGCATTAATAAATTGTTAGTATAATTATATGTAGTTGAAGAAACACAAGTTTTTTATATATATGATTAAATGTTAGTTGATACATCATTTTCTATTTGTATAACTTCTTTTACAGCTCTTGTCACTTGAAAAGTTTCTCTCAACAGGTACATGAATTATTCATATTATTTTATTCTTTTATAAGCAAGTATATGTAGTTGAAAAAAAAATTCTTTTGAATAAGTAAATGTTAATAGATGCATCATTATCTACTCTGTATAACTTATTTTACAGCTCTTCACACATTAAATAAAATTATAATAATTTAATGACTAATTTAACTAAAAAAGGCACGTGGATATGTATCATGATAAAACTTATTTATATGATGAATTAGAATCCTGATTATTACTACATAGAAGTATGTATGTCTCTCACATGTCTCTCACTCACATGTCTCTCACAGCATACTACTAAATAAATTGAGATAAAATCATCGTTCTTTTTTTTGATTGGTTGTATTAAGAAATATAATTGTGTACAACACATAATGTATTAAGGTGTCTGCCAGTCATAATTGAACATAAAAAAATTTAGTAAAGAATATCATGATTGTTTAATAAGGTAATGGTTTGGACATGTAATAGGGAGATTAATTATTTTAATTAATATCTAGAGTAAATTATACAGATATTTTTTATTACATATAATCTTTTTACTTTTTTAATACCAATAAACTTTATTGAATAATTTATATGTTGATTATAGTCCTTTTAAGTTCATACTTAATTGGATTTTATAATTTTTATATGAATGAATACAGTGAAATAAATTTCATATCTTAAATAGATATAATGAAAAATTGAAATATCCACTAAAATAAAAAGAGTTTACTATTTTAGAAAATACAATATCAGCCTCAAATTTAAAACGTATAACACTAAAATCAATTTCAAAAAGGTACAAAACTAAAATAGATTTTGGTAAAAGAATAAGGCTTAAAAACATCTGCAGAAATCAATCCTCTAATATCTAAACTGTTTTACTTAGTCTTTTAAAAATAATATGCAAAAATTAGTCTAAAAAGAATAATGGTTTCTTTCTATCTATTCTCTTATTATTAAGCAAATGTTTCACACAACCCTCTTAATTTTTCTACACTTTTATCATATCTTATAAAATAGTAATATTTATACTTTTTTTAATTGATTCATTTCAAATTATTTTATTATTTTAAAATAAAACTATTATATTTTGGTGTTAGATGGATGTATAATAAAATATTGAGGGTTTGTCTTTCATAATCCTCATAAATATATTATAAAAAGGTATAACAGACATAAGAATTTTTATTTAATCTATAATATTAATGATAAAAGAAATTACAAGTTTATATGCTTTGAATAATAAAATTAGTTGGATGAATATAGGAGTGTGAAAAATCATGTTAGTGAATTTTTAAGGAATAGAAAAAATATATGAATTTGTTTGGAGGAGTAAAGAATGAAAGCAAGAAAATTGATTGTGTGTTTAGTGGAAGAAGGAAATAATTTAAATAACTCAACTGTCTAACTTCTCACATGTGTATATTTTTCTCTCCTTACTTCCTATCAAATAAATTATTTTTCAAAATATTTTTCTCTACTTTTTTTTTACATATTTCTACTCTTTTAAATAAATAAATATTCAATTTTATTTCTATTTTCTTTATTTCTTTCCTCAAAACATTAGCTAGCATTTCGCAATCTTGACTACTGTGATCACAGTGACAGAGTACAATTGAATTCAACTTTTTAGGTCAGTCAAACTTGTCAGACAAATAGAAAAACTATATGTGTGTACTAAACCTATATGTTTTTCGTGTGATAAACATGAACATATAACGTCAACAAAAAACTAAATACTTTAATATTGGTTTTTCCATTAAAAAAACACAATTTTCTACTCTGTTAATATATTTTAATTCAATTCTAAAAATTTCCATTTCCCAATAATTAAAGCTATGTTTAAAAAATTACAAACTTAAAATAACATGAATATTATTAATTCTATGTTTGTTCCCCTGATGAACTGTGCAAGAGGATTTAAATACGAGTATTTTTAGTGTTAAAAGATAAAAAATTGAGAGAAAAGTAATTAAAAAACAGTATCTTATTCCTTTTATACAAGTCTCACATCACTTGCCTTAAGTCTCAATTATTGATGTGTGACTAATATATTTATTGTGCTTCAATGAATATCAATTAATGATATGATAAGTGTTCCTATTACTAGTTAGTTTAACAAGTTTTTGCGCACAAAAATGGAATAGATTTTTCAAAAATGAATTTTTCAGCCAAACAAAGTGTCTAATATAATGTCAATCCAATCACAAATAAATACTAATTTGGTAAGATGATATAAAAGAACATATTATGTTGAGAGGTAATTAACCCAACATATTTAGGAATATAGGAGTTGCTTTTGTTTGAGGGATAGATTAAACCTTGATTAGAGGCACAAAAACTTTAGTTATATCTTATAATTATTCCTAGACATTTCAAAATGTGCGTATTTTGGAGTTGTCACTTTGAAGAGAATCGTAATCTCTTTTACTTACAGAGTTAACCTATGCTGATGAAAATGTCAATTTAAAAGGAATAACTAGTGCTGTCTAATTTAATTTTTATTTATAAATAAATTCCCATATTAATTGATCCTTGTAAGTTTATAAGAACTAATAATTATTTAATATTTATAAAATAGGAGTTGTTAGGTCTTAGATTGGGATGGACCACGTACCAAGAAAACTTTACATTTTTAGCTTTATTAGGTTTCATGAAAAAAAATGTGAGAAAAAAAAAGTAAAATAGAATGAAAAATGTATTTGAAAAGAAAGTGAAGAAAAGTTTCCATTTTTAAAATAATAAATAAATTTAAATGAAATAATTATATTATTATGTTTATTGTGGAGAGATGATTAAGAGGGATAATTTGAAAAAAAAATACTATTTTCTTTTAATTTTTCACTTTTTTACTTTTATATATTAGTAGAAAATAAAATATGCAAGACTTAATAGAAAAGTGTCATCACTCTTTCTCACTCTCATTTGAATAAGTAAAATATTTTCTCTCTATATAAATTCCTTTGTATTAGTCATTTTTCATATATTTTTTCTTCAAAACAAACATATCCTTAGAGTGAAATTCCGAAAAATGGTATGAGTAAAGCTTTTAATTAATTTTTATAGTATATAAGCCGTCTTTTATATAATTATTTTATAAATATTTTTTTCTATTTATATTTAAGCAATAAATCCTGTCTATTTTATTTCTGCTCTACTTCTCGTCCTCTTTTTCTGTCTTATTATTTTCCTCTTCTTATTTAAAATAAAGTGAAAAATAAATGAATAAACTCTTTTCACTCATTTAAATAATTAATGAAACATAAAAATATAGTATATAAAATGCTTTTGTGAAAACAGTTCTGACTTTGAGTAAAGTGGAAGCATTTTTCCTCTGACTAATTAAGTCAGAACAACTTTATGTCAATTCCAAAATATTGATTACAATCTCTAACTCAACACATTTACTCTAAGCACCTGATAAGGATAACATTTGAGACACATCCATGTCATGTTCTTTTTTTTAATATGAATAATCTTTAATTATTTAATTTTTTTCAAAATTACAATTTCTTGCAAAATTGGTATTAATTAGGTGTTGATAAGAATTTTAGAGGTCGATCTATAATTTTCATTTACTCTAATTGACCAAAATTTAGTAGAAAAAGACAAATTTCTGTGGTTGTCACTTTTTATTTCAGGATTTGATAACTTTCATTAAATTTTTAATCAATGATAGTTTATGTTAAAAGAATATGTTGCTACTTCCTACTATTCCTAGGAAGTTTTCATGAAAAATAAAAATATTTCCTTTCCAACAACTCCTCACATAAACCCTTTGCATTTTCTCTATTTGACTTCTTATGTCGAAAAGAATTTACATCTCTTAAAAATTAAGGATAACACTACTACTTTATATATATTTTTCTATTTTTTAAGAATAAAAATCTAATAATCATTGGGTTTTAAAAATAAAAAATTAACTCTAAATATTATGTTAATGAACTTAAGTTCAAAATAAGACAAAATTTAACCATCACATTTAGAGAGAAGTTAATTATGCATATCTTAGATCTAAAAAGAAAAAAGTTATATGGTAAAGAGATACATTATAGAAGTGTATGAGTGAAATTACTGAAGATGGTTAGTTAAAAACTCTATACACCATAAATCATATAAAAGAAAGAATGTTACACCCTAAGCAGTGTGTTGTGTTTCCATAATTCTCAGTTGTTTTTTCCACGCATGCAAAAGTTAAACCAAGGGTTTCCATTATGAAGAAGATAAAACTGTGGTGCGTGTGGAAAATTGTCTCTAACATACCCACGTTAGCAAAGAGACAAATAGGCACAATATCTGCATACATATCATTATTTTATTGACTTTACAGCGGTATAGAATAGATTACTGTAGTAGATGGTAGACCTCAGGAACCACCATAGGTTTCATAAATGGATCCACTCTCCACCATGTCAGAGATTGATAAAGAGAGAGACACACTCACACAAATCCTTGAACCTCTTCTGCCTCTGTTTCAACGCCAGAAATCATCATGTCCCTCTGCTATGTTCTCTATCGCCATCATTGTGCCCACATCATCATCACCATCACCCTTCTTTTCTCCTTAGCCCTCAACCACCCCACGAACCTAAACCCACCACCATCATTATTACTTCTCCTCCTTCTCCTCCTCACCACAACCAACAACACCAAACTCATGAAAAAGGCCAAGGGAATTAACCACCACAACAACATCAACAAGATCTCAATCCCACTCTTATGTGTTGTTGTTGTTCTTGTTGTTTGTTGAAGAAAGAAAAAGCAGCAACAAGAGAAAGCCAAAGCTATAGCCAACGGCATAACTTTCTCCTCTGATACTATTGTTTCTAGTTTTCTCACCGAAGAAAGTGTACTGCTACTACTACTGCTTCTACCTCCTCAGTCCTCTCTCTCTCTCTCTCTCTCTCTTTTCAGGGGAATCAAGCGTTGTGGTCCGATCATTAATTAACTTGCTACATCAAGCAAGTTAATTTGTCTGCTCTACTTTATTGTTGTTAGCTTTTTAGTTTGTAAACCTTTTTCCTTCATGTGGGTTTCTTTTCTTTCTCCTTTTCTCGTGTTTACATATCTAGGGTTTATGTGTTGTTGTATCTGAAAAGTGATGAAAAGTGAAAAGTTTGCAACCTTGCTATCTTATCTTGATCTTTGTTGCTTTGAGCTCTAGGCTACTATATATTCTGGTTTAACTTTCCTTCTTTGTATGAACTCTCTTATGATCATCCCTTGGTTGTAAGCTTGTAAGAGAAGTATGTTAAATTCGAATTTTCTGTTAGATCTATGTCATGGTTTTGTTTACAGTTTAATTTTCTCCTTTAATATCTGAGATTACTCATCTGGAACATCACATGTATCAATACGAATTACACGTTCTTGAAGTTCTAGAAAAGTTTAAACCATCTGAAAGGATTCAGAAGAATTTTGACAATGAACTTTTTTTCTCTCCTATTGTGATAATTTTGTTGTTAGTCGAGTATGATTACTAGAGTTTTCTATTTCATTATGCTTAAGGTTTTCTTTCTACTTGATCTCGATCAATTCAGGTTCATTTTCTGATGAAAATTAACTAAAACTATTGGTTTAAAAGGTATTGAAAATGAAGATCCATTGTGTATATTCTGACTGATAAACGCAGAATATGTAAACCAGATCGGTCGATGGTCTTTTGTTTCTTCATTTTCGGAAGATATCAAACCCCAAAATGTTACTATTTTTATGGTGGATTGTAAATTTTATACCATTAATACTTGTTCAATTATCTTCTTATTTTATGTCAGCATTATAACTTATGTATCAGAATACTTATTTAATGATCTTGTAGTACACCTTATAGGAGCTACAGTTATACTAGTATATTGCATGCTTCATAATGACATCTACGCAATTGAATATGATCTTCATCATTTCCTTTGTCTCGAAATTCGTTCACGTCATTAATATTTAACTGAGGCGTTCCTAAATTTATCATCATTTTTCTCTTACAAATTCGAAACAAATTAATATTTTACCCTTGACTTTTTCATGTCTTCTTTAGCCACACTAAGTATTTTTAATTCATTTACTTCTTTCTTATTTTCTTTACTTTATGCATTGTTTCTTACTTTTTTTTTCCTACCTCTCTATCTCTCTTCGTACTTTCTTTTGTATATAAATGAAGATCATATTCTTGTTAATATTTTATGTAGCATTTGAATTTAACAAGAAAGAAAAAAAAATCAAATGCAGTATACAAGGTTGTAAGTTCAATATATATCTTTAAGCAAGATTTGTGTTTGAATACTCATGAGATGAAAATCATATTGAAAATAGAGACTCCTATTCAAAATACAGGATAAAGTAGAGACTACTAAATTTTCATGAAATGTAGTTAAAATTAAATCTCAATTTTGTTAATTGATTCTGCAGAATTTAGTCAAGATTAAATCCAAATTTTATAAATATCAGAGTCTACCTCAATAATTATTGTTGTGTCAATCTGATTATACCAGTTATCTGTCAAATCTTCATCGACTTACTCGGAAATGTAGAAAGTTGTTCTATAAATTTCACATCGGGTAACAACACTATTAAAATAAAGACAATTTTTACTGTAGATGAATTAACTTAAGCCTAAAAACTTTAAACCTAAATGTTAAGAATGAGTTTTAGTTTAACCTAGATTTTAAGAATTTTATTGTTGTAATGAAAGTTAATCAGGTTATTCATAGGAGAATAATCTGAGATATTAATTTGTTTGAGTATTTTGCTGTCATTCTACATAAGTTCACACTTCAGGGTCGACAATAAACACGATTAATCCTTTGACTTGTGTATATACAAATTTTTACATGGTGCATGAATGAAGATAATAATTTCTCTCACAGTTACTGTAAAAGCACAATATCACATGCTAATGAATTAAGCCAAAACGATGCTATTTATACACAAGACGCTAATAACAATAATGTAGAAATAGTTAAATGGTACTATCTTTTTCAAACACAATAATAATCTTGTAGAACTATTAATGCTTTGAATTAACACGAAATACTCGAAGAGCTGCAAAATTTGTGAGTTGTGGAAGAACAATGATGTCGCTGTTTACACAAAAAAAGAAGGTCTGGTTTTTTTTACTGTTCTTTATTTTCAATATTCGACTTCAGTCAAGTCAAGCTTTCTGAATTTTATTTGCTTCTATGGCTCCATGGTTTGGAAAATAAGGTATGTATGTGATGTGAGAGACTGTGAAGCACCGAAAGTGAAATCGGTGAAAATTGAAATTTGTAGTATTGAACAAGTTTCTCAAGAGAAAAAGTTAACGAAAACAGAACCAATATATATTAATTAGGTCTAATATAACTTTTAAGTGAGTGTGTAATTATCTCAACTTGATCCATATACTAAATTTACATTTTAAATATATGTTTGATGATATTTTCTAAAATAATTTCTAAAAATTTTCAAAAGAAAAAATAACTCGATCTCTTCGCAGAACTAATTAATTTATGCATAAGTTAACGTTAAAAAAAATTAAAACCTCTTATTTTTTTATTTTAAATTTATACATAAACCGATTTTGGTTTGTGGGAAAAATTATATGTTTTTATCTTTTCTCCTAAAAATTCTTTAGATCCTTTTGGAACAATATCACATTTTCGATATGATAAAATAGGGTGAATTTAGATGATAGTTTTTTCAGCAGATTTTGTAAGTATAATTATTTGAACAAATTCATTATTTCTGAGAAGACCAAGGTTCTTTTATTATGTTGTTCAACAATTCTTATCTTTAATGACATAATAGATGAAGTTATTTGTCAGAAAAAATATGTAAATTGTAAAATCTAATATTTTAATTACAAATATAACTCAGAGAAGAAAGTAGATTGATGAAGGCAATAGGAAAAACTTATGCAAAATTATATTAAATCTTATATGATAAAACCCTAAAATTAATAACAGTGATTAAAATAGGTTGAAAGTCTAACGTTACCAAGTAATAATTTATAAAAAGAAAGAGTTACAAATTCATGTTTTTAAGTTTTTTAATTATAAATAATACTATGTTATTTATAGAATTTTTTTTTACTAATATCTTGGATCTCATGCCTATAAAAAAATACTAAACCAATATGGTACATATCATAATTAGTAGGTAATCATATATATATTTGCCTGTAGTCGTCAGTTTAATTTCTAGATTTTGTGTATTGAGAAATATTTATAATAGTTTCTTAAATAGATTTTAATAGTATTAAAGAACAATTGTGTAAGAAAAAAGTCATGTATGAAAAAGAAAAATGGAACATACTAACACGAATTTCCGAGAAAGTGTGCAAGATGTAGCTGGATTCCATTGTTGTAGATCTTAGAGTTAGTAATGTTAAACATGTTCAAAAATTTGATAGAATTTAAGACTTGCCTTAAACTGATAAATATGTGTTGATTTGGACTTGGAGATATTTGGATTATTTAAATCATTGATGCTTAAACTACAAAATCAGTGTGCCAAATCTGAAGAAACCACATGCTTCTAACCCTAAGGAGTGTGATAAATCGTATCAAGTAGCATACTAGTGTTTTTTTAAGTGTTTGGTATAAAAAATATAGTTTATGAGAATATGAAGTTGAAAATATTTATTTGTCATGTTTAATTTTTTTTTTAAATATGACATTATAATAAACAATTCTTTTTGTGAATTTTTTTGCTGTATTTTTACAAAATTCTTCTTAGGGGTGAAAGCTAACCTTCTTGAATTTAAAAAAAGAAACTACGGGGCTGAAAATACTTTATTAGTCAATTGGCAAGACAAATAATTAAAACTTCTAATAAAATATCATGTCTTTTGGTTTTTCAAAAATTTATATAAATAATTCATTAATGTGTTTATAACTAATTAAACATATTTTGGTAATTTTTTGGGAATCATATTTTGGCAAATTCGTGTTTTTTTCTAAGTGTTTTTGTCTTAGTTTAAGGGTAATTTTATCTTTTATGATACTAGAAAAATGAGTGAGAAAATAAAAATTCAATGACAACATAACATATACCAACTTATTCAATAGTCTCTCCTTAAAAATAGAAGGTATTTCAGCCCTAAAAATATACATTAGTTGAGTAAATTAATTACACTTCCCTCTTGAATAAAGAAAACAATAAATATTGTGTCAATTATTATTTTTGTATAATCAAAATAATAAAATTTGAACACATGATTTATCCAAATCTCTTAAAAACAAGAAAGACATTAGTGAGTTAAAACAAAGACAACTATCAAATCCTCCCAAAATTTGAAAAAAAGAGAGTAAAAATAAGTAATATATGTATGTGATAATTTAAAAAATAGATGAATTAAAAATAAAACATGTAATTGTAGCATCTAAGTTTGGGGTGATCCAAATGGTGAAGGTGATTGGTGATGAGGTGGAATGTGGATAAGAAATTGAAGAGAGGCAAAGAATGGATGAACTTGAAAGCCTTCAACATCAACAACCATCTAGATATTTTTACAATGAGTGGCTTCCACTCACTTCTCCAACTTTTCTTATTCCAAAATAATAATAATAATAACCCCTTATATATAAAAAAATCATCACATCCCAATTTTATATTCCTTTCATTCTCAAACAAAAAAAAAAGCTTGTAAAAGAAACTAAGGAGATAAAAGTCACATATTAGGAATTAAAAGAGGACCACAATTAAAAATTTAACCTTTGAAATATTTCAATTTGAGATCACTTACAAGATTAATAGTGTGCATAGTTTCATTTTTAGACTTTTTTTTCATATTTGCAGTGGAAATTCCGAAAATTAACTGATAGCTAGCTTTCATATTTTAATAATAAATCCTCTGTTTTTAATGAGTTTCTAAACAAGTCATAAAACATATAAAACTCAAACAATCTCATGAAAAAGTTAATTTTTATGTGCATGGACCACAACATAAATAATTAATATATTTTAGCTAAAATAATAAAGATAAAAAAAAAACATATAAAACGCAGAGCACAAATATAGTATTGTTTAGTTTGGTTTTTCCTTTCTCACACAATCTGGGAGCCACAACAAATCTTCCCCGTTTCTCGCTCAACTAAATCTCCGCCGATGACCACCCAAGCTTCCGCCTTCTCCCTCGCCGTTCCCTCCGTCGCAACCCCTTTCCGCCGCCACCGCAATCCCCTCGTTGTTCGAGCCCGAGGTACAATTCATTAATGCAGTGCACTCTCTTTCTCTCCCTCCCTTTCATTGCCCAATTGTGTACGAATCGTTTTCCAACGCCCTAATTTTGTGTTTCTGTGTCCCAATTCTACTCGTGTGTGTGTGGTTTCATTGCTGCGTTGTCCAGAAGGTGTTTGTGGAAATGCTCACTTACTAAATCCTGGAATTCGTAGTTTTTTTCCTTTTTATGTTATTATAGGGAATTTGTAACACCTGAATCGGGTTTTGGGGTTGAGGTTCGTATTGTTCAGATTTGAAAGCTTGTTGGATTTTTGACAGAACTTGGAACAGGTAGAATAAATGGTTGTCAGCTGCGGATGCATTGCGCGTGTGTAGACTGTGGATGTGCTTATAAGAATAAATCATTTTTTTTTAAATTTATTAAAATTGTTAAACTTTGATACAGTTTTTATTTTTTTACTTTTTTGCTTCATTTTTATTACCTGCTGTTGAATTTTTTCTGCCTAATTTTGCAGTTGTTGTGCTCTCAATTTGAGGATTTGTTAACATTGCGTTTCAGTTGAAATATTTTTTTTGTTCTTTCAGTGGAACCTTCTGATAAATCCGTTGAAATTATGAGGAAGTTCTCAGAGCAATACGCTCGTAAGTCAGGAACATACTTTTGTGTTGACAAGGGAGTCACTTCAGTTGTCATCAAGGTACAGCTTCTATCTTTGGCATATTATTAGCTTATTAGTATGAATTTTAATTATTTGAATGCATAGTTTACCTTTTAAGTTGATTAGAGGGCATTTTCCAAACAACCTCTTATAGTTTGATCCTCCTGTGACAGTTAGTCTTGTTACATGAGGAAGTTGTGCAATTTTGTGAGAAGTGAAAGTCATGGGTGGTTTGTTATTGTTGCCATTGGTGCATTTCAAAGTAAATTCATATTGACTGTTAGGAATTTCTAAAGGGACCATCTCTACTTTAATTTAGGCTTTCTTTGTGGGATCCATACCTGTTTTAGTAACATATCAAGTGTAGCAGCGTACATATATATGGATACTACGTAAGGTTATCAATAGTAAGATTTAGAGACATATATCATATAAGATGATATCAGTGTTGTTAGTATCGCATGTATCATGATGGGAGCCAAGTGATACGATGCGATTCCATTGGCTAGCCATGCGAAGGGCATGTCCTACCTTTTTCAGGTAGGAATCACATAGCAAATCACTGGCATCGTGTCAAAGTCGCATGAATCACAGTTTTCTGGCCACATTTCACAATTCAAATGGGTGGTACCCCAAACCTGGTTGGGTTGTGCACGACCTGGTTTTAAAAAGCCTAAAGAATTTGTTTTTCTTCGACAAGGGAGGGAACCAGCCGAAATTGACCCTTCACTTATACCCAGTTGTCTGCACTGTGAGAAACACCTCTTGTCTCCTTTTTAATGGTTCATATTGTCATCGCTTTTCCTCATCTTCTATTCATACTTCATGTATGTTGCTGCATTGTGCAGCAGCAAACAACTATTGTTTGCTGGATTTGTGTAGCTGGCGACCACTTTCTTGGCCTTGTTGGTCATTATAATGTAGTAATTGTGTTTGGTTTGAAGATTATATGACATTTTCTTTACGTTAAAGTGACCATAGAGTTATGTTTGAGTTATTCATCATGAATTGTGCTTTTATGTCTTGTGTGTGTATGGATGTATGTATATGTATGTAGATGTTTTATTATCGCTCATGAATATGAATTTATGATACGATTTGATTCAGGATTTGGAAAATAGGTTTTCCAATTCATGAGTTGTATCTTGATTCAATTAACTTGACGATGTATAGTGTTCAATGTAAAAGATTTAAACTAGAAGTTGATAAAAACAACTTAACATAAGTCTTATCAAACAAAACTATTTGTTATATTGAGTTTGTGAAGCCTTTATTTTAGAAGAATTGAAACCAAGCAATTAAAAACTGGATAGAGTACATGCATTGAATCAATGAGTGACAAATAAAGTAGTGTAATAATCAAATAGGATAAGTTTACGAGTGTTTATTCAATTCCTTTTCATTTAACAATTTAAGTTATATGGCTTTTCATTTTTTTTTATGAGAATTGGGAAAAAGTGTAAATATAAGAAAAAATAATGAATCGTTGAACTATATAATTTGTATCAATTTTCACTACATTCAATGATTCATTCATGTGTAGTAAGATACATCTTATGATCCAAATTAATTGGTAGCTGAAGTATATCGAATCTTACAATTAAATCATGAACTCATAAGTTATGATATCTATGATACTTGGTGCTTCCCGCATTACTTGATTGTTGAATTCATTTTTAGCAGTACAAATTGTGCTGGAATATATTCCTTTTATTAGTAACTGGTTTTCTTATGATCCTATAACTATTAGGATTCATAAATAGGTTCCCCATCCGTCCAACCCCCGTCTATCCAATTTGAAACATTGGGAATGTAGAGGTCATGAATACGTAATTTACTTCTGATGAAAATATTGGGAGGTGGCAATCTAGAGCTTGTTTGGTAAGCTCAATCTTACTTGTTAAGGTTTTATAAGTTCTAACGTAATATGCTTCTAATGGGGTTTTCCGGGTCTTCTAAATTTTGTGCGTATTTCAAAGTTCATAATTTTTTCTTTTAGTTGTAAGAAAGTCATAGAAAAGAAAGAGCTTGGTTGATTTTTTATTTTAGAAAATCAACTTCAGCTTCCTTCTTTTAGATGCCCACTTGTTTTAAATAAAGACTTTCTAGGGTGGTTTTGTATTTTTAGGTTTACAAGCTTCATTTTATCTTCTTAGTCAGACACACCTTTAGCCCAGTACTATAATAATAAGAAGAAACAGCATGGGCTGTCTTCAATAGAGAGGAATGGGTCAAAGGAATAGATTGGGCTGAATGCAGAGGAGAGGGGACATAAGGAGGGGATTGTAGAAAAGATCTGCAACAGCAGAGAAAAGACAAAGAAGAGGCTGTTGAAATGGTTAGCTGGCAAGGAAGATGGCATGTGTTAATTGGTGGGGGGATGATTCTTCTATCATCACCAAAGTATGGGATAAATGTGAGGAATTTGGTTTGTGGGGGAACAAGGGATTAGGTCGTTGTTGAGTTAATATGGAGGCTAGGAGTTCTGTCAGCATTTGAGACCCTTGTGACCTCTGTGTTTGAGTTTTTTCTTGCTGTTCTACTTTAATACACAGGGCAACCTCTGAAGTTCAGAGTTACACTTTTGGGAAGTTGATATTGTTAATATCCAAAGAACTTTTGGGAAGATTTTCGCCAAACACTAGTTACTTTCTATATAAAAAGCTTTTGGCATTTAATTAGTAAACTTAATATTATTATTAAATTATTAATCCAAACAGCAATTTCTCTGCTAGTCCTTGTTCGTCTAAGTAAGTGGCAAGGAGCTTGGTTCCTCTTAAGTAAGATCTTTGATTTGAATCCTGTGAATAGAAAATAGGCGCTATTCTCTTTTTATTTAGGTCCACCAACTCCAAATATCGAGTGTATAAGACAAAAGAAAAGAAGCACTATCTCACCTCATTTTAAACATTATCATGTCCATGCTCCTCGTCATAAACGATTTTCTGGTTTAATGCACCTGATTAAATTATTGTTTTCATCTTTTTCATACAAAAATGCAATTTTTGCATGTGTTGGACAGAATATGACTAAAAAAGTGAACTTGGAACTGAAACTCAGTAGGTTCTATGGTTTGAAATGCGGAATATTGAGAATATACAGCCAAATAAGTTATCGATCGCATTTCTAATCTAGAATCCGTACAGTGTGGAAAACTAATTGTGAAAATTGAGGTACACTCTGAGTGATCATATAAAGGCTTTCTGCAAAGGGAAAATTAGGAAAATAAAGGAAAAGTATTTGAAAGACCGAAATTGACATGTTGTAACGCATGTAGTGAGTCTGAAAATGAGTTTCATGTCTGTGATTCGATAGTCATATTAAGGGTTTCTGGAAAAGAAACTTGAAAAATGAAAGGAAAAATTGAACTACCAAGTTGACATGTTGGATTGAAGTTACACAGTTTGAGAAAGATTTTCACGAACTGTGATTTGATGGACTATATTATATTCCAGTGATGAAACGTACTTCAATCTGGAGATTTACATACGAGAGTAAACATGCATATGACCATATTTGCATAAAACTAATATCGGAGGTAGTCATTTTCTTGATTAATTAACCTTTCTTCCTTATATTATGTCTATCTTCAGGGGTTGGCTGACCATAAAGATTCATTGGGTGCACCACTGTGCCCTTGCCGGTAGATACTTGTTCTTTTAGCTTGTCAAGCAGAATTTGTCTTCATAGTATAGTTCTGGCAGTGTGGCTGCATAGTTTGATCAGTATTGATGTCTTCTAACTTTCCAAGTCTAAGCCCGAAATCATTGTATTTTAGGCATTATGACGATAAAGCTGCTGAGGCTGCACAAGGATTTTGGAATTGCCCTTGTGTTCCCATGAGAGAGAGGTATGTATATCTGGTAGTATTACTACTTGGGAAAGAATATCTCTTTCTTTGATCTTAGTTTTATCCAGTTTGAAGCTCCGTCTATTGTAATGACCAAGTTTTATGACAATTCGGGCTTATGTTTGCTTCCATTAGTTTAATTTAGGATTGTGTTGTATTAATAATGTTTTGAAATCTGCGCAGCACAATAGCACGCATATCATTCTTGGCAGATATTATGCATATAATACCAGCACAATAGCACACATAGTGAAGTATAGATAATGCAAACTGGACCCTTGATGACTTTTTACCAATGTGGAATTTTTGTTTAACCTTTATTTTTTTCTTTTATCCATAAAGAACCATAGCACAGAACATTGTAGAGGTGATTTTATTTATCTTGTAAATACCTATTTGTTCAAGAGGTAGCTTGTTTAGCAAGTTGGCAACAAAAACTGTTGTGAGGACATTGTTATCAGGTTTGAAACCTGACTTCCTTCGTTTATATTTCTGTCACATGCAGTGTAACTTTGATTGTTGAGTTATATCAAATAATATCTCTACTGGCCTGTTTTTGTGCTATGTAAACGCTTGTATATGGTATTGTTTTTGGCCATGAAACATAAACACCAAGTTTGTTCCCGTTGGATATTGATTTTCAATTCGTGATTTTTTTTCATAGGAAGGAATGCCACTGCATGCTATTTCTCACTCCTGATAACGATTTTGCTGGCGACGAACAGGTAATTCTTTAATTCAATTTGTTCAAATTGTAATTTTACCTTGTTAGCTGAAAGTGCTATCTTCATTTAGCAGCACATACATATTTGATTAGAACATGCTATTTTCTCCTCTTAAATTCGTCTTCTTGCCCTGCAGGCTATCACCTTGGACGAAATTAAAGAATCAACAGCTAATATGTAAGACACAGAATATTGTGTATTGAGTTACTTGTAACTTGTTACACGCTGTATACTTTGAAAGACAAGTCCAAAGGAAGGTGTAATGATATGTAGGTATTATATTTGTATTTACCAAAATCATATGTAATTTTTTATCTGCATTCCTATCTTACTCTATTACAAATTTCATTCACCCCATCATTTCTTTTATTTATTTATTGCTGCGGATGCTAAACGCAGCTATGATTGGTAACGTAGATAACCAATGAGTCTGGTGGTGTAAAGAGATATAAATCCCACTAACCAATAGTATGACAAAAATAATATATAAAGTGAGAAATACGAAATGAAAGAGATAAAAAACCATCAAGGCCAATAACCATCAACAGTATATGCATGACAAAGAAATCTTTTAGTATTTCTGTTCATAAATAAGGATGTACATTGCAAAGTTGCTATTTTTGACATTATTTTAAATGTGAATATTGATGTGTGCTACCACATGAGATCTAAATAAAAAAAATCCCAATATCGTAGTTTATGATGTAATTGTGAACATTCAAATAAAACAATATTACACTGCCATCAACCCATTCAAAAATCATAACATAAAGCAATTCGCATTCACTGGACCAAACAGGAGTGACACTATTTTTGGGCCTTTTTTTCTGTCCTGTTGTTGAAACAAAAGCAGCCAGGAAAATTCTTCCACCCACCGTTACCAGCAGGAGACGAAGATGAAGGTGAAACTCCTCTGCTACAAGCATGATCAGAAGGGAAACGGTGTTTGAGGCATACCTTCAGGTGGCAAGTTTTACATGTGCTGGTGTTGGAAATTGATAAAATCTCCTTGCACCCTTTGACAGGGCAAATGGGTTTCTCCTTCTTGGTGGGATCACAGTTACCAGATTTCTGGTGCTTCTCCAAGATTGTCTCCTCGTCTTGTCCTACGTAGCCGGTGGTCTCAATGGACATGGAACATGTTTGGCAAACAATCACTTTTCTGCTTAGGTCGGATTTCGGGCACGCGTGGGACTTGTAGGATCTGTGCTCCGAACAAAACACCTGTCATTGCTGTCATGTTAGTGCGCGCCATTCACTGTTTGCAGCCATTTCAGATTAATGAACACAAATAGGGGTCTATGCCCACTACACTAAGTTCTTCTGCGTGTAGAAACCACTTAGTTCGGTAATTTTTCAAATTTATGTGTAACATGTTTGAAGAATTTAGCTGCTTACAAAGTATATTGCATTTTATTGGAAATAAATATTTTTCTTTTTGATAATAAAGATGTTTACACCATCAACTAATTAAATTCTTAAAATAAATAGATTGATATCATACATTATTTTCTTACAGGTTTAATCTGACTAAATAATTAAATATAATGTACCGATTTGTTTGCGGTTATTTTTTTAATGAAATAAACAAATTTCTATTTTTTTTAAAACGAAACTCTATCTGTTTCTACAGTGAGTGATTTTTAAAAAAAAATTGTCATTTATTCAAAGTTTACCTTGAGGGCACCGATATTTTGATTGCAGACATGTTGGTAAAAAACTTATAATGGAAAAAAAATTAAGGTTTCAATTGCAGAAGTGATTAACAAGGTGTTGTAATCAACTTGGATGCGATGAGCAGAGAAAGATGAATTACCCGTTGGCAACCGTCGCAGATGTAAGGAAGAAAATCGAGATGGTTGCAATCGCGGTGCTGGCAGTTTTTACCCAACTCTGGAAAAGTTTCGGTTCCACCCGATGCCATGGATTTACCGCTAGGGTTCTGAGTTTTGTGAAAGATCGAAAAACTGATTAATAGATTTGAAGAATAGTCAGTCGAACACAATGAATTCAAAAGGAAGATTCTAGAAGCAATTGCGAATTCAGAGTTTTCCAACACGGCGACGACGCGCCATAGTATTCTTTGTTAAGAACAAATGATAATACTCGCTGCAGCTCTCAAGCTTGTTTATTCAATAAATGTGAATGACCTTGTCAGTACAGTAACAGAATAAAGAGTAAAATAATGATCCATAACTTATACAATGACTATTTTTACGGAAAGATAAACTTACAAATTGACTATCGTATCCGTAAAGAATAGATTTAAGAAAAAACAAACAACTAATTCTAAAGTTTGAATGAGTCAACACAAATACTGATACTCTTTCAACAAACTCTTCCTTAAACTGAACTGTTATTTAAGTAAACACAGTCAATTTATCACTTCAAAGTTGTATATTCCAAGTCTTTCTCAGAAAGTTTCCAATTTCAAGAGCTTGGTCATGATATCAGCTAGCTGCTCCTTGGTACCACAGTGAATTAATTCAACTTCTCCTTGATTTGTCAACTCCCGTAGAAAGTGAAATCGAACATGAATATGCTTACTCTTACCATGCATAACAGGATTCTTTGAGAGTCTAATTGTTGAACTATTATCACAAAAAATAATGCAATTGTTTTGTTTAATCTCCAAACTCTCAAGTACGCGCATCATCCAAATGCTTTGAGAAGCACAAGCTGCTGCAGAAATAAATTCTGCTTCAGTGGTAGAAAGTGACACTACAGTCTGCTTCTTAGAACTCCAAGCAACTAATCCATTTGACATCTTAAAAACATACCCTGAAGTGCTCTTTCGATCTTCAGTGTTTAGGCTGCACTGTACTCGGTCTTTCTTCAATAGAGGAATGCATCAAAGGAGAAGATTGGGACGCATGTAGAGGAGAGGGAAAAAGAGGATGGCATTGTAGGAAAGATCTGCACAGCAGAGTAAAGACAGAGAAGAGGCTGTTGAAGTGGTTAATACACAGGGCAACTTCTAATTTCAGAATTAAACTTTCTTATTTTGTAAATAAATTGATATAATAACAACAAACAACTATATCTGCAAGTTCATCCAAATAACATTTGGAAACATTTTGGAATTGCCCTTGTACATGAGAGAGGTACATATATCTTGTATTACTACTACCTGGGAAGAAATATGCCTTCTTTTATCTCAGGTTATAAAATTTGAAGCTCCTTCTATTGTAATGACCAAGTTTTATTACGATCGAGGCATATGTTTGTTTAAATTGGTTTCATTTTTTATTAATATTTTGAAATCAGCACACAGCACAAATATCAGTCTTGGCAGGTATTGGGCATTGATTATAATACAAGAATCTGACTTGACTATACCTTTTAGAGAAGTATACAGAATACTAACTAGATCCTTAATGACATTTTTCTGGTATGGAATTCTTGTTTAAGTCGATTTGTTCATAATGTAATTCCCTCATTTAGCACATACATATTTTGATTGGAATGTACAATTTTATCCTCTTGAATTCGTCTTCTTGCCATTCAGACAGTTTAACGCCCAGATTTGAAAGACAAAAACGAAAGGTGTAATGACATCTAGGTAATATATTTGTATTTGTCGAAAATCAGATGTAATGTTGTGACTCCATTCCTATCTTACTTTGTATTACAAATATCATTCACCTCATCATTTCATTTTTTGGCCGCGGATGCTAAAGTCAGCCACGTTTTTACTAGCATATTTACCATCAGGTAAACCAACACAACCAATGACTCTGCTGTAAAGAGATAAAACTATTAAAGAAGATTCAGAACGATCATGAATAGTATAATGGCAAGGAAACCTTTTAGTATGTTTTCATAAGCAAGGATGTACATTGAAGAGGTATTTATTAGCTTTAAATGGGAACAATGACGTGTGCTACCACATCAGATCTAAATAAATAAATAAATAATCCCCATATCGTAGTTTATCTGAACATTCAAATTGCAATGAAAACAGTGTAACATTGCCATCAAACTACTCTGGAATCATATGAAAGCAATTAACATTCAATAGGCCTTGACAGAAGGAGTGGTAGGAGGAGACGTAGAACGAGTTACACCAGTTTTGGCGCATTCCTGTCCGGTCCTTGAAGGTAAAGAAGCCAAAAACCGATTCTTCCATCCATCATTAGCAACAGAGGATGAGGAAGAAGCTGAAACTCCTCTGCTACAAGCATGATCAGCAGGAAAACGGTGCTTGAGGCACACCTTCATGTGGCAAGTTTTACAGGTGTTGCTGTTGGAGAAAGTCAAAATTGCCTTGCAGCGCTTGACAGGGCAAATGGGTTTCTTCTTCTTGGCTGGATCACAGTTACCAGACTTGAGGTGCTTCTCCAAGATTGCCTCCTGGTCCTGTCCCACATAGCCGGTGGTCTCAATGGACATGGAACACGTTTTGCAGACAATCACTTTTCTGCTGTTGTGGTCAGATTTCGTGCACGCGTGGGATTTGTAGGATCTGTGCTCCAAACAAAACACCTGTCAAATTGCAGCCATGTTAGTGTTGTTGGCCTAACGGTTTACAAACATTTCAGATTAAGAGAAATTTTGTGTACAACAATTTTTCTTGTTTGATCTTCTGAAAACAATCTATTACATGTCATGGTAAAGGAAAGAGATAGACACAAAAAAGTATGTATATATTGTTTAATGACATGTTTGTATTTTTTTATCAGCCAAACACAGGACTTCTATATGAAAAAGTATAGGAGATGCAACCCAAGATAAAAAAAAAAAACTTAAACTTCATAAATCAGCGTCAAGTAGACTATTGCATCAAATTCGCCTTCTCATATACAGAATCTACCAGAATGTAACCCAATTGCGGGAGTACATTACCAGATCAATGAAAACACCAAGTGGGTAGTCTATTCCTGCACCTATAAATTTCTTGGGTCACTTCCAATTCATTTTGAAACTTTTCTGAAGCGTAAAGAATACTTCTTGAAAATCTATTCCGAAATGAAGGGAATGTGGGCAAAAAAAATTACACAGTAATCTGCTATATGTAATAGCCTCCATATATTGATCCCGAGGAACATATTCTGGTTGCTGTATATGTATCACATCTAAGAGATTAATTGGAATTTATAAGATTACTTCGCATTAAATTTGAATTTAAAGGTTCTTCAGTTAGACCAAAAAGATCTTCCTACAAACAATTATACACGCAGAATATCATACTTTTGTTTTGATTACAGACATACTATCGTTTGGTCTATGAACAAAAGATTTACTATTTCGAGAAAAAAAACAGACAAATTGAGAACTGAAAAACCCATATTTAGAATATAAAAGTTGTGACTATTAAATTCTGAAAATCGCATATGCAAAAATAAAATTGGAACGATGAAATCAAAGATGTTAAATAGAGTGTTGTAATTAAGTTTGATGGTAGAAGAAGAGAAAGATGAATTACCATTCGGCAACCGTTGCAGGTGAAAGGAAGAAAATCGAGCTGGTGGCAATCGCGCTGCTGGCAGTGTTCACCCAAATCTGGAAAGGCCAAGGTTCCGCCTGATTCCATGGGTATATTGTTAGGGTTTTGAGTTTTGAGAGAGAACGAAAACCTGATGAATGAATTGAAGAAGAAGAAAATGAGAGATGTATTTATAGGTTTGTTAATGGCTTGGGCCTTAAGTCAGCCATTGCGAGCAAAACGAAGATTCTAGGGTTCCAACCTGGCGGCTACACGTGGCACCATATTTTCTTTTCTTTTCATGCTTAGTGGCGGTTAAGTCATATCTTTATTTTTTCTAATATGATTTCAATTTCTACATCATTCATTTAGGTATTTTATTTTTATATGGATATGTTCCACCTGATTAGATAAATGATTTTTTAAGTTATTTATTATCTAAAATATTTATAAGAAATTATTACATAAAGCTTTAAAACATGTCATATCATTATTAAAACCTTATTTAATTATATATTATTTACATTTTAAAATTTAATTTTAATTATTTTTCTTTACAATGGAAACGTTCTTACAATTTCCTAATTGATATTTAAATATTTTAATTCTTTACTAATAGAAATTTAGACCACTAATATGATTATTACACCAATAGTGTGATATTTAATTAATATTAAAGCCATATCATAGATCTATACAAATAAAAATAAACTAGTATAGTATAAATAGGTGCTAATTTTAATATATAGATTATTCATTATTACATATTTATTATATTATTTATTCTTATAGTAACTTAAGTGTTGGATTTTAATAAACTAAAAACGAAAATATTCGATCCAAAATAAAGGTAAAAGAATTATTGTGACCATAAAAAAAGATATTTTATGATTTTGTAAAAGGTGAATTTAGTTTTCTTAAGAACATAAGTATTTTAGTTTGTGTATTATCTATTATAATATATATTGAAATTCTTATTTAATCTACTCAAACCTATCTTATTTTTACTTATAACATCTATATTGTGTGATGGGGAAGTGAGAAAATGTTAGATTTGAGAGAATGAAATTAGACTTATGACCCCTAGTCTTTTATTGTATAGGATACGTTGTTTTTAATTTCAAAAATTGAAAAATATGAACTATTTTATCTAAAAAGTTATAAAACTAAAATTAATATAAATATTAAACTTTAACATATTAAAGTAAATTCAAATAAACAAACGCAACAACACTTGTATTTTCATTACTATAAAATAAATAAATATTATTTTCATTTTATAAAGTATGGTGTAGAAATTTTATTTAGATTATAGAAAATCTACTAATACAAATGTTACAAATTATTAGAATATCTATCTACGTCTCTTTCTATATATATATATATATATATATATATATATATATATATATATATATAATTTTTCTAACTATAGTTAGATTAGTGTTCGAGAATCAATTTTGATTCTTAACAAATCAGTAAAGTTAACTTTAAGAATATCCGTTGTTAAATTCAAATACCAACAACAATAAAGTCTTGTCTCAAATTGTAAAGTTCAAAAAGATCATTTAATTAACATTTTTAATAAGATAACTAATTTATGGTAATAGCAATGTTCACTCATGTTATCAGATTCTAAGTATAGAAGGAGGTTGAAGACTAAACTGACATTTTAGAAGAAGAAAAAATGAGGTGGGCATTGAGAATTTTACCCTAAAACAACCCAATTATTCAACAAAGTGGAAGGTATCTTTTCCTTTACTTTTCCCTTTTTTTATGTAAACCTAAAATTTGTAACCCCATTAGAAGAATTTTCTTGTTTTGTTCCTAGCTTGAACATACAATTACTAAAGTAAGTTTTAACTTCTATATACACCCCCTATTGGATTCTAAATCTCAATAATAAAGACATAATATATACAAAGAAGGTTTAGTATTACTAAGAAAAGGTTATTACAAATTGAAAATGTTGAAAGTAGAGCTTCCTTTATATATTGTAAAGTATAAAATGAAAAAGGTAAATGATGAACAACATGCATAGCAAAACCAAATTTATTAGTCTTTTGATGACATTTTGCCCAAAATAAACCCACATTAACCAAATATGTATAGCACAAAACATTGCCAATAATTATGAAGTACAATACTTAACAAGAAATTTCTCATCAATTCAAATATGTGATATTTGTTTTTCATAAAACACTTCAATATTAAAAAGAAAAACTAAAAAAAATCAAAATTCCAATTAGTACTTGATTCAACATGTCTAGGAGTTTTTTAGAAGAAAACAAGTTAAGTTAAACATTTTTTTTAAAAATATTTAAAATTATGGAGTCACTAATTATTTTTCTAATTATCATAACATAAGTAATTTACATATACAACAAATCATAGGTAACAAAACACAAGACAATAAGTATTTTATTTATATATGTATTTACAAAGTATAATGCTTGTTCAAACCAATAACATTGTTATCTATTTCTATTTTTTTTCATAATAATTTTTTAAATAATGTAAAAAGAACACATTTTATTCAAACACAAATGTTTTACCTCAATAAGCAAAATATTTTGTAACATTATATACAGGTATATATATATAATTAACTATTTTAAATGAAGAAAAAAATTCCAACAATTAGCTATAATACACTTAATTATTATCTACAATATTTATCAATAATAACCATGATTATTATTAATCACACATAAGATATTTGAATCCATGCATGTCATGTACATACTATTTCGCATTGCATCATTGATTATACATATCACATGTAACCTCAATAAATTAACTATACACATATTATAAAATCAATCCACATTATCAAATCAAATAAATCACAAAGAGAAGGGTGATAATGGATTATATAAATAATATATTATATTAGTAATATAATCTATTATCTAAACTAATAATCCTCCAAACAATGCATAGTAAAATAGCCATTAATCTTTCTTATCATATCTAAGTTTTGAAGTAAGATTAGTTTAACTATAAAAATGGAATACAAATTGGAAAAAGTGTTTTTAAAAAAGAAAAAATTGCATTTTCGTATATGCAATTATGACATTGGAAGCATTAATATATGAGAAATTGATCTGTAAACTCATTAAAAGGTATTTTTTCTATGGAATCATAATGAGCCAGTTGCAATAATTCCAACAACCTTTTTGAAACGCAAAATGCAAGCAATTTTCAACACTATAATCCATCACAACATCTAATTTACATCAAAATGAACTCCACGTACAAAGAAAAAAGACACTTCACCATTATTATTGAAATTTTTCAGTGTTTTGTATTGAATCTTATAACTCGTTTTTGCCAAATAAATAGATTTTAGAATATTAGAAAAGGTTATCTATCTTATTTTCTAAATTTTAACTAAAACTTAATTAAAAAAATTTCTATTTATACTTTGTGTTTAGGTAATAAAAAGGAAAATTAAAACTCTAATTCAATAAGAAATAGAAAAAAAAAAAAAACAACCCTTCGAGTGTCTTGGACATTTTTTTATTTTTAAATAGTTTTCCAAAAAAATGGATAAGAAATATTTTCATTTACTAATTGGAAAATCATTTTTAATTATTGTTCTCTTCAAACAACCTATTTTGGTTCACATTATAGTTAATATCTTTCTGAATTGCAAATTTATTTTCAAATCCTTAAAAATATTTTTTGATCATATATTATAATTTTAAAAATGATTTCTTATTATATTTAATGAAGTGTTTCATCATTCAATAAACTATTTTCACTATTATCATTATAGTAAACACGTTGTCCCTTAAAAAATCATTTCTCATTCTCATAAAGAAAACTTTGTTTTCAAACTCATCACTTGACAACTTGCATTGGATCTAATTTGATGCTTACGTATTGTTAAACTATTTTTATTTCACTTTTTGTTTTTTATTTTTAAAATATGTAAAGAAATGTTGAGCGAAATACAGCTTTGGACAATCTCATATCATCACTGAGAATTTATTTTATCTTAACTGCTTTGAAATTTAAAAAAAAAATCCAAATATAATTTTGAAAAATTCTTTCTCAGAAAAATGAAATGGCGTGAAAATATTGATAAAATATAAAAAAAATGTAGACAAAAAGAGTATGATATACTAACAACATAAATCTTAATGAACATTTTCTTTATAATGCGCGTATATTTTAAAATTTAGGCAAAATTTATCATTAGCTAGAAATTAAAACATATAAGAAAAATATTATCATCTTCGAATAATAATATAAAAATATAATACTCTTGAAATTAATAATAAAATTACAAAAATAAATCATGTGAGTCGAGATATATTATATTTAGGTTTACTAATTTAATATATTTGAGGAATTGTAGTTTATATGAAATAAAATAAAACCAGGTCTTCGCTAAAAAAAGTTAAAACTCAAGTTCAACATATAATTCCTTACAAAAAAAAATATTGTTCAAAAATAATTATTTTTAAAAAAAATCTCAAAAGAACTGTAAAAAATATTTTCTGAATAATTTGAAGTATATAATGCTGAAATAAGATACATTATAAAAAGATCTATTCTCAGACTTGATTTGCAAAAGTAATGAATTATTGTTCATTGTTTGTAAATAATCATACTATTGTATAATAAAAACAGAAACTTTAATGAATGGAATATATTTCAAAATTATAAAAAGATAAAAATCTCACACATTAATGTCAGAAAAAACAATAGTGATATGAACAAATTAGTTTCTCTCTCCTGCGAAATATATATATATATATAAAAGACATTTTAATTGGAACATGAATTATTAGGTTTATCACGTGGTGTGTGGATCCACCCAATAATTAAAATAGTGATAATGTCTTATAGGTTGTAAATGTTAAGTAAGACAGAAGCTAGCTTAAGAATTGGAAACACACTAATGAATTCACTTAGGAAGAATACAAAACTCCATTCATAATTCTACAATTTTTAACCAATGAAAAGAAAAAAGGAGAAAAAAACATAACTAGGGTTTAGGAAGACTTTACTAAAAACATTGAATGTAAGAATTTTGATAGTGTTTATAATTTTTATGTCTTTTAGATGAGATTTGTGAGATATAATTTAATAGTAGATTGTATAAACCAGTCAATAAAATAACTAAATATTGTTTTCAAGTGGTGAACTGTCTCCTAGTATAATTCTAATTCATTCAAAAGTTTCATAATTCCTAAATAGTTTACAAACATTCTCATATTTAAAAAAAAAAAAAAATTTATCCAATGAAAACCCAATAAAATAGATTAGATTTTAAATGAAGAATTATTGAATTTAAATATTTTAGATATTTTTCACACACCTAAAACGTATAACACTAGTTTAAAGTCACGAGAAGAGCAATTTAAGATTTAAAAAACATGGTTTGAGGAGGGTAAATGAAATGCAAAAGGAATCAATCACTTTTAGCAAATAAAGTGAGATATATATACAAATATGTTTGTCCAGCCATTTACACTCATAAAGGCTTCTTCTTAGTGCGACGTAGACTTAGCTATTAAGATTGCAATAATTATAAGAAATTGTTGCTTTGGTTGGAAAAACATTAAAACAACCTTCTCCATGCAAACAAAGCATTGCATGTTAAGATATACCATTTGACGTTTTTCTGTCCACAAAATTATGCATGAAAAATTAGTTTAAAATTGCAAAGGTTACATGTGGTGGGGTCTCTGCTGAAGACAAAAGAACATCCTTTTGTTTTACCTTTTTGTGTGTTGATTGTCTCAAAGGAGAATAGGTTTCACTTTCCTCACCAAGACCTTCCTCCCCAACTAGCCTAATGCCTATTTTGGTTTTGCCCATAATTTATTATTCAGTATTCCTTTTGGCTTTCAAAAAAAAGGAAACAAATCAGGAGATATTATTATTTTGAATTGATTATTATGGTTGGATCAATTTTTATACCATGCATAATATTTTTTATAATCTGCTTTTTTTTCATAATTTGAATTTTTTAATCATAAAAAACTGAAAAATATAGCTATATAATAGTTATAACATATATTATTTTCTTAAAAATTATAGTTTTTTTAAGTTGTTCCTTCATAGGACTTTTCAATTAGGGTTTAAGGTTGTCTAACTAAAATATTTTAATATCTGATCTACTCTATCTTATATATTTGATGTTATTTTTTTTATATAAACCTTCTAGATATGTAGATTTGAGAATATAATATATTTCTTATAAATGGACATTTATCTTAAGCGAATTGAGAAGACATAACTTTTTTAACTTGGATAAAGAGAATATACAATTTATAGTTGGTAAGTTGATAAACAATGGAAAGAAAAAAAAAGATGATTAGTGGTTTTTAATTTCCCTTTATATTGGTACAAACTAAGAATGGAAACATGCATCATCATTAATCATGAACCCAACAATAGAATTTAGTAATGCAGTTTGTTGTATGTAACTTCATTAACATTTTCAAAGCAAACTGAAGCTAAATTCTGATAATATATATATTGGCATCATGAGCTATGGAGTCTTTGACTGTTCAAATCTGTGTAAAAGGCTAAAGTTGTTTGAACCAGATAACTGATAGTAAGTGATCGCTTTGAAACTTGAAAGGAGCTTTTTTGTTCTATTGGCTTAGATGCATATGTTCCAATCTCTCAACATTGACATCAAATGCAGGACCAGTTTCTAGGCTACTTTCATTTCTTTTATTTTCTTCTATTCCCTTTATACATGCATACATACTTACTCTGTACACCCTACGTAGAAAGGTAGAAATACTAAAAAAAATTACAAAACTTAACACTATTGTTAAACATGTATGTTTATATAAAAAACATTATCCTAAACCATCATTAGTTATATCTACAGGCTAATGTAGAGCTCAATGCATTCATGTTGTAGATGTTTCTTCCCATCATCATCACTCATACTCTCTCACTCACTCACCACAAATCCTCGACTTTCCCTTTAACCCCTTTCCAATTGGGCAGATTTTCCAAAAGCAAAGGAATCCAACCTCTCTCTCTCTCCCACCCTGCCATTCCAACACTAAATCATCATTTCACACACACACACACTCCTTCTCTACTCTTCAACACTCATCTCAGACCGAACCAGACCTAATTTCAGTAATATCATCACCTCAAACTCACAGACTCCCTCAATGTTCTTATATCATTGGAACTCTAATGACATCTCCCAATTAACTCTCTCACATTCCACAGTGTGAGAGAGGGCACTAGCTCAACCATCCATGGAGATTCAACAAACCCTCAAGCTCACTATTCACAAGAAATGGCCATCATCACCCAAGAAGACACCAAAAGATTCAGAACCAATAACCGCCACTACAACTCCAAAGCTGAAATGGAAGAAGATCTTCTTTCACACTAAAACCAAAATCCGAACCCCCCCAGAAGAGTTCCTGTGCCCCGTTTCTCATTCCCTCATGTTCGACCCCGTCATCGTCTCCTCTGGCCACTCCTTCGAACGCTCCTCCGTCGAAGCCTGTAAAAATCTCAACTTTACACCCCAACTCCCCGACGGCACCACCCCCGATTTCTCCACTCTCATCCCCAACCTCGCCCTTAAATCCGCCATCCTCAAATGGTGCCACACCACTCACACACCCCCTCCTCTCCCCCACAACAACCTCCTAAAACAAACCTCAATCTCCCCTAACACAAGCCTCGTTCAGCAAACCTCACACTCCCCAGGCACCCCCAACACAAACCTCGTACAAGGTTCGATCTCCCCGAACGTCGTTTCCACAGAAGAAAAATTCTCCGAAAGAGATCCGATCCTGGATTCCCTGGACGAAAACCCACCGTCGAGCAACCTCCGCCGCCATGCGGAAACCGAGGTTCCCATAAGACCGACACATCTGTACACGAGCTCCGAGGAATCCATAGCCACAACCTCAGCCTCAACGCCGCCGTTTCAGCTCGCCACGCGCCCCAGTTGCTGCTACTACTCTTCGCCTTCCTCGTCAGAAATCGAACCCGCTGCAACCCCAGAAGAAGAAGAAATCATGGGGAAGCTCAAAAGCCCACAGCAGAACATAATCGAGGAAGCGCTTCTCTCTCTTCGAAAACTCACCCGAGTGCAAGAAGAAATCCGGGTCCAACTCTGCACCCCGCGGTTACTCTCTGCGTTACGCTCCCTCGTTTTATCGAAACACGTGAACGTTCAGGTGAACGCTCTGGCTTCAGTGGTGAACCTTTCTCTGGATAAGAGTAACAAAGTGAAGATCGTGCGGTCGGGGATGGTGCCACCGTTGATCGAGGTTCTGAAATTTGGATCCCCTGAGGCGCAGGAACACTGCGCGGGCGCGTTGTTCAGTTTATCTCTCGAAGACGATAACAAAACCGCCATTGGGGTTTTGGGTGGTTTGGGTCCGTTGCTTCAGATGCTCCGAGTCGAGAGCGAGCGGACTCGGCATGACTCGGCCTTGGCGCTTTACCATTTGTCTTTGGTTCAGAGTAACCGGTCCAAGATGGTTAAACTCGGTTCGGTTCCGGTTCTTTTGAGTATGGTTAAGCTGGGTCACATGACGGGTCGGGTTTTATTGATTTTGGGGAACTTGGGTTCCGGATCGGACGGTCGGGCCACGATGTTGGATGCGGGTGTTGTGGAGTGTTTGGTTGGGTTGCTAAGTGGACCCGACTCGGCCACCGGGTCGACTCGGGAGAGTTGTGTTTCAGTGTTGTACGCGTTGAGTCACGGCGGCTTGAGGTTTAAGGCGGTGGCGAAGGCGGCGGGGGTGGTGGAGGTATTGCAAAAGGTGGAGAAAGTGGGGAGTGAGAGGGCTAGGCACAAGGTGAGGAAGATTTTGGAGATGATGAGGGCCAAGGAGGTGGAGGAGGAAGATGTGGATTGGGAGGAATTGCTTGACTCAGGGCTGGGTTGCCGGACTCGGAATCGACTCGGTGGCGGGTTGGACGAGTCGACTGCTAACTCGGCCGAGTTTTGAGTACAGTTGAATGTTTTGTTTTTTATTCCTTGTAATTATTGGTCTTTTGAAGACTAGGTTGTTTTGGATTATTGTTTTTTTAAAAAATCCATGATTTTATGATTTTTGAAGTTGGATGGGAGAATGGGTAAATGGGAGAATTCTTTTCTCAAACTTAATTTATATGAATGTAATATTTTTCTTAATTGTATTTTTCATATGAAACCTCTGTAATTTTACAAATTTTGTCCTTTCATTTTTATGAATTTGATTTCATTATTTCAACCATCTTTCTTTTAATATAACATTTAACATTCAATAAAAATGTGTTGTTGTGATATTCTATTATTGTGATGCAAAATATTTTTATTAAACATTAAAAAATTTATTTAATCAATTCGATTAAAATAACAAGAGATGACCAATTTTTTAAAACGAAAACACAAGGAACAAAAATTTAAAATATTTTAGAAATTAATCATTTCATGTATCATTTTATTGATTAATATGATATGATGATAAAGTGAAATTCTCATGCAGAAAATATAATAATAAATAATGTAAAATAAAGTATGTTATGTTTTTGTTACTTTTGAATGGGTTTAGAGTGAAGGAAAATTGTAAGAGTTGATGGAGAGGAGTGTGATGGTGTTGTTGATGGAATAAAGGAAGGGAAAAAGAGTAATAAAGTTTATGAATTTTGTAGCAGAAAGTTATGAAGAGTGGTGTATATGCTTATGTTACCACTTTATTCCTTCTTCTGCACAGTGTAGCTGGTTGGTTCCCCTTTTAGGTTTTTGGCTTTTCTTTTTCTTTTCTTTTGCACTCAAAGTTTTGGTATCTGAGAATATTGAAGCTAACACATCACACCCTCTTCCCAATTTCAACGTGTTCCAACTGGATTAGATTTGTTGTGGAGGCTACGCGGAGGATTTGGTTCCTTCGTTTCATATGAACACCTAAATTTATGAAATTGATCAAGTGTTGCGTAGTCATTGCAACTGTTCACCATGTGTTTCACAGAACAGAGCAGACATAAAGTGTGATCTTAAATATAAATATTGAAATTTAAACTCTCACTTTCAATAAAAATAATAAAATTTGAAGTTTAAAATGTATAAAAAAAAAACAAAAATCTATAAATATAAGATTTTGAATTAAAAAAAGTGATAAAATTTGAAATATGTAAAAAAAAATAAAAAATTATATATATTAAATCTTAAGATTTTATATTAAAAATAGTGTTACCTGTGTAATTTTTATTAATTTATGAAATTCAGATTCGAAAGATCGGTATCACTCTTCTCTTCTCGAGAATTCCTATATTTCTTATAAATATATAAATAGTTATTTCTCGAACACAAATTTAAGTTTGACTATAATATTTTATTTATTTTATTTTTTTAATTTTTATAATATTTTTTAATTTAATATTTTTTATTTTGACTAACTCTTTACATATAGAAAATCCGAATCATCCTAATTATTTCTTTAGATATTCTAGAATCACTGTAAAAAAAAGTGGTGGTGTATTACTTTAACACTGTGTTCTTTATAGTTAAGTGTTTACACAGTCAAATGAAAAGCAACTACTAATTAACTAAGAAAACCAAACTTAAAGCTAACTTGTGCTTTTAGTAGTTACTGTTAACTTAAGGATAATGAGTATAACCTAAATGAATTTTACATATTAACTCTAATTGCATGCATTGCTTCTCACCTTCTTCTGTAATTCTTTAATCATATTTTTTGCTTAATTTTATTATTTAATATAACTAATTTTTAATTATAACAATTTCAAAATTTGTTACCCAATATAAATATTATAACCTATTTTTCATTCTTAGAAATTGATTATATTATATAATAATATGCAAGTTAATTGTATTCTATAAAAAAAAGTAGTGTATGTCTTTGATTTAACCTGATTTTAAAATCTGTACTCACTTTTGTTTAATTTTATATTAGTAATTTTTTATTTTTTATTCTGTAATGAGTGTCAACAAAATAAATTAAAAGTTATATAAAAATATTTAATTATATTAAAAATTTAATCATTATTTAAATTCATGTATTTTTATTAAATGTTATTAACTAAAAAATTTAAATGTTATTTTTAATTTTATAAATTAATTACTTTATAACTAATCAATTTAAATTTTAAATCATGCTCATGTATAAGTACTTTTCTAATTTATTATATTATTTAATTACTTTAAATCCTTTCTATCACATAAAGTAAATATACTATAAACTTTCATTCGTTCATTTTTTATTAATCCAATCAGTATCATTTTTCATTTTTTTTTTCTCCTTTCATTCCTTCTCCCTCCACTCAATAGTTTCATGTCACATACTCTTTTATATTTGTAATTTATTTTGAAAAATAGGGACATATCATAAAAGTTTCTTATTATAAGTTTCGGTTTTATTTTGTTATTGTCTCAAAAGCTTAGAATTATAGAAATTTACTTCAAATTATATAATTCAGAACCATATTTTAGATTATATATTTTTAGTTTGAATTATGTAATGTAAAATAATTTTAGTGTAATCTGAAATATGTTTTAAATATATTATAACAGTATTTTTTTATATTACAGGAATAAGTGAAGAAAGGACAAAGGTGGAAGAAAGAAAAATGTGGTTTAAAGCAAAATGAGGTTGAAGATGATGATTCTAAACAAGACATGGGTCAACCAGGTTAAAGAAATAGGAAAAAAGAAAAAGAAAAAAGACATTGAAGCCCAAATTCCAATTAGAGATTGTTAGCCAACAAATGGGATTTTGTTATTGCAAATCAGTTTTTACTAAGTTCAAACCCCTTTTGATTTGACAAAAACACAATATATTTTCGTATTATGTATAGATAGATATTGTCTTAATATATAATAAAAATGTATTTTGCAATATATATTGATAAAATCTTGTCGAGATACAATATATAAGTGCATCTAAATGTATAATAATTTTTTTTGAAAAATATTTTTGATAAAAGCTTACACAATGTATTTTTTAAAATATATTTTATAATTTATTTAGCACTTTTATTGAATAGTTATGGGTGTAACTACAAAAAATTTAAAGAATAATTTATAATGTGAGGGAAAATAAAAAGAAAACAACATAAAATTGAGATATAAAGAATTAAAAAAAGTATTGTGGTCAAGAATAATTTTCTTAATAAAAGTTATAAATACATCTATGTATTTTCTTAAAAAAAAATCTTCTATCGCATCTACTTTTATATGAGAAACAAATTATTTCACAAAAAGATTGTAAAAAAAAAACTTCTACTTTTTTAAATAAGTTCATCCAAATATATTAAAAATCGTTAAAAGTAACTATTCCAAAAGAAATTTAAAAAAAATACATTTTTTATTTAAAATCTTACTTTATTTAAAGCATCTCTAAGAATTATATTTAAAGTTATAAATTTAACACTTAAGATTTTACGAGTTAAAGTAGATTGATATAGTAATAAATTTAAGACTTAAAATTTTATTTAAGAATAATAATAAAATAAAGCATTAACATATTGTAAATTTTATAAAACTTTTTAATAGAAAAAATACTCATAAAGTGACATAATAAAGATAAACCTAATCAGTGTGCAGCCAAGCGAAAGCGCGTGTACGAAAATGAGTTTGGGATTCCACAATAAAGCTATCTTTTCGGCCGCAATCAATGAACAAAGCTATTCTATTATGTTTAAAAAATGTTTTGATATTATTCATAAATATATAGAATCTCGAATATTAACCTACTTTTTTTTAGAAACTTTAAAATAAAAGTTAAATTTAATAGGTATTTTCATCTTTGTAAAAATTTATAATATTTTTTTATATTTTTTTTAATTGAGTTTCAAATTTTATTAAAATATTTAATGTAATTTTTTTATTAAAATTTTATATATTATAATATTATATTTATATTTGTATTCATATTTTTTTTAATTATTTATATGTTACAAGTGAAGTTAAACCTGTTATGTTCCATACAATTAAGATTGTTAATATTAATCTAAAAAAAGTATTACATTAATATAATTAAATAAAATTTGAGATTTAATTAAAAATTATAAAAAATATTATAAATTTTTACAAAATACTAAAATTAAAATAACTATTAAACTTAAAAGTCTAAAAGTCATATAGATAGAAAAAATTAATAAAATTTGAAAAGTATAAACCCTACAAAAAATTGAAAGTAAAATTAAAAGAGTAGAATGAATTAAGAAAGTAGTCACATATTCCGTTGAGTATGGAAAAGGAAGCATGATAGTAAAAGTTGAGGTCCCACATCGACAACATTATGGGATTATACAGCCTGGTTCCATATTCATAATTTGACTTTAAACAACACAAAACCTAAAACATGTGTCGGTTTAGGTTTTCTTCCTCAATCACTGTTCATCTTTATCTCAGCTGCTTCAACTGCCCAACAGTAAATGTACCCCCAAACAAAACCTTCAGTCAAAACAACAAAGCTTACCTAACATTAGAACTACAAATAGTTATTCAGTTCATTGCTTCACCATTATGACATCACACTTTCCATTTTTTTAAGTTATCTTTTGTTGTAACATTTGTTTGGTCATATTAGGATACACTAAAATCATTTTACAAAAAAAGTAATTTATAAAAAAAAAACTGATTCTTACATTTCTTTAAAACGTCTTAAACTATATGCTAACTCTCATATCCACTTCAATATTTAATAATCTCATTTCGGATTTAACAATATTTTAATATTGCAACCTAAAATATACTAATAAACTTGAATTTTAAGTATTTTGTAATGAGCAGAGTTAATTCACTTATGAGTTAAAGTGATTTAACTTAGAAGAATTATAAATATTTTATTGTTTAAGTTAAAAAATTTGTAAGTAGAAAAATTAGGTATGTGATATTTTTTTCCATGTTTTCTTTTTAGAGTTGTAAAAAATTATATCTTTTGGTAGATTAATATTCACCTTCTAATAGAGTATTTTTATTCCATAAAAATTATTATTTTAGTAAATTTTATTCTCACCATTTTTCTTGAATTGTTTGCATGTTTTTGGAAATGTGTTTGCATGTAGGGTTTGAGAGGTAAGGATGAATCTCTAGTAAATTTAATTCACTGAACCAATATTAATGGTAGAACAAGAAAGTTTTAAAATTTAAGTTTTGTTTTATTTAAATATATATATTTTATAAATATTATGAAAAAAATTGATTAAAATTTAATATAATTGTAATAAATTTGTGAGATGTTAGATATTCAATATTAAAATAAAAATCTAAGTGATTTATAAAATTTGAAATAATTCTTTAATTTATTATTGTAAAATTAATATTTAATAATAATTAAATATTTTACAATAATATATTATTATAACTATAAATCAACCATTACTATAATTAACAAAGTGTCATCCTTATAATTATGAGAAATTAACTATCTTGATTATTAATTGAATTCATATATTAAAATTTTATTATAATAATTTGAAATAAATTATTATAATAAATATTTATTATGTCGTTCTAATTAATAACTGACCTAATAAATTTTGTTTAAATTAAAAAAAGCATTTTTTTCTTTTTGCTTAGTCTCTTTTTCTTTGTCCTTGATGTGGCTTGTTATTTTTTTTATTGTTATTTCAAAATGTATTTAATCGACATAGAAAATTTCTATATCTTCTAAATTATATCAATGATAAAATCAACATAAAATATAAAATGAGACATATAGTCTCTCCATAATCTTTAAGAGTTATTTTCTTTTTACCAAAATAGTCTGATTTAACTTACGAATTAATTTAATGATAAAACATGAACACTAGAAAAATAAGTTATATTTAATATGAAAAATTCTCTATTCCTTTAGTCACTAAAAATTATTGTTTTGATAAATAAAATGATCTTACATAATTTAAAAACAGTACACTAATATCAAAATGAATAACACTTTACCATAGTAACCTAAATCATGCAAAGGAAAAAGACCACATATATTTTTCAATTTATACATCCAAGTAGTTTAATTGTTATTTAATCTCTCTGTATTAACTTTACTTTTAAATCTGTATATCTAAAATTCTTTCATTTTTAGTTGTTACTCATAGAAATTTAATCACTTTCAATTCTTGTAGATATTGTTTTCAATAATTTTTTGTCTTTGTCATCTAAGTCTAAACTCAGAGTAAAGAAGAAAAAAACATGTATAAAATTAAAAGGAATAATTTTTACCTAAATTTGGTTATCATATAAGTAATTATACCATTTAAAATTGTAATAGCCTGTTTAAGGAATCCAAAGTAATTGTAATCAGCAACATATTAGTCCTGAATGAAGAACAGTGGGAAGAATTATTAGAGTTTAGACTAATCACTCATATGACAGCAGAAAAATGCAGAAACTATTATATCAGATAGCGTATGCTGCGTTTCTGATGCATTAAAAACTCTGCAACAACTACACCAGCTGTATCAGAAAACGCGCGTTTGTGTATACACAAAGCACATGCACATGCATGGTGCAAAAGCAGCTTCTTCCATAAGGGACAAAAAAGATGCCACAGTGCAGACAAAACGTGGTTTTCAAAATCCAAAGCCAAATTCTCCCATTATTTAAGCAAACACCATAGCTTAATTAGGCATCTCACATAATTATAATATACTTTTTCTTTAAATAAGATTCGTTTAAGATTTTTTCACATATTAATTAATAAAAATAGTAACTCTTATAATTTATAATAAAATTTTTAATTTTTTTTTAATAATACTCTTAAAGAATTAAATGTGATTTATTGATGAAAAGATAAAAAATAATTAGTTAATACAAATAGTTAGTCTATTCAAGTCTCATGAATCATTTAATTTTTTTTATATTTTTTAAAATAAGAGTATAGTTAATAAAAAATAATTAATGTATCATTTAAATTTAAAAATGACATATAATATGAAACAAAATTATTCTTCTAAAAACGATTCTTATTTAAAAGAAGAGAAAGTATATTATTGTTATTTTATTGCAACCTCTCTCTCTTACTTACCATTAACTATAATATCCAACAAAAAAATGAGTGTTTCCATGTCAAATCTATTACTACCACTCAGCTTCTGTTAAATGTATAAACCAGCTATTCAACACAGATTCTTGAAACTTGAATTTGAACCAACTGATATAAATAATTTTTTAGAAAGATTAAAACAAATATTTTTCATGTTATAAAAACTAAAAAGTAATTATATATTTTTACTTAAGTTTTAGTAAAAACTATATATTTTAACTCAATGTTGTTAATTAAGTTTCATAATTATTATGAATCCAAGAGAAAATACCTAAATTGGTTCCAAGAAAGATAAATGTGTTGTCTCGTATGTTCTTAATTAAATTCTTTTATAAAAAAATATTTGAAAATTTTATTGATTTGATATAAATAAGTCTTTTCATGTCAATTATAAAGAAAACTTGTGTTTATTAATCAAATATTAATACTTATAAAGGACTTATATTTAAACGAACTTTCAATTTATTTATATAAAAAAAATTAATCAAAGTCCAGTCGGTTGGTGCAGAACGTCTTTGAGGATTTACTACTTTTTGTTCTGATTGAGTTTCATGATTAGGTTTGTTTATATTTAATACATTACATAATAATCAATTTAGTTTTACATTTTTATTATCAAATATTCAATCACATTTTTTTTCTCTAAAAATATTTTATTTTTACATCATTTTGATTTTGGTACAAGACATTTGAAAAAAAAAACAAGAATATTTTTATTTCCAAATTGAAAGAACAAAAAGTATCAATTATAAATTTAAAAAGCAAAGCAAAGTAAATTTAATTCAAATTAATATTTAATTATATTAGTGTCATTTAAAAACCAATCTTCTCTAAATTACCTTTGTTTGGAACTTGACATTTAAAAATAATGAAATTTGTTAAAAAAATCCAAATTAAATAAAGAGTACTTTAGAGATAGTTTCATGAAAAAAGTAATTAAAATATACTTATATTTAAGATGAATGTTATAGATTTTTTTTTGTCTGAGACACTCCGTATCTCATAAAAACTAGTTTACAAAAAGAAATAAAATCATCTCTCCCTTGTACATTTTATTTTAACCTTATTATTATTTAACGTGGAATACAAATTTAAATTTACAATCATATAAAATGAGTTCAAAAGCCAATAATTATTTTTAGCATGCTTAGATATGTTTATAAAGATTTACAAAAGAAAAGTATAAAAAAAGGAATTAATTTATAAAATATATATTTTCTTTAAATTTATAATTAAAAAATTGTAACTATTTTTTAGTTATAGAAAAATAGTTTCATTTTTTATATTTTTTTACTCATTAGAATATACACATCATTTTGATATCATTGCTCAATACTCCTATTGAAAGTTGGCTATATTTTGATGTTATTACTTCTTAATAAAAAATTGTGCTATTTGTGTTTATCACTTAAATTCCTTAACCCAAAACCTTTAAATCACTTAACCAAGATTTGGGATTGATCTCAACTTAGACATAAATAGCAAGTAGAGGTAACATTATCTATGTTAATCATAGAATTAGGCTTATTAATGGTAGATTGAGATGTTAATAATAGAATTACGCTTACTAATGGTAAATTCAGTCGGATTCAGATTCAGATGCCATATCCCATTTCATTTTCATGTAACTCAATTTCAAAACTTAAACTTTTCTAACATGGAACACTTTTTCTCACTCAACTACATGAAAAAAACAAGGTCAAGTAATAAGAAAACATCTATTTTGCCTAGAATCCATATTCAATCTCAACTATATGAACTCTAAGAAAACTGATGAGAGCTTAAAATGAGAAATTTATTAATTAAATTTTTATAATATTACATTCAAAAACCATAACTCAGATCCATCTATCCAAGAACAACAGCAATTACTCAATACCCCATTTCCCCACCTCACACAACCCCAAACTATGTATGTATAATCAACCTCAAAAACATCAAATTCATGCACAACAGAGGTTTCATTCTCATTACCATTCAAATTCTCATTATAAATCATAAGATCTTATCTCATCCAATCATCAACCGATTCCAAAAAAGAAGAAAGAATCAATTAATCTGATCACACCTGCGTCTGATCTCCCCCTTCCTCCCCGTCTGCACATTTAGCAGACTCAGCTTCTGCATCGCCGAGGCAAAAACCCTAAAAAACCTAGCTTGATCCTTGGCGAAGCTCTCCACGAACGGTCTCGTAACAGGGTCACCGTACAACCCGTGATCGGATTTCAGCACACCCAAACCCTTAGGAAGGTTCTGGAAGTACACATTGTCGAACTTATTGGGAGTCATAATGTCATTGAAGACGGAAAGGGTAGGGTTGGTTCTGTAATCGGCGCAAGCTTTGGATAAAGCTTCAGAAAAACGAGGGTTGTAGGAAGAAGAGGAGTTCGAGAGGTTCGTCACGAATTCGGAGCAGTGGGAGAATCCCACGGTGTGGGCCCCGCTCAGAGCCACGAACTCCTCCACCGAGAAGCCGCGCCGAGTGAAGATTTCGGTGATTTGGGACATGGGCATGGAGGGGGTGGGGAGGTGGTTGGGGACGGAGGCGGCGGAGGAGTAGCGGCCGTCGCGACGGCCGAGGAAAACGGGGTAGAAGGGGCCGCCGAGCATGGTGAGGAGGTCGCGGGTGGCGGCGGAGAGGATGTCGGCGCAGGAGACGGTGTTGGGGCAGGCGAGTTCGAGGGCAGTCTTGGCGCGGACGACGAGGTCGAAGGCGTCGCCGGGGAGGGAGAGGTTGATGTCGGCGTCGCGCTCCGCCTTGTTGAACGCCGTGGAGGAAAGAAGAATGGAGGCGTCGCAGCCGTTGGGGAGGAGACAGTCGTGGAGGAAGAGGCGGATTGTGGCGGGCGCCGTCGTGGGGCTCGCGATCTGTTTCGCCGTGACGGTGTCGCGGATGATCTGCGCGAACTGCGGACACGTGTCCTTGTAGAAGTCCAACGTTAGACGCGCATTAACGCAGAAACAAAAGAACGATAATAATGTGAGAATCGTAAGGGAAAACGAAGACATTGTGTGAACTATGAACTGAGAAACCAAAACACACACACACAGAGTGCAGTAAAGAGAGAAGTGAAGAGTGGAAGGGGTTTTGTTGGGAGTGTGGAGAGTGGGAAACACGCGCGAGAGTGTGAGAGTGAGATTGTGGTCACGGGATGTATGCGGTCTGGAGTGGGGACACTGTGTGGGCTGGCATGTTGCCATATATAGATTGGCGACATCAACGGCTATTCTTTTTTAGTTGGCAATTTAAATTCATCTAATAATAACAATAATAATAATAATAAATGATACTTGTTTTTTTTAAGAAAATTAAATTAAAAAATGAATGAGAATTTTATTATTAAGGTTTACTAAGCATGATTTAAATTAACGCGTTCGTGGTGGTTGAGGTGGAGATTGCTGTTTTTAACGCGTTGTTGTTTGATTTGGATGAGTATAATTGAACAAAAAAAATGTTTCTGACTATTTATTCTTTTTAATTTTCAAGTGGTACTCTATTGGTTACTTTTTATTATATGTAAGGATAATATAGAAAGAAAGTTAAAAAGGACTATTATTTAGGAATAAAATTTAAAAAACTAAAAAGAGTATTACTCTCTTTAATTCTATTTATGAGATCTAATTACATAATTTATCAGGATTAAGGAAATACTAAATTTTCTCAAACAAAGCTAATGTTTTTTCTTCCATTCTAATTATCTGTCATAAATTTGAGTCTAATAATAGATAGCTATGAGAAAATTTTAATGGAGAGAAATACTATTTAAAGTTAATATTTAATAGAAGTAAAATATTATAGCTATTATTAAACCAAAGTATTTTATTTAATATATGATTTTTTATGTCTGCACAATTAGTAGTGGAATACTAATATATATATTTAAATATATTAATTAACGTTTGAGATTCTAAATGTGAATGGTTTTGAGATAAAAAAAAACTAAGCGTCTAAAAGAACATGAAAATTGAACCAATATTTAAAACCATTTAGATTAAGGCAGTGGTGGTGGATATCGCTTAATAAAACATCAAAATCATTCATTGGTTTCACTTTTGAACCTGTCAATGTCCTTGGCAGTGTTATAAAGTCAAAACCGGTTTAGTTTAAAATTTGAAACAATTTTTGGAGGTCATTTGTTGATAGCCATACTTGCATGATGATTGAGACAAGTTGAACCGATTACAGAATTTCGTGAGCTTTAGAACCTTTCTTTTATGCTTTAGCTGTTAATTCTTGCAGCACCTAAATAAAAAAGGTTAATGTTGAAATTATCTTGATATTTGTACTTTCTTTATCTAATGTATGCATTTTGAGTGTTGTGTTGAATGAAATCTGAATGTGAACAGAAATTTTCTCCCACCATAGAAGATCTGTGTTCTGTTCTCTTTCTTGGCTTTCCAACTTTTCAGAGTCCTTGCATATATACATCACTTTTCAGTTTAATTCAATACTACTTGTTAGTTTGTATACTAGTTAAAGAGAGTTTAGCAAAGAAAATCAGCAAAGAAAATACAAAATAGTTCGAAAAGTGCGAACTAAGATGAAATCATAATTTATTTTACTCTATTGAACCAGAGGGATGCTTGAGGGAAGAAATTATATGTCCCCTGAGCATAGTGCACCTTATAATAATCAGGATTGCTCATGAATTCTTTGAGTGGCGAATTATATGAGGTTCCCTTGATTGCCTCGTATTGATTCCACCAAGCCATGTAGCTGCTTCCCCTTAGGAAAATCTCTGATGACACTTCATATTTCATGAGCAACCCATACACATACTTCTCGAACTTGAGCAACTCCCTAGTTGCCTCTTCCTTCTCTGTCACACTACATTGTGCACCCTCCAAAAGTTTGCATGAAAGGAGAGCTTCTTCAACATGTGCCCAAAAGCAAGAATCAAAAGTTAAAATAGACTCCACATTCTTTTTGTTTGAACTGTTTGAATTGCTTGTGGCTTTTTCTGCCTCTTCCTTGAACCAAGCCTCCAACTGTACAAAGTGCTTAGACCTGTTCTCAGTCTCATAATGCTTACCCCCCTCTCTATAGTATCGAGCAATAGCAAGGGGTTCAATCATTCTCCTGTAATTAGTCCCAGCATAGAGCCAACGGGTACGAAAAGGTGCACCTTCTTTTTGAGGCCTCATCTCTACTTCTTCAACTTCCTTTTCCCAGTATTGGGTGAGTTTTCGACGGTACAAAACAGCATCGTTGTCCTGTTGCAAGTTCATGTTCTTGTAGCTGTCATAATACCCAATATCACGGTTCTTAGAATCCTTTTTGTACCATTCGAGTTGGGCCATGTTTATCTTCATTGCGTTCAATTTCTTGGTTGGATCATATGTTTTTCTGCCCGGCAAAATGATTGTTCTTTCCAGTGTTTCTATCTTTCTTGCCAAAGTTTTCAAATCAACATTCTGCAGTTGTTGCTGCTACCAAATCAACTTTAGATAAGAGATTAGGAAAATTTGGATGTACCAAATATTAGTCTAAATTGCACGTATTGAGTCTAATAAGTTAGAACACAAGTTCTTAAAAGTTATTCAACTACCTGCATATCTGGTGTCAATCCTAGTGCCTCCAACTGCAAGCGGGTACTAGCATAAAGTGAATTAGATTGGGTCAAGTCCTCAGCTGGTGCTGAGAAGTCCTTGCAAATTGCTTTGCGAGAGAAATTTTCCACAAGTTTTCCATAATCTGTGGCCTCAAATCCTTGATTTTGATCATTGATTGAGCTCACAAGAAGTTCCAAAACAGACTCGGGGTTCTTAAAACAAGTAGAACTTGTATCAGAACAAAAGAGAAATGTCCCAAAAGGCATGTAAGCACTTGGGTGGGGATTCAACTTTTTTGTTGGAAGTAAGTCTTTGTAAGAGACAACATGTAGAAAGCAAGAACTCCAAGTAGAACTTCGTGATATGGCTTCTTGCAACCTTTTGTCACCAATAAGGGGAGAACCAAAGGTGATGCAGAGAGGATGTTTCTTTCCTGAGCCAGTGCTATCTAACAGCAATAAAGTAAAGAGAGAAGCTATTGCTCCTCCAACACCATGTCCAGTAACAATCAAAGGAAGGGAGCTACCAATCTGCATTAACCATTAACCATAAAATAAGCTTATGTGCAAGTTGTTTCTATAATGAGAGAGTTTAATGGGATAAGTCGAAACCAACTCATAAACATATCATAAGCTCTCAGAAACACCACAATTTTTTTATGCATGAATGTTACTTAAGTTTAATGGGTCTGATCAATCAAACATTACTTTCTAGATTCACAGGCAATACCAAGTTTTTCATTCAAGTCACAGATACATAAAGCAATTTAATTAGTACAAAAAATTCCAAACCAAGTAAACGATTTTGAACTGATCATGATCAAGGTAAGGGAGGAGATGTACCTCGGATTTCAACTGATCAAGCTTCTCGTAATTTTCATGCAACAGTGAAACTGCAGTGCTGTTAACACAGAAAACTGGAGCTTCCTTGGTACACAGAAAATCAAAGTGATGAAAATTCTTCTCCCTGAGATCATGAGATGAAACCAAATGAACTTGACGATTAGAAGAATCTTGTGTGACCTCAAATGCTAAAATCACCAAACCAGAATGCGGTTCTTTATAAACTTTCCATGACATTCCCTCTCCCACGTTTGAAGCGATGCCTTCATAACAAGACATGATAACACCCAATGATCTATGAGCAACATAAGAACTCGTCACGAAAGTTGCAAGCTCGATTCCACTGCTAAATCTGCAACCGCAAGCACACAAAATCCAACATAAGTTACACTATGAGAATCATCAGTTCATGTTACTTTGCTTTATGAATCTTTTCATGTAAAAACCAAAAGGAAGGAACAAAAATTCACTTATCACATACAATGAAGACTGAGCCATGGTGCTTCGGAAAGTGGCACAGGTAACTTGAAGTAGGAACTTGTGATGCAGTGAATTCTTGAGAATTTTATGGGTTTAATAGATCAATTATACGAAGATGAAGTCACTGGAATTAGGTAAGTCAAGTCAACTGAAACTTGGTACATACGTAGACTGAATTGGTAGGTCCAAGGAAACACATACACCAGGTATTATGTTTTCTTTTATGCAATTCTTGTCACCATCTTTTGTTTTACCTTTCTATCTCCTTTTTGTCTAAGGTTATTAATGATTTGAACCCTGTTTTTGTTTCTCAATGTTTTTATAATTGGATCAATCATGATAAAGCTTAATGATTTTAATTTAATCAAAACTGATATTTATAAAGTAATATGATACATGTTAACTAAATATAATGTCATAATTTTGTAATAATAAGAATTAAAATACAACATTAGTAATTCAAATCAATTTGAAGGTAAAGTATAAAAAAACTAATATAATTAAATTAACTATGTTTATGGCTTAATTCAGTGTTAAAACCAAATAAAAATTCAACCTTATTAAATTTTCAGTATATTCCTTTCTGGGGTAATTATAATTTTTCAATTCAGAATATTCGAATATCTTTCAATTAACAGTAGTTTATTCATTTTATTGATTTTTTTTTCAATTTTTTTACTTGATTTATTCAGAAAGCTTTGAGCAAGTTCTTGAATGTTTCTAAGAAGGCGAGTCAATAGGACATAAACGCGTTAGAGACAAACAATTCACACGGTGAAACTGAAGTGGGCCTGATCTGAAATTAGCTTTTTGTTTATTTGAATGATGTTTTTATAATGAGAATTTGAAAAGGTTAAAGAAAATTACGGTTCTATTGAGAAATTATAGAAAAAGTTAAATAATTAACTATATGGGTGGAAGGAAAAGAGATAAAAAGGAAATAAAAATTATGGATGTAATAAGAATGTAATGAAAAAGAAGAGAAAGATAAAAAAAAATGACATAAAAAGAAGCTTAAATCTAATACCTATAGTGACTGTAATTTTTTCCTATAATTTTTAATCATAAATTTGTTCTTTTATTTCTTTTAAAATTAAATAATTTTAATTCATATAATTATTGATAAAAAATATTAACATATCCGTTAGAAAAAAATATTAAAGTTTATTATTAAATCTTATTATTAATATATTATGTGAATGAATAAAATTAGCATTATTATTAGTTATGTTGTAACAAAATGACATATTAACAGCGAATCAAAATTATTTAATTTTGGAAAAATGAAATATTAAGCCTGTAATTTATGAGGACTAAAATTACAATTTGTGAAATTATAAAAAAAGTGAATTTAGAAAAAAAGGATAAAATATTCATCCTTAGAAATTTTGGTTATGGTTAGATTTTAACTTTCATTCAACTAGCAAAAAATTAATTGTATATGATTATCTTTAAGTAGTTATTATAAAAAAAAGTTAATCAATTTATGAAGCATGATAATATATACATATATAATTGAATATAAGTATGGAAGTTATATTATAAATATGCTTCAATAGAATTCTTATATTTTTATTCATGCTCTTGTATTTTGTGATGTTATAGACAGTTTTATACATCCATTACCCTAAATTTTATTAAACTCTTGCTATAAAGTTTACATCACATTCACAAGCATCAAAATTAACCTAATGATCTCTTCTGCTGAAAACTCCATCTTTCACTCCTAGCCTTTGAGATTACATTATTACTAACTAAGTAGCCTGCTGCTTCCATTACACTCAAATTTTCAAGAACAATGAATGGAGGTTTACCAGGGAAAGATAATTGCAAGAGTTTCCAATACCACAGCAAAAGGGAGAGCAAAACCAAGATCCCTACCAAAATCAACAAAGGAAATGGAGAAAGATTGAATCATAATTTATTGTACAACCACAGTTGCTTTCACTATACTTCAGGGGAAGACATAGGCTCCTTTAGTATACTGATCATAATGTTGACGATTACTCATGAAGTTTGCTAGTCCTGGATTACCTGCAAACCCTTTATACCTATTCCACCAAGTCATGTAACTGCTTTCCTTCAAGAAAATCTCTGGCGAAACTTCATACTTTTTGAGTGATCCATATACATAGTCCTCAAATTCAAGCAACTTCCCTTTAGCCTCTTCCTTCTCTTTGACATTCTCCAACTGTTGACACAAAAGGAGAGCCTCTTCAACCCTTGCCCAAAAGCAAGAATCAATGGTTAGAACCAATTCCACATTCCTTCTCTTTGTGCTGTTTGAATCACCTTTATCTTTCTTATCTTCTTCCAGCCATTTCTCCAACACTACGTAATGTCTGGATCTTCCTTCAGCCACATAGTTACGAAGACCATTTGCATAGTATTCAGCAATGTCTAGGGGCTCAACCATTCTCCTGCAGTTAGTTCCAGCAAAAAGCCAGCCAGTACGAAAAGCTGCAGCCTCTGTCTGAGGTTTCATCTCTGCCTCTTCAACCATGTCACTCCAGTAGTTTCTGAGGTTTTTCTGCCACTGAACAGCATCTTGGTCAGTTGTTGAGATAGCCCTTTTGAAGCTGTCATAGTAACCAATACCTTGACCTTTAGAATGCTTCTTGTACCATTCAAGTTTCGCCATGTCTATCTTCATCACATTCAATTTCTTGGATGGATCAAATTTCACCTTCTTCTGGTACATGAATTTATTCTCCAGTCTTTCCAATTTTGTTGCCAAAGCCTCTATATCAATGTTCTGATGTTGTAGCTGCTGTAAGATCAATTGAGATAAGATATTACGAAAAAGTTTACTTATGAAATTCTAGTCTAGTTACACACAAGACTAATAAGGTTTAGTAAGCATACATATTAAATTTGGAATTTCGAGTCGGTAAATGTGTAATGAAATATTTCATTAAATTTCATCATTTATTACCAAGTTGAAACTCTTAATTTGATAAGAAAACGACACTTATAGTACTGCTTACTAGAAATAGAAAGACATTCAGCTACCTGCATATCTGATGTCAATCCTAGTGCTGCACACAACTGCAAACAGATACTTGCATTCAGTGAAGTAGAATGAGTCAAGTTCAGCCCCCGAGGGGTTAACTCCTTGCAAATTGCTTTACGATAGAGATTTTCCACAAGTTCTCTGTAATCTGTGGCCTCAAGTTCTTGATTTTGATCACTGATTGAGCTCACAAGAAGTTCCAAAGTGGACTCGGGGTTCTCAAAACAAGTAGAACTTGTATCAGAACAAAAGAGAAATGTCCCAAAAGGCATGTAAGCACTTGGGTGAGGTTTCAACTTCTTTGGACGTGAGTCTTTGTTAGAGATAACATGTAGAAAGCAAGAACTCCATGTAGAACTTCGTGATATGGCTTCTTGCAACTTTTTGTCACCAATAAGGGGGGAACCAAAGGTGATGCAAAGAGGACGTTTCTTTCCTGAATCAATGCTATCTAACAGCAAGAAAGTAAAGAGAGAAGCTATTGCTCCTCCATCACCATGTCCAGTAACAATCAATGGAAGGGAGTTATCAATCTGCATTAGTATTACCGTTCTTATTAGGGCTTACATAGGAAGAACAATAAATTCGCAGGAAACTACAGAAACAAAGTGTGTTTGATTTCAACTTTCAAAAATTATTTAGTTTTCAGAAAAAGTAAAGATGACAGAACAGAAATTCATACTAAGTTCATGCCTCACTAAATACAGCTCCACTCCTAAAGACTCACTCGTGAGCTTGGACTACAAATCAGAAGAGGATAGGTTTCACCTTCAGTTTTTTGGTTTTAAAAAAACACTTGTCCCAGAAACAAATTTCAAAACTTCATAGATTTTGGATGAAAATTTGATGATTAGGAAACCAGTTTTTAAAACAAAAAAGTGAGAAGTTGAAGTTGAAGTTGAACTCCACGCATTACTTGAATTATCTTATAACCATGACTTCCCATATAACTGAAGATTGTCAAATTTTGTAATAATTACTCCAAAAGTTCAGTGTATTAGTAAACGATTAAGTAAAATTAAACTCAACTCTACTTATAGTGATCCTATCTGACTCAAACAGAATTGTCGCCGGTGAAGGAGGCTACCTATGATCTCTACCAAAATACCTCTCTAGATTTGTAGCACAAAATTGTTGGTGCAGGTCAAACAAGAAATTTAATATCTTAATCAATCTATTGTATTTCAGATTGCAATTTTTCAAATAGAAACCATAAAATGGAGAAAGGGGAAGGAGGAGATGTACCCTGGACTTCAACTTATCAAGTTTCTCAAGATTGTCAATGAATAGCAAAACTGCAGACCTGTTAACACGGAAATCTGGGATTTTCTTGGTACACAGAAACTCAAAGCGGGTGAAGTTATTCTTCTCCTTCAGATAAGAATAAGAAACCGAAACATCTGGAAGATCAAAATCATGCTTGACCTCAAACACCACAACCGTCAAATCCTCCTTCTGATAAACTCTCCAGAACAATCCCTTCCCCACGTAAGAAACCGTATCTTCATCACGTGAGGAGATAGCATCCCACGTTTTTCGAAGAAGAACAGAGCTTGTGACAAAGGGTGCTTGCACAATTCCACTGCTAAATCTGCAATCACAACAAGTACACAATACAAAGTCAATCAAACACAAACAAACATGTAAGTTAGTTTATATATACAAGATTCAATTCAAGTGTTTCAAGTTTATGAATTTTGAGACAGAAACCAAAACCCAACAAGCAGAAGTGATTTTAGGAAGAGTTAAGTTGTGACATACGATTGAGTAAGGTTCATGGTGATTGTGTGAGTGAGAAAATTGAAACAAGGTATGAGGGGTGTAGATAATATGATTGAGTTGAAGATGAAAGAAGATTGTGAAATTTAAAAGGGAGTGGGAAACTGTGTGGAAAAGAATCGGAAAGAGTGGAATCCATTGGCAAGAAAAGAATTATAGTTTAACAGGTCAATGAAGCGCGTCAACCTTAGTTTATACACAATTAATCCGAGAAAGATGCTGCAGGACAATGTCATGTGTTTCCATTCTATTGTTTTAACTTTTTAATCTTATTTTATTTTATTTTAACTCCCTACCTTCAAGATATGGATTCATGTATACAAATAAATCCTAAATAAAATGTTCACATTCAATACTAATTATACATCTTGTTATATATTATCATAATCAATTTATTTTAATTAAAAAATAATGCATAATAACAAAAAATACATCAATGATAACTCAACAGATATGAAGAAATTTATTGAATAATATAATAAATATAATTGTTTTTTTTTTAACTTCATCAATGGAAGATCCAAAACCTTACAAATACAGGTAAAAGTTAAAGAGAGTACATGTTGGATTTTTTTCACTTATTAATTATTATAAACCCTTACTGAAAATATTCTACAAATAAACCTTTATTTATACTCAAACTTGACTATTTAGAAAGTTCACTAGCTAGAAAATTCAAAATTTATTATTATTTTCTTAGGATCAACAAAATTTATTGCATTTCTTGAATTTTAGTAAAAACCTTTAAAAACATATAAAGAGAAGGGAGAAATTGCATGTTAGTTATTGAGAGTATAATTATGGAAGGTTTAAGATTAGGTAATAATTATTTTTCGTACACACTCTTTCAAATATTATTTATTATTAGATAAAATTTATTAAAAATTATGATTTAATGAATCTCTTTTTCAATTTTATAATTTTAATAAATTTTAGACTTAAATATATTTTATTCTTCGTACTAGGTTTTATTTTTGTCTCTAATAAAAATAAATTTTTTATTTTGATTCCGGTCCCAAAGAGTTATTCAAATAACATTTTTACTATTTAGAACATTGTCTAAACAAGTTTAGGAACCAAAACAAAGTACAAAACAAATATTAGGATGAAAAGAAATTTAAAAACACATTACGAACAAAAACTAAAAATCAATAATTTATTAAACATATTTAATTCTAGATTTTAACTAATAATATTAAACTTTAAGCCAAAGAAAGATTGATAATTAAAGAAATTTTAACTATAATCCTACTTTTACTTTCTCTTCAACTTCATTTTAAGTTAAAATTTCTTATCATATTATCATAAGCCGTCACTTTCTTCTTCTTATTCTTTTCTATTTGTCTCTTATTTAGATGGGTGTACATTAATCAATACTCTAATTTAAAATTAAAATAAAATAACTAGAAAATTATATGCAAAGTCAAACTTATTAGGTGGGAACTAAGTTTAGATGAAAACACAATCAATGCACTTTTTTAAATTTCTTCTAACACAGCCTTTATTATATTAATTTGATTTTATGATTGCTGTTCATTTCTTTTTACCTTGTTGGGTGGTGTTGATTAAATGAAACAATGAGCATAGATTCATAATAACTTAATAAGCATAGAAAATTATGAAAAAATTTAAGTAGTTTTAAATGTTACTTTTTAATAATTAATTTTGATGTGCTTGATACATTAATGAAACATCAACAAATTTTATTTTATTTTTTTATACTTAAAGATGTGAGCATTGATCTACTCCAAACATTATAATTTGTGTGTGGAATCCAACAATGATCAAATTAGAGTAGTAGCTAGATTTTCTCTAGAATAAAAATAATAATATAAATTATGAATATTCAAATATTAATTACTTTGGAATTCATATTGCAAGAAAAATAAGAAAAAAATTATGACAATAAAAGAAACTAAATATAAAATAAAGATCTCTAATATCATATTGAATGATATCATAGTTGAAGAGAGAAAGAATAAAGAAGAAAAAAGAAAAAGAAATAGTAAGTCTACTATATTATTATATCTCTCTAAGAGGGAAAAGAGTACTTGTAACTAAGTAAACATAACTAATTATAACAAAACTAACTAATGGATTAAAATGTCAAAACATCTAATAGAAAGACTATTAGAGAAAATAAATAGTAGGTAGACTTCATTGCAAATCACTAAAATTAAGAATCTTCTTATTCATAAATTATTTACAAACTTTAATATGAAAATATATAATGTTATACAGGGTCTTTATGTGAATTTTTCACATATAAGAGGAAAAGATTATTAAAAAGAATAATTGTTGTATAAACTAAAATTAACCAAACATGAATTAAAAGTAATCTTTCAAAAAAATTAATATAATTTTTTCTACAAATTAATTTATACACAACTTAATTTTAGCATTTTTTTTTGTTATTTCCTTAAGCATGTTTTCAAAATATATCCAAAAAGATCTAAATTAAGATAGGTACGTGCAAATCTTCATTGATGAGTGACCCATTTGCTTTATATTAATATTGGGCCTAGTCAAACTTTTGTAAACTCTTTCTTATTTGGGCCATTTTATAATTTTGACCCATTTTAGTCGAGAACGTTCAAAACCAAAATTCAAAACGTTGATAGCAGACGAAAAGAAGACGTATTGCATTTTCTCTTTATCAATATTTTATAAATTCACTCAAAAAAATATTTAAAAAATCGTCAATGCTTTTATAGACTTTTGAAAAACAAACAAATTAGACTTTTAAATTAATTGTTTATTTTAACAATTTTATTTTATAGCGTCATTTTTTTAACTGAAGTAATCTAAACAGATAATTTAAAAATATTTTTGAATTGAGTTTTTTTTAAATACTTAAATTTATATTTTGTCGATATATATTTTTACCTCACCGGATAAATACCACATTTTATAAGCAACCTTGACTCAATCTTCTCTTCAGGAAAAAAAACCTTGAAATTTTTTCTTTAAATAAACAACCGTTGCTTCCAAGGTAACTTGCATATATTGTGTTTGTTTCAATGCCTCAACCAAGAAGAAGGTTACCATTCGTAGCTCAAGTTACTAGTGCCATTGAAATCTAGTGCTTTAACTTAAAGGCATTATTGTGATATGCTTTTTTCAATGCAATTCAATCAAAGCATTCTGAGAATGGTAGATAGGTATGATTAAATATTGGCGACCCCATGGCTGAAACCATGCCAACAAAAGGACAAGTAAAGGATGTCTCACCCACCTCATAACATCTCAAAAAGATGTGCCCAAAAAGGAATCAAAATCTTCCAGAGGGTCATCTTCATATTAATTATATAGTTCTCAGATTTGTATTGAATATATCATAGAAAGAAATTATAATTCTCAATTCGGTACACCAAAATACTTCCTTATATTAATCATATGATATATCATGGACCACATTGATCCTATAGACAACACAAAATAGTGTTGAACCAGTGGATCAACATGATTACTTGTATAATTTATGATGATCATCACTCGGTTATTAAGTACACTACCAACTTGATCAAACCACATACTCATGCATTCAAACTTGATAACTTGAAGAAAAAGAAAAACTTAGGTGCTACTTGATAGATAGGGTTCTATGGGCACTTGTATTTGTTGCCATGAGTCAACATATCAGTGTAGCATTTGCCACACTTTTCCCTGTTGCCATAAGTTCCAGGAGGAACACATTTGCAACGGTAACAACAGGTCATGCATGCCCTCAAGCACAGTTTCTTCCTTGAGTGCAATTGGCACCTAATATCACACAGTGGAATGCAATCTGAAAAAAACAATTGCACAAAGAAAAGCCTTCAGTAATTAATTCAGTATAACTCACTTCACATTTAAAAAGAATGTCACATTAATAATTAGTACTGTTTAACATTAGAACAAAGGTTCTCTCACATGCATCATAGATGCGAGTTTGGCTCAAAGACAAAAGAAAAGGACTTCCAAGTGAAAAACAAGAAGTAAAATATTAGATGTGATAAAATATTCATTCAGTTTCTCTGATATTTTTAAAAGTGACTTGCTTCAGATCAGGCTTTTCATTGACCATAAACAAATTTGATAAATATTTCTAACTAATATATAGTTATAAAAAAAGGTAACTTGTTTATATTCTTACACATACTTTTAACCAATTTTAATCCATGTCATTTGAAAGTACAATGACCAAAATAAATTAAAAAAAGTGACTAAACCATATCAGTTAATTACAATAGACACTGAATGGTAACCACTTACCTTTTGGTGATTTCACTACTGGAGATGGCGGAGGAGGAGGGTACACCACTGGGGATGTTGGTGGCTTCACTTGTGGAGGTGTTGGTGCTGGTGTTGGTGGCTTCACTTGTGGGGGTGTTGGAGCTGGTGGCTTCACTTGTGGGGGTGTTGGAGCTGGTGGCTTCACTGTTGGGGACTGAGGAGGGGGTACCTTAACAGGGGGGGTAGTTGGACTTGGTGTGGTCACAGGCCCAGGAGGGTAAGATGGTGATCTAACAGGAGCGGTAAGAGTTGGTGCCTTCACTGGTGGCGCAGGAACTTCAAGATTTTCATAGTTCACCTATACCAAATGCCATATTCAAGTTTTTCAACGACAAAATTCATGTATATATGCTAATGTCTACACACTAATGCACTCACCTTAAAAGTTCTGTGTGACACAAAAATTAAGTGTATATTTGAATAAAGGTTTGTAACTTTAAGTTTGACCAAAAATCATGTTTGCATATTAAGTTTCCAAAAACAACTCAAGATTTGCTTTTAGAAAACTAGTTTTAAGATAAAATTGTAATGTAGACAAATATTATTGAAAGTAATGGTGTCTCGGAACTCTATTTACTCTTTAAACTGAGTTTAGTGTGTTTGAATTCTGTTGAGATCAACTGAACTTGGATCTTACTCTTTTTTTCTTTCTCAGTTTACACATTAAAAATTGAAAAACTTCTGTATCTATGTCAATGCAGAGACTGTCCTTGTTAACAAAGAAGTGAAAGTCATGAGAAATTGCTACATTTTAAACTATTTCTCCATCTTTCTCATTGATCTTTACAAATTGTTTTCTTGCATAAAGCATTTTGCTATTGAGCATTTTTGGTGGTACCTATATAGACAGAACTAGAAAGCACATTGCGTTGTCAACTCAATCTTTTAGAAAGGATAAAAAACACGTCAACAAATTTGTCAAAATCTGAACTTTATAATAAGGTAGCTAGATTAGACTCTCTTAATGTAAGGTAATGAACAAGTCATTACTAATAACGACAAAAACAATTTTAAAAAGAAAACCTTTTTAAAATAAGGATATCTAGATATCAAAGAGGAACCAAACAAAACTAAAAGGAAAACTCTGTAGGAGTGAACATACAACTATCTTGAGATCTTCTTCATGAGAAAAAACCTGCACAAGAACATGAAGGTCAGTTGTTTATGTTGAAGCAAAACACTTGAAGAAAGAAACAAACAATTCAAATAGCGCACTTTCTTGATGTGAAAATGATGTGTGAGTTGAAAGAAAAATGGAAGAGTGTAAGAGTGTACCTTTGTGGTAACAACAAGAAAGATGGCTAGAAGAAGAATGGAATTGGAAGCCATTTCTTAAGCAGAGACCAGAAATGTGGGAAGAAGAGTGTAGAGCGTGTTGGACAGTGTTCAGAAAAGAACTGGTTCTTGTTGTATTATATAGAGGTCAAGAGAAAAAAGTAAGGCACGATAGCAGAAAAACACGTTTTAGGTCTGAGGACTGTTGTAAATACAATTTTTTAATACATATTTTTCTAGATTCAAATATTTGTCTAAAAAATTGAACAAGTTTTAACATGTATGATGTACAAGTGAACAAATCCATATATTTATTATTTTAAGATTTTAGATTCAACAATGGTATGTTATGTTTTCTAGTACTGTTAGTGATGAAAATTTCACAATTTGTTTCTGTCATGAATTTCTAAGCAAACTTTTCCAAACAAAATATCAATGAAATAGAACATGAAAAGCAACTATATGAATAATTTGAGTAAAAAGCAAAGAAAATTTGTTAAAAAAAAATTCTTTAGGTTATATGATAGGGTGGGAGAATTAATACCTAGCTGTCACCAAATTATACTGACTGAAACAGCTTCACCCACGTGCCTCTAACATTGTGTCTGTGCAAGTAGTATTATCTTAATGCAGAGTTCTAATGAGAGTGTGTGTTGCCACTAATCAATGTAGATGTATTTGAGAATTTGACTCAAATCTTGGTTATGACATAAGTTCTGACGAAATCTTGGTTTGACAAACTCACTGGTCAAACTAATGCAATTGTTTTGAATTTGGTCTGAGATTTTAATTTCTCAGGCTATCAAAAAAGCTTAAAGATGTTCATCACCCACTTCAATCTGGTTTAGTTCTTTACAAAAGTTTATGTTGAACATTTAAGTTGAACTTTTATGATGAAAATTATGTTGAACATTTAAGTTTGATAAAAAAAGCATCATAAAAGTTTAATGATTATGTACCCTGTTATTTATAAAAGTGAGTAACTTTATTATACATGAGTAGTTTATAAATGATTGGAGTTGTAAAATTTCATGTTTAATCTATATGAAAATTTGTGGAATAAATAATCTTTACAATATTAAAGGTGAGATCGTTATATTTTTTTTATCCATAAAAGTTAAATTTATGTTCAAACAATTTACTATTACTCACATATGTTTTAATTAACTAATTAAGTTGGCTCTCTTATGGAAAGTGAAAAAATAAATAAATAAATTGAAAATTTGTAATTTGATTGGATTAATGGAATAGAATAAATTTTTTATACATAGAACATTAGAAAATAATTTTACATAAAAAATAAATTTTAAAAATATAAATTAGAGTTAAAACAAATTTTAAATTAAAATAACAATTATTATGAAATTTAATAAATAAAATGTAATATGTTAAAATAAATTAATTTATAAAATATCAATTTTTAAATTATTTTAATTTATTTTATTTTAATATTTTTATTTTATTAAAATAAAAATATAACTATTAATAATAATTAATTGCATTAAAATTATCACTTATACTAAAATATAATCAATTATGTCTTTTTTTCTCCAATCTTTATTTCGTCTTGAAGAAAAATTTAAATATATAATAGTTTTTATTTTTCACGTTTTAATATTTTATTATTTTTTCAAACTTTATTAGAGAATTGTGTTTTTCTACTCTTAAAAAAAATATAGTCTTAAAGGTATGATTAAGGTATTATTTAATATAAGGAAACATATACTAATAGAAGTATTTATAACTTTTAATTACTAAAATATGTTGAAAATGAAATGATGTTATAAAACTCAAATGTTTTGAATTTGAAAATTTTAGTGAAAAAAAATCAAAACTTGTAATCTAATTTCTAAATCCAATTAAAGATCCAACTTGAGTTAAATTGAATATAATAAAAATAAAGATTTTTATTGAATTACATCATGGGTTTATATAAACACAGTCTAATTTTAAGATACATAGCTAAAAAAATAACTGGTTTTTACAAGAATATTATATAAAATATCAAAATAGATTATCTGATTTAGTCTGACCCAATTTAAAAAGTTAAAAAATTCTACAATTTAATATCATTTATATTTTTAAAAGGGATTATATATTTTTTTTCTAATCTAGTCATTCATGAGTTAATTAATGAGTTAATGACTTATTTTTTTGTTTCATTAAAAATATTTTAAGAATATCAGGGATGTATTTTGATCTAATATTATTTAAAATAATTATATTAAAATATCTTACATATTTATAATATAATATATATATATATAACTGAAATAAAATAAAATAATTTAATATAAAAAAACTGGTCATTTCATTAAACAGTTTCTAGACTGATCAGGTAGATTGGACTTAGTTTTAGTTCCTAATATTATGATTGAAATTTTTATAATAATAATTGAAAATTAACGTTAATGTTAATAAATTGCAATGAATATGTTTTTTTTTCTCATTTATTTTTAATTCCACAAATTGTATAATTTATTTATTTTTTCATTTTTCTTGCTATGTTGTGTTATTTTGTTGTAGTATAGGAAACGAAAGTCCATAAGCTACCTGGTCTGGTGACAGCTCACACTTAAGAAGGTGTGACTGAAAATTAGGGCAGAAAGGCCAAACTACAGTGTTACTCATTATTTTATCCTTTCTTTCTCATCCTATTTTTAGTCAACTTTATAAAGAGGATAACAGCTATATACATCGTGTTTGGGTTCATGTTTCACAATTTTTTTTACATAAAACTGAAAAATATAATTAAATAAAAAAACTAAAATATATTTATAAATTTAACAAGTTTTTTATTTTTATTTTATAGAAAAATTATCCTTATCGAATTTGACATTATTATTTTTTTAATTCTTATGAAAATATATTTTACTTTTTTTGTGAAATATTGTCTTTTAATTTTCATTTCTTTCTAATTTTAAAATCATTTTAGTTTATTTATTTCGACATAAATTAATAACATTTATATTACACATCTTTATTTACGTGTTTCTTTAAATATTTATCTTCCTACATGATTGGATAAGTGTAACTCGATATAGATTGTTATCTTTAATCATTGTTACAAAATTATTTATGTTTTATAAGTTATTTTTAAATTTTGATACAGAGCGCATGTATATGATGTGAAAACTGTATCAAATATTATTGGTTTATTTTATTTAAATGGATTTTATATTTATAATTTAAATTTATTATAATGGAATTATGGGTATGTTTTGGATGTTTAATGTTTGAAATTGTATATAATTTGTGAGAATAGACTAATGTTGTGAAATTATAATTGACGTGGATTGAGATTGATGGTGTAATGTGGGCATAATGCTCACCAAAGAGGTCACATTATGTGTCGTGGAGTCATTGAATTTGTGATGTATGTAAATAGGTTATTCTAATTCTATTGTTTACCAAACTCACATAGAAAAATGTATGAAGTGGTGAAAGTCGATGGAGGTGACTTAGTTTATAGTTTGAAATAGAACTGGGTCTTATAATTCATATACATTTATTTTGTCACATGAACAAATAGTGTTTCGAAAAGGATGATAGTGTAATAAGTACAAAATCTTGAAGTCTGAATTCAACACACTATGTCTTTCTGAATTTATTCAATGTTTATGTGATGGGTTAGATAAGATGTGAATGTGATGTCTGTAGCATGAGAAAGTATGATTAACTATGGAATGTGAGGTGTGATTTGTGTAAGTTTTGGCATAAGGTGGATAGATACTTGAATAGGTCTCTTTGGATGAGCATGTGTTTGGTGTGAATGTTATAAGTGTTTATAAAATATGTGGTTTGAAGGAATAAATTTTTATTATTTTCTTTGTTATGTAAGTTTTTGAATTACTAAATTATCTTTTATTTTGTGCTGTGAAATGACACTAATGATCATTCTCTTACATGAGAGCAAATGATGTGATAAGTGTAAATACTTTATAGAAACGAGTTAATGCAAAAGAAAAATATTTTATATTATATTTTAATTAATTTTTTAGTGACTTCTTAGCATGTTAAGAATATATATATATATATATATATATATATATATATTATATAGAGAAAGAGAAAGATGGAGTGAGTGCGAAAGTGTATTACTAGTTCGATACTAAGTTGTATTTTTTAATCATCCATTTCACATTAAGTTGTAAATTTTATAATCAAATTATATTTTTTGTTTTATATAATCTAGAACTGAATCATATTTATTTGAAGACTAATTTGTTGTTGGTTTAGATCAAATTAATTATTTGTAAAAGAACATTGGTTTTCTTTTGTACAAATTTGGATTTTAAGTAAAATATAAATATGTAAATGTATTTTAAGGATAACTAAATAAACATATTTTTAAAACTTAATTTGAAACATCCAACATCATGGATCGTACATCATATCCTATAATTTATTGTCCATTATCGAATCAATAAACTCCCCAGTTTGACCATGTTATATAATTTATAAGAAATTCATTACACAAATGATGTTCTTTAATTTAAAAAACATTGAATGTTTTCCATTCAAACAATTCACATAATAACACCTCGTCATTAGTTCATTGTCATTACTAAGAACATGATGTTGTGTAAACTATATAAATTCTTCCACACTTGTCTCGTAATCATCACTTATACATGTTGAATTAATCCAATTTTAATTCATATCTACATTTCGTGCGTGCATCACTAGAATTATGTTTTGTATGATGATTGTAAATCTTACTTTCTTTTTATTAAAGGTATGCCCATATCCTATTCATGAAGATTCACTTTTTTATAGTTTAATAGTACATGAATTTTAGTCTCTATATCCTATATTGTACGAAATCTCTAACAATATGTCACATTGGTCTTCAAGTGACATAAAAATGAAAGTGGAGAATGAAATCTTCACAATCAAATATGCACAAGATAAAAAAATGCAATGAATCAGAATTAAGTAAAATATACGGAATATAGATTATAACTTAGGTATTAATCAACTATTAAAAGGTGATTAATCTTCACATATTGTCCAACCAAACAATATCAAATTCAATACAATTATTGTCGGTACAACCTCCGCAGGATATTTTTAAAACTGGATAAGTACTATACAAAACTTTGTATTAAATCTCAAATGAAAAATTAAAGATTTCTCAATGCATACAAATCTAACAAAATTTTAGCAGCATAACTCTTGGAACTTGAACTTTCCAATTTATAACAATATAATTTGTAGGGTTTAAACACCCTTAAACCTAACACCAACACATTCAACATACAATTTTTAAGATACCCAACTAAATAAATTACTAAATCTATCCTAAATTAATAAATATAACTTATGATAATTTAAATTCTAAAGCATAAATTATAATATATACATATATATTAACATAAATACTAAATAATATTTAAAATAAAAAACATAAACAAAATTTACTAACCTCGGTCAACGAAACTGAAACGCGAGTGGCAGAGAAAATGAGAATGCAAGTGCTGACAACAACAATGACAATAACGACAACATTAAAAGAACACAATGCAACAGTGTCATGACACAATGCAAAACAGTGAGACGTGGAAATGATTTTGCAACGATGATGAAACTCAACAACAATGCAACTATTGGAGATGGTGTAAAGAAGAGAAGAGAGAAAACATGAAAAGAAGAAGAGACAAATAGGCAGGGGAAGAAGAAATAAAGGAAACAACAATGATTTTTGTAAGGATTGTTGTCATTTGAAATTTTTTTCAATATTGATGAGTCACTAGGGAAGTTGTCTTCATTTTATTATTGTTCAACTTTGATGAAAATCTTTAACCAATCATTATCTAAAATTTTCATTTATTTACAAAAACGACAATTGAACTATAAGTTATATTGCTTAAACATTGTGAACCATGAGTGACATACTTCTAGACAAAAGAAAATCATTTTGACATCTTTCTTGTTCAATCTATCACTCGAGTAACGTATTTATCACTTGAGTGACTAAGGTAATTAGTACACTTAATACATATCACTCAACCCTTGCATGAGCAACCATGCATCACTCAACAATCACCATCTCACTTGAATTGAAGTAAATATTTTTTATCTAAAATCTCTTTATCATCTCTCATTCAATTACTTTTATTTGTTAAAGAAAATATATAGAGAAAAAAACTATAAAAATGATAGATTTTAAAATAATCTAAGAAATAAAAATTGTAGTTTTTAGTGTAAACAGTTATATTTTATTTATTTTAAAATTCATTAATAAAGTATTACTATATGTTAAATGGATTAACAATGGAAATATTTTGTTTTATTTTTTCTAATAAACTAATATTTGAGTTATGAAAGTATACCTATCATTATAACATTCAAATTAAGAAAACTTATAATGTAATTTATCAATTATTTTAATTAAAATGTCACATTATCTAAGTAATAAAATTAATGCATACAAGTTTTTTTTTATTCATAAAAATTGAATACGATAATGAAAAAACTGTAACAACATACCCACTATTTTGGATCTCTTTGATAAATCCCTTTCGGTAAGGGGTTGAAATTTTATGTCACACAAATACTATTATTTTTATTTGAACAAAATATAGAAAAAAATTAAAAATTAAAAATATAAACTAAAAAAATCAATGGTGCGAAACGAAATTACACATACTGTGATTATAAAATGTTTCTAATATTGTCATGTATTAGAAACTAAATGATAAGAGATAGTTAAACTTGATATTTTAAGAGTTTTCATTGAATTTTATTAATTTTGAAAACTAACATTTTGTGAAATTTATTCTAACTCCAGAAAGCTTTGAAATTAAAATTCAACCCACCCAACTTTTTTTATTTAAAAAATAGCTGCATTACAGAGATTGCAATCATCATAAAGACGAAGAAAACAACGCAATGGTTATCGGTAATCGTGCTCTATTTTTCAGATTGCGTTATATCCGTCGATGTGTCAGCGTCAGAATAAAATATGTAAATAAAATTAAAAAGTTAGTAATCCTTAATCATAATTTCATATAATAATCTTGCATAGTGCGAAACAGCTGGAAATTATATTAGGTGTGATTTTTTTACGAAGGTACTTATTTTATTATTAAAAATTATAAATTTATTTATATACTGTTCGATGATGACGATAGTCTATAGAAAATGTTATTATAAGGCCAACGTATTTAAATTAAAATTGTTTCATACCTTTTCCTATTAATTAGGATTTTATCTCTGCTTCTTTAATTTTTTTAAAACTAGGAAATGTTGTTTCACTTTAATCTATATATATATATATATACGAAAATAAAATATAATTATATCTAATAGTAAAAGTGTTGAAAATTTTCGAGAAAAGATAACATCACTTTCAATATAAAATTTTAAACCTCAATTATTATGAGTCTTTATTTTTCTTTTATACATCTCAACTTTATTATTTCTATTCGATATAAAACTTTATGTCCACTCTCACACTTAAATACTCAACAGAAACAACATTTCCTAGTTTTAAAAAAATTAAAAAATCAGATATTCAATTAAATTTTTATAGACATTAAAATTGTTCGTTAGTCAAATTATATAGGTAAAAAAATGTATTTAAGCCTAGATAAAATTATTTTAAGTTACATTTTTTTTGTTTATACTGTTTAAAAAACCATTTTTAGAATTAAATTTTACAAAATATGATGTTATGTATATTATTGTTACTATTATTATTTATTTAAATTCATAATTATCAGCAAAAAATTTAAGAAAAATAGTTATAAAATATATTATAATTATACTTTAAATTCTTCACGTGTGATAAAAAAAGTTTCGTAGTTTTCTAGTTTGATAATTTTTCAAGTATACTAAATTTAAAAAAAATTTAAAAGACTCTCATGATTGATTATATTCCGAAAGACATTAATTTTTTTATTTATTCTAATTTATGAATTTTTTATACCATGAGTTGATGTGTGTGAGTGGAACAAGAATTTCGATACGACTAGTTTTTCAATAATTAATAAAAAACAAGAGTTAATTGTTAATTCTTATTTTTTATTAGTTTTTTTACCATAGATATTAAGTATTTTTTATATGAAAAATATGAAGTGCTGGGTAATATAAGTATTATAAATTTTAGACGTTATATTTTTAATTAAAACTATTATAATATTGTTTAAATAAATAATAATCAAAATACAGTATATCAATTCAATTAAATAATAAGAGAATGATTATTTTATTTTAATTCTGTCCATGCTATTATTACGGATAAGTTGGAAACTTGAAGTAAAAGACACGTATCTTCACACATTTCTCTTTTATTATCAATGCCAACTTTTTCAGTTAAAAATATTACTTTTTCATCCTTTTTAAAAAAATATTAATTCACTTAAATTTATAATATAATATTTAATTTTGTGTGTGTATATATATATATATATAAGGGTCTTGGAAATAAGAAAATATTTATTTATAATTATTTAAGTTATAAAAAATTGTAGTGAAAAAAAAATGTATGAAGTATGAATCTTATAAGGTGAAATTTGCAAAATGATTTTAAAAATAATATGATATAGTGAAGCTCATTCAAAAAGTTTTTGAGATTCTAATTTTTTTTATAAGTTTTAAGTTTCAAGGATTTGTTTAAAATAGTTTAAAAAATTAGATTATTTTATGAATTAATTATTATAAACAAAATTAGCATTTTGTTTAGGAAAAATTATTGAAAAGTGACTTAAAAAAAGATTATTGACTTCATTAAAATGTGAACAAATTAGTTTGCATATAAGAAAAAAGTGTGAGAAACTATAACAAAAGAAATTAAAAATAATGTAAACTACAATTTTTCATGAAAGAGTTTATTTTTAAAAAAGAAAAAATTGTTTTGAATCTTCGGCAAAAATTATGACATTACCTTTATATTTATTTTGTATCTTTAAAAAGTATTTAAATTTTTAAATAAAATATTTCATTTCAAATAATCAGATAATAAAAAAATAATAATTATACGCAACTGAAAATTATCTTATATTTTGTTTAGTAACCTTTAAGGCCACTCTTTTTTTCAATCACCATTTATTTGTACCACAAGTTCTATTATGAAAGCAATTCGAATTAAGAAATTTAAGAAAAAAAAAGTTCATTAAAATTGAAAAAAAAAAATTCCAAGTCATGAACAAGAAACTACCCTACTGATTTTTAAAATTGATTCGATGATTATGAAGGCATGAATTTTAAATTTCAAAGTTTAATTAAAATTAATCTGAAATGAATAAAATAATACTCTTATAACATATTGAAAATAATAACATATTAAATATAAAAATAAATTTATCAATAATTAAAAGTTTTTCATAAAAAATAATGTTCAAAACTTTATATCTGATTATGTTTTTAAAAAAAATTATATATTGTTATTGTTATTTTATTAATATTAGAATTACGGATTATAATTATCGAAATTTGTTTTTTTATAATTAATTTTTTATATTTCATAAAATAAGTGTTACACTGATAAGTAAACTTTAAAATTATGTTATTTTATTATTTTCTTAAAAAAAATCAAGTTGATAGTTGAAATGTTAATTTTATCGGCTTTATCGATTTTCAACTATTTTTTTTAATTTAATCTAAGTCATAATACATTTACTCTTTTTCTATTATTTTAGATCTTTTTCGGTCTGATTTTCCTTAAATCGACTAATCTGGTTTAGTTTTCAATATTATAATTTTTATCCAATGATAAATACTTATTAAAAAGGTAAATAATAATTATAAAGTTTAGAATTTATATTTATGTTAACTTGAGTTTTTAAATTGAGAAATATTTTTATTTTTGAAGGAGAAAAGACTTGAAAGAAAATGTAAATTTGATTAATTTTGAAGAAATAGGTAAATGAAATAGAAGCGAAACACATGTATCTATCAGTAGATATGGTGGTTGTGAAACATGTTACTTAATCTCGTAGACTAAGCAAACGTTGGAAGTAGGGCATGTGACATCATGTGCACTGTCCATCAACTTCTCCATGGGAATGGTCGACATCGACATGCTTTTGCAGTCAAATTTAATTTAGGGTTCATATTTCCATCTTTCTTCTATCATACATTTTCAACTACATCTCACCTCTAGATTTATTTACTGCAACTACTTTAAATAAAATAACTATATATATAATACATAAGATCCAATAATATGTAATTAGTTTTTATTTATTTCTTCAGCAAGTCAATTTACATGGAATTAACAATGCTTTCTTCAAATACTACTTATATCCAATCTTATGGAACTTTATTTTTTTTTCTATCAGGTTATATTAGTGTGCAACAAAAATTTGATCAACCATATTCATGAAAAAAATATTTAATAAATAATATAAAAATTAGTCATAAATTAAAAACTAATATAAAGACTAATTGAATTAAAAACTAATATAAAATCTAATTTAATAGATAATTAATTCTTTGATTGTTAATGTTAAAAACAAATTTAAATACTAATTTAAAAATTAATTTAATCACACCATTATATAAAAACTGATTTCATAATTTTTTTAAAATTAATAACTAAAATGAATATAATTTTTATTATAATAAAAATTATTTTAAATATTAATAATTTTTAGTTTATAAAATAATTTTTAATTCAATTATTATAATGATTAATTTTTTTAAAATTAATTTATATGTAATGAAATTTTTGTAGTGATAGATAAAAGAAATTTACTCTTGTTTAATAAAAATATCATGTATGATACGTATTAATTATTTTAATAATTGTTTTAAATGTAAAGATGATTTTTAATAGGTTTACTCTACAAATTTTAAATTGGAAGTGCTTATCTATTAAGCTACAATAGAAATAAATATTAAGTTTGTCATTATTAGTATAGTTTTATCTAATGAAAAAAAAATTAATATAAACATTATAAATCTACGTTAACAGTATAAGTTATCAACAGCATATAACTAGCTATTTTTAAAGTAATCGAATTATGCTATTATTAATTTTGAACTATTAATACTTTGACGTATTTTTATTTAATATAATGATAAGTACTCCTGCTTATTCATAAATTTTGTTGATAGTTAATACTAGTAAATTTACAGTTTTTTTTCAACTTTATTGCTTTTATTAACACAAAAATCCACTTAAAAAATTTACATTTAAATAAATTTAAATTCTTAATATATAATTGATTGAATTAAATATTTTGATTTAAATTTCTACATTAAGTGTATTAATTTTACTAATCCCTTATTCGTTAGATTAAAACACATATCACATTATTTGGGATATTAATATGTGTATTGATATCATACGTTACATAAAAATAGATTAAAGATAAAAAAAAAACTTAAAATCAATACCATGATAAAAAATGAAATGTAAATAAATATTCTTTCCTATATTTAAACTAATATTTTATAATTTATTTGAATACTTAAAATGCACTCTTATATTAAAAATCTCAAACATATTTAATTATAAGTTGTTAGTTCTTAGGAAGAATATACTATTTTTAATTATAGAATTATGTTTAGCACCATTATGATGAGGTGATGTTTATAGTTGTTAGCATATATGAGCAAAACAAAAAGAAGTAGATTATGATTATTAATTAAATTGTTTTCCAAACTCCAATGGGCAATTTTTGTTTTTCTTTTTGTGAAAGAGTGGTTGGCATGTGACCATAGGATTCCCAAGGTTATGATGAAAAATTATTATTATTATTATTATTATTAATAATAATAATAATAATAATAATAATAATAATAATAATAATAATAAGAGTGAAGTGCATGTATATTGAATAACATAACACATGTGCACAAAATGAAGGTATTTATTTTATGTTGTTTTTTTAGTAAGTGATTGTTTAAAGACCCATTGCCAACCTAGCACATTAGCAAGATCATTCCATGATGGGACATCACAACCACATTACCAAATCTTCACTTTCAATTGTTTGGGCCATACTCCCCTTCACCATCTACTCATCATCATAACACTTTTTAAATAATAATAATTAAAAAAATATTCTTAATTGGTCAATGATGTAAAGAAAATCATAATCTATTCAAGTTTTTACATCAAGTAAATACAATAAATTCACTTCTAATAAGGTATTAAAATTGTATTAATAAAATCATCAAATAAAATTTGTTAAAATTATTGTATTATTTAATATTATACTTTTTAATTCATAAATATTCAATCTTACATTTTATATGTTCATTTCTCATCATAATAAAATGTATTGAAAATTTTATATTAATTAAAAATATAATCAAGTATGATGATGAAGGTGTCATGTAATGTTATAGATGTAGAATGGTACCATGATCCAAAGCAAGTATGAAGACAAATTTTATTTCATAAAAAAGTTTGGTGACATCACTTAAAAGAAAGTTGACCCCAATTGTTAGACAAGTCAACAATCTTAGGGCCCATATTTTGAACACAATTTGGTATTTATCAAAGCCAATTCATTGCAAATACTGTTATTTTAACTCAATGTTATAGAATCACTTTTCTGTGATGTTTTTAACTCAATTTTATTTCTCAATATATATATATTAATTATTAAAACCCATAAATTTAAAAATTCAACTATTTAAAATATAAAACTTTCCATATAAAATACATAAAACAACTTCTAAATTTTACTGCTATGCTTATCTTAAATATACAGAGTCATTTGCATACATAAAATATGATAATAATTATAGTTAAAAAGCACGAGTTTAGAATAAACTAAAAGAAATAAATTAACATATAAAATCTTATTATATTAAATGTGTAAAGTTATTAATACATAAATTAATCATATTTTTTTATCTAATTAAAGATTACAAATTATTTTCTTATCTTATTAAAGACATAAAAAATCAACAATAAAAATTTAATATTTTAACGATTTCTAAAATATGGTTTTTAATACTTTTCTTGTAGAGTAACACTAAACCTATAACTTTAGATCATCAAAATTATAATTTTGATTTCAAGTGGTAACTGCGTAAGATTATGATAGTTCTCTATACATTTATTCTATAACATGAAATGGAAGAACTTTTCTTGACTTTTTCATTACTTAATACATTTATCTCTATGATTTAGGTTATTTAAATTTGTAAATATTTCATTTCATTCTTGACAACATAATTTAATACTTATATTATACACATGCATAAAGAAATTATTTTAGTGTCTATTATTTAATTATCATTCATTCTTTAAATCTCAACTCATTTCATGATATTTCATTATCTCAATCTTTATGGTACCCTACAAAAAGAGAATATGAAGAAGAGGAGGAAATTACAACCATAAGAACTCTTTGATTATCTCAAAAATCCTAACCTAGCCATGCATTTACTATATTTGGAATCTATTTAAATCTCTAGCCCACATCTCCAAAGTCCAATCTGTTTACTCATCACACCACCTATAATTACTATTATCAACTCTAAACTTCAACTTTACTATCTTCCTCTGTCAAATAACTAAAACTAACCCATACAAATTTGAATTAAAGCTTATAAAACTAATTTAAATTTAACTATCTTTTCTGAAACTATATTATACTTATATTACATGCAAAAACAAGTTCCTATAGTCAAACTCATGTTTATGTTGAAAAAAGAATATTAAAAAATTATTTTTAACTATTAGTATTAAAAAAATCCAACAAGTGAAATAAGAACCACGTAATTTTTTTATTTTAATTAATAAAAGATTTAAATTACTGACATTTATAGAATATTATGTCCCACTTACAGATTTATCACTTGAGCTGGTCTTTACAACACTGCAATTAATGCATTAAATGAAATTAGTTGTTGATACAATTAAATCACAACATAGTTATTACAGTAATGAGTTTTGTACGATCAATCTGTAAGTAAATTTTTAGTGCATTTAAGATACTCCTTACAATACATGCATATCTAAAAAAATTTAAAACATAAAAAAAATATTCAGCCTAAATATTTTCTTTTTAACTTTTTTTCTTAACTCTGTAATAAATTTAATTATCTACTGTCAATATATTTTTTAAAAAAATATTTATCTACGAACTGTGTTTTACTGATTAAGATCGTTAATAGTTTAGTTTATTTATACCTTTGCATGATCAGCATCAGGTAATAAATAACTAATAATGTGATTAGCACTTTGACTAATGTTTCATGAGAAGACAACAGCCACTTGTAATTAACTTTATTTGTCTGATTGTTCTTTTTTTTTCTGTTGCTATCTAATTTCTTCTTATTATTAATTATTAATTACTTTCTTCTGCAAGTATTGATTATTATAAGTTAATCCAGATTAATCCAACAAGGAACATGTGCTTGCCATTGAAGTATGCATATAGAAAAAAAAAATACACAGTATGAGCATGTTATATAAACATTTGACATTTAAAATTGTCTCTCACATTTCAATTTTCATTATTTTCTTGGTGCATTACAACATGTCTATGATACAACTATTAAATTAGAAAATTACAATAAACAAAAATTTACCAATAATTCTAAGACAATAGCTCTTACAAAAGCTATCTATAATGGAATCTTGATATGCTTGTGAGGTAAACAGATAATTTACCTAAAGTCTTAGTCAAAGGCCACCTATCAATAATGCTTCAAAGTTGAAGTTAATAAGTTAATAAAAGAAAATAATGAATAAAAAATAAATATAAATATTGAAAAATGTCTTATCTTCCAATATGTTATACTATTGTATTATATCACATCAAATTATTATAACTAAGAAATACATTAGAGATAAGGATCATCAAATTTTGTTTCTTCATATTCATTTGTTATTAGTAATGACCAATTTACAAAATAATAATGGAGTATCTCAAATACAACCAGGTACAATATACATAAGTTAATTTTAGTTATAAAAATCTCGTAATCTTTTTAACTTTTCTTTTCTAAAAGTTTGTGGATTTGTTTGTCCAACTATGTCCAAAGGCATCTATGATCCTAATCTCACCTCCATATCAATCAATGCAAGGATTTCATCATATGAAACACTCTTCCACTTTTTCAAGAAATAATAATAATGATAACATCAAGGGTTGCAATGCAACAATAATGATAAGGATGAAGAGGAAGGTTAACCAACAACCTTAGTCAGATCAGATCTATACAAATCAAAATGTTTCTTGGAACCTCTAGCCAAGTAAGTGTGAACAGGTGAATTTCTTGAAAAAAAATCCCTCAAACTATTGCTATTACACCAGCACATTTAGTCTAGGAAACTGCAACTTCTTCATCTTCAAAACTAAGATTTAATGTCTGTAGTTTAAAGCCTGAACCTTGTATGGTTTCTACCAGACCAGAGGCCACTCCTGTAGCTTGGACAGTTGTCTGTTTCTTCAACTGAACAATAACACAGAAAGTCATTAATGTCATTGCAGAAAAAGTCATTGGACAATGTTTACGTAGTAAATAGCCATATCCTATATATAAAAAACTTAATGGCAAGGTGTAAGATTTTCTAAGTTTTATACTGATCAGGGATTCAGGAATATAATGTGTTTCAACAATTCAATTATGCAATAACTATTATGAGACATTCTTAAAGATTTCAATTCCATTATCGTGCCAACCTAAACTGTAAGCAAAATAGTTTGAGTCATGTTGGGCAATCATCCAAAATCAGGAGTTTGGAGTTCATCATTTGCAAAGATTAAGCATTTTGGCAACTGGCAATTGTATTGAAGTGATTAAAGCATACCTCTAAAATTGCAAGTCCCTCAGCAAGCTGAACCTTCAAATCAGTAACACCTTCTGTCTCCTATAATGAAAACATGATAACCAAGTGTTAAGGACAAGAAGAAAAATTTCCCAAAGACAATGACTATTGACAACATTGCAAAAGAACGAAGAAAGAAAACAATCAAAGTGACCAACAAATTCTTACATAAAAATAGAATTGAAAGCTATCTGGTTATAAAACCTTAATGCAAGGCATATAAATAAGAGACATGCCCATTATTAGACTAAGCTATTGGTGTGGCCGGGAACAAAGAGCATACTCCCCCTCACACCACCTCCATTGAGAGTGCAGTATTTGGCTGCATGATAAGTTTACTTTCTCAAAGGCCAAAATACTGTGACATGTTGCAATAATGATGATGTAATTTGTGCACTTTAAATCCAATCATGTGGACGAGCTACTACAATAGAAAGGAGAGGATACAAATGGTCCAACATAAAAAAGAGTTCCAAGTCTCACAGCTAAACAATAAGTGATGAGATTTACCCTCTTTCATCACCATTCTTTAATCATCTTCCCACATTAAAAAAAAACTAGATTTACCATGGTTTTGCAAACAGAGTATGACTTATTTTATTTTAAATTACATTTGAATCTAACATATATAATGTAGGATCTGAATAAACATCACTAACATTGATATCTTCCAGTTAACCTCTTACGTCATCCCCTAGTAAAGGATGCCATCAATAACAAACCTCTTTCAGAAGAATGATTTTGAAACAAGGACCTAAATTATAGGAATTGTTGCTGCTAGGTTCATAAAGGAACTCAGAACAAAATAACAACACGAGTAAAAATGTGAAGATACACGGCACTAAAGTTATATTTACATAAAGTTTACATTCACATTGAGGCGATTAAGCAAAATAGTAGATTCAAAGGATCATAGAGATACCTCTAAAGCTTTGGTTAAGGCTGGAATAGCTGATTCACTCACTGTTCCCTCTGCCTTAATATATACAAAAGTAGGCAGTCAGTCTCAAGAAATGTAATAATTTACAAACAAAAAAGATAGAACCTGAAGATTTAATTGCACAATTTTTTTAAAAGAAAGTAATTCTATAACTGGAAACTATGACTCAAAGCCAGGATATCTAATTTGTTATAGATTTAGACAGCTATAGTGCTGATTAGTGTGAGAAATAGTTTAGACCTCAGTTCATTGGCCCGTGATGAGAGGGTTGAATAACCCTCTATTTACCCTTTGAATGCCATTATGTCAAACATATTGGAACAACTCTAATCCAGGTGCTTATGTTAGTTCTTAAAGTTAAGCAACTTGAATTGAAAATAACATTGGAACAAATGAGTTATCATAGAAACTACTTATATAACCAAGGACAACCAAGGTTGTTTAACCATTATAAGAACATTTTTTATTCAATTCAAAACGAGGGTTCTTGTGTGAATGAAGATATAAAATGAAACCAACTAAATAAGTTCAGAACTTAAGTTGGATTCTACCATTGGAGTGAAAATTAGTGAGTTTTCTTTAATAAATTCTCGCCTTTCAGACGCCCTTAGACCTTGGAACATGGAAATTACCCTTCATATAGGCCCCAAACATATATAATATATATTTCACTTCATTGGTCAAATTTTTCTGCAGCACTGTTAAATCCGGGACTAATTTCATCGACAAAATGCATATATCAACGTCTTAAGTAGTATTTTTCATTTGTTGGGACTAACATAATGATTTTACATGGGACTAGTCTGGTTATTTATTCTAACTTACACGACTTGGTCCCGTCTGGATTTGCAAAGACACAGCTTGTCCTATCCATGCTCAAATTTGATGCAACCTTTATAGTTTAACAACCCAATTGCAGGAAAAAGACACTGATTGATTCATTGGGTTAAAAAAAGATCAAAATTTGTGACTTTGGTAGGTCAGCAAAATCCATGAAAACTTCAATCCAAAGCCACATTAACAAAAACACACTAGATATGAGTTAGTTACACACAAAGTTCCCACACTAATTTTTCACATTGGCATAATTCCAGAAAGTACCAACTAAACTAGAAATTGGCATACAAAAAGGGAGAAAGAAAATGCAGTCATGTACCTGAAAGAACATGGTGAGAGTGTCTGATGGGGAAATTGGAACCACAACGGGTTGTTGTTCCGAGGTTGATGGTTGTTCACTCTCATCAGCGTTGAGTTCTTCTTGCTGGGTTTCTTCTTCCACTGCCTTCACCACACGTTTCTTAACTGTTTGTGCCTTCAAAGATGAACTGCGAGTGCGCAGGGGGAAGCTGCAAAAGACAAAGGAGGGAGAAGAGGAAGAAGAAGAAGGGAGTGTTGAAGAAGAGGGGCGAATGGAGTGCAGAGAGAAAGATGAGAATAGTGTGGCCATTTTCGAACACAGTCTCAGAAAAGAGAAGTTGCTGTTCTTTTTTCCCACCCTATCTATCTATCTATCCAAACCAGAAAACACTCTTGTATTACAACACGTAAAGAAAAACTAACAATTGTTTAATATTTTTTATAAATTTAAACTATTTTAACATCTATAATGTTTACTCACATTTTTTTTCTTTCACATTTTTTTATTAGTTCGCCTATTTTATTTATTTAAATTTTGATTTTCAGAATCCAATATTTTAGCAAAAAACATGTTTTGAAGAACTATTCTTTACACAGTCTGTTAATACTGAACATATTATTAAGATTTTATATATATTTTTTTCAATACAAAATTTATAATATATTATTTATATTTTAACCTATTACATAAATATAAAAATTATATTTATTATAAAAAATATTTTTTTATAGCTCGTAAACAAAAATATTAACAACTAAATCTAAAATAAATGAACAATAAGTTGGACCGTGTTGTTTTAGTAGTTTTCAAATATTGTTTAAATTCTACCTTTTTAACCTAACTTTTACTATACAGTTTGTGAATGCAGGTTAGATTTATAAGAAAGAAGAAAAATAACACAATGCTACATGGTTGTAAATAATAATGTCGAGAATGAAATATAAAATGTTGTATCAATTTAATAATTAATATGGTTATAAAACTAATCATGTTTACTTCCTAAAATCTGAAAGGAATCTGATTTTGGTTCTCTAATTTCTTTATTAAAATATTTTTCTCTCTTGAATTTGAAAAAAAAGTTGGACTATTTGAGGACTACAAAGGGTTTTGAAAAATCATTTTAATCTCGCAAATTTAGTATTAAAAATTATAAATATAATTGAACCTTAAATAAAATTATAAACCACTTATCTTTTAATCCTCCAAAGAAATTTAAGTACTAGTGAACAACAATTATCTCTATCATCCTACTTAATCTCAATATAACGCTATTTAAGTTTTCAATTTACAAAATGGAAACACTCAAATGATCTTACCTAATCTCACCTCTTCCTATTACTTCCCTCAAATGTGTTGTTTCACATTGTTAAAATAAAGAGAACTTTGTTAATAACATATGTTGAGTTTGTGAAATAATATCAGAGTTCAATTCTCACAAAATACTTTCTTTGAAAAATGCAAAAAACTTTTTAAGTGTAACTTAACTTTTGACCAAAAACTAGTTTCAATGAACGGTGTAAAAGACTAAAACTTGTTGCTTATTACAAAGCCTTAAGTCTCTTCTTCAATCAAATATTCTAAATAGAATGGATAAAAAGTTTATCATTCAGTAATAATGAACTTGAAAATAGCAGAAATGGCCATCAAGCAATGCCACACAGTATAAAAGAATTGCCAGATCACTTTCTTATTTTTCCTTTGTTTATATAGAAAAAAGAATTTTCATCAGTAGTTATTAATCTCGAAGAATTTATAAAAACATTGAAAGAAATTTTCATTTTGGGATCATGACAAAAATAAAATCAAGTCAAGTTGGTTATTAGTTACTTCAGTCATTTTATTGGAGACCAACCTTCATGATAAAATTGGAAGGAAGGAAAAAACAATTCATGGATTCAAATGTCACCTAACAAGTAAACTAACATTTGTCGATGATAAAAACAACTATGGAAATGTTATTAGCTAAAACAAGTGAATTAAGACAGAAAATAATCAGATTCAGAACCATAGAAAATACATATTTACTTACAATACGTTATTACATTATCTGAGGTAACACCATCCTAAGCAGCACTTTGAGTCTTATAAAGCTAAATCCTAAATCATGTCATAGCACATTGAGTAACAAAATTTCCAAAAGTACTTTATCAGTGGCATGCAGTTTCCCAAGTCCTAACAGTACCTTAGGACACTGCCTATACAGAAAAAGATCAGCTACAGCTAGAATGCACCCAAGTTTTAACCAGCTGAGAGCAACTGAAGTCAAGCATTAAAGCAACTGGCAATCTTGTTGAACTTCACCAGCTGCAGAAGTTTAGGAACCGGACACAAAAATAAAATTTATACAAGGGTAAGAGGTTAGTGGTTTATTTTATTTTATTACAAAAATTTAGAGAACAAAAACAGAATGAAGTCAGTGTAGCATTTTTGTAACTATAATGAAAATATAACAATCGAAACTTAGGCTAACCTTTGAGATTTATGGCCAGGTTTGCTTGAGCATCAGCTTCAGAGTTATATTCCTAAAACATCAACACAAAGCATGTCATTTGTAAACAGATTACAACAAAACAGTGAGGTAAAAAGTATAGGGTACTGTTCTAGAAATAAAAAGATAAATACAGTGAGAACTGCTTGCAAATATTTGTATATAAGTAGAACACCTGATGCTAGTAATATACACATAGAGTACAAACTATTAGGAATCATGCATATACATTGATACCAGCATGCATAACTATATGAAATTTTAGCAATTAAGAGTCAATTTGGATAAACATTCTCAAAAAAACACTTATTAGAGGAAAAAATAACAAGAAACGAAGTAAAATGAAGCAGAACTTTTGCCATTGGTTAAAATCAACTAATGGGGGAAAAAGTTTATTTATTTTAGATCCCCGTTTCCTTTCATTTTTTTTCGCATAATTTTTGTTGAAAAATTTATCCAACTTGGGCCTAAAAAATATTGAAACTAGGAGGAGGAAGAGTTGTACAGTGGTCCATGACGTCTTGTTGTTTGGCTTACCATGGGGACGACAAGTTGGCCATTATTTTCTAACTTGTAACTAACTATTAATTATAGACCAAACTTATTCTTCAAGTCCTTACCCTAGGAACATGACTGATCTTGAATGACAGAAACTGATTCTTCAACTCCTTGGCCTCAATACACAACGAAGCCATATTCGGGTTTTTGATTTTCCATAAACCTTGAATCTGTTGCAAAAGTCATCATATAAGATAGTAAACTGGTCACATGTATATAAACTGAAGAGCAATTGTGGGTAAATCTCAACTCAACGCAATTATCTGACCATTAGGAACTATATTGTTACTTCAAATTTCAAATATCTATATGTAACATATTTATTTAATAATTAGAGTAGTTTTCTTTTATCACCCTCCAGATGCTGTTTCAGTACTGAAACACAGATAACGTGGTAGAGAAGAAAAGGGGGGAAATTGAAAAGTACTAAAAGATGCATACTTTGACAATATAACAAACCTGATTGCAGACAAGCAGAGAGTCTCCGTGGACAACAATGTTCTTATATCCTTTCTTAAGGGCATGTTTCAATCCTAGTATTAAACTTCTATATTCAGCAACATTATTTGTTTGAGTTCCCACTCCTTCACGCAATCGATAGACCTAAGCAGAGACCTAATAGTTAGCTACATTCTGTAAAATGTATGATGAATTGTTGCAGATAATACAGACAGACCTTGCTCCCATCACGTAGTATAGCTCCTGCACCAGCTGGTCCAGGATTTCCTTTGGAAGCACCATCAAAATGAAGGGTACACGAAAACTACAAAAGAGATGTAAGATTTCGTCATTGTTGTATAGTTAAAAGATCAGGTAAACCAAATATTTTTAACTACAATCATCATTACTTTCACTCATGCATGGGTTAATGCTAGAATAGGATGCTTGAAATTTTAGAGTAGCATGAACAAAAAATTAACAATCTAAATTTTCACATTCCTACCCTTGAGAAGTAGTTAATTTATGAATGCCTGAAGAGGAGTTAAATAAAACATCCAAAACTTTAAAGTATATTTCGATCTTCTAACTGCCAGAACATACATATTTATTATCTCTTGGAGATAAATTACAAAAATATAAAATCAAAGAATTGCCATGGAGATGAAATGGTCACCAACTAAATAACACATTATCAAGTGAAGTATAAATTGCGTGGACAGTTGTAAGAAATATAATGTAACCAGTACAGGCACTCATACAATTATGAAGTAGAGTGTGAATGCCAATATTATCAATTAACAATGCAAAACATAATCAAACCAGCTTACACAATTAGACAACTCTGCTTGGGATCCACCTCGTGCATGATGTGTCTGTGAATTTGTTGGGAGTAAAGATGATCCCGCTAGCTTCTGTACAAGAAAGGAAAAGAAGGAAAAAAAGTAACTAATGACAAACACACAATCAGAAGCCTAAAGGCTAAGCGGTAAGAGTGTAAGACCGTAGCGTTAAATGCTAGAATTGCTAACTATATTGGATCACTATTAGGTTAAAAAATACACAACAGAAGGCCTCCCCTGCCACAAAATAGAATGCTGATGGCACAGGCGGAACTCAGCAACATCTAATTTAAATTTCTCATCTGACAAATAACTGACACAACAGGGCTCCAAAAGTCCAAATAGGCGTGACAATGAAGCAGACAAACTTCATATTAGTTTGAGACTCAAATAGCTAATTAGCTTGATAATTTAGTTCATGATTCATGAACTAAATGAGTTAAACTTGAACTGAAAATTAAGCTCATTACTTAAATTAACTAAACTTGAGCCAAACATTATTCAATTTGTTTGGTTCATGACTAACTAGTTACACACACATGAATTGTATAAAAAATTATAAAATATGTTAAATATATAAAAGAATATACAAGTAGACATTATGATATTTATGTAAGTAAACCCCACTCCAGTCCTTAATATTGTATGTACTGGTTATGATAGTCCCTAACTAAACAAAAAGTCATTTCAGTTTCAACTGTCATCTTTGCACAAAAGTAAAAATCCAAGTTTTATAAATTGGTGAACCTAACCAAATAGTTCATGAACTTAAATAAACCAAACTTGAGTTGAAAAAATTGGTTCCCATAAGACTCAACCCAGAGTTCGAATCAAACCTATCCTGATTGAGTTGAGCCACGCTAAGTCAGGTTTGACTCTAATCGTTTTCGGTCCTAATTAACTCCAAGTATGTGTTTCGCTTAAATCAATAGCATTTCTTCAGTAATATAAGTGCAATTTCTTGTTCAAGGATGTCTCATCATTTATAACTTACGGTAGTGTCAAACCGAATGGCTCCTTCCAAGTTCCTTGATGAGGAACTTACGTCCAAAGTTCTTCCTCCAGCAGAGTATGGATCCTGCAAGAAAATCCATCACCTCTTGAAATTAGACTCGTTTTTTAATTGCACGAGTCACAAAAAACATAACCTTAAGAAGCCTTAAAAAATCTTTAAACTCTACAGTTACAAAAATGAGTTCGGGAAAAATTTACGATCCAACATCAAATGCAATGAGGCAAAAGTTTCAACATAAAACTCAAGCTAACAATATCACAAAAAATGTTTTTTACCCCATATGCAAGAAACATTTTCAAGTATTAGAGAACGACGAAGATAAGAAGAAAGGGTGCCTCAAACCTGATAAGGACAAGCAAGAACTCTTCCAAAAAGCTCCTCATTCACATCAGCAGCACTAATAGAATACGAAGCTCCTTTAAGCCCATGTGAAACAAGGTACTCCTCAGCTTTCTTAGGTAAAGAATACCCCTTATAAATACTTAGAGAGTCACCAGATACCTGCATGGAGGAGAATGCAAATACCTAAATGAGAATGTTCCCACCTTCTATAGTAATCAAAACAACAAAGAAAAACAAGATGGTTTTAACTAAAAAAATAAAAAACCAACCCCACAAATATAATGCATATTTAGTCTAGGAATAAGGGCTTGTTTGATTCCCTTCTAACTATTTTGATTTAAAAACTGCTTTCTAAAACAATTCTACAGTAGTCAACAATCAATTTCTCATCCAAAACCTATGACGTTATGAGAATGTTTTCAGAACTACTGTTTTCTTAAAAGAAAACGGCAACTGCAAAGAGATGTTTTCTCATCCTCTTCAAGTGATCTATTCAACAGCAACAATATAACAATTTTAGAAAACAAAAATGTGCTGAGGAGACAAACAAATTTTAGAAAATAGAAAACTGTTTTTAGAGACAGTAACCATTCAAAAGCCTAACTTTTCATACTACAAAACACAGAGGCTTAGAAATACAACATGAAAAAGCACCCCCTACCCAAATGCAGAAAAGACCAAAGACAAAAACTGGTAACATGAAAGAACATAACAAGGTGGGGAGATGACATACAGAAGACGCAAGTAACGGTTGGATGTCGCTGAAACACTTGTAGATGCCAACAACATCACCTTTCCTTACAACGTAGAAAGCATCTTTCTCCTCAGCCATTGCAACTACACTGCCATTATTCACATTCACAAAGGAATGATCTTTAGCGGAGAAAAAAAAAAGCAAACATCATGTAATCAACTAACCCAAATTTTGAAGCAAAACTTTATACAGTTATCAAACAAACCCAGTTAAAGAATGAATCACTTTCTCTCAGTTAGATGAAAGGAGAATCTGTTTTTCAGTGTTGAAAAGCCACAATTTCGAACTTCGTGTAAGTTATGTTGAGTGACAGCCACAGAATGAGAAAACACGTAAACCGAAAGTACGACTGATTAACCATGTACGGTTCGAAAATGCGTAGCATAGCGTATGTGTTGTTGGGAACACACAAACGAAAGGCCCAATTGCATATGAAGGCCCATTTAAGTGTTAACTTCTACTGGGCTCTAACGAGATCAATAAGTCCAACAGAGAAATTCTTTTTGCAACCTAACACTTTCCTCCTGCACCTCATAGATATGACTTTGTTTCCAAAAATTTTTTGAGTTCACTTTTAAATTACACAATTCAAAATGATTACTTTAGATGTCATCTTTAACTTTCATTTATGTAATTTAAAAGTGAATATTGTTTCTCAAATTATACAATTTAATTTTTTTTACCGAAAAATTACTTTCAAACTATACAAGCTATTTAAAGTAGATTTCAAACTAAACAATCTAAAATTGTTTTTTGTATAATTTTTTTCTAAAATATATAATCCAAAAGATATTTTTTAATTATTTAAAATTCATTCTTTTAAAAAAAGAATTTTAAAATTGTGAAACCGTCAATGGGTGATGGCAGAACAATTTTGTCCTTCATCCACCCTATGATGTGCAGAAGGAAAATGCAAGGGTGCAAAAAGAAACTCATAGTCCAACATCAATCAAGATTTTATGCCCAGTGTTATATTTTTTAAAAGAAAAACCCTAAAGTCAAACACGGTCAAAGTTAGAAGCAGAGTAAATCACCCATTTAATCCAGCTAGGTCTTGGTTTAATTTTAATTAATTGTTTATTTATATTCTAACTGAATCAAAATAAGACTCACAAGATATAGAATCGGGTAAGTATGGTTGTATTAACATAATATATAGTTTCTAATGTTTTGTACAATTAAATATTAAATTAAAGAATTATAAAAATATAAGTTTAACTTAAAAATGAAATCATTCTTATTATTTTGTATTTACTGTAAAAGAGCATACAAACAAACGTTATACATTTTTATTATAAGAAATAACTTTTAATTATAAAAGATCTTAAAATGAGTTACAAGCCAAATTAATTGAAAAGTTAGCTGAAAATTAAAAAAAAAACTAAATATTTAGTAAAGTTATCTAAAAAGTAGCTGAAAATGTAAGATAATAAATATATACCTATTTATATGATTTTTAGATAATTTTTTATTTTATGGTTAGTGTTTACACTTATTATTTTTTAAAATAAATAACTCTTGAATTTTTTTTATTTGTAAAAGTATTATTTTAATTATAATCTTTTTAGTTTCAATCATTTTTATCTTATATATTCTACCATTAATCTTATGTTTATATGTTCTTTTAAATGATTTTCAATCGAGTTTAAAATTAAGTAAAAATAATACATAAGATGTTATATTTTTGTTATATTAATTGGTCTATTGGTTAAAGAAATAGTTTAACGTAAAAATATTCAAATAAAAATAAATATATTATTACAAATTCTTTGAGTATAATATTGATTAATGACATAAATATTACAAACAATTTAATAGTTAAAGTAAATAGTATAATATAAAAAGGAGAATGGTGAAAGAAAAGAAATCGAATAAATATCTTATCTTATAAGTCACATGGAAATTCAATAAATATTTGAAGAATAAAAAAATAAATATAAAAAATGCTAAAAGCTAGCATTTCAAAAATTACTAAAAAAACCTACTACAAAAAGTTGGTTTAGCAAAGCCTACTAATTAGATTAAACAAGTTTTTCAACTAATGAAAAAAAAACTACAAATTAATTCAAAAGCCTTGTCAAACATAGGCTCAAATATTAAAATCTGGGACACCATCAATAATCAAATAATACCTTCTGAAGGCAATATCACATTTGACAAAATTTTGATATGCCAAAATTTTCATCCACACAATGCTTTTGATATGCCAAAATTTTCATTTGTCAAATATCATTTTGGCTCCAATTTTTCAACAATTTGCTTACAACTAAATTTTTTGTTCTATTACATAAATAATCTTGTTTGACACTCCTTTCTGTATTCTATCAGATAACTAAATTTTATGCTAATTGTGTATGAAACTTGTACAAAATGTGTCATCAACTGAGAGGTATCAGACACAATCTGCAAGTGTTAATAATAACAAAGATGTAATGGGGAGAAAATGTTACTCATTCCATAATCTATTCTGAAAGACAATAAATACAGTTATGTTCCAACAGATTCTCTCAATGATCCTAAAGCTTTACACCAGTGAAAATCCAATCCACAATAAGCCAATAAATCACCACTCCCTGACAAAGTCTTGGGAAAAGAAATAAAAAAATTACATTTGTTTTTCTATGATCCTCAAAGCTTATTATTGTTCTTTATATGGAAAAATCACCTTTACTCTATATCTCATTTCTTCCCAGCTGCTATGTAATCTTACGATTGTATGCTGATGAACTTCAACTGAAATCTGGACTCAACCAAGTATTGATGTCAAAAACAAGTAAACCAATGTTCAATCCTTGTTTCAGCTAACTTGTTCACCAATCAAGTCCAACCCCATTATGAGAAATGACAGTCCTTGGAAGAGCAAAAAATAGAAGTGAACACCATGTGCTGACAAAAGACTTCTTGCAGATGCTGTGAGCAAAAGAAGTGCAAGTGCAAGTTCCTTCCTATACAGTCTGTTTCGTTTTTTCTTTGAAGGGACTTCTGACTGCTTGAGTTTTCCTAGTAGTTCCAAGCCTGACTCTGAGTGCCTTCTGAGAATCTTTTCTTCATTTGAAGACTTTGACTCTCTCTCAGCCAAGGCTAGCAAATCTGACTCAGAGGATCTCCCTGTCTTCTTTGTCACTACCCACTCATAGGCACTTCCCAGCTGGAACAACCCAGAAATCATGGCATTGAACTTTGTAACTGACATGGTGTTCTCAAACAGAAGATAAGGAACTAGGAAAGGGACAGATTTTGGGGCTGGAAGGATGTTCAAGAAAGACATGATAATGGGGACATAACATATCACCCAAAGGGGTAGCTCAGACTCAGGGATGAACATAGTCAAGGGTAGTATGATGCAAAACAAGGTGAATGAGTAGAAGGGAAGTATAAGTTTCCTCAATAGGAAGAACAAAAATATCAAATTTGCCTTCTTCCAAACTGATATCTGCATATAGAGTAAAATCAAATAAGAGAATTGTATACAAATCATAATATAAAGATTGAGTAAATAGTATATACATTTATTGTTTCACTGTCATCCAATTTCAATCCATCATGTATGATATAATAGGCTTGGTTATTTTTACTATAACTATTTCAAAAGTCATGCTAAGCATGATTTATGATTGTGTTTAACAGTATATTTTTTTTATACTGATATTGCGTAGAAATTAAACTCTTGAAAGAGAAGTGAAAAGAATACCTTGGAAGTTAATATGGCAGGAAGACATAGCCTGAAAAGCTGCATTGGACCAGAGTGCCAACGATGTTGTTGTTTCTTATAAGCTTCATAAGACTCTGGTAATTCACATAGAACTTTGACATCATTAAGGAAGATAAACTTCCATCCATTCAAGTGAGCTCGGACAGCTATGTCCATGTCCTCAACTGTGGTTCTCTCCAGCCACCCTCCTGATTCCTCCAAAGCCTTTATCCTCCAAACACCAGCTGTTCCATTGAAACCAAAGAAATTCAAGAAATAGCCATTAACTTGTTGTTCCACCTCAAAGTGAAAGCACAAGTTGATATTCTGGAGCCTTGTGAGTAGATTCTCTTCTTTGTTCACAAAGGACCATCTAGCCTGGACCAGCCCCAAGTCAGGTTTTCCCTGAAAAAAACAGTCATAAATTAATTTATTATTTGTTTACACTTTAGACCATACCTAGAAAACGTTTCCTTTATCCTTATGTGGGTTAAAGTATTTGTGCCTACCTTGAAATGGGGAATGGTTAGTTTGAGGAAATCAGGATTAGGCTGAAAATCTGCATCAAAAATCGCCACAAATTCGTAGTCTTTAACATAGTCACATGACATTGCTGACTTAAGATTCCCAGCTTTATACCCAGTTCTAATCAATCTGTGTCTGTACACAATGTTGATCCCTTTCTCTTTCCAAGAAGCAACCTCCTCTTTGATTAGCAGCTGCAAATTTCCATCGTCCGAATCATCTAGCACTTGGATCAATATTCTGTCTTTTGGCCAATCGAGTTGAGCAGCAGCACCAATGGATTGAGAATAAACCTTAATCACGTAAAAATACCAACAATCAATTTCAGCAACAGCACCAACGGATTGGGAATAAAGCTTAATCACATAAAAGAGTACAAAAATAATGTTTCAGCTTCTGAAGTAAAACTGGAAAATCATGAGCCTGAACTAGTCTGCCAAGTACCAATCATAAGAATATTCTAACATCAAATTTAAGCTAGACAATCATAATCATAATCATTATCATAATCATAATCTTAACCAAAATGTTTATCATAGTCAGCAAGTGGAAGTATTGATTCTGTTACCTCTCTCTCATTGCACATGGGAATCTGAACAAGGACCATTGGAAAGTTTGAAGGGTCCTCAACATCACAAGCATCTGCATCAATCTCTGGCTTCAACTTCTTGTACTTGATCCAGAAGCATCCAAGGCAGAGAACAAGACGATCCAGAGACTGAATCAAGAAGAGCACAATGCAGAACTTTGAAACAAGCAAAACAAGAGGAGCAACATAGTCTTCCCTGAAAGAGAGCCAAGCCATATAGGACCATTGCAGCAGACCCTGAACCTCCCAAGGATGAATCATGTGCAAATTCCATCGGTTGAAATGAGCAATAATCTCTATGACCAAGCCTGCAATTGAGAGAGCAAGAAAGATCTTGATGAACCTGTACAACCTCCCTCTACTCTTGGGACCCTCGTCGCTCAAGTCAGCCAGTGAAACGCGCTTCTTGACCAGAGCAAAAGTGCTTTTGAGACCATTGGTCAACCATGACAGACATGACATAACTCTGTGGAGTTTAAGGAGAAGAAACCACGTGAATTGCTTGCGGCTAGTGGCTTTCTGCTTCTCTGGGAACATGGGAGAATCGGGATCATGAACTTGCAACAAGGTGAAGTTGTTGGTACTGGACTTCTCAGTTGTTGTGACCGCAGAATTCGGTGCCATCACTCTCTTTCTCTCTCAATTCTGTGTAAGTCCTCGGGAAAGAAAGAATGAGAGAAAAAAAGAGAAGATTTTTGGGAAAAGGGTCAATGCTCACCAATGACAAACGAAGCTAATCAATCAGACAGCTTTCCTCAACATCATAAATGTATCAAAAACAAAAAAACAAAAAACTCAAAAGGGTCATTCCCAAATGAGACTTTTTCTTCTGTCGTTGGCTTTCTAAGCTGAATTTAAGCAAATCTCAGAAGCTCTGAGTTTAGAGAGCAGAGAAAGACACTTTGAAGGACTTAAACTAGGTATTAATAGTATTCATAATAACAACAAGAGCTTAAAAATATGATGTTTTTTTTATCATGGGGTGAAATTTGAGAACAAGAATTAGTTGTCTTTATTCTTAGGATGTGTCTCATTTGATTGGTTAAATTTGAAGAATTTTAGGTAAGGTGAAAGAACAGGCTGGCATGCTGAGCAATGTTTGGCAGACACGTAAAGAACCACACCATAAAGAGTTACACCTTAATCACACTATAAACTTTTTTCTTCTCAGTGTGACAATAAGATACAGCTAAAGTGCAGATCACACCACAGAGGGAAATGCTCGTTGTCTGCTGTAAACGAATCACCACAGAAATTTCGCTCCTCACCACCCTCTTTCCTTCTCTTTTCTCCTATAATAATAATAATTTATTATTGTTGTTGTTGTTATTATAACGATAAGAATGATTTTTGAATAAACAATACAGATTAGTGATCTCTTTTTGAACAAATTTTTGGTTTTAGGGACATTAATTAGATTGGAATCACGTTAAAATCCATTATCAAAAGAAAAAAAGCCTGAATAAAGGTAGTGAATTGGGTTTCTGTTTGCTGTTACCTTTATCCCAATGTATTTGCCATTTAAGATTCCCATGAATAAAACATTGAATACATGTCTTTTTTTATATAGTTTTTTATTAAAGTAGTTTACATCCTCAATAAATACATTAATTGAAGAGATTTAACAGTTAATATTAATTTATGTGGAGAGAAATCATAAATAAATAAATAAAAGTACATTGTAAGATGAGAACTTTACTGGTCTTAAAAACAATTTTGAAATGTTAAAACTGGCAGAACAATCACCAGATATTTTGTATATAATATGAAAACGTTTACGTTATTAATAAATCATAAATAATCATTACTATGAGTTGTAAACTCATAATTACAAATTTAAATTAGTTTTATGGATATATGTAGACAATTTTTTTTCCATATACTCTTTAGGAGAGAGGGAAAAATAATTTTTCAATAAACTAACATTGGATTATTCATAAACTTAAAAAATTTTAAAAGTTGTAAAAAAAATCCTACAAATTATCTTATATATATAAACTAATTTTACCTCATAAAAAGGCAGTATCTACACTCATAATGTAAAGAAATATAATCATAATCCGTTATATAAAGTAAGTTTATTAATTTTTACAATACTACTTTTAAAAATGATATTTATTATGATGTTTTTTACTAATTGATGAGTATAAATCAGTGCATTAAAAAAGTTAGATTTCATGAAAAATTTATTAATTTTATAATAATAGTCTTGACATTTATGGCAAAAGTTATGAGATTTGTCCAAACTTGACACTAATAACTATTAAATTCATAACTTATATGGCTGTGGAGAAAATATTTTGTTTTTATTCTCTTTTATTTTTTAATAAATGTGATTTAAGATTTTGTTACATAAATTAATAAAAATATTAATTTTAATAATTATAATAAATTTTTAAAACTTTTTTAATAATATTTTAAAAAAATTAAATATAATTTATTAATTGATGAGAAGATAAATAAAAATATAAAAAAATAATTAGTTGAAATAAACAACAAATCATTTAAAATTTATAAAAAATAATTTAATTATTTTTAATATTATTAAATTTAAGAATATAGTTGATAAAAAATAATATAACATTAAATTTTATAAATTATAAATAAAAAATAAAACTTTATTTTTATTTTTAGAAGAACACTTGTTTAAAAATAAAAGGAGTATTTTGATTACTATGCACTTAGTGCATTGCATTATCAATTATTTATTAAATTATGAGTTATTATACTTGCTAAAATTTCTATTATTAAGTGAATTATTTTTCTTGTGTTATTTGAATTTGAATTTGAATTATCTCATATTATATGTATTATATAGTTTGTGTGCAATGTATCTATGTTTATCTTATTTTTTTGTTGATAAGACATAAAGTCAAGCCAGATCATATCATAGTAATGGTATATGACAAATTAAAGAAGGGGAAAAAAAGTTTGTACCTTTATCTATGCCGTGTTTAGGGGTTTTAATTTGATATCTAGTCAAAAACAGCCAAGAACAAGTTGACAAAATGGTGTCTTCAACTCCTATTTTAATGAGATCAATTCACACCCAAAACAAAATTAAAGAGAACAATTGGTAATACAAATTTTATTTATTTTTGGTGGGTATGTGTTAGTTTGATGAAAAATAATGTATCTCCATGTTATTTTTATCATATTATTAGAAAAAACTATTTTAAATTTTATCCATAATTAATCTTTGTAATAATAATAATAATAACAATAATCAGTTTTAATTAAAAAAATCGATTTTTTATTCTAAGCATAAAACAACAGACAAGTATTAATTTGAGGATATCCCTCAAACCTATCCAGCACAACTCACCTCCCAGATGCTTCAGTTTTGGATCTCAGTGTAATATCCAAAAGGAATATACCCCTATAAAGTTAAATATAAAAAAAACAAATAAAAATTCTACATTAATGAGAAAACTAATTAGTATGCTGTCAAGCATAAAACTAATCAATATAATTTTTGTTTTATTAATTTTAACTTCAAATAATTTTTTTCTAAATTCGTTAAATCTTGGTCTTTTTAAGAAAAAAAAGCTGTTGAAAATAATTTAAATTATATTATAAACTACACGGATAATTATTTTTTTCACGTCTTAAATTTATATGTGTTAAATATATTTTTAATTTTTAAATTATTTGTTAAAATTGTATTTTATTTCTGAGATAAACTTTTGATCTATTTTATTTTTATACTTTATAAACTAATTTAAATGATGTTTGATGATAAATAAAAATATTTTAAAAAAAAATAAATAAATAAAAGAAATTTATAAAAGAAATGATAATAAAATAAAAATTTATAAAAAAAATTCTGACACATCATCAGTTTATAAAATATAAGAGTCTTAAATTTATTTAAGGTATAAAACATAATTTTAACAAATAATTTAAAATTAAAAATATATTTAACTCAATTTATATATTAGCATATATTCCTATATTAAATAAATATTGAAGTTTATATATTATACAATAACATTAATTAGTTGATATTGTTATTCTAAATAAATTATTCTCATTAATTTAGGATCTTTAATTTATCATTAATTTTTATTAAAAAATCTGTTTGATGTTTTTATTTCTAACTCAAAACTTTAACTTAAAAGCAATAAATAGGTGGGATTTTTTCATATGTTATTTAAGATATTTATTTTTATTCCAGTAAAGTTTTGCATATATTTATTTATTCTTTAATGAGAAAGTAGAAGTATTTGATAGTAGAATTTTGAAGAACTAAAAAGTTATTGTGTGTAATTAAACCGTCATAGAAACGTGTTTTTTATTCCAAAAGTTCACAATGAAAAGGTTAGACCCACAAGGTTTGGTATGAAAAGTGTGTCGGTGGGATTAGACATCACGCGGTCTTCAAAATGAGTTGCTTAGGTTAGGTAAGATATTGAACCAATAGTAGAACATTGTTGTCGTTATATTTTTTTTAGTAAAGGTAGAATAATAAAAAGAAAAATAAAGTCAAGTGTTCAAAGGTTAGATAAAAAAAAAATAGTAGAAAGAAAGAATGAAACTGACTATGTAAAAGTAGTGGGCAGTTAGAGTAGTTTAAGGTAGAAAATAATGAAAGTCTAAAAAGTAGTTAAAGAAATTTTTTTTGTCTCTAATGAAGTGATTAATTAAGTAATTTCAGTTAAAGCAATGATATTATTTTATGTTATATTACTTTAATAGTACTTTTAAAATATTATTTGGGTCTAGCACTGTTTATTTTTCACTAAAATTTTACCACCAGCAAATTTTGTCTTGTAATATTTTTTGTGTATAGTATTAAATGCTCTTCAGTATCGTGATTCAATGAAAATTCTAGTTTTTTTACGATAATCTATCACAATTAAAATTAGAATGACAAGTTATGAATATGTGTACAATTTATTATTTTTAAATAACAATATCAATGTTTAAGGAATAGAGTTTATAACTCACAAAAAATTGTAGTTTAAGAGAAAAAGTTATTTATTTTTTTAGAAGTAATAATGGATATTTTAACGGTTCAAACATTCAGTTACTATATGGTTACTGGAACATTTGAAATTATACAAAAGAAGGTTAAAGATTATGTTTAAGAGTGATTAAGATGTAACTTAACAATAAAAAATTATTATTAAAATATAAAAAATTATTATTTGAGTAATTTGATCTGAAAAGAAAAACTCTAAAAAAATTTTAAATCCGTTGTTTGTTGAAGGAATGATACTTGATAAATTCTTTATCTTTTTTCTTAATTAATTAATATGTATTTAATATTTATTTTAATATAAAAAGAATATTATAAATTGTTATAAAAAATCATACTATATACCAAATTTTATCTTTATAAACAAATTTATTTTATTTTACAATATATTTTAATTTAAATTAGATGTAGTTATAATTATAATAAAATTATAATTAGATATGTTTAAAAGTACTTTTATAAATTAATATTATTTACAATAATTAAAAAATAATAATAAAATTTATAAGTTTATTAAAATTAGTAAAAATATGTATTTTTGAAAAATTTATTGATTTGTATTTTTATTTGTGTTTAAGTAAAAATTTATATGGATCTTATCAATATAATTTTTAAAGTTATTTTAATTATTTACAAAATCGAGCATCATCTTCATTTCATATTATTGAAAATTTTTAAAATTATCATTTTTTATTAAGTAATTTTTTTACTGTGTAATTTGTTTGTTATTTATGTTTATATATTATTCATAATAATTTTTTTTAATATATTAAAAAATGTAGTATAAGTTAGTAGAGGTGTCTATAAATAATTTCTATTAGATTAAAAGTTGTAAAAATATAGAATGAGTTGTTTATGAATGATGTGACATGACCAATTTAAAGTTGATAGAAATTGTTTATAAGCAACTTTCATTAAAGATGTTCTATGTAAAATTTGAAGAGTTTGGCTTCTCTACTAATATATTGAGTATTGTGTATCTACTGTAAAAGTAAACTAACTGATTTTAAGATTAACTCTTATAACAAAAGTGTTTAATTTTATATTAATAATATTATTTTAACTTTTATAATAAATCACTATTTAACTTTATTTTAACCGTTAAAATATTAAATATAATTTTTTATTTTTTAAAAAATGGCGTGATTTTCTATTAACGGCTAGATAACAAAAATAATTCTAAAAATTTTAAAAAAATCCAAAAATTACACTAATTTCTATATAAAAATTTTCTATTTCAATAAACAAACTTTCTTAAAATAATTTATTTTCATTTGAAAAATTGGTATGATTTGACTAATATTTCATCTTAAAATTTCTGAAGTTTTTTCTCAATTTCATTTTTTAATATTTAAATATATATATATATAAATAATAGTTATATATATATATAAAGTTATTGTTTATAAATATAAATTATTTATCTTTAATAGATTTAAACTATTTAATTATAAATTATAATTTATTATAAAAATTATTTTATATTATATTCATAATGTAAATACAAACAAAATAATTTTGTGTATAATAAAACTTGAGAAATTTGAAAGTGAAATGTTGATGGAGACCTTTGAAAATAAAATAAGGAATGTATATGATGAGATTGTTACTTGAAATTTATGTAATCTCTAGTAAATTAAAATTATATTTAATATTCCAACAGTTAAATAAAACTAATGGTCATTTATTATAAAAGTTAAATTTAAAATGACCTTATTTACTTTTACAAAGACACAATAATCAAAATACTAATAGAGAAATCAGACTCGTAAAATTAATGCTTCACAAACTTGTTATAAGTGACAGAATAAATGTATCTAGCATTTAAAGGATATTTAAGAATAGAAGGTTCAAATATATATTTTTTTTTATAAAATCAGATTATTCAAGTAGAGAAGTTTTCTTTAGAAACATGAAATGTAGTGAATGTATTTGTTGATTTTATCACTAATACAAATATGTCTTTTATGTTGATTTTCAAACTCAAATTATGTCACATAAAAGTTTAATGTGGACATTGGAAGATATAAAAAATAAAGTCAATTTTCATAAAACTTGTAACTAATATATAAAAAAAGGTTTTTTTTTTACACTGGATTACAACTTCAACAAATGTAATGCAAATGAATATTTTAATGTTAGATAAGTCTTCTTCTAGATATATGACTTCAAATAAAATTTATTTTAATTTTAATTTTTATTAATTACACAATTTTCTACTTAAAACTTTAATGTTGTATGTTTGTTACTCAAAATCTTAACCGTTATTATTTTTTTCATACTAAATAGTAAATGTTGTTGAACTTACTACAACGTGACACACTTTATACTAAATTTATTTGATATAAAAAATTTAAAATAATTATAAAAATATATCTGTGTTAGAAGTTTGGAAATCCAATATATTTATGTGACACATTTTCTATTAGTATATATATATATATATATATTAATTATGACATTGATATTTATTTGATGTATATTGTTCTAAATATAACTTTATAAAAAATATTTTAACTAAACCGATAATTATATAAATATTATATACATAATTAACATATCATTTATTAAACTTGATATTGTAAAAGGTAAATAACGATTTTGGTAAATTGAAATATTTTGTTTTTTATATGTGTGTCACATAGCTTATATTTTCTAAAATGTTTATTCAAATACAATTTTCAATCAATTTGTACTATTTTAACTCAGAAGTGTATTTTTAATATTTTTATCATAACATTTAAGGTTATTAAAAAAGTCAAATATAGGGTAATGTATTTTAAATTTAAATAAAAGCATTCAAATGATAAGCAGACATTTTACATTTATTAAAACTTTCTTACTGTAATTTTAAAAGATATCTTAACATTATTAGATGATAATAAATTAAATTTGTATATTGTTAAAAATTAATCACTTCAATATATTTTAAATTAATAAAAATGTGTGAATAATAGTAGATAAAGATAAAATTATTTTTTATATTAATGATAGTTTTTATTAGTACCTCTGGTACCATATATTATAAAAATAAATTAACTTCACCCATATTAATGAAAACAATTAAGTACATTAAATTTTACTAATTTTTGGATAAAAAAAAGTGTAAACAAAAGTTAAATATTAAATAAAATTAAGATATTTTATAAAAAAATATAATCAAACAAATTTAAAATAGTTAAAATTTTCTTATATTTAAAAAAGTTTATTTTTATTTTATCAATGAGAACAAAGGTGGTATACTTTTATAATTTGAAATTAAATTAAATACAAACGGGTAACCTTATTCTCTTACACAAAATGAACCAATTTTAATTTTAGTCTTTATGAGATATATTTTATTCCTCAAATGTTTGAATTTCTATTTTCTTTTTCTAAAAAATATTTTAAGGTAAATAAATAACATTTTCTTTAATATTAAACCTTTTTTAATACCTCTTGTTGACTTTGTACCATGATACTAAACAGCATTATTAACCTGAGATAATGCTTTGATCTTTCATTAAATACTTCAATGGATATCAAAATAAAAAAATGAACTTTGCATAAAGTAAAGTAAAAGAATAAATATTTATAGAAACTATAAAATTGACATTTTTCTGAGGACTAAAATGAAAAGTAACATATTTACGGACACTAATAAAAAGGTTTTGAAAGAAAAAAAAAAACAAAAAATAATATTTTTAGAATGAATAAAGCAAAATAGGACATACTTTAAAAAAATATTTAACTATTAAATTCAAATTGATTGATAAATAATTGAAAAAAAAAACTATTGACTTTACATTTTCCTATGATAATTATCCACACTTATTTTATGAGATGTAATATTTGAATAGAAAACCATTTTTAACTATTTCTAACTTCTAATGTTTAAGCTTTATTTATTACTTCTAAATGGATTTTGGTTTTTGTTCAACTGAAATTTCTCTCCTTATTTAATTGTGTGTTCACCATTTGTTGTCAAATTGTAGTGATGGAAAATTAATATATTAAGATATTAATAGTTGTAGAAAAATATTTATTTTTTAAATAATGGTATACTTTTAACTTTAATATTTCTAAATATTTTTTATTCCTTAACAATATATTTGTTTTTGTTGTTTTTTTTTATTTTAATCACCATAAAAATGTATCTTCTAATCTTTTATAAATATGTTATTTTTTATTTTATTTTTTATAAATATCATAATATTGTTACACTTTAATGATGCACATTTTCTTACAACGAGCGCTATATCACCATTACCATTAATGGAATTTTTTTTTTGTCAAACCCTAAATTTGTTCTTTATTTTTGTGAAACCATAAGAATAAGTTCTATAACTTTATCACTTTCTACAATAAGATCCAAAAGAACAATGTGAACGATATACAAATTAATAGCTAAAAACATGCACAAACACAAACATTAGAACAAACACTAAACCCAAAAACAATGACAAAGTCTTTTTTTCTTATCCCAAAAAAGATTTTGATGGTGTAACTTTGTCACAAGTTCATTTAAGGAGACAGAGAATAACAAAACCTTTATTAGAAACAAGTACTCCGAGGGGTGTTCATATCCAACACTTTCTAAGATTTTTTTTCACTAAATTACACCCAAATATTTTAAGGATGAATTTGAGATAAATTTATAAAAAAAGTAAAAATTATTGAAGAAAATTTCTAAAAATTAAATTACACATGTTTTAAAAAGATTCATTTAATTTTTTTTATAAAATTTATTCAAAAGTATCTTAATTTATGAAAGGACACTGATACACGGGTTACTTTGAAGAATATATATTCATGTAACATTCAGTTTTTCATTATAATTTACCTTTAATTAATGTATTATTTTTTTAAAATTTAAAAATAAACTGTCACAATAAAAACGTAAGTAAGATGATTTTTACTTTTGCATTTGAATACGAATAATTTTCCTTTATAATATTAACCCTGTGTCAAAATCTCCTCTATTAGATAGAGATAGAGACAAAGTTGTCCCAATCCTATGAACAACCTTAACACTAGGCACTATCTGCTCAATGTTTTGATTTCTCTTCTTTTTGTGTGACAGAAAGATGGTGAAAAAGAACACAGCTAGGGCTGGAAAAGTGTTTATTTGATTGGGTGAGTTTGTAGTGTATGCAAGCACTGTTGATGAAAAAAAGTGGGAATGGTGAAGAAACACAGAATATGGGCACATACATAATGTACATCTTAACTGGATATTTTGTCTAGGTGGTTGAGTTGAGCAGAGTCATGTGATGTTAGAATCCTTACAAAGAACTCCCATGTGATCAGCTACCCTGGTTATGGCTGTCCACATCAATCCACTGCATAATTTAATTCCTCTCTTTCATTCATTCACACCCTTTTCTGTCTATATATCTATCTATCAATATATATATATATTAAGCTTTCATAAATATATAAGGATAGAAAATGAATACCAAAAGTACTTTGGCCCTTGAATGTTCTAACTGATAAGGAAGTTTGATTTCCAAATTGAAAATAGAGAGGGGTAAGTAAAATGATTATTTTATTTCAAAATGAAAGAGAAATTATAGATAATAAATAGAATTTTATGTTTGATGAGAATTTATAGAAAACCCTAGATACTTTTCTAATAATAAGATAAGAAAATATATATTATGGATTTTATTTTCACAAAAAATAAAGCAACCTGTATATTTAAACCTTTTCTCTTCTTAATTATTTGAAATGTTGCGAATCAAATCACAGTTTCCAATCATGCATGTGGTCTAATGAATCTAACTCCAATAATATGATGAGAATAATACACTCCCAAGATCCATGCAATATCCTATAATATTTCTATACTTAAGTGTTGACTCTCATTTTGTGTAAACTGATCTCAGGTTTCAGTTAATTATATATATATATATATATATATATATATATATATATATATATATATATATATAATTAGTGTGATTTTACAATATAGTAATGCAGAATTTACTAAGAAATATTTTTATGCACTAAAATAAAAAAATTAAGTGTGGGGACTGTTTTATCAATATTAATTAGTTGCAGACGATTTGGATTGATGCTATAATGGTACATAAAGATTATACCAGCAATGATAAACATAGGTTTAACTCAAATTCTATTAATATTATTTTAGATATAGAATAAACCTTGTTGCAATGAAAATACATGTTATCAAGAGCTTGATGGAATTAATTATCATTTTTAATGTTAAATTATATGTATTAGTATTATAGTTAAAAACATATATATTATTGATATTTTTTTCAAATAATTATAAATTAATTATGGATATGATATGAATGATATCATTTAACTATAGCAGATCTCTTTGACAGAGCCAGATTTTTCGTCCTCTTTGATACTCAAAATATAATTTGTTTTCTTCTAAGATAATGACTTGTGAAGGAAAAGAAGAAAATTCAGAGTGAAAGTTCATATTTAGGAATTAGATTTTCAGTTTTTGTTTGTAGTTTATTGGTAAGTGTCTATATTTAACAATTAATTTATTTTACTTTCAAACAAATTATATACTTTCATTCTGAGTCAAAAAGGATTTAAGTAGAGTTGGATGCATGCAAGTCTTTATATAATCTAAACAATTATATATATAAAAGGATACATTATTTGATAATTTTCTTTAATATTTTTAATTAAATAATTTTATTTTTTTAATAAATAATAATTAATTAATTTAATAAAATAAATAAATAAATAAATTTTTAATTTTAAAATAACTAAATAATTTTTACATAATTGTTGAAGTATTATTCTTATAAAATGATATATATTTTTCAAATTATATTATTTTAACATAATAAAGATGTTAACGCATATACGTGAGGCACCTCTCTAGTAATTAATAACAAAGATTAATTATGGTATTTTTTTGTAAATATTTTTCTTATTTGTTTTACCATTTTTATATATTTTTTTCGTTACCTAACTTTTTATTGTATAATTATTATATTTAGCTTTTTGTGTACGTATTTTTATTATAACTTTATTCTTTATCTTTTAAAAAGAATTCATTAAGATAATAGTTATATTAAATTTTTCAATCATATTTATCTTTTTTATTTATTATAAAAAAATAAGATGTGATTATTGTTTTCTATAAATAAAAGAAACTATTAGATTAGAGTAAACTAAGATGGACCTAATGACAAACTTGTCACAAAGTTTTTAATTTACTTTTAAATTATTTTTACATTTTACATCACTTCTTACAATTTTTTCTTTCTAATACTAAACTTATTAATTCAAATTGGGTTTAACATGTTACTTGACATATGGTTCACGATAAAATAAAAATTACAAAAAGTTATATAATAAAAAAAATACATTTATTATATATATATATATATATATATATGTATATATATATGGTGTCATGTCTTTATCTATTTTATTGACTTGAAGTTTCCATCATCATACTGTTTATGTTTACCACTTGCTACCCAACACTGTAGGACCAGAAATAAAAATGAAAATAAAGTTATTGTCATTTGCAATCACTTTCCTACTCTCAAGACCATGTGTCCCTATTTCTCTTAAATGAATTTAGAATTTTCGCATATCAAACTTCATATATATGATTTATAATAATAATTTTTTTCTAAATAAACCTTAAATATTAACTTAATTTCAAAATCCTTATATTTTTTTATTATGAATATATAACTAAATCTAGATTTTGTAAAGCAAGATTTCGTATATTTGAGTTTGTGGATAAAATTGTGACCATGCACACATTAATCATTGATAAAAGTATATGTGAATATTTTACAAATAAAATTATGTTAAGAAAATGAAATACAAAATTTATTATCTGAGGAGATTGCTTCAACTTTAATTGTAATTTAAATTTATATAGAAATTTTATATATCTTTCTCATAATAGGCTATGGACTAATTTCTTTGCATTGTTTATTTTGTGATTATGTGGTTGGTTAACAAGATTTTATAAATGGTAAAATTAAAACACAATTTTTTATTATAATATAAATTATTTTCAAATGTGTAAACACAAAATATCTAATTATTACGTCAAATGATCGAATTTTAATTTATTCACTGTACTACACTTGTCTCCATAAACCAAAATCACTTGAATATAATAATTATTATTTTACTGGATTAATGTAGTAATTTTAGACTTAATAATTATTTTTAAATGGAATCGTTTACCCAGTGAAATAAAACTTACTGTTAGAACCATATCACGTAAAACCCAAAGATTATTGAAGTTTAATTTGGGTTTGTAGTTTCTTTCAAACACAAGATTTTACACTGTTACTGTAAAAAGAAGCTGACATCAATTTATTATTAATATAATTTTTAAAAATAACTATTACAAAAATTAACAGCATAAAATCATTTCATGGTATCAAAACATGTGTTTTTTTTCTTGTACTTAACCATTCAAATTATTAATATTAGGTTAGGTCTAACAATAATAACAAGAAACATAAAAAATAAAAATAAAGAAAACTTTTATTACATTATCAAATTTACACGAAACATCTATATTTTATGTATATAACATGTTTTTCATATAGAAAATACAACATAAATTGTTTCAGTTATAACAATTTAAAAAGTTAACAAATCATAAAGGGTTTAGCCCATTAAACTGTTTAATGGTTTTAGATACTACTAAATAATCTTCTATGCTCTTAATTAAACCATCATTATTTGAGGGTTTATACTTCATAATTAAAATAAAACAACCAGATCCTTTCTAAACTCATATTAGGAAGTTGTGATTATGAATGACTTACTATTAATATTACTACTCAATTCGTCATATCCATGTTGGAAAACATGTTGAATGAGGCATCAGAAGGAACCGCACCTGTGTTCAAACATAACCCACATGTGTCATTAACCTCTATCCATAGTGGCATAAGATATGTTCGACAAAGGTAACATGCTACTTGCCAAATGCAAGAAAGGTTACAAAATACTACTAAACTTTAAACATGAATGCTCCCTCATCACCAGACAACACCTTCTCCCATGTTGTCTAGGAGGTGATGCTTGACCAGCTTCAGCAACCTCACTGAAGACTCCACCAGTCACATTATGTTGCTAATCATAAGATACATATATAATGCAGAGAATTGAAATTCTTCAGTAACAGTTCAATTCAACCGTTACCATGCATAAATTCCAAAGGCCATTCTGCCAGTGCCTGTCTAAGAATTATGTTAGAATTTATGTGTGGACCTTGATCAAGATTGTTTGAGGGTGTGATGACGGGTTTTATCTCAAACTGGTTGATTTGTTCAAACATGTTTTTCTTTTACCCTTTTGAGTCACAACCCTGTTAGTCAAAGTTGTGATGAATTTAAGTAGATTAGTCCCATCAATCACTCAGAACTCAATCAAAAAGTGAAATTTTGAGTTGACTGATATTACTAAGTTTTATGTTAATTTCATGTTTTTTTTTACTGAATGATGCATAGTTTTGTAATTTAGTATTTTGTAGGTCTTTTTTGTTTCTTTTACTAAAGATCTGATATCTTGATTCAAATCAATGACCATATCAGTTTGATTCATGAGGCAATATTTTTTTTGAAAAGTTGGAGTATATATATCTCAAAATATAGATCGATTTGGATCTTCTTTAACTCATTCTAACTCATCTAACTATATCTATCTATCTATCTATATATATATATATTCTTATATATGCATGTATGCTTTAACTAGTTTCTGTAATTCATGTAAGTAAGTCTTGTTCTCCATCAAATATTACTTCATTCAGAGTGAGCAAAGTCACATGTAGTGGGTAGGATGACATAAAATGTGATGAAAAGTTGGTCGAGATTCTGCTATAGTAATCCATCTCTTGAGAAGTCTTTTTCTTTATCAAGGTTTGAAATATTAAAGTAATTCAGTGAAGGTCCTTTAATGCCAAAGCTAGAACTGTTTCCCGGTCTTCATAATCAGTACTTTTTGGTACAACTTCATATATAATCAGTAATTATTAATCAGAATTATATATATATATATATATAATGTGTGTGTGTGTGTTAGACATACAAGAGATGAAAATGAGAAGAAATTTTTTAGATTATATAAATTTACCTGCCAACAATCCTACTAATAGTTGGATTCTTTTCCTTTGATTGTTTAATGAATATGGGATTTATAATATTAAATTTAAGGAGTCAATGATTGTGATTTATCCTATGAGTGAAGCCAATAATAAGATATTCTAGTGTAACCCCAGAGATAAACATGGCTCTTTCCATTTCAGCAGAAAAAAAATATAGAATAATATTTGTTGCTGAAAGATTAAAACAACTCACTAAACTTTTACTTGCACACAAATTGATGCAAAAGATTAAGAAGTTCACAAATCATGGTCTTAGCTTGGAAAAATATTAAGACAGCTAACAGTGAAGTTAACACAGGTAGATTGATGGTGCATCATCTTTCGTTTTTTTATATTACTATTATTGCACACATCGATCTCAGAGTAATATAATATTAAGATCTTAAGATTTCTAGCTATTATCATTATTGATGTCAATGTTAAGAAATCACATAATTAATGTCACTTTTTGGTTTTCCTATACAGTGCCAGTGCCAGCAGATGGCATCTAAGATACAGATTCAATACTGTTCTGAAGGGTATTTAATCCAATTTCAAGAAAGTTACTGAACATAATCAATCTTATGGAACACGATTTAACCTACTAACTCCAAATTAGAAGATAGATAATCTAAGAGAATAAACTCCTAACCTAAACACATTTAATCATATTATTTTTTTTCTAGTGACATTATATTGTATTTTGTAATGAACAACCATTTTTAAGATGCTCGATCATTGGAATTTATGAATTTGTAAAAGTGTTACTCTTTATTTTATTTTATGTGTTGGTCAAATTTTTTGATAATGTTTTTTATAGGTCAACTCCATAATTTTTATATCTTTTAATGCAATAATTGTAATTTTATTCCAATTTAATTATTTTAAGTAAATGTTTACCCCAATCCAAATTCTTTCATTATTAATCATAAGTTAAATATGGGAGAGAATATTTATCAATAATCATTGTTACACTGCAAACCAATTAGGTGAAAAAAAATTAACATCTTAATTAACTATTCATAAAAAATTGTGATTATAGAAATATGTAATAATTACGAAAGAATGAGAATGAAATAGAGAAGAATGAAAGGATATTTTAGTTAAAAGAATTTATTTACTAGCTGATTTGTTGTTTTTTTAATATGTAAGAAACTTATAAATTAACTAAATCTCATATAAGAATGCAAATTATAGTGAAGCTTTGATTTGATAAAGTTCATTCAAAAACTTTTTTTTAAAACATTTACTTCAAAGTTTACATGACTTTCAATGCATTAAAAATAATTTGTTGGACTAACATTTAAAGAATTTTCTTATTCCCCTGCAATTTTAACAAATTATTAAGTTGACCTATATTAGCAATATAGATTTTAATACTATATTAAAAATAAATTTTAAGTCTAACTTAATTTTAAAAAAATTAATTTGGATAGTGAGAATTGAAAGACACTTATATATTAATTTACTTTGTGTCTTTGATTTCTGAATAAACATTATAGTTTTTTGTATGCTTGTGATGTGTCATTTTAGTTTTTTTTAATTATTTTTACATTATTTCAATCTTTTAACTTTCAATTATACGCAAGTTCGATTAGTTTTTAGTTTTTAGTTTTTTATTTATAGCTTTTTCCTAAACTAAAGAGTGAAAATATGGAAAAACATGAAAATTAAAAAGAGTAACACTGGGGGTGGGAATTATTATCAATTGTAAATTTAACAGTGATTTAATATATTTTTAAAACTTTATAAAATTATGGATAATTTATACTTAAGAGATTAAAATTATGTAGAAAAATTAAAAAATTAAAATTATTAATAAAATTAAATAAAAAATCGGAAACAAAAATAACCTATAATTTAAGTAAGCATATCAAAATTTTAAAATTCCAACTCATTTTCTTTGTTCTCCTCACCCCGAAGTGTACCTGGTGAAACGCGAAACATGAGTGGTTGAACAAGTTTTAAAGTCGCCGTCGATCTCCGAAGACGTTCCCCGGCCATTGTGAGGTATTTTCCGCCACCATTTTTTCAGTAGTTTTTGGATTTGTCTTTCATCTTGTGGATAATCTTCGAGTCAACCTTATGCGAATAGTTTATGCTCATAACTTGTTTGATAAAAGGTCTGAACTGTAAAATGGTAGTCATTATGAGTATCTATGGTGGGTGATGATTCTCAAGTATGTTTGACACGTTATAGTCACTTCATTGTCCGCGTTTGAGTAACACCTGATGCCCTGAGTATTGCATACGTTCTGTTTGTGAAAGTCTTATGGGATGGTCTATTGGTTCTTGACTCAGATTTTTTTATCGGCATTTGCTTGGTTATTCTTTAAAATTTTTCCTAACTTCTATGATACTTGTCCATAAACCAGAATCCAAATAACATGTGCATTTTTTCTTTGCTGAATTCACATTTGTTGTTGTTGTTGTTGTTCTGGGTATGAAGGGGAGAAGCCATTAGGTAGCTTTGTTAATTATTCATGCTGTTGAGTTTGACAGAAACGTGTTAAGTTTTATTCCCCTTTTCCCTTTAATTGTTTAGAATTTAGAAGAATAAATAAACAATGAAAAGAAAGGTGCTTGAGGTTTTCTAAGGCAATTGTTAATTATCCTATCCAATTAGTGAAAATAATGGCATATTCATATATGTATATGAGTATAACAGCTAAAGAATGGCCTGCTGAAAAAGTATGTTGAATTGTTGACTATGGGTCCAAAGGGTCTTAAGTGAATCGGGGTTGCAAATAACTAATAGTGAGAAGAGGGACAGTTGGAAGACATTGGAAATTAGAAAGGGAGGCACAGGTAGAAGGTTGATAGCCTTCTCTTCTCGAACAAATGCCTATACTTGATATTTTTATTGATTTGGGTTTCTTTATACTGTATTAGGAAGCAGTTAAGGGTTGATAAAATGACAAGAGAAGAGATAAGATAGAGAAAATGGGACTTTTGTTATAATCATCGTTCTAAGAGGAAGTAAGGCTGAAAAGAAACCATAAGTAAGTAACAAAAACACCTTTTTAGGATTTGTTTTGCTGCTTAGATACTTGTAGGTTGGATCCAACTGCTGGTGCATTCAACAATAAGTCGCTAAGATCTTTTTTCTCCTAGGTTTATTCAACTTCAAGCATCTTATAGTTCTGAAAGGTAGGAGCGAAAGTTATCACACTCAGAATTTACATAGATTTTCAGAGATAAGACTCTTGGGAAGTATGCAAACTCCACTCGTTGTGATTTTGAGAGGTAGACTCGTGAGAAGTCTGTAAATCCAACTTGCAGATATGTAAGAGTGTACTTCATATGAAAATTAATAAAAAAATAAAGATTCATGTATAAATTCCACAATACTAAAATAAATAAATTCATAATATAAACAAAATATTAATTCTTAAAATGATTACATAATAATTAAATAGTTAAAAGACATTATTGTTATCGAGCCCCAATGAAATGAAAACAAAGTCCTAATTAAATTGAAGCCACAAAATTAAAACATAACCCTGATTAAATTAAGCCACAAACTTCACTTAATAACACAATATATAAAAATTATTGAACTAACACTTTTTAACAGTATCCTGAAAGATTTCATTTTACTGGAGAATAGTGATAGAAAGAAATGGTGGATATTTTGTCCATTACTTTTTGGTAAATGATATAGAATGCTTGGGTTCATTGCCTTATTGTATCATTCAGTGTAATTAACTGGGCTTGGTTGATGATGTTTGAAATGATTATTGTATTTAAACAGATCTTGGTTTCTTATTGCTTAGAGAGTTTTGTGTAGACTTTAGAGTCCTCTGATGTCATTCATGTAATGCTTACAACAACAAACTTATTTGAATTTCAAATCTATTTGGTGAATAGAAATACTCCTAGTCAGGAGCAGCTACAAATGCAGATGATTAGTTAAAGATATTTCCTAAATCTTTTACTGGAGACAGCAGTATGATGGTTTTAATAAACTCTTTCACTATGGATATTTTGTCCCATTTTCTTATCTTTTAGAATTTAATGGTTTGTCTGTTTCAGTGTACTTTAGTTGTCCCATTCTATCCAATCCTTTCAAATTTGTTATTTTACGTAGAACAATTTAGGAGTTGAAATAACAATCAAAGGATGAATGATAACTTGGTTTGGTATTATTTTGCTCAGTGTGTACATTGATTCGTGATGATTTTTGGCTGCGTTTTCATTGAAAATGTTTCCTACAAAAATATTTGTAAAAAAAATAATACTGTGATGCGTTTGACATATATATGATCTTTCTTCGTGCTTGCAGTTTTTCCTAATCCTTCTATGCTCATATTTTTTGCTTCCTAAACAAGAATTAACAGTTATAATTCTAGGTTTCTGTATATTGGAGTCTTGAGAATAAGGTGTAAGACATTTTGATTCATGAATCAATCTTCAGTAGATATCAATATATTCAACAGATCAGAGCCTGCTTTGTTTTCTTTTCTTTTCTGGTCTGCTTGATGCATTTTTACTGTTTATTCATTTTATTTTTGTATGCAATGGCTACTTTTCTGTCAACCGTTAAAAGTTTTTTCTTATAACGCAAGAAACATGAAGACAAAAATATATTGACTCTGAGATGAATTGTGATGTATAAACCTTTAATACCAAGTTGGTTTCCCCAGGTTTCTGCTCTTTGAATTGGTCACGATTGTTTAGGAAATATTGAGTCTCAAAATGGTGATTCTTTCCACGTTGCCGCCACACTATTCAGGTTTTTTTCTGACTACTTCGGTATCTTCTAAGTCATACTTACTTTACCCCCTGTTGAGCTTTATTTTTCTTGATATATTGCAGCTTTCCCTCACCAAGGTGCTCCTTTTTTGCCATCAAAGTTTCCACCGAGAGTTGCTTGTCACAGAGATGTTTCTCTAACACCCCAAACGGTTATTATTGCTTATCTCTCTCGTCTAATTTAAATCTCCTTCAATTTATGGGTTCGTGCATTTGTTTCTAGTGGTAATTATCGTTTTAGATCACATGCTTTGTTTTTACAGACTTTTAACATGAAAATGAGAGAAAAACATTCTAACCACAGTTGCAACAAATTTTTTACCCGTGCTGCAAGGAATGATCATCATCTAAGCTATGATGATGGCTTGCCTGAAGAGCCCTTTTTGCTATCATTGATCAAGGAAGTCATATGGTATTTGTTAAACTTTAATTTGTCATCAAATTGTATCAGCCTAATGAAATAATGTCATTACCTGTTTGAACCGAAACTATTTTTCTTTAATTAAAGACCAGTAGAATTCACCTTTGAATACAAGTATTTGCTAGTAACTATCTCTTCTTTTCCAGGGGGCTAAAGTATTTATTTGTATTTTTGGCTGAGCAACCTAGCCAGCTGAAATACGTGGAGTGGCCAAACTTTAGCAGTACGGTACGCCAATTAGTTCATTATTTGCAGTTTCACCAAAGTGCTTCCACACTACATCCATATGTTTCTATTTCATTTTATAATTTGTGAAATGTATTGAATGATTACATACTTCTATTAATCCTTTGCAGCTGAGGACAGCGGTTCTGACTCTTATCCTGGTTGCGTTGCTTATTGTTGCATTATCTTCTGTTGATTCGGCTCTCTGCTATCTTTTGACATTAGCTCTTAGGAAAAAACCATAACCCTGTGGTGTTGCCAATGTTACCATAATACATAACCAATTGATCTGATGCTTGTCATCTATTTAGGTGTATCCTCGTTAACATGTAAATCTCAACTCCTATTTTGAACTGGAAAGGATTATGCTATTCAAGAACCTTTTATTAAAGCCATTGCTTTACAACTCAGTGAAAGAAATGGTTGCATAGCATAGAATCTTGTTAATTCCATGGATGGAAACTTGTATAAGCTTGTATCAAACACATTAATTTAATACCTATACAATTAATTTAGGTTAATATATGTTTTTCTCTTGTAAATACATGTTTTTCTTTTTTAAAAAAAAAAATAGGTCCTCTAATTTTATATGTATTATTGTTATTCATGCTGTTGAAGTCCATTAATGATTTTTAGAGTAAAATGTTTTTTATTATTGTAATTTTAATACTGTTTGGTTTTCGTCTTTCTCAAATTTTTAGTATTTTAGATCTTTCGAGTCTACAGATATGTTATTGTCATTGACAGGCGAAAATCTGTTAATGAATTTTAATATTCAATTGATTATCTACTTGACGTAAGGGATTATGCACTTAATATAATTGATTATTCACTTAATACTATTAATTATTTATTTATTTTACATTATCAGTTATGTACTTATATATTTAATTTAATTAATTATTCAATTAACACAATCAATTATTCTAGCATAGTTGATAGTTTATTTAACATAATTTAATTTTTTAAACATAATAAATTATTTTAAGCCGAAATAAGTTAAATACTAAAATTCATTAAGGACTTCATCTCTATTAATAATGAAAACACATTTATAATTTTGAGGCCTACAAATTACTAAAAGTTGTAGAGGAACAAAAAATAAATAATGTTATAAGAACACAATATTTTATCTTAAAAATCATTAATGGACTTCAACTCCTAAAATAACGATAAAACATCATTTGGAAGACTTACAATATATTTGAAATTTTAAAGAGACGAAAGTGAACATTTGTAATCTTTATATGAAAAGATATTTTACCCATTAACTTATAATCACTTTAGAGAGGAAAAATAAGATTTAGTCATTTTTGTGGTCACATTTTTTAATTTTTTAGTGAAACATCATTTATTAGATTTGACAGGTATTTGGCCTTAAATTTGCATTCTATCCTATAAGTAGTAGTATATGCAAGTATAAACTTTTAATTTTTTATTTTAACAAACAGTGTATGTAACTACTTTACAACTCTTTTTAATAATAAAATTTTAAATTAAGATATTTAATTAAAATATAAATTAAATTATGTAATAAAAAACAATAATAATAGTCATAAATTGGTTGTATAAAATTGTATGATTTTCAGCATATTATAATTTTTTTATGGGTTTTTCTAGTTTGATCCACTTAACCAACAAAATTTGTGGAGAGAGTAGACTATCCGCTTCCACATTCTAAGTCAATTATATAAAAATTGTCTTTAAAGTTTAAATTAAAACATTTAATATATTTTAAATCTCTTATTTATTTAATTGTATTGTAAATAAAGTGAACAAACATTTTTATAAATATTGAAAGAACCATCTACATCAAGATGAAATTAAACATTATTATGAAAAAAAGTTATATTTTTACAGGAGTATGGTCTAGAAAAACTCATTTACGAAGCAAATAATACAAATAAATTATTTTGAATACAAGTTCATTCAGGTATGAACTTAGCTTTGTGGAGTGCAGAATGAACTGCAGTTGTTTCACAAATGTTTACCTCCAATCAATAATGAACTGTAGTTGTTTTATAGGTTTGTATTCACTTATTACTATAATTTAATCACTGGGACTTCCAACTTCTTAAAATGTAATAAAATAAAGTTTTTCATAAATATAACCTAATATATATATATCAAAATATGTTCATGTCACAAAATGGGAAAGTGTACAAAAATTGAGGAGGATGACATTGAAACTTGGTGAGATGCTGTTTGAGTCAGATTTGGCTAGTTATGCATCCATCCTTTGAGAAGTCTCTTTCTGCATATCAACCTTGGGATTTAACACTAATTGAAAGTGACATTTGCTGACAATACCACTGTTTCCTGGTCTTTGTGGTCGGTAACATCATTACAAACTCTGAGGCTTCAAAACCATGGTAATAAGGTTACCTACCACCACCATTATTTACTTGTCAGGTTCTATTTCCTTCACTGTTTCTGAATTCCAAAGTAACTATGCACTTAATCTTACAAAACATTGAAATTTTCTGATGGTAATTGTCTTACACAAATCAATTGCAACTACTCAGAGGTTTTAAAGGTAACAAGGACAAAGACAACTGAAAATATGTAGTTTTACAGGTACCCTCTAGATTTCTCAGGTTATGTCTCTTCAAGTATTTTAACTTGTCTCAAAATATTCATCATTCTGGAAATTTAAGAAAATGATCGTTTCTTAATAATGTCCTCATTTATAAGTATTTCATTCAAACACTTTTCTTAAAATATCTTATAGTACTACACATAATCACTAGTGAAAATACCCTTTGTTACCTACATAACTATAAAACATTCAGATGAATTATATTATTCTCCTTGTTTATGGTGAAATTTGGTGGCGAAAAAACATCTCTTCTTTTTTTTTTCCACTAAAAGGTTCTATTCATGTTCCACAGGTTTACCTCATTTATCAATGACACATAGTGAACCAATCAAGGTTAAGTCAGATACAGAAACACATTTTAGGAGGATGTTTAACTGTTACTTACTACAGTTTCATACTGTTGCAGTAGATGTATCCAAAGCTACATCCAAAAGTTCTGAGCCTGTCAGCACTGAAAATACAGTATAAATGTACAGCTGCAGTTGCATTATCCGATGAAAAACCTGTTCTTGCATAGACTTTTTGATTAACTAAAAATTTTACTACATCAGCAGCATGTACAAGTTGCATTATTATCGCCATCAGTAATTCCAAAATGATCCAACTTTCTTCTACAAATAAGAGATACAAAGAGATAAAAGAGAAGAAAAGGATAAGATTGATGATGTGATTGAGAACAAGGAAAAGAAAGTGTCTGATAAGAAGTTATTTTTATGAGTTTCATTGTCACTGACTCACTGGTCTTCCCATTTCTCTTAAGTCCAAATAATGCCCTCAAACTTTGACAGAGACCATATGAAAATGATGTTGTGAGAAACTCTTCCATATACAATCAATTACCAACCCTCTTCTAACGATATAATAATAAAGTTTAAAAGTTGTTTTGGTTAGGTGTAGATAAAATGAAAATTGTCAAAATTATGACTCTTAAAACTGTAAGACATTAAGTTTTTGTCTGTATTTCCTGTAAAATCTTTGAAAACAGGAAATAAGATTAAAAGCAATTTCACAATTTAGTGATTAAAGCATTAAAATGTGTGTCTAAGCACAAGTAAATTACATTTATCTGCATAACCAAACACATTTGAAGTGTGAGTCTAAGCTATTTATATATTGCTCAATATGTCCATCTTTATTCAATGTGATATTTTTCGGTCACATTTTCACTCCAACAGTTATGCACCCACCATTAACTCGAACTTCCCTTTATTTTCACTTGGAATCAGTGTTTCACCCTTTTATATGAGGAGGATCAGTACATTGTGAGGTACATTTCTTTCACCTCAACAATGAAAAAACTCCTTGCAGCTCTATTGCGTGATTCTGAGCAGGTGCCTACAAAAAAACCATGTAGGGTACTGTCCCTCTATATGATGCCTACAATTCTCCCTTTCACAAAAGTACACTAGTCACTACACTGTTATTTGTTTTTCAATTATACAATGATATTTGAGAATTAAAACCGGATGAAAATATTCATGCTTGTCTTCCGATGCATGTTTGGATGATATTCAATCTTTCCAGAACTGATTCCAATTTGACGTCTAAAGGCAAAGCAACAAATAGTTGTAGCCAAATTCAAAAGTAAAAAAAAGGCTATGTAGTCAGACCAATAGTGCTTCATAGGAGCTGATGGTTTCTGACTTGACTCTATTGTCAAAGTTCATTGCAGTGTTCTTTCAGATGCACCAGAAAATATCATGGACAGTCAAACAAACTATGTACTAGATTGATCGTGTTGATGGTGTTTGGAGAGATTTTGAAATGTTCACAGAATAAAGTAATGTGAACATAGAGAATAAAACTTTGCTGAATGCTGACTTTATTTACAAATTGAAATTGGACTTTAGGGTAAGCTATTAATGATTACTTGTTCCTCAAATTCGATAAAGTAGACATGTGAACTTGAAAGGATGAAATGGACTAAAGAAATTTCAAGTCTTAGATGCACTAATTTGCCAAATAAAATGAGAAATAAACAAATATGAAGTCATGTTGACGCACCTATTACAACCTTAACTACATATTCATTATCCAACAAAACAAAAACCTAACCTCAACAACAAAACCAAGACTGAAGAGACACTAACACAACAGAATCTAGCAGAGTTTGGAGTGTTGGAAAATTTCTGACATAGTCTATTCAGCAGATGAAAGTTTTCAAACAACATAATCTATACACCTAACCAGTGAACCAATATAATGTAACATGGTTGATAGAAAATCGTTTTCATCTAAGCAATTGGTAAAGAGTTGGATCCTGGGTCTATGTCTGTGAAATAACTCTTGTTAAAAGAAGCCAATCTCTTGATAGGATCAAGAAACTAGTCTTTAACATGCGACCAGGAAATAACCTAGCTAGCACCAAACCAGTGTATGAATATCATTTCCTCAATTCATTGTCTTGATGGATTGAACTAAAACAGCCACTGAGCAACAAAGCCAAACCTGCCAAATGAAAAACCACAACATCTTACCTTACATAATCCCAGAATACAAGTTGACAACCACTCCTTTATCCCTGACTGATAGAAGTGTGTATGAAAGTGAACAAACACCTAAACCTACCAATTCATGAGGAAATTAACAAGTCTAAAATGAACAACTTTTGACATGAAAAAGAAAAACAAATTATGACACTGACCTTCGATGTTAAGAGTCCCTTTGAAGGTGTTCACCCAAAGGAAAGTATTTCACTGCTTCCTCCTTTGTTCATAACAATCATTGAGCAGTAGTGGGAGTGGCACACATTCGTGTATCTTATCTTATCAATTCCATCAAGAACCCTACCAAAGTGGACATTATCATTACCATTATTGTTATTATTATGTTATGGTGTTGATTTTGATTGGTTTTCAGTGACCCTCCAACCTTTACTGAGTTTTGAGACCCCACAGTGAGCATCCAATACAGAAGATGCTAAATGGGAACACTATAGCGTATGGGACACATTCCAAAAAGTGACAAAACCACATTATCATGATTGTGCAATATCATGTAACATATGTGCATCATAAGTCTCAAGAACGGTGAGGAAAAGGCAAAAGAAAAGGTAAAAAAGAGAGAAGTGGAAGAAGAGCATGTGGCCCAGTGGGCTCTCACACAAAGAGACAAGTGGCAAATGAACTCCATGGGTGGCCCACCAACAGGGTCCAAAGCCCTCAGCCACCGCTCCTGAAGGGGGCAACAACTGACTTTAGGAACATCCCTAAAACAAAAAACAACTTGTTGAAAGAGACATGCATCAACATATGCATATAGTAAAGGATTAAGGCATCAAAAGCAGATCCCTGTCTACAATATTTTTTATGTCATAACAACTGTTTATTATTAGTTCCCTGGATAAAATATGATGTTTGGTAAATTCATATTTTTAAATTTGATCTAAGCAATTGAGAAACTTTAAATTTTACTTAAATATATAACAAAATATATTTTTAAATTTATATGTTATTTTTTTTCATATTTTTTATTAACTTGATTTTTATTAGGAAGTCATTGACTTAATTTATACTAAGACATTGTTTGGATAAATATTTTACGATTAATCTTTATTAAGATTCGTTGATAAAAGTTATTTTATTTAAATTATTAGAATTATTTTTTGTTGTAGAGTATTGTTATTTCTCATCTACAATAATAAGGATTTTCTCAACTAATTTTTGACAAAACTATTTTTTAGTAAATGTTACTCAATTTTTTTTTAATTAACGTTTGTGGTGATTTTTTTTAATAGTTACAATGATTAACATCACTCGAAAAATCAACAAGAAAAAATGAATCAGCAGGATCATATAAAAATAATTTCAACTAATATCCACTTAAATAAGAAAACAATCTCAAATAATTATAGTTGTTAAAGAAAATCTCACATCAAGTCAATCAAAGAAAAAATTGTTAATGTCAATAAAAACATACCATTGAATTTAATTTAAAAAATAAAATCAATCAAAATCAGTTAAAATAATAATCAATATTAATGAAAAAAAATTAATACCATTCACTATAAGTTATAACTGCCTTGAAACAAAATGATTTATGGTGAGAGTTTATGATCATAAAAACTTTTTATTAATATTTTTATTTTTGTGATTTGCAGGCCAAAATCTTTCGTTTTCAATTCATCTGTTCTTTGTAAACTCAAACACTGCACCCATCCAACTCCAAATTTTGCACCCTAAGCTCATCATCTCATCTTAATTAGCACTTTCACACTCATACACATCAATTCAGATATTCAATAAAATAGAACTCATGTTTACATTGGCAATTGATAGAAGTCATGGAATAATTCTTAATTATTCATTTTAAATTTAAGATGTCCCTATTACATTTTTTTTTTATCTAGATCACAGGTAACAAACCAGTGTCAAACATCACAGGATTATTATAAACAGAAACTCCTTTTTTGGGTATTTAACAGAAACAAGAAATCACTGTAGTTAAACAGAGAAACTTCATGATCCTATGTAATACTTAAATAAAAATAGTTGCATGATTCTTGTAGCCCTTGTCTTGATGCTTTGACCCTTAATCCCTAAGGAAACGTTTTATTAATTATGAACAAAGAATTTTCCACATTGTTTAGGGTGAAGTTGAATTCTATACACTTCTGCATAATAGTCATTACCTGACTTAGTCAGCTACAGCTAAATTTTGATGTGAATTATTTGACTAAAAAAAGTTGTACTGATTTGCACCAGTAGTCACCAATTGAAGGATATAAAATTTGTGATGTTCACGTTTTTGTTTAGCATATGAGATAGATTCAGGGAAAACTGTGCGGCTATATACGTATTGGGAATGATCATTTTCTCATAATAAAAGAGAAAAAACTAAGAACAGATACACAGAAAGAGACGTGTAATTTTGAAACCATGCATGCAGGATTTTCTCTCTCCCTTTTGTCTTATTGGATTGTTAATTTATTAATCTTATCAGACTTTGAAATTCTGAAAATGCTGGCCATGATGCATCACATGAAACTAGCAGATTGTGACCCAAAGGTTGCATTATACCAGAAGTTCATTTCATGGAAAAAGACTATTGATAATGACCAATCACATCATTAATCCACAAGTTTTTATATATTACTATAGAATTAATATTATTCTTTTCATATATTGTGTTTTTATGATTTTATTTTTAAAAATATTACAATAAATTAAGAGATGTACTGGAAAATGAGTTTACATTTAAAATAGGAATCAAACCCTTCTAAAAGAGTTTGATCCTTCATATTGGTTGAATATCAAAATCCAAATAAATTGATATTATTTTGATTAGATTTGGAAAAGAAAAGGACATAAATATAGGGAAACGATTTTCTTCTTGTTTCAACAAAATAAGTGACTTTGGTGTTGTGTTTAATTACATATATATTGTGAGATGTAAAGAAATTGATTTGTTTATTCATTTTACAACTCAGTAATTAAGTTATGAATAAATTACACATTCGGTTTCTGACTTTGAAAAAAAAAATAGTGATTAAATATATAAAATGTTCGACAATTATAATTTATTGTATAATTTAATGTTAAACTGATTTTTGAATTTTACAACTCGATAAAAAAAATGGATTATAAAAAATACAACATAGTTTTAAATTAATCATCCTTAAAAATGATTAGTTAATAATAAAATGGTTTCATGATATATGATTAATTATCATAATTTTTCATTCTTTAAAATACCATACATTTCCCTACAACATTAGTTATATTTATATACTTTTTATAGGCTAAAACACTTTTTAAAAAAATTCAATATGTTTTGTTTTAGTTTAAATATAAACAGAAGTTAAAAAAGGATATTTTAATGAATTATAAACATACATAAATTAATTCCCTTTTTTTAATAAAAATCACTAGATTATTTTATATTTAGCTATTATTTTTTGAATACCGGTTTGTCCCAAAAATATAGCATTGCCCATTTGAAAAGCAACACTAATGAATCAAATTATGCTACAGTAAAAAAGAATATTTCCTTGTTGAAAAACCCAAAGAAAAGATTTATTAACAACCCTAAATCATAATGATAATTAACAAAAAAATCATATTGTAACTAATATATTCCTTATCAAATAGAATGACATGAATTATTATTATTATTATTTTCCATGTTAAATAATGAATGGACTATCAATAACATGAGTCACAATCATAACAGGTAACCCACATGAAGATGTGGCCATCATCCCTCACTAAGAACTGTTAATGCTTGTCCACACCTCTTTCTAACTACCATCCAACATTTTTTCATCTCTCTCCATACATTATATCATAAACAATGTAACAAAATTGTTATTATGTGTGATTTAGGGTTAGAGGGTTTATATATATGATGAAGAATCAAAAGATGAAACAAGTATTATTATTATTATTATTATTATTATTATTATAGTATTATGTCTTAATCAAGAGAAAGAGGAAAGAGAAGAAGAGTGGTTTTGATTTGGCTTCAAGGGTTGCTTTCAAAGTGAGTGAGTTTTGGAAAAACATATTTAAAGAAAAGAAGAACATAATTATCAATCACTTTCTGCCATCAACATCGAAGACCCGTGGGGTTTGGACGGTTTCTCTTCCTTATGGGGTTTCTCAAAAGCCTCAAAGCACAAACAACTCTGTCAACCATTTCATAAACACCAAAGAAGGAAAAGACAAAGCATGTGAGCACCTTCACTCTCTTGTGTCCAATACCATTTCTAAATTACTTCCATTCTCACCTATCATACATCATCATAAACTATCATCTTGCTTTTTTAATCATGTTGCCATAACTTCCATTTTCTCTCTCTCTCTCTATTATGTACAAAACTTATTACAAGAGATCAAACTTCTTTTTTACCCTTCCATTCTCTTGTCTTTGAAAACATTTACAAGAAATTGTTGTCTTAGTATTGGTCCACCACATATCGTATGACCTAATGCAAACCCTAAAAAAAGTATGTATTTATGAGAAATTTTGGTTTCTTGAATAAATTTTTTATCTATTATTATATTATTCTCTCAACCAAAAATACCTACAGACACCAAAACTAAAATAGAGAAAATGCTTCAACTAAGATGATTTGTTAATATGTGACAAAATATAGAAGATGTAATAATATTTTAATAATAAATTTTAAATTAAATTATTGATGACATTTATAAATAGAAATCAAATGTACATTTTTTGAAATATTCTAAAGTTTATTAATTTTAGAAACTTTTTTTTAAGATAAAAGAATTTTTTTAAATGATTTTTTTATGTAACTAGAGTACTAGGAAGTTGGAGAAAAGTAAAATACATCCACCTGATCAAAATTGTATCCGAGGTAAGTGGTTTGGTGTGATTATTATGTTGTATATGTTCTTCATTTTTTTGTGTTGGTTGAGAGTTTAATGAAAAAGTCTCTCTATTTAATGAGTGTTGAGAGCTTGCCTATAATTAAAAGAAGTGAATAACATACTAGGAGTTGCAGTATTTCTATCTAGTACAGGGAGATAACATTTACTCATAAATTGGTTATTGGGTTATATGTTCGTGGACAAAGAATTATGATTGATGAATAAATTATGAGTTAGACATGATGATTTAGGCTATTATAAATTGGAGTGTGAATTGTTGGAAACTTATTGACATGTGAGATCACTTTCTTCACCTCCTTTGGTCACTCAAGCGATGACCAAGTCATGAGTAATCATTACTTCCACCTCCTTTGGTCGTTTTGCATTGCTCAAGTGCTGGTTGCAACTCAAGCGAGAGAGATCCAGACTATTCTCTCTCCACTAGAACTATGTTACTTAAGTGACGTGTTATTTGCTCAAGCAACGAGAGTGGTCTAAGAATGAGTTATTTTTTGCCTCAATGTCACTTAGGCGAAGTGTTTGTCGTTGAAGTGACAAGGGACACTTGAGAATGGGTTGCTCTTAGCTCAATATTGCTTAAACAATGAGAGAGGTCTAAGAATGAATTACTCTCAATCTCAATATTGCTTAGGGGATAAGTGGTCACTTAAGCAACATAAAGATAGGTTGTTATATTTAGCTTGGTACGTTTAGCTCTGGATATTAGATGCTTTGTGTAACTCTGACCCTAAAGAACTTTGGCCTGGTTCAAGTGTATGGGGTGGGTCAGTTGTTAACCTCTAGTGAAACTTGTTTATCATGGTTAGAGTCTTTTAGAAGATGTCTTATATTTAGTCATGACCAACAAAGTGACTAAATGTAAAGTTTGTCAATGTTATTATTTGTGATGGTCATACGTTTGGTATTAGTGTATGATTATTTAATGATAATGATGATGATAAACATATTTAGTTTATGTTATTTATGATAGTGGATAATATTGTTATATGATTATATTATATAAAAAATATTTTATTTTGTAAGACTAAAAGTGAAAAAAAAAATATATTATGTTTTTATGCTAGTAAAAGATATATATTATTATAAAATATATAAGATGTAGAAGTTAGGATGTTATAATTAATATACATTATAGGATTTTAATATATATATATATATATATATATATATATATATATTACTTCTTATTCTATGAATTTCTCAATTAGAAATAGTTTAAGTAAATAAAATAAAATAAAAGATTAAAAAACTTCCTTACATGTAAGAAAATAAACAAGAGAATATGACACTAAATATATTTCGATAAATATTATTTTCCAACAAAGTCGATAAATAATATGTTAAATAAAAATTGTGTATCTATTACTTCGTTATTGTCTCAATCGGAACACTAAACACCCCAAACAAAACAAAAGATCGTGGAAACCCTTGTTGTGTGTGGGAAAAGAAAATGCTTAAAAGGAGATGATGACTTACAAGTGATTTGGTCAGATTCTTCCATGAATATTAATTTGAAGCATTGGTGTCTGGTTTTGAAGTGATGAGAAGGGCATGAATGTGTGTGTGTGTATGGTGAAGAGATGAAATTGAAAAAGAAAAAGAAAAGAAATGACAGTGAATTAAGTGAATGGAGCATGGTGGTGAAGAGTGTGTGAGTTATCACTGTCATGAGTAGCTTGCATGATGATTCATGGGGCATTCCAAATGCTGTGTGGACCTACTGCTTGTGACATTTATTGGATTTTGATTGTACTACAATATGGTTGTTTTGGTTTGTGTGTTAAAAGGCATCTTCCTAACCATAAACTGCTCCTCTGCTCTTCCACTCTTTCAATACAATACAAAATTTAATTCACTGTTCCTTTCTAGGTTTTTTGTTTCCCCAAAACCCAAATGCACCTTTCCTTCTTTTCTAGATGCAGCAGAGAACACTTCTCTCTTACTGCTATCTCAAAACAACATCTATTAACATATATATATATATATATATATATATATATATATATATATATATATATATATATATATATATATATATATATATATATATTTACACCATTTGGCTACTCTCATAAATACTTGGTTTTAACACTATATTTTTTATTCACCTTTTATTAAAATCTCATAAAATATTTCATTTTAATATATTTTTGTTTTCTTCTTTTTTTCTCTTTATATATCATTAATACATCTTCCATTAAAAAAAGATTATTAATTTTTAAAATAATAAAACTAATCATTAATTTAATTAAAAAATAATTTAAAATCTAATTTAATGAATAACTAAAATTTTAGTAGTTGATATTAAATAATAATTTAGATTTTGATTTAAAAAATAATTTAATTATTATTATAAAAATATATTTTTTATTAATAATAAAATTATTTTAAATATTAATAATTTTTTATTTATAAATAATTTTTAAATTAATTAATATAATGACTAATTATTTTTATCTTTGAATTAGTTTTTATTTAATAAATTTTTTTAGTGTTCCTACACCTACACATTAAAGCACATTGAAAAAAATGTGATTGAGTAAAAAATTATAAAAATAAATATATATATTTTTAATGTATATATATTTAGTCTATGTTTTATTATAAACCAAATGTATAGTTTCATTATTTATGTATATGTTTTAAAATCAAATAAGATTGTGTCTTGTGTATTTTAAAATCAAATAAGATTGTATCTATATAAGATATATGTGATTCCGAATTAAACTCAATAAATATCTAATTTTTGAAAAAGAAAACACTAAAGTAAATATTTATGTATTTTTTTAAACTCAAATAAGATATTATTAGGTAAATAAGTTATTGCACTTGATATCAAAATAAACTATGAGTTTTGTTGGTTTGGAGTGTGCCTAAATAAGTAAGTTATTATCGTGTTTCACTTGATTAAATGAATAAAGAGGTTATAATAGGGTTATGAGAGATTCAATAAAAACTAAATATTTAGTAACAAACAAAAAAGGTCAAACAGAAAAGGTGAAGAGAAGAGGAAAAATTAGTATGCCTTTTGCATTCTTATCAAACACTAGTACTTCTTCTAATAATAATGATAAGAGATTCAATAATTATGGGATCATGTTGAATTTGGTCACCAAACTTGGTAAATGTAATTTTTTTAAGGTTGAATTCTTGATTAAAGATTTGGAAAAAGATAAAATATTTTACGATAACAAATATTTTTTTTTTAAGTTTTTAACTTTTTTTTATTTGTGAGTATTTGTATAATTTGTTTTTACTAATTTTTGCACAATTTTGAGAACTTGCTATAGACTTGAACAAAATAAATGTTTAAGCCAAAAAAAAACTAAATGAACAAGGAAAAGTTGTAAAAATAAAACTATGTTAATATCCCAAGGTTACAACTAGCAAAAAGATAAAAAAAAACTTTATTCATGGTACCATATTAGAAGTTATCATAATTAAGTTTGTTTTTGTTGTTGATAAAACCAAAGTTTTTTCAAATAGATGTGAAAAGGGTTATTTTAGATAGAGTAGTTGAGGAAAAAATTAAAGTGAGAAAACCACTAAATTATGAAGAAGGCACATTTCTAGAAAATATTTTTAAATTTGAAAAAGTTTTTTATGTTTAAAGAAAACTCCTCGAACTTGAGATGACAAATTGAACAATTTTTTAATATAAAATTATTTTATTATTTTGTGAGAGGAGAAGTAGACATAACTCTATTCATAACTAAATATAGAAAAAAAATTATATTGTTGTAAAAATGTTTATTGGTGATATAATATAAAGGTGTTACTGATGAAAATTCGTGAAAAAGAATTTCTAATTTATGCAAAGTGAGTACAAATTTAAGCACTACGGGAGAACTGAAAAGGATTTTATTACTACTTCAAGCCAAACAAGCTAAATAAGACATGCATAATCATAAAAAAAAAGTATGTTAACGAGCTATTTAAAAATTTCAGGATGAAAAGCTTCAACCTTTTATGAACTTGACAAAGGATGAATAAGGTAAACCAATAGATAAAATAGTCTTTAGAAGTAATTAGGAATGGCAATCGCAACGGGTATTATTCGAACTCGTTCCGATTTTAGCGGAAAATTCTCGTATTGATTGGGTATGAGTATGAGTATGAGTATGTGTAATACTTGATTTTTTAAATTGAGTATGGGGACGGGGATGGAAATGCACATATCTGCCCCGTCCTCGCTTCCATACCCGTTCCAATGCTCAATATTTATTTCTCTTTTAAATTACTAAAACACAACACATTTAGTTTATTGAGTAATTTTAAAAATTTATATTAATTTTTCTTTAATTCTTAGTTTTGTAATTTATTTTAATAACATATATTTGATGTTTTTGTTTACTTTTTTATAATTATTTGACCTTTATTTAGTTATTATTTGATGATATTTTAATTTAAGATTTATGCAGTTATAATTTTTTATTAATATTTATTATTGAGAAAAAGAATATACATATCATTTTTACTTTGATTCATTTATAATATTAAGTTTTCTTTGTTATGATTTTTATTATTTTATAAAATTATTTAATTAATATTTGAAATAACAAAAGATGAATACGACTATACCCATTATCCGGTAAGGATGGAAATGAGACAAAATTTCCATACCTGCTGGGTATGAGAACGAGAATAAGAATGAATTTTTATTGTGGGGACGAGGATGAGAAAGTGAAACCCATCCCGTCCCGTTGTCATCCCTAAAAGTAGAAATAATATTGAATCTCTAATATAATTGATCATATGTATACTTGAGATTATGTTTGATGTTCTACTCAATTTTAGCCAAATTATATAAAAACTTATTTTAAAATGTTAAGAAAATAGACATTTATTAGATATATTAACCTCATATTGTAATTTAAATATCAAGATTTTAAGTTGGTGGAATATTATGATGCTAATTACAAATATTTCAAAATGTCTTTAAACAATAAATCCAAAAGAAAATGTAATATGTAATAGAAGAGAACAATAATGCTCCTCTTGATTATTTAAATATACAAAGAGTCTCTTCAAGATTTATATTAAATTAGTTTAACCAGAAGTACACTGTATTTTTTTTTTTACTAAATACATATAATATCTCTATACTATCCTATCCAATAATAAATGATTTCTATTATAAGATTTATATTAATTTAGTGTTTCTCTTCTTTTTTTCTAGAATGATTCCATTGTTTTTCTATTACCTTAAAAAATTCCTTATATTCTCAAAAATAAGTAAAATTTAATATAAAATTTACATTTTGTAAAAAAAAATTATAAACTTTTTAACAGAATCTCCAATCAAATAAAATATATATAAGAAATTAGATAATCATCAGAATGTACTACCCAATAACACACTTATACCAAAATGCATAAAGTTATTACAAAAGGCTAACACTTATTATCATAAGTAATACTACTATAAAAATGTATTTGGAAAAAACAAAATTATAATTTTCTTAAAGTATTTTCAGTATAATTTTTTTACATGACTTCTTAATTAAATTACAATAATTTTTTTAAATAAGTTATCAATTATTAAAAATTATGTTATATATCAATATGATTTATTTATTATATATATATATATTTAATCATTATACATTTTAATATAATATAACTTATACTATATAAATATTTATTTATTCTACGCTTTAATTATATAAAGAAAATATTTATATTGTATAATCCACCAGTCAAACTAAAATATTAGTTAAATTTTAATTTAAAAAAAATACAAATTAGACACAATTTTAGCTGATAAATATTTTCATGTTTCATAAGGTATTACTTTATCAAATTAGTAGACAAATCTGTGTCGGGTTTGATAAATATATTTGTAAAAATGTAGGTGTTGTCACTTGTGTTCATGTTTTTAAAAATTAAAAAATAATTAAATATTATAATTAAAACTTTATAAGAAATAAATTTTGAAATTATTTAAAATTACTTCATTTGATATAAAAGATGTTAAAAATGTTTGATGAAATAATTGCAAGAAAGTGTGATCTGTAACCGAAATAAATAATGTAATCTATAATAATACATAAGAGATTTTTCTATCTATTCTATACACGTATATTTTTATTATTTTATTTTTTAAATTTATAAGTGTTTTTTTAAATTTAATTAATTTTTAAATTCAAGAATTCCAAATATAACATTTCTTTCAGATTTAATTAGTTATTCACAATTAAAAATTATATATAAAATATAAAAATATACATTTTTATCAATATTTTTTGTTAAATCTAATTTACTAATTTTTTATTTAATAATTATTATAATAATTAATTTTTTATATTTTATTATTATAAGAAAAAAATGACACACATAAACACATATATTTTCACTAGTTTAGAAGAAAAAATTGTTTACATAAACGAAAAATATCATTAAAAATTGTTATAAATTATCTAGATTATATAAGAAGAACGTAAAAAAAAGTTATTAAGATTTATTTTTTAAATATAATTATTTTTATAAAAATAGAGAATAAAATTATTGTAAAGTTCATATTAACTTAAAATAGAACTATTATTCTTTACTTTATTTTTTATATTCATTTCTTTTAAACTTAAAATTATTATTATAATTTCTTTTTATGTTTATTTAAATATGATTTATATTTACTCCTATATATATATATATAAAGAATATTGTGTTTTGAAATTGTTATTTTGTGTACATAATTTTTTTAAAAAAACATAATTAATAGTAATAATTTATTACAGTTATTATTTTATCTTTTAAATAATTTTAATTATTATTTTTTAAAATTTAATCAATTATTTTTTCTAAAATTAAATTTAAATTAAAAAAATTTAAACACAATATTTTTTTTCTTTTCAAATTCACAAAATATTTTTTTAAAATCAATTAACTACTCAGAAAAAAAATCATATATACAATAAAAAGATTTTTTTTAAATAGTTATAAAAGTAGATACCATAGACATTAATAATAATTATTTTATAACTACTTTATTTTATTAGAAGGTCTTATTATTTTATTCTTTACACTTTGGAACTATTCTTCTAAAACTAATTAACTATTCGCAATAAATATTATAAATTTAATTTTTATAGCATTAATAAAAAATATACACAAATTAATATTATTTTAATTTTTTAATTATTTTTAGAATTTAATTAATTAGTTATAATAAAATTAGAAAATTATTTTTTATTATCGAATGAACAAGTGGCGCATGCACGCGTTTATCCTAATATTTATATAACATATTTTACCATTTCTTACTTTATAAACATTTTTTATTTTTATATTTTAAAAATCATTTTTGTGAATTTTAACTTCAAAATAAATAATAATAAATTATTTTAATTACATATATATCAATTAATATTTTTTATTACTAGATGGTATGATGTATGTTTTATTTATATCAATTACACTGTTTACTATATATGTTTAGAATGGGTTTCCCAGAACCTAATGTTGGTGAATTCGGCAAAATTCGATTTGAAAAAACCAAATTATGTGTTGTTTATATTTTTAATGATTTTTTTAAAATTTAGGTAAAAAAAATTTAGAAATTAAAATTAAAATAAACAATAATATTTATAAATATAATATTTATTTTAAAAACCACTAAATTTATAATAAAAATATAATGATTAGAATATTCATAAATATAGTAATTTTTTTATAAAATTTTCAAAAAATTATTAATTTTGAAAAAAATATTTCAACAATTTTATATATGATAAAAAATATTTTTTTAAATGATAGAAAAATAATAAAAAGATCTTTACATTCATTTCTTAATCACATCATTGTTTTTACTATTTACAAAATTTAAAAACATCAATTCAATTTTTAACATTTTAATTACTTAATATATATATATATATACAAAATTTTACAATTTTTATATTTTATTATATACAAAATTTTACAATTTTTATATTTTATTATTTACAAAATTTTAGAAATTTATTCTTATTATCTTCTTTTATCATAAATAATTAAATATTAATATTAAACATTTTAATTTGTAACAAAAACAAATATTTATTTTTCAAAAAAAATATTTTTAAGTAATTATTTCAATAAGCATATATTTCAATAGTTTTAAAATATTTATTAAAAATCTATTTATATTTTAAATGAACTAATTATTATATTTATATATATATATATAAATTAAAATATTTATATTTTAATTATAATATTTCTTATTTAAATAAATATTTTATTTAAAAAAATTAATTTTAAAATATTTTTATGTATTATATTAAATGGTTAAAAAAAATCCAAAATCTAAACTAGAATTTAATAATTGGAAATTGAATTCTGGTCTAAGGTAAATATTTGACAATGTGCTCTGTGTAAAATTAAAATGTAGGAAAGTTTTATTTAGGTAGAAAAGAATTATAAAAACTTAACTTTTAAATATTTGATATTTTTAAACTTGAAGATTTAATGCTTCTACACTTAAGAATTCAATGTTTCCAACTATAATATATTATATTCATGATAAGAATTAAAAATGTTGATTTCGGGTTTTGAGTTGTAATTTGTAGTTTAAATGAATTTTTTGTGATTTTTTTTATCATTATACTTGAAGTTATCCAAGTCATCTTCTTTTTTTTCTAATATTTTTTAGTGTATTTAATCTTAATTATGATTGTGAATGATGTTATTTGTGTGATGATAGGATTAAAGATTTTGTTATATGTATTGTATTATCTTATTTTATTAAAGGATTATTATAAAACTTGAAAATATAATTGATTGATTTAATTAGGGTGACTAAATAAAGAGCAATCCATATATATATATTCTGTTTTTTTTTTCATATTTTTTTAATTGATATATTGTTCATTTGATATTTGATATGGTTAGAATTTAAAGAATCCTTAATATTTCATCTCAAATATTTGTAAAACTTGTTTTAGAATCTTTATTAATATAATTTATTAAAGATTAATAATTTAAGTGAAATAGTCTCATTTGAGTGAGATAATATTATTTGAAAAAAAATATCTTGAACATATTTGAACATTTATATTTCTAAAAAAATTCATTAACCAAACCCCATTAAATAATAGGAAATTAATTAATTAATTATAGTAATCTATAATTGAAAAATAGAAGAAGCCCAAGATGATTGAAGAGAACTATCATTTACTATTACATACACATAAATCAATCAAAGATACATGTTTATTACACATATAAGCCATGTCCATAAGAGGAAGATAATATATTATACTTCCAAATTACACATGATTCTCAACTCCTCCATTTGAGTTTATTAATTAAAATATTACTATATTAAAACAGTATAATTACTATTAATTATTAGTATAAATAAATATAAAACATAAGTCTATTAAAACAAAAAAAAATAGAAGTGAGTATCATTAAATCAATCTTGATAAATATTTGGTCATGAAAACAAAAAAAATATTAATAACTTTGTTTTTTTATAATATTTTTTTTCAAAAAATTATCTTTTTTATTTACATGATAAGATATGATAATTTTTTATAAATAAAATAATTTAGTATTATTGTGGAACGGATATTCAATTTATTAAATAATAAATTATATTATTATTTTTTACGTTATTCTATCTAATTATTACTTTATTAATTAATAACAATTATAGAGGATTATATTGCATGATATTACAAAAACTAAAAAAAAAAATCAAGATTACAAAGTGAGTAAGTTAGACGCAGAAGGTATAAACACGTGTGTCCGTAACGGAAGCAGCAAACGGTGTCGTTTTAGAGTGTGTGGGATAGTAAACATCAATCAATCAAAATATATAATTTTATTTTATTATTATTTATTATTATTGTTATTATTTTTTTTTTCTAGCTTTCTCTTATTCTCTTGTTCTTCTTTTCTCTCTCATCCTCTCTAAAATTTTTCTTCAACAAAATCTCACCGTTTTGCGTGAGTGAAGCCCATCAACCTCTTCTCCCAACCCTTTTCTCTTTTCTCTTTCTTCTCGCGATTTCTCTCTCTTCACTTTCTCTCTCATCTGTTGTTTGCTATTTCTTCGCACAAAATCTCTGGATTTCCGTTGTTTCCAGAGCAATCGCTCGATCTGTAACGCGAAGAAGAACCCTTCCCCGTTCCGTAGCCGAGAATTGGGAGCGCGCGTAACCGAGCCCTAAAATCCCCTTTTACTTCCTCGCCGATGGCGGATTAGAGGAGGAGATCTGCGATGCCGCGCTTGATCTAGGGTTTCCCCCTTCCGCGGTTGTTCCAAATCTAGGGTTTTGAGGACGAGGCGTGCGAATTCGGTTTCGAATTGATGTTTCTTTTCAGGGGCGAAGCTGGGATCGACTCGGAAGATGGAGGATTATGCATGGGTGTGGTGGTGACCAGTGGAAACACAATCGGCACATGTGGCCTATACCTTCTAACGCGACCACTGTAGCCATCGATTCTTCACCGTCTCAATTTATATGCAAAGTATATATATAAATCTAAACCGATATTAATCTTTCGCTGCGTTTTCGCTGCGTTTTCGATCAATTTCCTCATTTCCTCTCCACGTCCTTTTTGGTGGTTTGACTGTCTCGATTATGTCAACATTTTCAACTAAAAGTTATAGTTCTGATCTTAATTAAAGAAAATCCGCAATCTGGATTGTTTCTAATGCTTGTATTCGTGTTTTTTCTGTTTGACCTAATTTTTTGGTTTTGTTTACTGTGATGATAAAGGTTTTTATCGGTTGTGGGTTTTCGTTTTTCTCGATCTTAATCTAGGTGAGTCGTAGGTTTTTATATATTTGTGTTTTTTTTTGGTTATTGGAGAAGATTTGTGTGTGAATGATGGAAATTTCCTCTACGATTGAACGGAAGCTGTTGGTGGGGTCTTTCGTATGGGATTCGTGGTTGTTGATTTGGGGGAAAATGTTATCCTTTTCTTTTTGATTTTGATTTTTGTTTTTCAAACTTGTGTTCTACCTGTATTTTGATGGTTTGCTTTATTGGTTGGTACATTATTTTTTACTAGGCTTCACTTTCTAACTTGGATTTTTGGGTGAAATGTAGAAGATGGTTCGGCCTTATGAGATTCACTGGTCTACTGTGTTATTGAATGTATTAGTAATAAAATTTGAGTGGCAATAGAGAAATAAGAATTCCTTGTTCTTACTAATACTTGTACCACGATTGTATATCCTGTGTGCAAATTGTATGCTTGGCATCTGATTCTAAATTTCTCCATATATTTTTGTATGATTGTGGCCAATTCCCATTTTGGAATCGTTTGTGTTTTGTAATGATTGCTGTCTGCATTTGATAAACTAATTCCTTGTTGCGATATCTAATATTATTTGGCAATTCTCTTCTCTTAATTTTAATTGCTTCAACTGTTCATGATAGATTTCTATGAATAACCATTTTCTTTTGCTTGTATATTTGTAGATTTATTTTATTTAATTACTGTTCATGATCTTTGTAGGATGGACGCAAGATTCGCGCTGGTGATTGTGCACTTTTCAAGCCACCTAGGGACTCCCCTCCTTTTATTGGAATAATTCGCAAGCTAACGTATGATAAACAAGAAAGTCCAAGTTTAGAAGTGCATTGGCTTTACCGACCTGCTGATTTGAAACTTGCTAAAGGAATTGTGCTGGAAGCTGCACCGAACGAAGTTTTTTATTCCTTTCACAAGGATGAAACACCTGCTGCATCATTACTCCATCCGTGTAAAGTCGCATTTCTTCGTAAAGGTGTTGAACTTCCTTCAGGGATATCCGCATTTGTCTGTCGACGAGTTTATGACATTGAGAACAACTGTTTATGGTGGCTAACTGATAAGGACTACCTTAATGTTAGTTTTCTTTTAAATCTCTTTCTTTCATATAATTTGTGCATAATGATTTTATTTATACATTCTTGGTCTGTTGATGAATTCAGGAACAACAGGAAGAAGTTAACCAGCTATTAGACAAGACAAAACTAGAAATGCATGGGGCTGTGCAGTCAGGAGGCCGTTCTCCAAAACCCTTGAATGGTCCGACATCAACACAGTCATTGAAATCTGGTTCTGACAACATACAAAATAGTTCTTCATTTGGTGCACAGGGTAAGGGTAAAAAGAGAGAGCGGGGTGATCAGGGTTCTGATTCATCTAAAAAGGAGCGGTTATTTAAGATAGAAGATGGAGATTCTGGTCAGTTTAGACCGGAGAGCATGTTAAAGTCTGAGATTGCTAAAATAACTGATAAAGGTGGGCTTGTGGACTTTGAAGGAGTTGAAAAACTGGTACAGCTTATGCAACCTGATAGTGTTGATAAAAAAATAGATTTATCTGGGCGGATAATGCTTGTTGATGTAATTGCACTTACGGACCGGTATGACTGTCTGGGCTGGTTTGTACAGCTCAGAGGTTTGCCTGTGTTGGACGAATGGCTGCAGGAGGTCCATAAGGGCAAAATTGGTGATGGAAATATGCCCAAAGAAGGGGACAAGGCTGTTGATGATTTTTTGTTAGCTTTATTACGTGCATTGGATAAGCTTCCTGTGAACCTTCATGCACTGCAAACCTGTCATGTTGGAAAGTCTGTCAATCATTTACGCACCCACAAAAATGCTGAAATTCAGAAGAAAGCTAGGAGTTTAGTAGACACATGGAAGAGGCGTGTGGAAGCTGAAATGAACATGAATGATTCAAAGTCTGGTTCAAACCGTGCTGTTTCATGGCCTGCAAAGCCAGCAAACTCAGAGTCTCCTCATGTTGGAAATAGGAAAACAGGGGGATCCTCTGATAATGTTGTGAAGAGCTCTGCAATTCAACCCTCAATATCTAAAAGTTCCCAGTCTAAGTTAAGTTCTGGAGAAGCTTTGTCCAAGTCTTCATCTCCTGGCTCTACAAAATCGTTGACTACTTCAGCAGGCATTAACTCAAAAGATCAGAACAGTAAAGTTTTTGTTGGAGCTGCAACGGCAGATCTACCTCTGACGCCCATCAAAGAGGAGAGGAGCAGCAGTTCTAGTCAATCTCAAAATAACAGTATAACTTGTTCTAGTGAACATGCTAAAACTATTGGTTCTTGCAGGGAAGATGCAAAGAGCTCCACTGCAGTGTCAATGAGTGTGAGCAAAATTCATGGTTGTGCATCTCGAACTCGCAAGTCAAGCAATGGTGTTCATGGGGCTGGTGCTGTAGTAGGTCAGAAGGAGCACAGCTCTGCCAAAAATTCATCCAGAAATTCACCTTCTGAAAAAGTATCACCAACACGACCTTCCATTGAAAAAACAGCTGATCAGCCCCTTGCCGATCAAGGGAATAACCAGAGATTGATTCTTAGGTTGCCAAACACTGGTCGCAGTCCTTCAAGGGGAGCTAGCGGGGGCTCCTTTGAAGAACTAGCAACTACGAGCAGCAAAGCTTCGTCACCTGCTGACCGTAATGATAATCAGGATAGAAGAGTGAAAACTAAGACCGAGTGCTTGCTGACCCATGTGTCAAATATGATGAATGAAGCTTGTGATGCTAATGAAGCTTTGATTGGTGATGAAGGTAAGGGCACTCCAATAGTTGATGAGCGAAGCAGGTCAATTGAAGATGGTGGTGATAAGGTATTAGAAACATCAAAACCGACTACTTTGCCATCTGGGTTTGTTTCCAGATCAGGGCACACGTATGATGCTTCTTTAAGCCCGATGAATGCATTAGTTGAAAGCTGTGTAAAATTTTCTGAAGCAAGTGCATCCGTTTCCCATGGAGATGACGGGATGAACCTACTAGCTACTGTGGCTGCTGGGGAAATATCCAGATCGGAAAATGCATCACCTGTGGCGTCCCCTGAGAGAAAGTCTCCTGCAGCAGATGAACTGTGCTCAGGCAATGAATCGAAGTTGAAGCATTCTGGCGAAGCAGCAGTTCACACTCTTGCAGAGTTGAATGGTAGGGCTACAGGAGAGCATCCTTTGAGAACAGTTGATTCATTACAGATAAAAAGTGAATTGAGGCATCCTGCCATGACACAGTCACGTGATTTTCCAGGAGATGGTGAAATCATTTCATCTTCCCATGACACTCATTTAAATGTCTCCTCTACAGATTTGTTACAAAATGTTGAAGGTCCATGCTTACGACCTGAAACCAAAGAAGATGCCTCTGTCACTATGTTGGCAGCTAAAAAGGAGTGTAATGCAGACCCTGGAGTTTCAGACTCTAAATTAAAGCCAAGAGCATCCTCTTTTGATGATGATCAAAAGGTTGATCACAGGAATGAGGAGATCATTGAGGATGAGAAAATGGTGGTTTCGAAACCTGTTACAAATGTTAAGTCAGAAAACGAATCAGGTGAGAAACAGCATGAGTCAACTTCCAGTGTGGATAATGAGAACCAGACTAGTGTAGAGAAAGCAACAGGTACAGGAATGCAGGTGCCAAAGGCCTCCCCAATTTCTGAAAACTGCGAGTCAATATATTTAAAAAAGGAGTCACCTGCTTCTGGTAATGGTTTAATGGTACCCAGGGATGAAAAGACTGACGACATGAAGTCAGTTGTGATTGAGCCTGATTTAAGACGAATGGAGCGGGATTCTTCTGTTCCGGATGATTCTAATGAATGTGCTGAAGATAATATGGTCAGAAAAGAGGCCATTGATCAGTGCTCTGGTTCATCAGTGCAGCCAGATTTGCTAACTATGTCTAGGAAAGAGAATGAAGTGTCCAAATCATGTGAGCAAAAGCTAGATGCAAATCCATCTGAAGTTGCAGGAGAGAGGCATGCATGCTCTGTAGTTGGTGCTGATGCAGCTGTAAAACTTGACTTTGATTTAAATGAAGGCTTTCCGGTTGATGATGTGAGCCAAGGGGAGATTGCCAGACAGGAAGATCCTATCACATCATCTGCAGTTCATGTTCCTTGTCCGTTGCCTTTTCCTATTTCGTCCATGTCTGGTGGCTTCCATGCTTCAATTACAGTGGCATCCGCTGCTAAAGGGCCAGTTCTTCTTCCAGAGAACCCATTGAGGATCAAGGGGGAGCTTGGATGGAAAGGATCTGCTGCTACCAGTGCATTTCGACCAGCTGAACCTAGGAAAAATGCTGAGACGCAGTCCTCTACTAATGATATTACTTCTGTTGATGTCACTTCTATCAAACAAAGTCGCCCTCCCTTAGATTTTGACTTAAATGTGGCAGATGAACAATGTTTTGAGGATGTTGGTTCGCATGGTTCTTTAGAATCTGGACCACATGATCGTAGTGTGGGACTCGATCTTGATTTAAACAGAGTGGACGAGACTCCTGAAGTTGGTACTTTCTCTATAAGCAAACTGGATATTCCTTCTTTACCAAGGAAGCCTTCATTGTCCAGTGGGTTGTCTAATGGCGGAAGTGTCTCAAGAGACTTTGACTTAAATAATGGGCCTGGCCTTGAAGAAGTTGGCAGTGAACTCCCAGCACGTAGTCAGCAGATGAAAAATAGTATACCGTTTCCAACTTCTGTTCATAGCACGAGAACAAACAATGCTGAATATGGGAATTATTCTGCATGGTTTCCTCCAGCCAATTCCTATTCTGCAATTACTGTTCCTCCACTTCTGTCTGGTAGAGGAGAGCAGAGTTATGTTACTGGTGCCGGGGCACAACGTATAATGGGTCCTACAGGTAGCAGTCCTTTTGGTCCTGAAATCTACAGGGGATCAGTGCTTTCATCTTCTCCTGCTGTTGCTTATCCACCCACTACAGCTTTTCCTTATCCAGGATTTCCATTTGAAACCAACTTTCCATTATCCTCAAACTCCTTTTCTGGTTCAACTGCATTTATGGATTCGTCGAATGTGGGCGGGCTATGTTTTCCTACCATGCCTTCACAACCAGTTGGGCCTGGTGGTGTTGTTTCATCCACGTATCCTCGTCCGTATGTTATGAGTCTTCCAGGTGGTACAAGTAATGTGATACCTGACAGCAGAAAATGGGGAAGTCAAAGTCTGGATCTTAATTCAGGCCCTGGTGTGACAGATACAGAACGTAGAGAGGATAGATTGCCTTCAGGGTTGAGGCAAATGTCTGTCCCAAACTCACAAGCCTCGATGGAGGACCCCTTGAAGATGTTTCAGATGACAGGTGCTGCATTGAAAAGAAAAGAACCTGATGGTGGTTGGGATGGAGCTGAGAGATTAGGTTATAAGCAACATTCATGGCAATAGTGTCATGGTTCTTCAACACAAATGTTCAAGAGGTTAGCCACTTTTATGCCCTCTGGCCCTGTTGATTTTTTTGCTGTATTTTCTTAGCTGAAATTTAATTTTATTTCATGTTTCGTGTGAGCCCTATTAGTTCTCTTTCTCCATGAGTTTGCCTTGTATCTTGGCGTTTTTAGATGGGCTATGATCGTTCATTCCGTATGCTGGAATCTTAACATAATTTGTTACTTAACATAATTTGTTAAAAAAGTAGTTCTTTATACATTAGCCAAATATCTCTGTATTTGTTCGTTATACTGATGCATTTTTGCTATGGAATTTCCTTATTTTGTATTGTGTTGAATTTTTATCTGTTCTGGTGCAGCTATTAAGGAGAATGTCTGATAAATTGGAGATACTTTTGAGTGTTGAACCATGGACAATGAGCAGATATGGTACCCTTGCTGCTGATGTGCCTCTTCATTTCTGACTTGATAAAGCGATCCAGATCCTCTGACGCAGTTGTTTTGTATGAATCTGCTCCCAGATTGTCGCTTGCAGATAAGTTTTTCCTGTGTAGATATCTAACTGAAACAGCAGGTGTGATAATGCCGCCGCCTAGAATCAGAGAAATTGGCATCAAGTGTTTGACTGTGACTGTTCTGCAACAGCACCGACCCCAATCCATTCTCGAGCATTTGGAAGGAGAGGATTGGATGTATGAACTGGCTAGGCTTGAGGCCAGTTTGTCTTCTTTAAATCATTTTTTTTTTCAACTTTTGTTACATATATAGTTATTGCTGTAGTCTTGACTTTCGAATTTTGTCACTTATCACATTCTGGTTATTGATATATGCACAGGTTAGCCACCATGGTCTATGTGTCACTTCCCTCTAATTGTTATCGCCGTGCACTTGCGTCGTTTTCTTTTGGTATCATACTAGAATTTGTTTATAGAGTTTCTTTGAATTCTTCCTTTATTGTATGGGCAATGCCTTGATGTTTTTAGCCGCAACACAAATTCGTGGTTCGTTAACTCTTGTTACAATAGTTATCGTTGAAAAAATGAATTGTACTAAGTCAGCACAGCCAGGCATCATATGCCTACAAAAGACATGATGCACCCTCCTTCCAAGCAAGAATTTCTCGTTTGCCAAATGTAAAATTCTTCTATCTTTGTCGCCAAGTTATTTGAAGTACCTGGTTAGTTTAGATTATTTTTTACATGATGTTGGGAACACTAGTGCTGTGGACACTAGAAATTACGAGCAGTATTAGCTTCCAGTGGTATGCTTGTAGCTGTATCAAACTTTCGTAAAAGCTAAAACTTTGTTAATGATTCAATGTGACTGCTGAGAAATTTACACAGAATCAGTTTCAAGAAGCTTAATATGAGCCCTTGGTTGTCAGAACTTGGAAATAGATATATTCAGTAGCATAAACTTGCCTACAAGTTGTTGAGCATTGGTCCGTTGCCTAATATTATACCAAAACGTAAAAGAAGGGTAGGCAAAGAAGACTGAGGCTTGGATGGGTGAACGAGCCAGATCTGCTTCATATACAGAGAATGCTTCGTTCATGAATTCCTCGTTTCTTCTTTTAAGTGTTAAACTTGTAGAGATTTATAAAGTTTATATTTATATAATTTACACCATCTTTATTTCTCAGGAGTGGAGAGAAAAAGGATAAAATAGAAAATTGTAAAATTTGTTGTATTTTTTATTTTTTATAAAACAAATGTAAAAGACAAAAAAAAGCCTTATTTATTAGATAAAAGCCTCAAACGTTTTATATGTTTTCACAATAATAGATTTATTTTTTCTTTATAAATATTTAAAGAGTAATAAAAATATATTGGAGGGTGTTGAATTGGTTGGGTTCATTGTTATTGAGTAGCTATTAATTGTATTATTAATATTAATGTGAGATAAGGTTCACATTAAATGCTGCCTCGTACCATACTCATTGCAAGGAGGCTTTTGACTTCTGACTACTTCTGCGATGTCACCATCCACTAAGTCGGAAAGGAAACCATTTATAGACTTTTTACTGCTTTCAACTTAAAATCTATATTCTATTTTTCTGCAGAGCCTTCATTCAAAAAACACAGTTTTGGAGAGTTTAAGCTTGTTTAATTATCCCATTCTCCATTCAACATAAAGTAGGATAAAAATTAAGACAATAATATTTTTATCCAACTAAATCAAGTTATCATTTATCCTGGTCTTCAATGCTGACATTTATTTGACAGAATATCGATAAATCTTTTATTTTTAATAGGAAAATAATAATAAAAAAACATTCATGTAATGTTATGTCTTATCATCAACATGAATTCGATGATGAGTTCTAATATTCTTGTAATAGCTTTTTACAGCCATTTTAAAATATGAATGCATTTAATAAGTTATATGTGTAATAACTTCTTACATTTCCTTAATTTTAGATGCCCACAAAAGTATAAAAACTTTACATTATTATTCTCTCACGTATTGTAATTAGGATAATTAAATTTGTTAACCTTTATATAAGAAATTGTAAAAATCACACTTATGATCTATTTGATTAACAATATAAAGTTACCCATTCATTTCATTGGTTGCTCTTTTTTAAAATATATTTTTATTTAACCCTCATTCTTGAAATAAGACAAATTAATGATTTTTTTGTCATTTATATTTTTATTCATTACTTAATATATATATATATATTATGATAACAAATAAAAAATAATGAAATAGAAAATTTATAAGCAAAAAAATTGTTATATTTATCTGTTTATCCAAAAGAACATTAAACTACAACATGGGAATTATTTTTGTTTTGATATCTTCTCAGTATAGTATTAGTCTTTTTTTTCTTCTTCTAAACAATAAATAAAGTTTAAACTCAAAAACTTTAAGTACTCTATACACTGCTAAATTTCTCCTATATTTTTCAGTGTTCTCCTTTTACTTATGAATTGTTTAATACAAATTTGATGCATAAAATTAATTTGTGATTGAATTTTCACCAACCATGTTGCAGAAAAAGAAGGGTCAAACTGCATATAGGTGTAGAGAGAATACTGGTCTGTCACATGGCATGCGAGAAAGTGGAGTTACTGAAGTAGTCTTAGGCCGTACATTACGTTCATCCATGACCATATTCACTCTCCAACAACACAACCTTAGCTGCAAAAAAAGTGTAAGAGTTGTGCCGCTAATTTAGGGTCTATGTTCATGAGAATGGTCCACACCCCCAACAAGATCACATGCACTGCTTAACTTGTACCTTGACATCTGTCACATTCCACCCTTCATGTTATCTTCTGACAGAAAAAAGTACCACTTTTCATTGCATGCCATGCTTTCTCTTTCACAAGTATTGTGCTCTTCCACAAACAGTTTTTTTCAAATTCTAACAAACAAAGCAAAGGAGTTTTCTAATACCTTTCTTTTCTGGACCATCTTTATCAGGGGCCACCATGAACTGTCTTCACTCATAATCTGTAACAACATGTGTGGAAACTTGTTCCACACCTAAAGTCTGGTTTATGATGTAAAAAATGTAAACGTTACAACTAATTAAAACTGATTAATACTTCATTTTGATATTTTAATGTGGAAAATCACATTGAATTATTTCCAAACATACACTGACTATATAGGATGAGTAAATCAGAAAAATACTCTATTACCCCACATAAAGTATATTAATATATTATATTATACCCAGATGAAATACCAGAAGGAAACATAAATAGAATTTATTGATTAATTAATGAATTAATGAATTTTAATACATTAATACATAAGAAATCAATTTTATATATTTTTGAAGATTTTTATACTTTCCTTCCATGACAAATAATCTTAAAAATGAGTTTTAAAGTAATTAATTATTAAAGACAGTTTTATTATGAATTAGTAATTATTTTATTTTAGAATATAAGTAAGAATAAAATAAAAATATGAAATATGTATAAAAAAAATGAGAATGACTAATCAGAAATAAATGATAATTAATATAATTATTTTTATTATTAATGTTCCAATTAACAATATTAAATTGAAAACAATAACACATGACATGACACTAATGTGATTAGACAATAAAATAATTTTTCTTTCAAGAGAACTGATATATATAAAGACCAATAAACACAATCTTGCAATCTTTTCTGTCTTGGTTTTTCCATATCAATACAGTGTGTACAACTGGTATAGCATAAAAACATTGGTGTAACCTAAGTTTCTCCATTGCAGTTAGAAATTTTTTTATTTCTTCATCATAACAGTTACAAACTTTATAATTTCTTCATCGTAGCAGTTACAGCTACACATTAGTTGTGAACACCAGAATCTTCTCTGATTATTATGATGATTATGATTTTGGACTCTCATGGTTCTCTTCTCTCAGATTGAGCTAGACCCCACCATTCTCTCTCCTTTCTCTCTCTATAGTGTCAGAGGGATGTTGGAGAAGACAATGAAGACATCCAGTACGATGTTTCAGGACAAGCATCATAATCATAACAAAAGAGAGAGATTTCTGGGTCTGACCTTAGGGAAGGGAGTGCCGTTTGTCTTGTCCTCTCTCTTCATGGCTTCGATTTTCTGTTTGTTCTTCCTCTTCAATCCCAACCATTTAACCCTCACACCCCATCAAGGCCATGACCTATTTGAAATTCCCTCACAAAACCAAGAACAGACCATAATCACCACAAAGCCTTCATCATCCCAACCACAAAAGGGTATGTTACAAAATTATCACACTCATAATCGTAATCATGTTCAGGTTTTAAAAAATTAAAAAAAAAGGGTCCACGACCATGATTTCGTCCCCACATCAAGATTTTTAGAGTTGTAATGACCCCTCGTAAAATTTTTAACTTTTTTTGCAATGAGATTGGGATCACAATTGTAATTTAAAACCTTGATGATCATGATCACCACCCTTTATGTATATGTTAACTTGATTTTGTTGGTCTGAATTTGTCCCCTTACATGAATTTGTATACCTTATTTTGGGGCAGAACAGAAACCATGTGACCTTTCTAAGGGTCACTGGGTACAAGCATTGGGAGGGTCATCAACCTACTACACCAATTCAAGCTGCCCATCAATCCCTGATAGCAAAAACTGTTTCAGGCATGGGAGAAAAGACAGTGATTTTCTGAATTGGAGATGGAAGCCTGAGCAATGTGAACTTCCAAGGTTTGATCCCAGAACCTTCCTTCACATGGTTCGTGGCAAGAAAATGGCTTTCATTGGTGACTCTGTGGCCAGAAACCACATGGATTCCCTCCTCTGCCTCTTGTCACAGGTTAGTGTCTTGTAGAAATTACAGAAAATTCTATGCTATTTGATGAAATTTAACACCTTTTGGTATTGTTATTGATGATTTTTGTCCAACTTTTGTAACCATTATTATGGGTGAAAACTATTTAATTCATCTAGTATTTAAATTGTTAAAATTGAAGTAGGATTGTAGGGTAATATGTTAGACAAGTTAACACATAAATTTTAAAAAATCAAAATAAAAATTAACAATTTTTATAGCTTTTTAATTCTAAATTTAAGAGAATTGAGAATTACTTTAAAAGAAACTTAAAAATTATTAATTCACTATTGATTACAATTTAATAAAGAAATATATGATAAATAATCATAAAATAAAATTTAGATTCATATAATAAATAAAAATATTTAATAATTTAATAATTTTTATTATAAATTTTGTGATTGAATTTGAAGGTATTTTTCTTTGGTAAGTGAATTGTTCCTTTACACGTTGCATACTTGAGTAACACAGTTTTTGGCTTTTGGTGGAGGTCAAATTCTTTGCTTGCATAGAAAAGGGAATGTGATTCTTGTAATATGTTTGAGTGTGATAACACATACAAATGTCACTTCCTACACCTTTTGTTTTGTCTCTTTTGACTTTTACAAATACAAATAAGAGGGTAATTTTTTGAGCCAACATTTTAGTTAGGTAAAGCTTTTCAAACTATTTTCAAAATTTAACTTAAAAAGAAAAAAATATATTATTCTCTATAAAAAGGAATTCTATTATAGTATTATAAGACCATAAGGAAAGACAAACTCTTAAAATCTCTTCTTAAATTTGTTGAGACTAATGACTTGGAGTAATTTCATCTTTATTGATTTACATGATTAATGGTTTAGAAAATGTTTAAGAAGGCTTTTTTTAAGTAATTTTTTATTTTTTATCAGACAATGAAATTATTTTACTACCTAGTATTTTGTTATTTTTTTAAACATATTTCTCATTATTTTCATTTTTATTTTTATTATTTTTTATTAATATCTCTCCATTTATGTTCTTGTACACCATTTTACTCACTTTTTTTCTACATTAAGAGTTAACTTTATCATTCATTTTAATTCAATAAGTTTACATTGTTTTTCACTTTGCACTTCCTTCATGTTTTTGACTTTCCATTTTCAATCAATTTATTTGCTAGCTCTTTTTTAAATACTCCAAAATCATGAAATCTCCTATAATGGAAGGTATTTATTTGCAATTTTTGTCAAATACCCCAAAATTAAGAGCTCTAATGGAAGGTTGCGTGATAATCAACATGTAATGGGTGAGAAAATGGGAAAGTATTCAAAATTTAATTGATATCAATTTTTTACTTTTTTTGCGGTCGTTATTGGTAGGAATAATTTGAATACCATTTCTTAATGGAATAATAATTAGTTGTTAAATTGATTGCCAATGATATTAAGTGTTTATTTGACTAATTCCAATTCTTATAATTTTTTTAAAATTTTACTTTTTAATGGACTTTAAAATATTTTAAATAATTTAAAATAAGGTAGTCAAATTTTTAATTCTTAAAATAAAAAATGCTTTATTTTTATTTAGTCATTTTTCTAATTACTTAACCATTATCTTTATAAACTTGTTAGCAAATGCTACTATTATTTAATAATAAAATAACAATACAGCATTGCCTGCAATAGAGTTTTTAAGTATCATAAATATTTAACTTCTAATTAATTCAAATAATATTATAAATACATAATGTTGCTTATTAGTAATAAAAATTCAGATAAGTTGGTGAATAAAGTTATGGAACAAATACAAGTTCAGACTCCAAAATATACTCCCCTGTGCAGAGAGAAGAACGATGGAATTTGTCAGCAGAAAGTGTGAGAGACTTAGTTCAGTACATAACTTCTGACCCAATCAATTTTGAGAAGAGAAATTTTCACACTTGCAGTAGATTTTGACACTCGGTGTTAATAATTTTCACACTAGTTTTCTGATACGAACACCTCTATGAAAAAAATTTAAAATTATTTTCTACTGTTACTGTTGTATTGTCAAACACATAATGTTATGTCAATATCAGTAGCATGACATCACTAGTTGAAAACTTGAGATTTCATAGATTCTTCTCTCTCCTCCCTTTTTGTGTTTAGTGTTTGGTATGGAATTTATAATTAAAAAAAGGAACAACAGTTAATTAAGAATGAGGCTGATATTATTTTGCTTCATCAACCTTGATCTTTCACATATTCCTACAGTGTAAACACATTATTCATACTCTTTGTTTTTAACCCTGTTAATATCTATATCTAATATTTTTTCTAACAAGATATGTTTCTCATGTCATTGATTAATGTGATATTATAAATTATAGTTCAAACAAAAGTAAATTAAAACATAGTTTATCACAAAAGAAATCATGTGTGACTTTTATGTTACATTTTTTAATGATATAACAAGTCATTAGATCACAAGTTAATTACCATTAGTACTTGACAAAGAAACCAAAAGTAGTAACAGAAGTAAAAGTTCAAAATCTTTGAACCATCAATTTAGATATATATAGATAACAGCAAAAATCTAAATTTTCACTGAGGGTGTGACAATTTTGTTCGAAACCTTGCAGAATGAAATTCCAAATGACATTTACAAGGACTCAGAAGACAGGTTTCGCAAATGGTATTTTCCCGTCCATGACTTCACTCTCATGATGTTGTGGAGCAGATTCCTCATAGTAGGCGAGGAGAGAATGGTAAACGGCACAGGCACCAGCATCTTCGACATGCAGCTAGACAAGGTGGACAGTGATTGGGCCAAAGAGCTCCCCAACTTAGACTACACTGTGATCTCAGATGGACACTGGTTTTTCAGAGGGATGCAGCTGCATGAAGGTGGAGAAAAAGTAGGGTGTGTGTACTGCAACGAACCAAATGTGACAAGCTACAACGTGGATTTCCCCTTTAGAAAAGCATTCAGAACAGCCTTTAGACACATCAATGAGTGTGAAGAATGTAGAAGTAAGAGGATGGTGACAGTGTTGAGGACTTTTGCACCAGCACACTTTGAGAACGGGTTTTGGAACACTGGAGGGTACTGTAATAGGACAGGTCCAATGAGTGAGAGTGAGGTGGATTTTGAGAAGTTTGATTGGCAACTAAGGAATGCTCAAATGGAGGAGTTTGAGAGAGCAAAGAGTGAAGGTGAAGAAAAGGGTCATAGGTTTGAGGTGGTGGATGTTGCAAGAGCCATGCTGATGAGACCAGATGGGCACCCTGGAGAGCATTGGGGGAACAAGTGGATGAGGGGTTACAATGATTGCACTCACTGGTGCTTGCCAGGACCTGTTGATATGTGGAGTGAGTTCTTGCTTGCTGTGCTAAAAAAAGTGGCTGCTTCTGATCTTAATCAGGCTTAAACATTCATATGTAGCTGTAGCTAGAAACATTCACATCACAGATACAATTTTTTATATGATGTAGTTCTAGAAACAAATTTAAAGGCTCAAAGTCATAAAGTCATACAAAGCCATATATTTCATACATGCATGCATTTTTTTTCCTTCAGTACATATATAATAATGACAATAGTGTATTGTCATTATACTTGTCTACTAAATTGTGGTTGAAGTTGCTAAAATTTTGAGTGTAGATGCTACATGTAGTGAGGGATTGTGACCATAAACTAATTATAAAGTGAAAAATCATATATATAACAGAAAGATAATTAATGTTATCCTAAATTTTGAAGAGGAATCTAGCACTGATTTTATAAAAATCTAAGCACTTTTTTTGTCTTTATATATATATATATATAAAGGGATTTTTTTGTTGTGTCCATTTTAATATTCATATTTTACCATTTTAAATAATATTTTTAAATCAAAATAAATAAAATTTAATCGATTAAAAAATTTAACTTTTTCGTGTTTAAAATAAACTATCTGGAATATTTTCTGATTTTAAATTGTTAGAAAAATTATACATTAATATATGTTTATACCAATTACACAGCGATTTTAAATTTTAATTTTATTAGATTTAATTTTACTATATATAAAAGGGAATTCATCTTTTTGGTGTATAAAATTTATTATTTCTATTTTTTTTCTAAATTAAGTTTAAATAATAATAAATAATAAGTTTAATCGGATAAAAAATTTAAGTTATATGTCTTTATATTTTTTTAACTTTTATATTTTTTCTAAAAATTTTATTATTTTAGAAGAACATCATTCTTTTTTTCTCTGATCTTTTACACTAAAATACTGGAATTGTGAAATATACACGAAAGATGCGTTGATGAGACTAAGAAAAAAGACTAGAAGATTAAATGATAGAGCGTAAAATGTAATCTCTTTTCTATATTTTCTTATTTTATAGTTATTTCTTATTCTTTAAATGTTGATTATTTTATTATTATTTTTTCAATTTTTTACACTTTTTGTTTAAAAAAATTCTCATATAAAGAACACACCATCTCTCTCATCTCTCATATATAGAATAATGTATAAATAATATTATTACTGTTACAATACTATTATCGTTATTATTATTGTTGTCGTTACTGTTACTATTTTGGTGTTATTATTACGGTTACTGTTATCGTTATTCTTACTGTTGTCGTTGTTATTGTTGTTATCGTTACTATTGCCGTTTTCGTTATCTATTATTACCGTTACTAATATCGTTTTCGTTCCTATTACTGCTACCTTACATTTTGCAATTCTCTTTATCATTATATCATTTTAGTGTTATTATCTATTATTATTGTTACTATGAGCGTTACGCTGATACAATACTCTTTTGTTTATACTTTTCCGCTATAACAGAAAAGGTGGGACAGTTTCACGGAGTTAAAAGTCGTAACGTCTTTTCTCCACAACCTTACTCTCTCATTTCTCCGTAAGTTACAAAACAATCCTCTCTTCTTCTTCTATCTTTTCTTCTCTGCTTTGATTTCTTCCATCTTTTCTTTCGATGTTTTCTTCTTCGATTTGCAATCTCTGTTGAAATCTGGCGTTTGCGTGAGTTTGGCAGAGAGATCTGAATTAGGTTAAGTGAATCGAAGTGCGATTCGATGTCGCAAGGGTTCGCAATCGAACTGTACTTGGATCCGGCGTTGGAGAATCAGGTGCTGAAGGCTTGGAACGTTCTCGCCCGGCGACAAATCACCACTCACCTCATCGAGATGGAATCGCGTCCTCACATAACTCTCTTCTCCGCCCCCTTTCTAGAACCTTCCAAGCTCGAATCGCTTCTCAGAACCTTCGCATCCAAACATGATCCTCTCTCACTCTCTTTCTCCTCCGTCGGCACCTTCCCCAACGATGCCGACAACCTCCTCTTCCTGGTCCCAACCCCCTCCCTCTCGCTCCTCCAATTCCAGTCGCACCTCTGCGACGCTATCAGAAAAGAAGGTGTTGAGATCTCCGACGATTTTGCCTTCAATTCCTGGATACCGTACTGCTCTGTCGCCCACCATGTCCCCAAAAACAGAATGCCGGAGGCTTTCTCCCTCTTGCGGGAACTCAAACTGCCGGTTTCCGGTTACGCCACGGACATCGCGCTCGTGCAGTTCTCTCCGGTTCGCGAACTCTTCTCTTTTGTGCTCGGCAACAATGTAGACTCCTGAACTCCTTTTTTAACATTAATTTGTAGTTTCTGGCTTTCTTAATGAAACAAGGTCCTCCATTAAACTAGAATGATCTCATGTATGCTTTAGCCTTTGTAGAAATTTTCTCATATAATTTCTTTATACTTTTGGCTGATTTTTCTCTAATAGAAGTTCATATGAAGAAATTTGTCTCAAGTTTTAAATTAGCTTATAACTTATTTGATTCCTCACACACAAAAATACTTGGAAGTTTGCGTGGGAAAATTTTAGACAAGAGAGAGTTGCTCAAATTGTTGAGTTGGATAGAAATAGTTAAGACACTATTTTAATTCTCGGAAGAAATAAAATTCAAGGTTTAATTATTCATAGTTGGATATATATTATTTTTAATGTTTTTCAGCTTCTACTGTTTAAATTCATAAAAATTAAAAGCGATTAAAAGTAATATAAATAAAGACTAAAAATGGTGATTTCTAAGTATAGAAACTAAAAGATAAAATTTGGTCAATTATAATGAGTAATTAGTCCAAAATCAGTAAATGTATGTGAAGGTCCAATTTATCACTTCATTTTGTGCAAAATTTAAAAAAAAATCATGAGACTTAGTGACAATTTAACGAACTTGTTGGGGGATTAAAGTGGTAATAAGCAGTTAAGTTGTAGAGACTTATTTTGAATTTTCTTTCCTTTTTGGAACCAAAATGACAAAGCTTCACACTATAGAGCATTTCACACTTTCGACGTGGAACTTGGCTGTTTATCCTTTAGTTTTTCTATTTTAATATATGAAAACTTTTATTTGTTTGAGCTTCTTTATTTTGTTTGATTTCTCTTTTCAAGTATTGGTTTAGGAAAAGAAGTTTATTCAATGTTTACTCTCTGGTTCTTACTGGATAAGCTCCTCCCAAACAGTAATGGGATAATAAGTAACGAATTGAGTTTTGAGTTTTTCGGCATGAGCTACAATCATTTCATAAATGTTAAGTTCATAAATTGATTTTAATTTAATGGAGAATTTCAACTCAAGTCTTTTTTCTTGTTATTTTTTCTACAAGTGCTTGTGAAAAAAATTTAAGACATGAAAATTTGAGTTTTATTTCTTTAGATATTTGATGGTTTTCTGTAAAAGGTTGTTGGCATAGATTACTTGGTTCTATTTAAAATTTGTTTTGTTGCTATGATGATTATTAAACTAGCTTGATGATAATGAAGTACTAAATCTTGATTTGAAAGAATTATATTGCAAATCCCATATCATCTCTATATGTAACAATCATTTACATGTTAGTTTTACAAGGTTAAATTAATCTTCATCTCTTATTTAGAATGTTAATATATTATCTGAGTTTATTCTAAAAAAGGGTCATCCACCATATTATCTGAGTAGCAAACAAAATATTGTTGGACATGAAGGAATAAAAACTCAAGTCCCATGTCTAGAAATAGAGCCTGAAAAGATGAAAAAGTATATAAATATTGAGTTAAACTTAAATCCACACTTTAAAATGCTTATGTTTGGAAAAATTTATCTATAAGGAGTTTTAGGAGAGAAAAAAAAAATTTGACTTGTCCAGAAATTAAAATTAGTGTATTTACAAATTAATGTAAGTTCTCTCATATAATTTCTCCAAAATGTTAATTTTAACTGTGTATAAGTTAATTTTAACTTATAAATCTAGTATTGCTGATTACTACGTCCTATATGTCTAGTAATATATGAAAATGTTTCTTCTTTTTTTGGACAGAGTTGAGATATCATAGGGTGTGTTTGCTTGTGTACTGGACCTCCTCAAGCCCACACTACCCCTCACATGTTGAGTTTTTCTAACTGACTGGCGGGAGTAGACTGAAATAGTTCAGCATCCAATGCTAATTCTGAATGGTTCGTTGTTTTTTTAAAATAGTAAGTTATTTGGGTTGTCTCCTCCAGGACTCCTTTTACTGTCAGATTTTCTCTCATGGCGGTTGACTCTCTCTGGTTCACTACTTCGTGTATGTCTGCTGCTTTTGGGAATCGTTAGTAAGGCTACCTTACACTACTGCCTAACTGTTAATATGACTGCAATGAGTAATGATTTCTACCTGAGGCTCTCACCTCTCATTTCTTTTTTCTTGCTTAAACTCTGACGCAGACACATTAACAGTTGTGCTGGGACTGAATTGTGTAAATCTTTTCTCATAAACACCCATTATTTCTAGGAAAAGTAATGAAATGCTGTTTGTTTAAGCATGTCATATTTCATCAATTTTAACTTGTGTTATTAGGTTTATAGTGAATGCTTTAGTAGATGGCAATCAGTTTAAGTTCTTATCCATGGTCGTAGCCAATGTACTTGATGTGGTCCATAAGTAACTCACTGCTTGTATTGCCTCAGATGTCATTTTAGGCTGCAGACTGATGATTTTAAAATAACTATATTTAATTTCAAATTACTTTATGGTTGTAGATGTATGATGGCCACTGTAGAATTTCCTATTCATTTTTTAATGCATGGTTTGATGTCGAAACAAATCAAAAAGTGATTTATAATTAACATTTAAGCTGAAGTTACTTTGAGTTTATTCTATTTTTCACATGTGAAGTTCCTCACGGAACTTTTAAATACTTGTGAAGAACATCATCACATTGCTGAAAGTGATTGTAACATCCGTACACCAGAATGAACTGATAATAGGCAAGTCTTATCTCACTAATTACACCAGAATGAACCAATGCAGAAAAATACGTATACGTTACTTGTGTTGTGACTTTCAAGTTATTGGTTACTCAACTACTACCTTCTCATTCCTGTGATGTCACCAAGCAACTTGGATTACGAAAGGAACTGTAGTCGATTGGTTTTAGAATATTGTAACCTTGTTTCCCATAATTGAGCTTAAATTGAAGCAAAATTTGAACTTTTAAGTTGGTGCTCGATTTATTTATTAATTTGAAGCAAAAGACATTTTTTAAGTACAACTGATAAGTTACAGAGGATAAACTGTGTTTTGTTTTGTCTTTTAAGCTATGATGGGTGATATTTTTGGCCAAGAACGAATAACAGTTTAGTAAGTGCGACTCGTGTGGATCTAGTTTAGCATAGATTTACTCTTAAAGAAGAACATAGTTTATCTGTAACTTTACGTGAGGAATCCATGAAGATTTTACTCAAAGCTTTGTTTCTCATTTGCTCAAAAAAATGAAAGAAAAAGTCTAAAACCAAATGGTCTATTTAAGTATGCAAGAAATATTCACCCTTATTGTAGACCAAACTTTCTAGTGAAAGAAACCCGCTATAATTAAAAGGTAATACGCCTCTACTTTGTAAACAAATAGTAGATCCTTGTTTATGAAAGTTGGTTGAGCATAAAAGCCAAAAATTCCTTCAGAAAAAACTTATAAGGAATTTTACAGGAATACCAACACCATTATAGAAAGCTTGGGAAGAGTAGGGTAAAAAAAACGGCAACATAAGCTATAATGGTCCTGCTAATAGATACTTGTTTCATAAAAACCATTTTCTTCTTTATTGAATACGCCACTTGCAAATGTAAGTCCATTACACTGTTTTGTCACATTTGACAAGAACTAAACACAATTTCTTTGCATGATAGAAATGTCAAGTGCCTAAAGAGAAGATACTAAAAACTGCAGGATGACACCTAAGACAGCTTCTATGGTGAGAAAGGATTAACAATGAATCTGTAACCCACTTCCCAAGGAACACAGACATTTCAAAACAAAGAAGTTGAGTTACTCCTACCCTAAGCATATCAGGCAAATAAATCTCCAAACAATATTCTCTTTATACTCCCACCAAATTTTCCAAAACTAATCATAAATTATTCCTCCAAATATTAAGAGCAAGATTTTAAAGTAAGCCCCGCAAACGCAATTGATATCACAACATTAAAGTTTCAAAGTATATGTTTCTATGTCGTGACTACAATTGTGATTACATTGAAACCACAATTGTGACTCACATATCAGCAATTTACCTTCATACCAAAGACTGACAGAACAGCAACTATAACCGAAATTTAAAACTATGATTGAGAGGATATCCAGAATTCTCCACAATTACTAACTGGAGCATCATAATACCTTTTGCAGGTAGTGCACCCATTTTTCACAGCATCTCACCATGCTATAGAATCTTGGCTGAATTGAAGAGATTTAAGGTCTCAATCTTCCAGCACATTCAAGTCAGCAAACCACTTTCAGACAGACCAGTCAGCAGTCCACCTCAAATACATTGTCCGTCCAGTTTGGATTTGTCCATCTCCATCCACATTCATTTCAAACATCAGATCAGTCGCACAACGCATTGCGCAGACACAGAAGAATGAAAAATCTAGTCAAACTAACCCTGCATTATTTCTTGGTACATAGATATAAGGGGAGCAACTAGTACCAAGGGAAAACAACACCATGTTCCATCTATCAAATTAATACTAAGACAAAAATAAACAATGTTCCATCTATCACATTCAATATATAACAACTCCATAACTGTGGCTGCATCCGTTCGCTATTTCCCCTAATATCAAACATTACAACAAAACTGCAACCATGGTCACAATTTAAAACCTCTATCGAGAGCATATTCAAAATTCTGCACAATAAAGTGTCGTACTACCTTTCACGGGTACCTTACCTTTTTTTTTTCACAGCATCTCGGCCACACCATAAGCTCTACCAACTTCTCCAAGTATTCGAACTTCATTCTTCCAGCACTTTTTGAACAATTTAGCAGTCCACCTCAGACACATTACTAATCCATTTCAAATTCGCCATCCACATTCATTTCCATAACACATTGTTATTCAGACAAAGAAAAATAAAAAATCACCAAACCAAGGGAGCAAACAACTACGATAGATAAATTATCAAAGTTCCATCTATCAAATTCGGTGTTACCTAACACCATAAATCATTACAGCAAGAGAATTTCAGGAGGAACCAAAACCCTCCAACACCATTCTCAAATAAAAAACAATCAAACGCAATTAACCATCTAATAAAATATTACTAACTTAACATTAACAAAAAAAAAAAAAAAACTAGCAACTGCGGTGTACTTAGGCATAATCTTAGGTCAGGAGTCGACATTGTTACCAAGCACAAAGGAGAAGAGTTCGCGAACAGGAGAGAACTGCACAAGCGCGATGTCCGTAGCGTAACCAGAAACCGGAAGTTTGAGTTCCCGCAAGAGGGAGAAAGCCTCCGGCATTCTATTTTTGGGGACATGGTGTGCAACCGAGCAGTACGGTATCCAGGAATTGAAGGCGAAATCGTCAGAGATCTCAACGCCTTCTTTTCTGATAGCATCGCAGAGGTGCGATTGGAATTGGAGGAGGGAGAGGGAAGGGGTGGGGGCCAGGAAGAGGAGATTGTCGGCGTGGTTGGGGAAGGTGCCGACGGAGGAGAAGGAGAGGGAAAGAGGATCATGTTTGGATGCGAAGGTTCTGAGAAGCGATTCGAGCTTGGAAGGTTCTAGAAAGGGAGCGGAGAAGAGCGTTATGTGAGGGCGCGACTCGATCTCGATGAGGTGAGTGGTGATTTGCCGCCGCGCGAGAACGTTCCATGCCTTCAGCACCTGATTCTCCAACGCCGGATCCAAGTACAGTTCGATTGCGAACCCTTGCGACATTGAATCGCACTTCGATTTCACTTAACCTAATTAAGATTTCTGCAGAAATCGAAGAACGAAGATGAAGAAGAAGAAGAAGAAGAAGAAGATAAGAAGAACGAGGAGTGGTGGGTTCTTTCTTTCTGTGACTCTTCACGTCCTTCCACCGGCACTCAGATTCTTCTTATTCAATTATTTATCGTTTTATTTGTTTTACATTTTATACAAATATATATATTTTAAATATACATTACATTCATAATATTAGTAGTTTTATCTTTTATAAACACAGGGTAAGAAAAAAAAATTACACAAGAACACAACCTACTTTAAGATTGACAACTCTTTAAACCTTATATACTTTGTTTACCAAGAAATCGATGGATTGATTGAATTATCAGTAAATGTGATTAAATGTAACCTTTTAACTCTTATCACTTATGTTTTAAATGATTTTAATAAGATTATATAATTTATCACATGTTAAGTTAATGATAATTAACTTAATTTTATATAGCTTAAATTCCTTTTTCTGTAGTTATAAAATACAGTTAAAGTTAAAGTTGTGTATCTTATTTGCCTATCATAATTTTTTAAGTTTATTTTTTATAATTTTTTTGTACTCCAAATTATTTAATCATTGTAAAAAGTAATATACATATTTATTTATTTATTTATTGAGGTTGATATATTGATGTATAGATTAATATAGTAATTAAATTATCCTAAATTCTAGACAAAATAACAATTTAAGATGACAATGATTAAGTTAATTTTTTTATAGATTAAATATATTTTTAGTTTATGAATTATTTGTTAAAATTGTATTTTATTTTTTAAACAAACTTTGAAATTATTTTGTCATTATACTTTATAAACATTTGTGATTATCAATAATAGATAAAACATATTTAAAGAGAGAAAAAATAAGAAAAAATAAATAAAAAATTTAAAAAATAGATAATAGTAAAATAGGAAATTATGAAATAGAAAATTAAAGATTTTTTATTCTTTCTTAAATTCAACATATTTGAGTAGTTTTAAAAAGATTAATACTAAGCACTTTCCTAATAAGCAAAATAATAACATAATGTTTTGTTCAAGTTGGTCCACGAGATAACATTAAACACTTATTCAAAAAGTCTGTCTTTTTTAAATTGGGATCTAATGACGTATTACACACTAATTCCACTAAACCAATGTTGATGAAACCTATTATTTAATATCATGCTTAAGATATTCTATTGAATGATGTAGTAAAACTAAAAGAATTTTGGAAAATGTAATCTTTCTTCTTCCTATCAATTAAATAATTTTACAATCTGATTAGGTTCAATTAAAAAATGATTTTATTGATTAGACTTCTTAATCTAAATTGTCCTTCCAATCTGATAACAACATAAATAAAAATAATTCAATATAGTCTCTCTGAGATATTATTAACCTAAGAGAAATAAAAAGTAACAATATATTTTATTGATACACACTTAAATAGGTGAAATTCTAAGATACAAATAAGATAGAACACATAACAAGAAGTAATACATAACAAATGATACTAAGATAAGCACATAAATAATATGTTCAATAGGTAAAAGAAAATATAAATAAACTAAATACTAAGGTAGAGAGGAATGAGATTGTATGCATCTAGAAGTGATGACCAAAATGAAAAAGCACTAGAAGAATTTAACCACTTGTGTGTCATTTCAGGATATCCTTTAGGCTCTTCATTGTTTTAACCCATTCAAACCCTTTTTTGGTGTATGTTTCCTTGTTAAAATTGCTTATGAAGAACTTGTCAGCTTCTAATCTTCTGCAAATTGATGAAAGTTTTATATCCATCAACTATCATAACCTTACTTTCCAAATTATTTCGCAGAAGTCCAAAGATTATTTTATACTATTACAAGATGTGAGAATTCTTCATATTTTCCTCCATTCTTTTTATACACAAATCATAAACCATTTCTAATGTTTTCATTCTTTCTATTCCTAACAAGTCATAGAACTGATACAATTGGTAGATGTAATAAGTTTGGACAAGTATATATATATATATATAAACATCAATCGGATAGAAAGAAGCTTTTACCTTGTTGCCATGAGTAGGAATAATACAAAAAGTTGTCTCACTGATTGCAAAACCCTTTATTTTTTTTCTCTACCATGAGGCCTACCATTAGATCAAGCTCTTCAACATTATCACCATATACCTCTTCCAACACTTGAATTGCTTCTTTGTCATCTGTTAGATCTTCCCACTTGGAGATAGGTAGTAATAGTAACCCCCTCCTAAACTGGTTGTATCTAGGTATACCTCTTTCTCTATCCCTGTCATGTACATTAGATTAATATAGGGTTAGTTCATAGTCTCTTGCATAAAATTAGATAGAGATTAGACAAAGTAAAAACTTATCATACTTTCAAGTGCAGCTAGGTCCACAAGATCAAGCCTTTCTGTGCCATCTAAGTTCTGTGCTATAAGGTCTCTAAGCCACACTAGATAGTTCCAAAGCACCAGTGCCCCACATGCTTGATGACCCATTGACACAAGTTTCTTGCAACTCCTATTTCTGATAACAATTTTTCTCCTTGTAGCCCTACCAAATTTTTCATAGGAATCCTATGGTGCCAAATGAGAGATTTTTCTTTTGAGCATTGAAGAGAAAAATGAAACCAGAAATTCAATTTATCATCATACATACTCTTCGATTACTGGGAGAGATTTGTCAGGTCCTGGAGTGGCAGATAAATCTCTCAGTTGTAGGTTATCAGGTAAAAGTGAATGCATTCTATAAGCACAAACAAATTCCTCCGTTAGAGAGTATGGAACACCATGGTTTTCTGTTTTTTTTAACACCCACTAATCCTCCAAAAACGACTCCACCAATGTGTCCAAATGTATCCTTAAATTTCTTCCCCAACAACCCATACCTGAAAAGAAAAATCAAATAACGCACACTACTATTGAACTATATATCTTTTGAAATAAACTACACTTCATGTTATGTTAAAGTTTCACATAATCAAGTATTTCAAAACGAAAAAAGCATTCTTAAATACTACATATCTTACCAATTGGCACGCATTCCTGCAAGTAAAGTGTTAGTTTTAAGGAGCTCCACAGTCCAATCAATGGTGTGAATCTTTGCAATCACAGCTGAGGTCACCAATTTTAAGGAGATGTAGTCACAACATTAAGTTATATTAAGCATAATAACTATATTATACATAGATTTATACTTAAATATATGTCAACATCATGCTATATTACAAATTAACATAAAATAATCTAAGCATTACCTTGTATTATTAACTATAATGAATTCAATATTGATGCATTGAATTATTCATTTTAATTTTACATATCCAACTCAATATTTTTTATAATATTTGAAACCAACATTTCACCTTCAAATTGAATGATTAAATTTACTTACCAAATGGTTTTAAAGCAAATCTCCTAACGATCTTATAAATTTAACATAAATCTAATATTTTAATATGATTTCAATTAATTATTATTCATAAATAATATAAAGGGTTAAATATATTTTTAATTCCGGAAATATTTGTCAAAATTGTGTTTTATTCCTGTGAGAAACTTTGGACTTATTTCGTTTTTATATTTTATAAACAGGTGTAAATGATGCTCGATGACAAATAAAAACATATTTAAGTAGAGGAAAATGAGAGGAAATAGAAAAAAAAATGAAAGAAACTTAAGAAACTCATGATAGTAAAATAGGAAACTATGAAAAAGAAAAATAAAGAGATATAAAAGAATTCTAACATATTATCAAAAATTTATAAAACATAAGGACGAAATAAGTTTAAAGTTTACTTCAGGGACGAAACAAAATTTTAACAAATAATTCAAAAACTAAAAAATATATTTAATCCTAATATAAATAATAACTATAATACATAACACAACTATAATGGTGACTATTTTTCAAAATGTTCAATCCTTATACACAAATCAAAACTAGTATGTAGAGAGTTATACAAAGTCAATGAATATTTCAGGTTATTCAAAGCTTTGTCATAATTATTAAATATCAATTTACATAAATCACTCTTTACTTAATTCATTAGAACTAGCGTGAGGCTAAGCTGCCCTAATAATAATTGAATATCTACATCATCTAAACTTGAAATAGTTCCCTAATAATATATTTTTATTAATTAAAAATAAAATATCACACAGTTAATATAGACATATAATATTTATTAGCAATTCTATTTATGTTCAAGATTATATCAGTTAAACAAATTTAGCCACAGTTGGTATAAGTTTTGTTAGTGACAGATACCGCATGATATATAGTGCAACATTATTTTTATATTTTAATGATATGTTTATCTAAATTTCTTTCTAAATATTTTCAGAGGGTGAAAATAAGAAGAAAAATATAGAATAAAATTTTCTATAAGTCAATATTAGTTATTGCAAAAAATATTAGTCAACTACCATAATTAATGAGATATGAGCCTAAGAAAAAGAAGTGCAAACAGTTGTAAACGTGTCATTTAATTGAACCACTTTTGTATACTATTTTATTAAATGGTTATGGACCATATCATAAATGTTATTTGCCTACTCTAGTTTCCAAATAATTAATTAATCGAGTCACAGATAAATAATATTTTTTCAAGAAAGATATCAAAGAATCTACCTGTTAATTTTATTCTTCTTATTAATTATAGTTAGTTATTTGTAAATAAAAAAGTTTTTTTTTTCTATTGATCTGATAATTCTATATTTATATATAATCTTATATGGGTCGAGAACTTTATATTTCATTTCTCAATATATTTTTCTCTTTTTTGATAAAAGAAAATATCATGTAAATCTATGGAGTAAATTACATCGGCAGTTTTTTAAGTGTTTTTTTAAATTGAATACATTTGTTATGTTTTTAATATTTATATACATTTTCTAATAAAAATATGCAGTATAATATTTAAAAAAAATAGTTAAGTCGGGGTAATATGCAAAATAGTGTTGATATACTATTTTCCAATAAATTTAGAGTTAATATTCTGAAAAAAAAATTATTAAATATAAATTAATTTAAAAATAAAAATAATTAATTATTATATTGATTAATTTAGAAATGATTTTATAAATTAAAATTTTACTAATAATTAAAATAATTTTATATTATTAATTAATAAAATATAAATTAGTTTTTATATAATGATAAAAAAAATAATTTTATAATTAATATCTAAATTAGTCTTTAACTACCAAAATTTTAATTATTTAGTAAATCAAATTTCAAATTAATCTTTAATTAAGTTAGTGACTAATTTTATATTTTTAGAGATTAATAATATAGTTTTAAAATATTAATTTTTAATTTAGATAGTAGAAAAAGATATGAGAAAGAATTAAACAAAATTTCATATAATGTGTAATTTTTTATAATACTCCTTTCGCTATAAAGTAATAATTTAACCATTTTTTACTTTTTAACAATATCCTAAGATATGATTAAAAGGATAAAGCAATATTTGAATTACAAAGAAACATACGCCTAGCCAATTTTAATGATAATTTGAGTAATTGAAGAATTAAAGAAATTTTTGCAATAATTTATGTCAATAGTATAGTTGAAAATTTGAGGGAATTTTAATATAAATCTATACGAATTTAGTAGTTTTTAATTAGTTTTTGTGTATAATTAAAAGTTGTTTATTATTCTTGTAAAGCATAAAATTTAAATGTATATAAACATTGATTGATATGCCATTGATGATTTAAACATTTTACTAGAAAGTAAGAACCTATTATTCAATTCTAACCGCTAAAACAAGGAAGCAAGAATGTGGAGGAATATTACATAGAAAGATAAATATGTTAATTAAATGTGAAATAGAATAAAATATTTGAGTCCATTATAGTAAGATTTCTATATTTAAAATAGTTTATTAGGTAAAATAAACAAAAGCTTAATGATTATATATAATTAATAAATGAATACATTATAAATTTGATAAATAATTTTTTTCTGTATCTTTTTTTCAATGTGTAATAAAAATATAATTCTATTTAGAAAATAAGAACCTAATTAATTAAATAAAAATAATACATATTGAATACATATTTATTATTTAAGCAAATTTCAATAAGCTTTAAAGCGTCTAGAATTTAACAAGTAAAATAAACATACTTAAAAAAGAAACACAGTTAGTCACATTTTTTTTTTCTGAAGACTTCAAGATATAAACAAAATATATAGTATTCACTCATAAACTCAAATACATTGAAACATTAGATTGAATACATATAAGTGAAAATTCAGTGTTACATAGAAGATAAAAATGAAGTCAAACTTAACAGAAGATTCAAATAAAACACATTTAATATTGATAAAACACATTAATGAGGAACACGAAGATAAAGAGGAACATGATTGTGTGAGTTTGGAAGTGAATCCCAAACTGAGAAAGCACTTGAAGAGTTTAACCACTTATGAGTCATTTCAGGGTAATGACGATCAATCACATCTTTCAAACTCTCAGTTGTGTTTACCCATTCAAACCCCTTTTTAGTATATGTTTCTTCATTATAGTTACTGGTGAAGAACCTATCAGCTTCTAGCCTCCTGCAAAGAAAGTTATACATTTATAAGATATGCAATGTAATGGGAAGAGAGACTAGAAAGAAAAGTTAAGTATATATAAAATATGTATATATGAAATTGAAGTGTATAACTAAAGTGTAGGTGTACCATCCCTTTCAAATTACTTCACAAATGTCCAAAAGTTACACCTGAAAGACCTCATAATTCCTTTAGATTAAGAGATAATTAATATGATATTTTTCTTGAAGAAACATTTTATAACATATGTATTAGTATTTTGCTAAGTGGCCCTATTAGCATTTTGTTAATCACCCTAAATAGTATAAACTAAAGATATTCATCACATTTTTCACACTCCTTTTACACACCATTTAACTATTAACCACTACTATATATTCCTAACAAATCTTACAAATCTAGAACTTACACATAAAAATAGATTAAAAAGGTTGCTTTAATTTGTATTCCTTTTACCTGCTTGCCATAAGTAGGAAGAGTACAAAAGCTGTCTCACTGATGGCAAAACCCTTTATTTTCTTCTCTGCCATGAGACCAACTAGTAGATCAAGTTCTTCAACATCATCTCCATATACCTCTTCCAATACTTGAATTGCTTCCTTGTCATCAGTTAGATCTTCCCAGTTTGAGATTGGTATCAGTAATAGTGCCCTCCTAAATTGGTTGTATCTAGCCACATTCATCTTCCTATCCCTGTAAACTGCATCATAAAATATTGCAGGGTTAATTCTTGGCCCTTCATAATAATAAGTAGATAGTGATTATCAAGATTAAAACTATATACGTATCAAGTTTTGTATCTTACTTTCAAGAGCAGCTAGGTCCACATGTTCAGACCTTTCTGTGCCATCCGTGTTTTGTGGTACAAGGTCTCTAAGAAACTCTGGATAATTCCAAAGCTCCAATGTCCCACAAGCTTGGTGACCCATTGACACAAGTTGTCTTGCAACTCCTATTTCTGTTAATGTTTTCTCTCCTGGTAGTCCAATCAAATTTTTCAAAGGAATTCTATAGTACCAAATGGAGAAAGTTTTGTTATTACTTAACCATTTATAATTGCTATTTCAAACTTCAAATCCATTAAAGTAGTATGATAGAGTCAATCACAATGCGAAGAAACATATGTTAATTCTAAAAGATGTGAAGAACAGTTCTGACAAATAATGTAAATTTATTATCAGTTTAAAAGGTGTGAATTAGTTTAAGAATTCTTGTAATTATAAGTAGGATATATAGATGTAGTAATATATATTGAAGGAAAAAAAAGATTTGGAAAAGATTTTGTTATCATACTCTTTGATTATTGGTGGAGATTTGTTTGGCCCAGGAGTGGCAGATATGTCTCTCAGCTTTAGGTTATTAGGTAGGAGGGAATGCATTCTATAAACACTCACAAATTCTTCTGTTAAAGAGTATGAGACACCATGATTTTCTGGTTTCTTCATACCAACAAACCCTCCCAAGATGAATCCTCCAACATGTCCAAATGTATCCTTAAACTTCTTCCCCAGTAATCCATACCTAAAAAACAAACAATACATTTTAGAATGCATTTTTCATTATCTTAAAAGTTTCAAAATAATATTTTATTTCCACTATACATGAATGTTAACATCATCAAGTATTTTTAAATCAAAGAAAAAGAGTGTATTTGGATTTCAGTTGAAAAACTCAAACTTACTTTTATCTTATCTAGTGTTTCTTCACATTTTATTGATATTAATTTGAAAGTAAAATTTATCTCAAACTATTAAAAGTTAAAAAGAATTATTTTTTCTTAACTATAGTTAAGTTTAACTCAATTCTACTTTCTAAGTAATAACAACCATTGTTAAAAACTTGTACATGTATTAGATTATGATAAAAATATATTTTAAATATACAAAATCTCATAATTTTTTTCTAACAAAAATAATTATATTTTGAATATAAATTAAAAAACAGCTTCAAAAATATTATGAAGATGGTGCAATTCATAAGATTATTATTTTATTTTCATAAATATGTATATTAAAGCTTATTATTATTATATTCCAAATTAAAGTATTATTTCAACACATAAGTTTTGTAAAATGTTAACACTTTTTATGATAGTGAATATCTGTGTGAGCATTGTGGGGTGTTCAGAGTCTTACCAATTGGCACGCATGCCTGCAAGAAGAGTATCAGTTTTAAGAAGCTCCACAGTCCAATCAATGGTGTGAACCTTTGCAATCACAGCTGAAGTCACCAATCTTGCATGGCGATAAAGTTCTTCATCATTCAAATGAGGATAATATTTCTGAAAGAAAACAATAAAATGGAAATACACTATGTAGTTAGATTTTCTTTTCAATGGAAATACATGTTCATATTATTACTATTTTCTTTTCATTAATTAGCACACTTATATGTTGTTGTTTTCTAAAGTTTAAAATGACATTAGTTACTTTTTTTTACCAAATGTAATTTGACCTAATTAATTAAAGACAAAACTTAGATATAATAATATTAATTGTAAATACTTTTATGTTGTTTTTTAATTACATTTAAAATTTTGTCTTGTTAATACGTGATAAGTTAATATTTAATGGAATCTTTATTAAGTTATTAAGTGAGGTAAAATTTAAATTTTAATTTGTAAACAACAGTGATAACACTTATTATTTTAAGCTTTTTCCATAATTAAATTTATCATTAATTTTATACCTTGAGAGAATCACAAACTGCATTGTGTTCTTGAATGAAAAGACTCTGCAAAGTTGAAACACCAGCCCAACTGTTACGAATGTCACCTGCAACTGCTGTTCCATTTTCATTATGCAGAAGGTTTCCATCCTTTGATATCTTTATCTTCCCATCTTTGAAAGTTCTCATTTTCTGCAGAACTTCTCCATTGCTTCCATATACAGCACTTGCATCCCTATTTTAGCAACCAAAATCCATGCAAAAAGTTAAAGATCTTGTCAGAGACTAGCTATAAGTTTCATATATGATCAATTTAACTTCAATAAATTACACTTATTACATTTGGTAGTCTTCAAAATTACACTATTTTAATTAACAGATCATACAAGTAAGCTCTTCAAAGGTCATAATGATGTTGTTGTCATACATGCAAATGCAAAGTGATTCTAGATGGCGATGGATTCGTAGAATGCAAGTTGCAGGGTTGGTTAATAAACTAATTATATTGCGCACTAAAATCTGTATTTATTAATGGTTAGTTGTTTGATTTGGTTAGTCTTATTTTATACAATATTTGATTAGGTGAAAACAATAACACATTACATCATTAACATTTATAATATCATTGATTAAAAACTACTCCATATCATTAAAAACCATTACACACGACTAATTTCTTTTTTTTTATCAATATTAACTTCTAAATTTTGGCTCAGATAAAGTGTAGCAGAAATCTTACCACCAAGGTGTTCGAATGTTTGATGTTCCGGATTTGATCTCATAGAATCCAGTGGGAAATTCCTTAGTCTTGAAGAACTTGAAAGATTTCAGAGGGCATTGGCTTGCAACTTCTCTTGGTGCAGTGAGTTCAATCTATATAATTCCACAAACTAATTAAATATCTTTCAATATGTAAGGTATGTAATATGAGAACAACATGTTTTTAATATTCTTTCTGAGTGAGGTGCCTTTTGGTGATTCGGAAACAAAGACTTGATAATTGGTTGATGATTGAAAAGTTGAAAAAGATAATATGTATTCTGTGAATCTAATATATTATACAAGCTTTGTGGGTGCCTCTTTTTGACTAGGTTTGATATATTCAAACCTGAAATAATCGGATATTGATACAAAAATATGGCTGCAAAATGTTTTTTCTTCTGAAAAGTAATTTTTAAATAACTTTTAGAAATTGATTACTGTCATAGATTTTAGGACCTGTTTGGTATCCTCAAGATGATCGATCCAATCATGAATCATAAACTGAATCCAAGAAGCTGCTATCACATTGAATTGCTTCCCTGTGTCCTTGTATGTTCTTCTGGCTAGTAGTTTAGTGGCTACCACCATTGGATCAGGCTTCAATAGCTGCACACACAAAACTTTGCCTTCAAAATCACTACCGTGGTGAGAGAAGAACAAAATTATGTAAACAACAAACTAATAGGCTCATAAATTATTTTTTATAAATCTTTTTCACTTTTAATTAATTACTTGAATAAAACTTCAACAAAGCTTTAAACATTACTAGGAAGGATAATATAAACTAGAATTGTTTGCTTGAAGTTAGTTGCAGCTTCTGTAAAAGATACATAGTTATATATAATATACATATTTGCTGATAATATATATATATATATATAGAGAGAGAGATATAGATATGATTGATTGTGGACCTTTTTCTTCTGATCGACAGGGAGCATATTTCTGCCAAAGAAAGTGCCTTGGCTGCCAGCAACTTCATCGAAGGGATCATTATATTTTCCATCAGCTGTTCTGTATGGAAAATCAGAAGGGTTGAACCTAATCCCCACTGGTGTTGTTCCAACATTGAAGAGATTGTACTGTTGGTGCAGATGGCGCCTAATGGCCAGATAAAATAGCCCTAAGAAAACAGGTAGCCGTGGCCATATCCCCAGCTTGTCAATGGAATGAACAATCTGCATAAGCCATGCATGCAAAAATAGAGATCAGAATCATTTGATGATAAATGCTTCAAAAACCTACTTGCTAGGTAATGAACATAGATGACACTACTATCACCAGAAGTAACAACTATATATATTTATGTTATGATGATAATAAGATGTAGAGGGATATGTGTATACAATGAAAAGAAAAGCATCTATTATGGTCATTTTGGCCACTGCTTCATGGAAGTCTTTGTGGATGAAATGGTGAAGAACATTTGCAAAGAGGTTTCTGATGGGATCGGTTATCACAGACAACATGGTTGCTAGATAATAAGTTTGGTATATGATTTGTAGATATGTATGTGTATACATCTAAGGTTGCATTTATAGGCTATTTTTGTAAGAAGTTTTACTTTCAATTTTGAAAGTGGCGATGATATCAATAAGCAAGTTCCAATATATTTAATTTTTTAAAATTCGTATCACAATTTCAACATATTCACATGAATCACTATAATTATTTAATTTATATTATAATTTAATATTTTAAAATTTTCAACCTAACTTTAATTTTATAATTAAAACAACATTTTAATAGTTAAATTTTAAATCTTAATATATAATTCAAACAAAATTTTAATAATAACAAAATAATCAACAGCTTTTAATATATATAGTGTCTTTAAAATTTGCATAATAAATTTAGCATACACAAAAATTATTATTATAATCATTTTGTTTGTATTGTAACGTGACATTTTAATTATTAAATTTTAAAATTAAATCTATAATTCAAACAAAATTTTAGTAATAATAATATAATTAATAGTAAAATTTTAATATATCTAATCTTTTTAAAATTTGCATAACAATTTTAATATGTTTGATAGAAATTATTATCATAATTATTTAGTCTCTATTATAATTTAATATTTCAATTTTTTTAACCTAACATCAATTTTTTAGTTCAGACGACATTTTAATCATTAAATTTTAAATTTAAATTTATAATTTAAACAAAATTTTAATAATAACAACATAATCAACAAGCAAGTTTTAATATATCTAATCTCTTTAAAATTTATATAACAATTATAAAATATTCACATAAATTATCACTATAATCATATAACTTATATTATAACCTAACATTTCAAATTTTCAACCTAACATTAATTAATTTCATAATTGAAGTGACATTTCAATATTTCAATCATTAAATTTCAAATTTAAATCTATAATTCAAACAAAAATTTTAATAGAATGTGAGTTAAATGGAATAGTCCAATGGTGCAAACTCATTTTTTTATCCGTAATTCTAATTCCTTTGATGATCAAATGGAGCAAGTTGAAATGGGAATAAATGACAGAAAAAAAACTATAAAGAAGGAAGAGATAAGTAGCCAAATGGAATGAAGTAGGCGAAGAAAAACTTGCAAAAGTAAGGCTTCTGTCACTTGCCCTTTATTGCACAAAATGTTATTTAATATAAATTTTATTTTATTTTAATCTATTCATAAACCAAATTTAATTTATGAAAAAACTCTTCTCATCATATTTTTCTATCTTAAAAGTGCCCACAGAGATAAGTTTGTTCAAATAGGATTTAAGAATTATTTTTGTTATCTCTCTCTTTCCTCAAAGCTTAATTAAAAGGCAATAAAAATATTTTCTATATTTCTTTTTTAAATATTATTTATAAATCACGATTTTTAAAGTCTATGATAACATATTAATCATTATTTTATCCATTAATTTCTTACTTTCTAATTAATTTAGAAAAGATTTAGCGAAATAAAAAAGTATTTATTTATTTTAATTTTAATTTAATATTAACATTTTCTGCCATTACTCCACGCTTTAGTTAATTTTTTATAAATTTTGTTATATTACTTTATCTTTAAAACCTCGTGTATATTTATTCTCGAATACAATGTTGTTATATTTAAAATGTTTTATTTGATTGAATTTTTAAGGCAGATTTTTTTTATAATTTAATCTTAAATAAAATCCTAACTCTTAAATTTATCATCATATAATTTTTTTATAAAAAATAAATTTTAAGTTTATAATATCGAATATAACACTTGCTGTGCTTTTAAAACATAATTAAAATGGATTAAGAGTAGTATTTTCAGGAAAAACACTTTCAACTACCATAATTAATGAGATATGAGCCTAAGAAAAAGAAGTGCAAACCATTGTAAACGTGTCATTTAATTGAACCACTTTTGTATACTATTTTATTAAATGGTTATGGACCATATCATAAATGTTATTTGGCTACTCTAGTTTCCAAATAATTAATTAATCGAGTCACATATAAATAATATTTTTTCAAGAAAGATATCAAAGAATCTGGATGTTAATTTTATTTTTTTTATTAATTATAATTAGTGTAACACTCCAATATTTTAGATTATAAAAGTATTAAAATATAAAAATATTATATTATAAAGATATTTTGTTATAAGGATATTAGGTTATAAAAATATTCAATTGTAAAGATATTAGATTATAAAGATATTTGATTATAAAGATATTAGATAATAAATATATTATGTTACAAAGATATTCAGTTATAAAGGTATTAGATTATAAAGATATTGGATTATAGAGATATTTGATTATTTAGATATTAGATTATAAAGATATTATATTATAAAGATATCAGATTATAAAGATAATACAATATTAAAAAGGGTTAGTTAGGTAATTTGTTTTCACATACCTGTATTCTCTTTATTCTCTCTTTTCTCTACACTCTTCCTAAGGCTTAGATACTGAAACTCTAACGGTTTATAGATACAGAAGAAGCAATAGGAGGCTAACGGTATAAGGAAGAGTTCTACCCAGTCAATTTTGTGAACGGGTAAGTTTAGGTCCGTTTATTCTTAAGAATTTTCTTTTGGAAAAGTTTATGGTTTTTAAAGATTTTTCTCAATGAATTCTCTAAGCAAGGAACAAACAAAATCCAGGTTAGGGAAGTTAATGTTCAAAAATATATAGATTGATATTCAGAAAATTAATGTTATATATATATATATATATAATTAGTATGTTTTGTATATTATTTTTGTATTGAGTGTAATGTGTGAAAAACCTTGCTTTTATATTGTTTATGATGTTTAAGTTGATATTTGGATGTTTGTTGACAATATGTGGAATGTAAAATTTGTTTAGGGGTAGAAACGAGGTTTCTTTCCCAAGAGAGTTTTGATCTCGATCCTATTTTTGCTCATAAATTTAGATTATCAATACTTTAAAATTGAGAAAAATTGAGTAGTTATATATGACCTATGATGTTTGTGTGTGAGGACGAGTAGAGCCAGGGGTTGGTGCTCATAATCTACTGATGTGTGTTGATGAGATGTTTGGTACCTGGGGAGGTACAACTTGCATTTTAGTGTGGTGAGCTATGCTAGAGCGGATTCAATGAGATCCCAGGTTCTAGTGGTAGTCCCGGTCACGTAGACTAAGATGTCAGGTGGTGAAGAGCCGATGGGAGGATGTTGGAGACCTGCTCTGAGGCTATAATGAGGTAGGTCAGGATCAGAGTAGGGTTGATAGTAGTTTTGCCCTGTGGGTAGGGTGGTCAGAGTGTTATTGTACCGGTACAGCCACAGGTGGTAGTCTCTGAGTTCGGGTATAGTAGTCGTGTCTTTCAGAAGGTTTTCTTTTTAGGACATTTTGAATGTGCATAAAAATGTTGTGGTTATATGTATTACATGATAATATTATTTGTGTTGTTACTTTTGAATTATTAAATATGCATTAGATTTCAGAATATTTAAGTATGTTTTATAATAAATGTGCATGAGAATGATGTGATGATGAATATTACATTATACTATTATTTTGTGTTGTTATATTTTTAAATTATTAGTTTACTCTACAATTTTCGATTGTTTGGCCTGAGATGATCGTGTTTTATTACACGGGAGCAGTATTAAATATTTTAATAGGTGAAAGAGATACTTCTGAGTCTCAGAACTAGATTGGAAGATGAAATAACAGTTATATGCATATATTTATATATATTTTTATATATCATAATAAAATTTTCTCCTAATAAAATTTTTCTTTTGTATTGAATACAAATCATATATATATATATATAATATTTTTATTATTAGTTAATGTAAGTTACATTTACATATTAAATAAAATAATAGTAGCGACGGTTAGTTATTTGTAAATAAAAAAGTTTTTTTTTTCTAGTGATATGATAATTCTATATTTACCTATAATCTTATATGGGCCGAGAATTTTGTATTTCATTTCTCAATATATTTTTCTTATTTTTGATAAATGAAAATATTATGTAAATCTATGGAGTAAATTATATCGGCAGTTTTTTAAGTGTTTTTTTTTAAATTGAATACATTTGTTATGTTTATAATATTTATATACATTTTTCTAATAAAAATATGCAGTATAATATTTTAAAAAAATAGTTAAGAGAGTCGGGGTAATATGCAAAATATTGTTGATATACTATTTTCCAATCAATTTAGAGTTAATATTATGAAGAAAATAATTTATTAAATATAAATTAATTTAAAAATAAAAAATAATTAATTATTATACTGATTAATTTGGAAATGATTTTATAAATTAAAAATTTATTAATAACTAAAATAATTTTGTATTATTAATAAAATAAATAAAAATTATATTTTTGTATCACTAATGATCTTAATAAAATATAAATTGGTTTTTATATGATAATAACAAAATTAATTTTTTAATTAATATCTAAATTAGTTTCTAATTTTAACTATCAAAATTTAATTATTTAGTAAATTAAATTTTAAATTAATCTTTAATTAAGTTAGTGACTAATTTTATATTTTTAGAGATTAATAATGTTGTTTTAAAATATTTATTTTTAATTTAGATAGTAGAAAAATATATGAGAATGAATTAAACAAAATTTCATGTAATGTGTAATTTATTACAATACTCCTTTCGCTATAAAGTAATAATTTAACCATTTTTTACTTTTTAAAAATATCCTTAGATATGATTAAGAGGATAAAGTAACATTTGCATTGCAAAGAAACATACGCCTAACCAATTTTAATGATAATTTGAGTGATTGAAGAATTAAAGAAATTTTTGGAATAATTTATGTCAATAGTATAGTTGAAAATTTGAGGGAATTTTAATATAAATCTATACGTATTTAGTAGTTCTTAATTAGTTTTTGTGTATAATTAAAGGTATTTATTATTCTTGTAAAGCATAAAATTTAAATGTATATAAACATTGATTGATATGCCATTGATGATTTAAACATTTTACCAGAAAGTAAGAACCTATTATTCAATTCTAACCGCTAAAACAAGGAAGTAAGAATGTGCAGGAATATTACATAGAAAGAGAAATATGTTAATTAAATGTGAAATAGAATAAAATATTTGAGTCCATTATAGTAAGATTTTTATATTTAAAATAGTTTATTAGGTAAGATAAACAAAAGCTTAATGATTATATATAATTAATAAATGAATACATGTATAAATTTGATAAATAATTTCTTTTTCTCTTCTTTTCAATGTGTAATAAAAGATAATTAAAAAATAATTTGATTTAGAAAATATAGAACCTAATTAACTAAATAAAAATAATATATATTGAATATAAATTTATTATTTAAGCAAATTTCAATAAGGTTTAGAGAGATTAGAATTTAACAAGTAAAATAAACATACTTAAAAAAGAAATACACTTAGTCACAATTTTATTTTTTCCTTGAATACTTCAAGATACAAAGAAAATATAGTGTTCACTCATTTGAAATATTAGATAGAATACATATAGGTCGAAATTCAGTGTTACATACAAGATAAAAAAATGAATTCAAACTTAACAAAAGATCCAAATAAAACACATATCTAATATTGATAAAACACATTAATGAGGAACACGAAGGTAAAGAGGAACATGATTGTGTGAGTTTGGAAGTGAATCCCAAACTGAGAAAGCACTTGAAGAGTTTAACCACTTATGAGTCATTTCTGGGTAATGACGATGAATCACATCTTTCAAACTCTCAGTTGTGTTTACCCATTCAAGCCCCTTTTTAGTATATGTTTCTTCATTATAGTTACTTGTGAAGAACCTATCAGCTTCTAGCCTCCTGCAAAGAAAGTTATATATTTATAAGATATACAATGTAATGGGAAGAGAGAATAGAAAGAAAAGTTAAGTATATATAAAATATATGAAATTGAAGTGTATAATTAAAGTGTAGGTGTACCATCCCTTTCAAATTACTTCACAAATGTCCAAAAGTTACACTTAAAAGACCTCATAATTCCTTTAGATTAAGAGTTAATTAATATGATGTTTTTCTTGAAGAAACATTTTATAACATATGTACTAGTATTTTGCTAGGTGGCCCTATTAGCATTTTGTTAATCACCCTAAATAGTATAAACTAAAGATTCATCACATTTTTCACACTCCTTTTACACACCATTTAACTATTAACCACTACTATATATTCCTAACAAATCTTACAAATCTAGAACTTACACATAAAAATAGATTAAAAAGGTTGCTTTAATTTGTATTCCTTTTACCTGCTTGCCATAAGTAGGAAGATTACAAAAGCTGTCTCACTGATGGCAAAACCCTTTATTTTCTTCTCTGCCATGAGACCAACTAGTAGATCAAGTTCTTCAACATCATCTCCATATACCTCTTCCAATACTTGAATTGCTTCCTTGTCATCAGTTAGATCTTCCCAGTTTGAGATTGGTATCAGTAATAATGCCCTCCTAAATTGGTTGTATCTAGCCACATTCCTCTCCCTATCCCTGTAAACTGCATCATAAAATATTGCAGGGTTAATTCTTGGCCCTTCATAATAATAAGTAAATAGTGATTATCAAGATTAAAACTATATACGTATCAAGTTTTGTATCTTACTTTCAAGAGCAGCTAGGTCCACAAGTTCAGACCTTTCTGTGCCATCCGTGTTTTGTGGTACAAGGTCTCTAAGAAACTCTGGATAATTCCAAAGCTCCAATGCCCCACAAGCTTGGTGACCCATTGACACAAGTTGTCTTGCAACTCCTATTTCTATTAATGTTTTCTCTCCTGGTAGTCCAATCAAGTTTTTCAAAGGAATTCTACAATACCAAATGGAGAAAGTTTTGTTATTACTTAACCATTTATAATTGCTATTTCAAACTTCAAATCCGTTAAAGTACTATGATAGAGTCAATCACAATGCTAAGAAACATGTGTTAATTCTAAAAGATGTGAAGAACAATTCTGACAAACAATGTAAATTTATTATCAGTTTAAGGAGTGTGAATTAGTTTAAGAATTCTTGTAATTATAAGTAGGATATATAGATGTAGTAATGTATATTGAAGGAAAAAAAAGATTTGGAAAAGATTTTGTTATCATACTCTTTGATTATTGGTGGAGATTTGTTTGGCCCAGGAGTGGCAGATATGTCTCTCAGCTTTAGGTTATCAGGTAGGAGGGAATGCATTCTATAAACACTCACAAATTCTTCTGTTAAAGAGTATGAGACACCATGATTTTCTGGTTTCTTCATACCAACAAACCCTCCCAAGATGGATCCTCCAACATGTCCAAATGTATCCTTAAACTTCTTCCCCAGTAATCCATACCTGAAAAACAAGCAATACATGTTAGAATGCATTTTTCATTATCTTAAAATTTTTCAAAATAATATTTTATTTCCACTATCCATTCATGTTAACATCATCAAGTATTCTTAAATCAAAGAAAAAGAGTGTATTTTGAATCTTAACATATATTCAACATTTTTTATTGATATTAATTTAAAAGTAAAATTTATCTCAAACTATTGTTAAACTAAAAATTAAAAAGAATTATTTTTTCTTGACTATAGTTAATAAGTAATAACAACCATTGTTAAAAACTTGTACATGTATTAGATTATGATAAAAATATATTTTAAATATACACAATCTCATAATTTTTTTTAACAAAAATAATTATATTTTGAATATAAATTAAAAAACAGCTTCAAAAATACTATGAAGATGGTGCAATTCATAAGATTATTATTTTATTTTCATAAATATCGTATATTAAAGCTTATTATTATTATATTCCAAATTAAAGTATGATTTCAACACATAAGTTTTGTAAAATGTTAACACTTTTTATAATAGTGAATATCTGTGTGAGCATTGTGGGGTGTTCAGAGTCTTACCAATTGGCACGCATGCCTGCAAGAAGAGTATCAGTTTTAAGAAGCTCCACAGTCCAATCAATGGTGTGAACCTTTGCAATCACAGCTGAAGTCACCAATCTTGCATGGCGATAAAGTTCTTCATCATTCAAACGAGGATAATATTTCTGAAAGAAAACAATAAAATGGAAATACACTGTGTAGTTAGATTTTCTTTTCAATGGAAATACATGTTCATATTATTACTATTTTCTTTTCATTAATTAGCACACTTATATGTTGTTGTTTTCTAAAGTTTAAAATGACATTAGTTACTTTTTTTTTTACCAAATGTAATTTGACCTAATTAATTAAAGACAAAACTTAGATATAATAATATTAATTGTAAATACTTTTATGTTGTTTTTTAATTACATTTAAAATTTTGTCTTGTTAATACGTGATAAATATTTGATGGAATCTTTATTAAGTTATTAAGTGAGGTAAAATTTAAATTTTAATTTGTAAACAACAGTGATAACACTTATTATTTTAAGTTTTTTCCATAATTAAATTTATCATTAATTATACCTTGAGAGAATCACAAACTGCATTGTGTTCTTGAATGAAAAGACTCTGCAAAGTTGAAACACCAGCCCAACTGTTACGAATGTCACCTGCAACTGCTGTTCCATTTTCATTATGCAGAAGGTTTCCATCCTTTGATATCTTTATCTTCCCATCTTTGAAAGTTCTCACTTTCTGCAGAACTTCTCCATTGCTTCCATATACAGCACTTCCATCCCTATTTTTAGCAACCAAAATCCATGCAAAAAGTTAAAGATCTTGTCAGAGACTAGCTATAGTTTCATATATGATCAATTTAACTTCAATAAATTACACTTATTTATTACATTTGGTAGTCTTCAAAATTACACTATTTTAATTAACAGATGAAAATATACAAGTAAGCTCTTCAAAGGTCATAATGATGTTGTTGTCGTACATGCAAATGCAAAGTGATTCTAGATGGCGATGAATTCGTAGAATGCAAGTTGCAGGGTTGGTTAATAAACTAATTATATTGCGAACTAAAATCTGTATTTATTAATGGTTAGTTGTTTGATTTGGTTAGTCTTATTTTATACAATATTTGATTAGGTGAAAAAAATAACACATTACATCATTAACATTTATAATATCATTGATTAAAAACTACTCCATATCATTAAAAACCATTACACAAGTTGCATTTTTTAGTTTAAATTCTACTTTTTTTCATCTAAGTTATCGTTGTTTATTCTTATATTTACTACACATATACTCACAAATAATTTATTTGTATCCATAAAACTAATTAAGTGATTATTCATGTATAGTTTAAATTATTAATAAAAAGTAAAATACGACAACCGGCAGAAGAAAGTTATCATTTTTTTTCAAATTATGAGTTTATATATATATCTATATATCATGGCTAAGCACGAATAATTTTTTTTTATCAATATTAACTTCTAAATTTTGGCTCAGATAAAGTGTAGTAGAAATCTTACCACCAAGGTGTTCGAATGTTTGATGTTCCGGATTTGATCTCATAGAATCCAGTGGGAAATTCCTTAGTATTGAAGAACTTGAAAGACTTCAGAGGGCATTGGCTTGCAACTTCTCTTGGTGCAGTGAGTTCAATCTATATAATTCCACAAACTAATTAAATATCTTCTTGATTATCAATATAAAAAGGCATAATTTTATGTTCAGTTATCATATAAATACATATTTTTCATTAGAAAAATATAAATTATTTTATATATGAGATTTGATGATATTTTCTTACATAATTAATAATCTTTAACTGGGTGACTATAAAAATATATTTATAACTCCATTTCAATAGAATGCTCTCTTTTTTTTTCCAAAAAATTTACAAAACTTTTAGTAAGGTATGTAATATGAGAACAACATGTTTTTAATATTAGTGAGGTGCCTTTTGGTGATTCGGAAACAAAGACGTAATAATTGGTTGATGATTGAAAAGTTGAAAAAGATAATATATATTTTTGTGAATCTAATATATTATACAAGCTTTGTGGGTGCCTCTTTTTGACTAGGTTTGATATATTCAAACCTGAAAAAATTGGATATTGATACAAAAAATACGGCTGCAAAATATTTTTTCTTCTGAAAAGTATTTTTTAAATAACTTTTAGAAATTGATTACTGTCATAGATTATAGGACCTGTTTGGTATCCTCAAGATGATCGATCCAATCATGAATCATAAACTGAATCCAAGAAGCTGCTATCACATTGAATTGCTTCCCTGTGTCCTTGTATGTTCTTCTGGCTAGCAGTTTAGTGGCTACCACCATTGGATCAGGCTTCAATAGCTGCACACACAAAACTTTGCCTTCAAAATCACCACCGTGGTGAGAGAAGAACAAAATTATGTAAACAACAAACTAATAGGCTCATAAATTATTTTTTATAAATCTTTTTCACTTTTAATTAATTACTTGAATAAAACTTCAACAAAGCTTTAAAACTTCAACAAAGCTTTAAAGATTACTAGGAAGGATAATATAAACTAGAATTGTTTGCTTGAAGTTAGTTGCAGCTTCTGTAAAAATACATAGTTATATATAATATACATATTTGCTGGTAATATATATATATATATATATATATATAGAGAGAGAGAGAGAGAGAGAGAGAGATATGATTGATTGTGGACCTTTTTCTTCTGATCGACAGGGAGCATATTTCTGCCAAAGAAAGTGCCTTGGCTGCCAGCAACTTCATTGAAGGGATCATTATATTTTCCATCAGCTGTTCTGTATGGAAAATCAGAAGGGTTGAACCTAATCCCCACTGGTGTTGTTCCAACGTTGAAGAGGTTGTACTCTTGGTGAAGATGGCGCCTAATGGCCAGATAAAATAGCCCTAAGAAAACAGGTAGCCGTGGCCATATCCCCAGCTTGTCAATGGAATGAACAATCTGCATAAGCCATGCATGCAAAAATAGAGATCAGAATCATTTGATGATAAATGCTTTAAAAACCTACTTGCTAGGTAATGAACATAGATGATACTACTATCACCAGAAGTAACTATATATATTTATGTTATGATGATGATAAGATGTAGAGGGAATTGTATATACAATGAAGAGAAAAGCATCTATTATGGTCATTTTGGCCACTGCTTCATGGAAGTCTTTGTGGATGAAATGGTGAAGAACATTTGCAAAGAGGTTTCTGATGGGATCGGTTATCACAGACAACATGGTTGCTAGATAATAAGTTTGGTATATGATTTGTAGATATGTATGTGTATATTTCTAAGGTTGCATTTGTATTTATAGGCTCTTTTTGTAAGAAGTTTTACTTTCAATTTTGCATCGTACGTGGCTATGAATGAGGTTGAACTGACCAGACATTCAAACCCTATCATAGTCATCAAAAACGAACTATTTGGTTGTCTTTTTGTGTGGAAAATGTTATAAAATGTCTATATAACGAAAAGAATTTTGATTTTTCCATACCATCTTTCTCATTTCCTCACCTTTTCATTTTCTGTTTCTTTTTCTCTCTTTTATATCGAAATTAAAAAATGGTTGAATGAAAATTGTATTTAGTGACATTTTTTTCTATTCCTTTTACCCAAAAGAAAGAAAAGGAAAAAAAGAACTCCATATTTTATTAATGCGTGCTTGACAAAGGTATAAGATATTTGATTTGGTCATATATTTGTTACCACTTTTCGTTTGTTTACTTTTCATTCTCATGGCTGCGTAATAAAATTCCAACTTTTTGGTCTTTGGATATATATTACAAATTGTTTTTCGCTTTAATCCTTATATAATAAATAAAATCCTACGATAATAATTTGAATTAATGATAGGAATTAATTCATAAAAAAAATCTCATATAAGAATTTTTTTTATTTTTAAATTAGTTTATATTTAATAAAAAAATTTAATGTTCTTTTTATTAATAAAGAAAACACGTATTCAGATTTACTTCTTAGTTTAAGGAAATTGTTTCTCATAAAAAATTTGGTGTGTCATAAAAAATATTTTTAATGATAAATTTTTCATAATTTATTTTTAAAATAGAAAAAATTTATTAGGAAATCATTATAAAAGTACTTTTTAATATTGAATGCTTTTAATATTAAGAATAAATTAATAGTGGGAGACATGTAACTGAGGTTTTACTGATAAAAAGAACAAGTATGAAGTACAAAGAAGAATGTTGCAGTGAAGAACTAAGGCGCCTAGGAACTCGTGCATGAAGGTAAACTCACAACATCTATGTTACGAATATTATTGTTATGTATTTGTTTACTTATACTTTTTCATGTATTAGGTAAATTATTCTTATGTGAATAAATATTAAATAATTTTAATATATAAGTGAAATGTTTAATTCCCAAATTTTGTAAAATAAATATTGTTTATAAAATTAAAAATTATATAAATAATTTTTATATTTATTATAAGAAATTTATTAAATATAAATTAATTTAAGATAAAAAATAATTTTTTATTACATTAACTAATTTAAGAAATGTTTTATAAATAAAAGATTATTAATATTTAAAATAATTTCTATTATCAATCAAATAAATAAAAACTATATTTTTGTGGTTTTAAAAAAAATTAAACTAATTTCTATATAATATTAATTAAATTATTTTTTAATTCGAATCTAAATTATTTTAATATTTATTTATTAAATTATATTTTAAATTAATTTTTAATTAAATTTGTGATTAACTTTATAATTTAAATTTTAAGTAATTTTTCTGGTAGTGGCCATTAGTTTATGAAAACGTAGATTAATCATACTATTCATCCTCTACATACTCAACTATATACAAATTTTATTTTTTAATTTATATAAAATAAAGGGATTTAATCCCATCCATTAAATATTTTATTCTTCGAAGTCACACTCGTGATGCACATCTCATAATTAAATTCTTATTTTCTTCATTTATTAATAATAAATTGGATGAACTGATCATAATCAAATCTAATCGTAATGGGATTGATTGAGTTTAGTTTTGAGATTCAAATTAATAAAAAATTAATGCAAATTGAACTTATTAAAATTATTGATCTAGACAAACAAATGACACGAAATGATACATTGTTTTTCTATAAAGGCTAACTTGTGAGAGTAAAACGTAATTTAAATATTGAAAAGGAGTGTAAACATTTTAATATTGAATAGGGTTTTTAATATAATTGTTTCCGAAAAATATACTTGTGTCAAATAAAAAACAAATATTAGCATTACAAATAAATGGTTTAGATTTTAAATATTATTTATAAATATATTATGTCAGGCATGAAATTTTCAATTTCACAATTTCAATAAATTAACCATTGTTTCTATTAATAAATAATTTACATCACATTACTAAAAAAATTTAATATTTGATGAAAATTTTTCTACAAATTTATAAAAAGTTTATAGGAAAAATAGTAAAAAATTATTTTCTTATAAAGTTTTATAATAAATTTATAGAAAAAATTTCATGAAAATATAAAAAATTCTAATAGTGTCAATATTATAATAAATTTGGTTTTTATAACATTTATTTTGGTAAAAAATATTATGTTACATAAGAATGGACACTAAAGATGATTTATGAATATTTTATTTCTTTAACCTAAGAAACAATTTAAAGACAAATTATATGGTGAAACAAGAAAGTTAAGTCAAAAGAAGACCTAAGCCACACAAAAATGACCTACAAGACTTCTTCTTTCATTGAGGAGTTATGATATTAGCACAATCGTAAATAAGATTAATATGGAAAGTTATTCAATGGTCAATAACCACTTAAAAAGATATGTGCATTTTTTTCTTTATTAAACAACTCACGATTCAAAAAATTTGATTATGCTTATATGATATATATATATATATATATATATATATATATATATATATATATATATATATATATATATATATATATATATGTCCAAATGTACATTCATGATAACAACATTTATCAAAAAAATTGATGTTAGAAAACAACATGTATGATAAACAAAATTTTAATTTGACTACTATGCTTGTATGATGTTGACTACTATGCTTGCATGATGTTGACTACTATGCTTGCATGATCTCTCCAAATATATATCTTTGGCATGTTTCTTGCTTATCAAAAGTTCTCATTTAATAGTATTCTAATTATGGAATTTCTTTCACAAGTTGGTTTCAACTTTATGTTATGAAGTAAGCATATCGTGATAATCGATTTTTTTAAAATAAAAAAAATAAAATAAAAAGAAACTTTTTATGGAAGCAATACTAGACAAATTTATTTCTCATTTAAGATAATTTAAGACATTTAAGATAAATGTTTGCTATTAAAAAAATACTATCATGTAAATATAATCTCATTTTTACCTTTTTTTTCTGTTGGATCAAATTTATATAACTAAAAAGTCTACATATATATTTATAGAGATGAAAATAAGATATCGATAATTGTAATTAATTTTATTTTTTTAAATTATTATTTTTATGTAATTTTTCACATAAATTACCCAAATGATAGGTTTTTAAAATATTTATTGAATGAATAAGTTATATTTAGGGACATGATTTTAATATAAAAAAAATTATCACAGTGAATAATGATTTTATAATTGACCTTTATTTTGCATAAAAGTTGCATGAATTTATAACGACTTTAGTTAATTTGCTTATGAGGATTGCACGTATATAGGGTTACAAATTCATTAATTCTTTTTACATCAAAGTCATGCATGAAAGATAAAATCATGTTGTCTAAATAGGACTTATTTATTTACATAATAATTTAAAAATATGTCTATTTTAATAATTTTTATGAAAAATTATATCAAAATATTAAATTGAAATGTGTCAAATTCAGATATATTATAATAAAAAATATCATTAGAGAGGAAAACATTCCATCTCAAACTTTTTTCATCTATTCTTTATAATTATATCCAATAATTAATTCAGTCAAAAGAATTATTAGAGAAAGAAACTAATAACTTGTGCATTCGACCAAGAGAAATGTTGATAGATATAGAATTGGATGAAATGACCAAAATACTTTCACTTAAAAAAATTAATACCCGATGAGAAAATTTAAAAGATAATTTAATTTTAAAAAATAAAAATATTTAAAAATTTGGATAGAAAAAAAAAACTAAATTCTGAATATTTATGAGAATTACTTCTATAAAATTAGATCATTTTAAATTTTATCTAAAAAAATAAGAATTTAAAATCATATATACTTTTTTATATTTTTTCTTTAAGGATTGATTGAAATATCTTTGACTCAATTTTATGTTTTATGTGGATATTGATAAGATTAATTTTAAGTTAAAGTTGGTTATAAATATTTTTCAGTCATCATTATTAAAGTTATACTTTTTACCGATAAAAATTATAATTATTTTTAATTGATGCTAATAAAAATTTAATGATATTTTTTTTACTCATGCTCTTAATTGAAATAATTTTTCGTTGATATTGACTGAATTCATTTTCAATTCATCTGAGTTGAGATTGTATATCCAGTGATATCAAAAATCTATTTTTTATATTTATAAGTCAAGAGTTTTTAATCAATACGATAAAAATTATTTTCAGATATATATTATCTTTCGAATAAATTAAGGTATTTATTAATTAATATTTGCTAAAAAATTTAATTGATGATTTTTTTTCATAAACGTTAATATGATATTTTTTAATGAAATTTATAGTGATTATTTATGTCCGTGTCCATAATTTTTTTAAATCACATCATTGATGTTATTTAATGATATCTTTTTATTTAATAACAAAAAAATCTTTATTTACTTAAAAACATTTAAACTTTAATAAATTTAAATTATTTTATTTACAGGAAAAAAACGATATGATATAGATTTTCAACAAATATAATATTCCTAGTTTTGACACCTTTCTATACCCTTTATCTTGTTTTTTAGTATTTATAAATTTTATTTAGCTGAAGAATCTTTTAAAAGACTTTTCCAATGCAATAGGTAGCAGAGAAAGAAATAAAATGCAGCACGTGTAGTGAGGGAATGCATGTGTGAAAAATAAGAAGAATTGCAACAAAAATTTTAGAAAAAAAAAAAACATGTAATTCGTAAGTTCCACGTGGTAGCAATAATAGCCGCCACACAGTGGTGGCGGACACAGCATTTGTTTTTTCCTTAGAATAAAAGTTAAAGGAAAACTTCTCATGAAGCTGTTCCAATACTTCATTGTCTCATGATTATTTTTTTATAAAAAGTGTATTAAATTAATAAACGCGAAAATGTATATTAAATTAAATTAAATACAAAACGTGGAAAGTTTTTTTTTAATTATTAAACGTGAATAGAGAGAAATTGAAAATCCATCAAATCTAACTAAAGACATGAAAAGGTTATATAATTATATCATTCTGTCAAAAAAATAGAAAAAAAAACTAAAATTATCAGTAAATAATACACGAATTTAATTACTGTTGGTTAAGAAATTAAAAATAATTTTGATTAGCATGCAAAAAAAGGTATTTCTATGATCTTTAATAAAATATTTTTCCCTTTGATTTTTTTAGCTAAAAGTAACTATAATCCAATATGTTTAGTGCAATGCAATAATTTTTATTAGCATGTTAAGTTTTTTTTTTTCATTTAGAAAGTATTATATTCAAAAACTCATTAGCAAAAAAAAAACTAAGTAGTTGGCATAATAACCATAAATTAATAGGAAGAAATCAATCTAAATAAAACTTTGCGATAAAATATTTTTGGTGGAAATGATTTGTGTCTGCATACCACATTAATTATCGCAAAAGACAAATATGTATATTATTGCTTCATCATAAAATTTGTAATTATGTGATAACATAGCAACATTGTTTCAAATTTTGAAAACGTTTAATATGAGCATATGAAAACATAAATAAAACGACAAATTTATAAATAGAGAATCAATATTATACCCTACTTTGTTCACATGTATCATACATGATAGGGTTGCTTTCCTAATTGATATGAACAATTAGTCAAATATATAAAATAAAATATTTTTAAAAAAAATTCAAACATAGCTTAATTGGTATCTGCCTTGAGTTAATCATGTATATATAGTTATATAATTATATGATATAAGTATAATTATATAATTAATAAACATAAATAGAACAACCATTTTTTCTTCATTTATATCATTGAAATGAAAACTGATTATAATGAAATAAAGGTTCCATATATGGAACAAATGTAGATATATAAAACATTTCCAAATTTTAAAACTAAAAAAAGTAAATCAATTGTTTTACCTCTTAATTATCATTATTTCATGAATTTTATCTCTAAATTAATTGTTTTGTAATTTAATGATGAAAATTTCTATTTTTTCATATTTTATCGGTTCATTGATTTTTTTAATGAAGTGGTGATATTTCATAAAAATATAAAATATTCTAAATGACATCATTTCAGAAACAATTTTCTTCATGGTACACTATCATTTGTTAAAAATTTAACAGATATTTAAAATGTTTAAATTTTAAACGTTTAAGATAAAATAAAATAAAATAAAATAATAATAATAATTGAGTGATAAAATGCATAATTAAATTTATAAAATATTTCTCTAAGTGACATCACTGCTGACGTGAGCAATCTTTTAAGATATAAACTCTGACCAAGCAACGTGGAAGTGACACATAATTTTATGTCAGTGTCTATATTGAGCCACCGTGTCAGAAAATTCAAAAATCATCACAATATAAGTTATTAATTATATTATTAGTACATAGCATTTACTAATTTTATTGATGATTAAATTTATTTTATTTTAAATTTTAAATATCACATATTTCACAACTTCAAACATTGTTACGTTTAACTTGGTACATCAAACTATAAGAAACAAGTTACCTTTGAAATATTTTATATCAAAGGAAACGTGTAACCAACCTATACTATCATTATTAAAATAAAACGCATTTAAAATTTTGGTTTGTAAGATATTTTTAATTATATATATACCAAGAAATTTTTAAGAATAACTAAAACACTATCTCTACATGTATCCCTAAAAGATATCATAAATAAGATAAAATATACTAGCTATTTAAGATATTTTATATCAATTAAATGATTAAATAATATAATGCTTTTACTAATTTTCATTATAATTAAGTTTACATTATAGATAACTTTTAGAAATGTATATTAAGTTATAAATTTAAAAATTAATATTTGTCATACTTATAAATTTACATAACAATTCTAACATATTTCCGTGAATTATTATTATAATCATTTAGTTTATATTATAATCTAACATTTCAACCCTAAATTTAATAATTACCATTCATTTTATAATTGAAGTGACATTTTAACCATTAAATTTCAAATTTAAATATATAATTTAAACAAAATTTTAATAATAATATCATAATTCACACTTAAGTTTTTATATATTTAATTTCTCTAAAATTTACATAACAATTTCAACATATTAACATGAATTATCACTATAATCATTTAATCTATAATATAATCTAATATTTCAATTTTTTCAACCTAACATTATTTTTTTAATTCAAGCGACATTTCAATCATTAAATTTTAAATTTAAGATTATAATTTAAACAAAATTTTAGTAATGACAACATAATCAACTATCAGGTTTTAATATATCTAATCTTTTTGAAATTTGCAACACAATTTCAACAAATTCGCATGAATCATTACTATGATCATGTCTATGCTATAATAATATTTCACTTCTCTCAACCTAACATTAATTTTTTAACTCTAAACCCTAAACATCAAATTTTAAAATCTAAGTTTATAATCTAATCTCTTTAAAATTTGCATAACAATTCCAACATATTCATATGAATCATTACCATAATTATTAAGTTTGTACTATCACCTAACCTTTCAACTTTGTCAATCTAACATTAATTCTTTAGTTTAAGTGACATTTCAATCATTAAATTTCAAATCTAAGTCTACAATTCAAACAAAATTTTAATAATGATAACATAATTAATCAAGTTTCAATATATCTAATCTTTTTAAAATCTGCATAACAATTTCAACATATTCACAAGAATCATCAACATAATCATTTAGTGTGTACTATAATCTAACCTTTCAACCTTTTCAATATAACATTAATTTTATTGTTGAAGTGACATTTCAACCATTAAATTTCAAAATCTAAGTTTATAATTCAATCAAAATTTTAATAATGATAACATAATCAACAATCAAGTTTCAATATATCTAATCTTTTTAAAATTTAGATAACATTGCCTACATGTGAGACTCACTCCCATCCCGGAATTCCAACATAGTCACATAAATCATCACTATAATAATTTAGTATATACTATCATCTAACCTTTTGACTTTTTCAATCTAACATTATTATTTTGGTTGAAGTGACATTTCAACCATTAAATTTCAAATCTAAGTCTATAATTCAAACAAAATTTCAATAATGATAACATAATCAACAATCAAATTTTAATATATCTAATCTCTTTAAAATCTGTATAACAATTTCAACGTATTCACAAGAATCATCATCATAATCATTTAGTTTGTACTATAATCTAACCATTCAACTTTTTCAATCTAACATTAATTTTATAGTTGAAGTGACATTTCAATCATTAAATTTCAAATCTAAGTTTATAATTCAAACAAAAATTTAATAATGACAACATAATCAACAATCAAGTTTCAGTATATCCAATCTCTTTAAAATTTGCATAATGTTGCTTATACTTAGGGTTCACTCCCATCTCGGAATTCCAACATACTCACATGAATCATCACCATAATCATTTAGTGTGTACTGTCATCTAACCTTTCAACTTTTTCAATCTAACATTATTATTTTGGTTGAAGTGACATTTCAACCATTAAATTTCAAATCTAAGTCTATAATTCAAACAAAATTTCAATAATGATAACATAATCAACAATCAAATTTTAATATATCTAATCTCTTTAAAATCTGCATAACAATTTTAACATATTCACAAGAATCACCATCATAATAATTTAGTTTGTACTATAATCTAATCATTCAACTTTTTTAATCTAACATTAATTTTATAGTTGAAGTGACATTTCAATCATTAAATTTCAAATCTAAGTTTATAATTCAAATAAAATTTTAATAATGATAATATAATCAATAATCAAGTTTTAATATATCTAATCTCTTTAACATTTTGCATAACAATTTCAACATATTGACATGAATCATCATCATAATCATTTAGTCTATACTATAATTTAATATTTCAATTTTTTCAATCTAACATTAATTTTTTAATTCAAGCAACATTTTAATCATTAAATTTCAAATTCAAGTTTATAATTCAAACAAATTTTTTATAATGACAACATAATTTCAATATATCTAATTTCTTTAAAATCTGCACAACAATTTCAATATATTCACATGAATCATCACCATAATCATTTAGTCTATACTATAATCTAATATTTCACTTTTTTCAAACTAACATTAATTTTGTAGTCGAAGCGAAATTTCAATCATCAAATTTCAAAATCTAAGTTTATAATTCAAACAAAATTTTAATAGTGATAACATAATAAAAAAACAAGTTTCAATATATCTAATCTGTTTAAAATCTACACAATAATTATAACATATTCACATAAATTATCACCATAATCATATAGTTTATATTATAACTTAATATTTCAATTTTTTCAATCTAACATTAATTTTATAATTGAAGTGACATTTCAATATTTCAATTATTAAATTTTAAATCTAAATCTATAATTTAAACAAAATTTTAATATTAACAACATAATCAATAATCAAGTTTCAATATATTTAGTTTTTAAAATTTACATATTCACCTATTTTATAATGAAATTTATGTTAACTTGTTCTTACTTTCAAACACCTTACTTTTCAAATAACATTAATCTTAAAAGAAAGAATAAGTTAAAAATATTCATAATTACATTGCTCTCAATAAATCAAACCTAACAAATAAATACTACAGGAAACTTATATAAAAAAATTGCTATAATTTTCTTAGTTAATAAGTGACAGGAAAAAAAAAATCAAAGAAAATAAAAAAACTTCTTATTGTCAAAATTATTCAGATTACTTTCACCTATCATTGACTTCAAATTGAGAAAAGAAAAAATAAACACAAAAAAATTCTAAAAAATTATATTTTAAAAAAGATAATAATTTTGAAAAATAAAGAATATGATTATTTTAATTTTTATATATAACTTTTTTAAACTTAAAATCTAATTACTATTCTTTATCAACTTTAAATCTTCTCCTCTTGTATTTATAAAAACGAACATTTGAAACTATCATCAAATAATGGAAGTTGATGAAAGTAATATTCTTATTTCCTGTAATGCTTTTAAAAAAAATGTACTATAATTTTATACATAATCTCTTCCAAAATCCTTTAATCATTCTTTAAATTCTTCAGCCTGTGCAAAACACAGGGCTATGCCTAGTTTTATATATGCTTTCTTAATTGAATTAACAATACTGACAGAGATGGTAAAATAAATCAATTAAAACTTGCTTTGACCTATTCCACATTCAATCTAATGCAAATAGAATGGGGTTATAGTTGCTTGGTTTAGAAATATGGTTTGTCTATGGTGCAATACCATATTGACTGGTTAAAAAAAGTTGAAATAAAATAAAAAATTATAAAAAAGTTTTAGACTTTTACTAATAAACTATCCTTTTCACCAATCTATCTATTATTTCATCTAACTCTTTTAAAAAAAATAATAGAGCAAAATATTGTGTGAGAGTTATATTTACTTTCATTGGTTATCTTCTAACATTAAATGTTAGATCATAAACATAATAATACTATTTTCATACCAAAACAAAAGTCCAAAATTTGTACTGTTTTTTAAAATTTTCATTCCAATTTAAATATAAATATCCTCAACTCCTATCCGCTGGATTAGTTAATTTTTTAATAGAATGTGAGTTAAATGGAATAGTCCAATGGTGCAATCTCATTTTTCTACCTCTAACTCTAATTCCTTTGATGATCAAATGGAGCAAGTTGAAATGGGAATAAATGACAGAAAAAAAAAACTATAAAGAAGGAAGAGATAAGTAGCCAAAAGGAATGAAGTAGGCCAAGAAAAACTGCCTTTTGATATTGGCTTCTGTCACTTGGCCCTTTAGAGAATGTGGAAAATTTTCTAAATAAAATTATTGGATGCAATAATATTAGATATTTGAGTTTTAAACGGTATAAATGAATTTTGTTGAATAATATATAAAAAAATCATAAATTTATTATTTTAGAAAAGTAATGTGATAATTTCTTATATTAAATTCATTTTGCTCAGAGTTGAAAAGGAACTCACATTTGAGGTTTTCCTGCTCCTAATACCAGTATAGCTCAAATTCACATCAAGGATTTTACAAACATACAACCTATTACTTTCTATGAAATGAAATGATCTACTACTGTGATTTTCTAATTCTATGCAATTCCTTTATGAAGTTTATGTAAGTACTAAATTCAGATATTTGTATAACACATTCATTAAATTCAGCAAAGTCTGATCTGATGCCTTGAAAACATAAAAGACATTAGCATATATATATTTCTTCTAGATGCTTCACAGGTTGTATTTAAAGTGCCATTCATGGTTCCATTTCATAGCAGATCACAGTAGTAGAGGATCCACACTTGAGAGAAATGGAATTATCAAACCATTGGTTTCATTGTTTTCTTTACTTCAATAACTGGCTATTCATCACCAACATTGCTTCTTGATGCAAGGACACAACACAGAACTTTTACTGAATGCATTATCATTCATTCTCATAAATCCTGAACCACTTAAAACCTTCCATACACTATCTTGCAAAGGGTAACAACTTGGGGGGATCAGGGAACAATGAAGCTTAGTGTTGACCCTCAATAACCACTATGCTGTTCCGAGACAAAAAAAATGGTCTCTGTGATTTTTTTTAATGTCAAGGCTAAAGAGGTGCAAACAGTATATATTTGTCTTCTATACATTTCCACCGATCTTCTATTTAGAATTTACAGTTTTGTAGCTTTGAAGGAGAGGAACACTCTCATTTCTCAGTAGTTGGTGATTCTATCTTCTATACCCTTCCATCTATATTCTTTGGAGAATTTACAGTTACATAGCTTTGCAAGAGAGGAACATTCTCAGTGATTGGTGATTCCTGGCTGCCAACATCTTCCTCCTCTTCCTTCTGTTCAGTTGCTTTGCCCCACATCACAGTATAAAACCCAATTGATATTATTGTGGCTCCAATTAAACTGCAGAGTGCAAGAAGAAAGATAAGCAAATGACAAGGCCAACATACTATATCACTGAAATTGCTTAGTTTCTTTTCTGTCAAAAATGTATCAGAAGCAGCAGAACTTCAAACTATTGAGTGACGGTATGGAACTTTAAAAGGGTTTAATGACATTAAGTACTAATTAAAATGGAATGTTGATAAGTGCAGAACTGGAAAATAACAAACAAGTGATCAAAATTAAGAGTGGCTAGCTCCAGATGAAGGATAACAATGTCACATGACTGATATATAAGGACAAGTTTCTCTATAAATACTTCTAGGAGAGAAAAATAAGAAGAAAAAGTGAAATAAGTTTCTCTGTAAACTAAAATTTACTTATGCATAAGTTAAAAATCACAATTTAGAGAAAATATAGGAGGAAGTTCTTACAAATTAGCTTATACATAAGCTCATTTTAACTTTAATACCTTTTTTCTTCTTATTTTTTTTTCTTAGAAATGTTTATACAGATGCTTGTCCAAGAATACCCTAGCTGTTTTAATAATTGTATGATATATCTATTGATGTACCAGTTCTGGATAAAAAGACTGGCTTAGCTTCATTGGAAGTCACAAATTTAAGAAACAGAGCCAGTTATATGATAGTGAATTAATTTGCTTAGGAGAGCATTATTCACTTCTATAAAGATTAACCAATTTACCACCACCAACACTATTAGCTCTAGTGTTTTTCCAATCCATTTTTGTTTGGTTTAACAAAGGATCGTTATGGAGAGCAGGTACAAGATAGGGAATAGCAATTGCTTTATTCATATGCATTTGCCTAATTACTTCGACGTTTTCTAAAGAAGAATCAAATGTGAAAGTTGCAACACTAACCTTCCAACATGTAGAGTATCACCAAGGAACATAACACCCATGGCAACTGCAATAACAATTGAGAGAGGCTTGAACATTGCTACATATACAGGCCCCTTTAAGTGTATTCCCCAGGCATATATTGCACTACTCAAGAACTTGTTAAATATTCCCTAATCACAAAATGCATCATCATCAACAAATTATATTAACTAAAGTGTATTTTAAGGTGAAACTGCAGGATAATTTTTCAGGGGTGTCTTACAGTGCAAACAATAGAGATCAGGGTTATATCTGGTCTTATTTTCCACGCACTTGAATTTTTCTCCATAAATAAACCTACAATTGAAGCAACAATGGCTGCACACAAGTTGTAAAAGAACACCATAGTTAGTTCATCCGGGAACTCCTTCAAGATTTCAACCTGTAAAATTGATATCAGAATTTAAAATTATGAGTACTACCATAATAAATGTTTCCATACAAATAAACCACCAATTTCGTTCTTGAACTATTATCCTCTCTTCTAAATAGTTCTTGAAGTAATAAAACTATTCAAGTAATGTCTGAACTCTGAAGTATTGAACTTCCATTAGTTTAGCTCCTAAGTTAATGTGCTTTAGTACAACTCAGGGACTAGTTTGAATGTTTTTTAGTATTTAGGAAACTACTTAGAAGGATTTCTAACACTTCTAAAACTATTTATGTAATTTATCTTAGTACAAAACTTAGATACAGTAATAGGTGTTGTTCTCCAATTAAATTTGGAATTTCATCTCAATAATACACAATGGCATTTAATGAAACTCTTTATTATGCAGATTAGTGAAGTGAAACTCCAATTCGGAGTGAAAAACATCAGTAACAACTACAACACTGCATCTAAGTTTTGTCCTGTGTTTTACTTTAAGAACCATTTAGGAGAGAATGTAACACTTTCAGGATCAAATGGGTGATTTACTCATTTCCATAATATGCAACAACAAAAATGCATACCTGTAAAACGAACCATATAGTGAGTAGTATATTACAAGCTGTCAGCAGAAGGCCACCAAAGGCCCAATTTCTATCTACTGAAGTAAGAATGCCATTTGATTGTGAAAGTTGAATTGAAGGGGAATTATCAGCGATGATGATCGATTGACCTTTGTAGAAAGTCACAATAAATGCACCTGATATTGATATGATGCTGCCCCAAATCTTAGCTTGGGTAGTTCTACTTCTTATAGCTATCTTTTCCATCCTTAAATAGGGGTGGTAAATTGACAAGAACAAACAAAAGAATGTGTCTGTAAGTAAAATTAAAATTGTTTTTGCAACTAAAATTTTCCTTTCTTGATTATAAGCTTATAAAACTTGCACATTGGTACAAAAGAGGTAACCAGAATAGATGTGGAAATGAAATTTTTAGGAAGAGAAAATGAATTTAGTGTTGGTTTCACCAAAAACAAAACTGGCTCCACTCTCTAATGAAACTGCTTAAATTATCATAGGAATTACCGAAAGGGTAAAGTGAATGTTGAAAAACTGTGGGATTCTCATTCACAATAATGGAACAGATCTGCTACGAGTAGTACTTTTGCCGTATAACATGAAATATTTTATTTTCATCTTTTGTTTTCACAAATGTCGACTATTCAAAAAGTATAATTTTAAAACTAATTATTTAAAAAGTCAACAAATTTATCATCCATGATAATCCAATTGAATGAAATAAAATTAAAATACAAAAAAAAAACTGTGAAATACAATTCAAGATATGAAAGTGAACCTGCAAATGACAGCAAGTATGAAGGTGAAGGCAGGAGTGAGGTTGCTGATTGCAGAGGACAGTGTGGGAGAACTATAACTGATGCCAACATACCCCAGAATCTGAGACGAACACCTGCATCAGAATCCAAAAGTTAGCACAACAAAGTGAAAGATAGAAGAGGGTAAGTCAGAAAACTAAATATAAAAAGCCTCAAGAATTGTGGTGCCCTTTACAATACCCTATGACTCCAAGAAGAGCAATTTTGGATAGGATTGAAAAACTGAGAGGAGGAACCAGTCTTGATCTGCAAAGAGACATGAGAAGGAATCATTGAAGTGTGAGTTCACAGTTAGGAGCTGAGAAACATGTGTATAATAAGATTTGCATCAAACCTTCTGTAGAGAAAAGTAACAGGAAGGAGTACAAGAAAGGCCAAAGAATAGGCATAGGAGACAAAGACATAGCTACTCATCCCTTGCAGAGTGGCTGCTTTGAAGAGAGTGAACAAAGCTGTGTTATTGCATTCATTGGCAACAAGCACCACCAGAGGTAGCAAATCCTTGTAACAGTATCTTCTATCCATCATTTCAGTCTTTGAGACACCATCTAGTTATTAAATAAGGACAATTTGCACTTTATATATTAAAATTTCTTCAGAATTTTTTCTAGTACTTAATTAACTAATTCATGAAAAATTTAAAAATTTGATTAATTTAGTTTATGTGTGTGTGTATATATTTAAAACTAGTCCTAAAACACTTAAAAATTGAAATTAATATATCTTGACAACTGTTTATTGAATTAAAAGAAATCATTTTAGCTAACTGTATTTTTAAAATGAATAACTAATAGAAGACACTTTAATATTAATTTTAGTTTAGGTTTTATAAAAAATCCTTGAAGGAATATATATTAATTATGGTTTTGCATAGTTACATATGTGAATATTTCATTCACAATAACATTATTTTTTTACTTTATCTTGTTAATGTCAACAGGTTCGGATTTAAGTTTGAAATATGTAATAATGTAGCTATATTAAATATTTAAAAAAAAATCATAATGATTTTATCCTAATCAAATTAGATATTGTCTTAGAAAATGTTAACAATTTTCTCTCACTGAATTTTTATTTCCTATTTTAGTTATTAAAATTAGGATCTTGGACTCAAAAAACCCTATGGTATTCTTACATATTTTGATCTTTTAATTGCCTACCAAACTAATATTTAGTTTGAAACTAAGCAAAGTTCTTCATTCATTTTCAAAGATGTATTCTATGAAAATTAAATTTAGATTTATCTTGACCACAAATTTCATATGAAGTTGAGAGTGGACATATTTAAACCCTCTTATTTTTCTGAAATTACAAATGAATGTATAAAATTATATTTTTTACATTTCCATATTCATATATTGATCCAATTCTCAAGCCATAAAAATTAATATATTGATATAAGAATATATAGACCTATATATTACATGATAATTATTTATTATTTTTAATTAAATTATTCACTGTTGCATGATCTCAGATACTTTATCACAATTCAGTATGAGTGGTTGAGGTACACTCATTAATTAGGTTAATTTTTTTGTAGTTTAGTACATGAATTCATATTTTTTACTTTGTGAGCCACTTTCTAAAAGAAATCTATTAGCATGAGGAAATGGCTCCACACCATAACAAGAAAGAAAAAAGTGACCCTTTCTTGAGGGTGGTTATGTTGCACAAATGGACAAAGACAAGATAAAGTTTTCACTAAAATCTCAATGTTGCACAGTTTATTTCTTGAATTTTTAAATTGGATGCAAAGAGTGAGATGCTAAAGTTGGCTTATGGGGACACTCATTTTTGGAACATGAATGAGAAATATTAACACACCAAATGGAGACAGCCACACAGAAACAAAAATGATAAAGCTATATATGTTTGGATATTTTGTCCAGATATCCATTTTAAACTAGTGTTAGATGATTTTTCTTGAAAAATATTTTTGAATTCTTCAACCAAACAATTTTTATTTTCACTACATTTTTCATCTTTTTCCTCCTCAATCTAATCATAACAATCTTTTTTTTCATCTATTTAAATGATTTGTCCTTTTACAACATTTTTCATTTGTTTTTCTTCTTCTCTTTTATATTAATTTCCTTTTTTTTCACTCTCTTCTAGCCACAACATCATAGGCTCATAGCTCACCATTAAAGACAAAGGATGTTATCTCCACTTCACCCTCTCACAATTATTTTGTCAAGAAAGAGATAGAATAATTGATATGATGAAAGAAAGTCAAAAGAGAAAAATGTGTTGTGGATAAAAAAGTAGAAATAGACATTATTTTGCATCTTATTGTATGATTGCTTGCCATTTTCGGCATCATACCTATTCATTAGTAGGAAAGAACAATGCACACAGAGGGGCCAATGTTCCCACCAAAATTCCTTCTTTCCCCATTTTTTTTTAAAATTGTTTTCTTTCTAATAGATAAAAGGAGAAAGTGATAAAAAAAATACTTTTCCTTTTAAAAAAAAGTAATGCAATTATTAAATTGTGGTTGATGTTTATCCCTCATCTCATACTCATTCTAATAGGTTTTGCCTATGATTTTAGCTTCAAGTGTGAAGAAATACTTTTGCTTCCTAAGTAAGAAAAAATTACTCTCAATTCGTGTATCAAAATGTGTAGTCTTTAATCTCCACTCAACATATCCCTCAAGCTAACTAAATGAGTTGAAAAAAATAATTAAGATTTATATTTTTGGTCTTCTGACATTTGGGTGATTTCAAAACAAGTTTTAGTTCCTCTAATTTTTTAAAAATTATTTTGACCCTTTAAACTTGAAGATGTATGGTGTTGTTATCTTTCAAATTTACTTTTTAGACACTTAAAAAAGAATTTTAAAAATTATTTTAGTTCTTCAAATTTAGATTTTAAGGATCAAATATGTATTTTTCTTTTAATTCGAAAGACTTAATGAAAAACTATAATCAAATTCACTTCAAAATTTAAAAACTAAACATATAATTAAGTCGAATAATTATTTTAAAATTCTCAATTCTTTTGAAAATTTTCCATTCTGAATTCTCCATATACTAATGGTACCTGTGGAGGATTAATTAAACAGTACTTGAGGAAACTCATTACTTGGCTTACTCTGTTTACTTAGATTGTGTGAAGATGTATCAAAGCTGCAAAGAACTTACATAACGAGAAAATGAAGAAGAATGTGATAAGAACTAGTTTCTAAACTCTTGGTGTCTTTTGGACTTGGTGACAGAGTTGCAACTTGGTAGGGACATGTTTGAATAGAAAGGATACAACTATGGACATTTTCTGAAGCCACTCAGAATATTTTAAATTTTCACAGAGAATTGTGATAGGCCTAATGATGTATCTAAAAAGAAATTAACTACTTAACCACTTTGTTAATCAAGAAGCTTCTTATTTTTTTAGGCTTAATGATAGTCTTGTGTTTCACAAAACCAGTGCTTTAGTGGCATGTTTCAAGGATTTAGAAGCCTTAATTTTCTACTTATTCTGAAACAATTGAATTGACTTATAATAGGAAGTCTCAATCTATCTTTTCAAATCTTTAGAACTGATAAAGGAATTGGTATATGATTTTATTTTATAGGTAAACAAGGACTGACACTAGAAAGGAACATTTTCAAGTGTGGACCACCGTAGCAGAACTATATTGAGTAAACCATTTTGATACTCAACTACTTCTTGTGCAAAGTTGTTGTCTTGCTCTTTTTCATGTCTTTGATTCTGCATCAGGCAAACACGGCATTGGACAATTATGCTCAAAAGCATATTTTGACACCAAGAAAAGAGTTTCAATTCATTAGCCAATTTTAACAGTACTAGATTAGGTTATTGCTGTCAATATTTATCAACCATTGCAATCTTTTCTGAGGTACTTCCACCAGCATTTTGATACACCACACGAAAGAGCTGTGATATTGAAAAGGTTATTCCCATTTTATGAAAACAAACATGTACTTCAAGTAAAGATAGATATTCCAAAAATAAAAGCAGGTACTTTAAAATGTGACATGGCCTTTATTTTCATTTTCTTTTCCTTTTCTTTAGTGAACCTAATGTATCACCTAACCGAGAGTCAGAGACAATTTTCTTGAAAGACTAAGAACCATTTGAGGATTGATCATTACCAATAGGTTTTTTCCATATACACAAAAAACATTATCTAATACTTGACCATGTGTTTAGGGAGTGTAGTTACCTGCCAATTATACCACACCATGTTGGTTGGCCTTTACTTTCTTATATAAACAAGTTTAAATACATTTATATTACATGTATACATACATGTATGTATGTAGTTATCTGACATGCTACTGGGTTGATACATGTCAGTTTTTCCATTAAACCACTTGAAGAAAAGTTACTCCTCCTCTGGAAAGAAAAGTGTAGGTTCCACTTCAGTAACCTGTTCTATGACAAGAAAATTGGTTTCTTATGGTTTTTCTATGATGTTAAAAGTGGGAAGAGTTTGTATTTGTCTTTTAAACATTTTTTTCTGATGTTTCAGTTCCATGGCCTTGCAAGAGAGGAACATTCTCTGTAGTTGTTGGTGATTCCAGGCTACCTACAACTTCCTCTATCTCTTCTGTTGCCTTGCCCCACAATACAACATAAAGGCCAATGGATACTATTATGGCTCCAACTACGCTGCAAAATGCAGAGAGAGAAAAATGTACATAAATGAACATTTCAACAAACTGTCACTAAATTGTACTATGTATATGTCAATGTTGTATCAGTGCTAAAAAAGAACTGATTGTCTGATTGTTTTGAGCTTATAATGGATTTTATTGATATTAACTCATTGAAATGGCCTTTTGTCAGTGGAAAATCACAAATCATCACGAAAATTTCCAAAAGAGAGGCTAGTTTGAATTCGAGAATCTGTTTTATCTATTAAATGTTTCTAGCAGTTTAAACAAAGCACCTGCCCTGCATTGTTCAATTTTCAGATTGGGCTATTAGAGGGAGGATTCCTCACCAATTTCATGTCATGTGTAAACAGTCTACTACCAGCTAATCATTTTATTCCAGATTCATTCTCAAATCTCAATTGTGTTCAAAATTTATGCAGATACACAAAATTGAAGTAGCATCATACCTTCCAATATACAGAGTATCATCAAGGAACATAACACCCATTGCAACTGCAATGACAATTTGAAATGGCTTGAAGGATGTTACAAAGACAGCCCCCTTTAAATTCAGTGCCCAGGCATAAACTACATTGCTCATTAACTTTCCAAATATTCCCTAAAACCACAAAAAACGAATCATCAATAAACTATACAAGCAAAGGAAGTTGTATCTTTCTGGTCAAAGAGAAAGAACAGTTTGCACGATATCTTACTGAGCAAACAATGGAGATCAGTGAAATATTTAGTCCTATTTTCCAAGCACTGGCATTTGGCACTTCAAACAAACCAACAGTTGCAGTGAAAATGGTGGCAGTGACACTGTAAAGGAAGACTAAAGTAAGTTCATCCGGGAACACTCTCAAGATATCCTCCTGCAAAGGAATTAAAATATGTTAAAACTAAGCTTAGAAGGCTTTCCATATAAAGTAGAAAGAAATGTATTTCCAAAAATAATGTGGATCCTCTAAAGTAAGGAACATATCTTGAGAGTAAAGTTCAATTAACTAAATTCTCATATATCCATGTGATCTTGAGCTTGTGATCTAGCCATATTGAATCTTGAGAACCTAACCAAAACATTCAGAATTAGTTGTCCTTCTCCACCTTTCCCCCGTCTTTTTATAACGATCTAGCAGTTAAAATCTGAGAAAAAATCTCCTCTGTGTTACAGTACATATCCCTCAATTATGGGAATATTTTCTCTCCACGTAACTCCTAGATAACTTACTATAACTACTTGTCCTTAATGGGGACCTTTGGATATATGCTGATTGGTATAATTCCTATGATAGCACACTGTCCTGTTACTGTAATCTCAAGCATATGATGCGAAGAGACTCAATGAAGTCATCAAACACTAACAACACAGCTTGTATTTTAAAAATTTCTACAGTTTATGATCTTATAAACCATCATAATTTATCCACCTTAATTTCGAAATTATACTTCTTAGTTCAAAAAACCTTGAACCTACCTCTAAAATGTACCATACTGAAGTCAGAATGTAGTCAGCTATCAGCAGAATGCCACCAGTGGCCCAGCTTGGATCCTCTGATTTAAGAAAGTTAATTGGTTGTTGAAAGGAAAGACGTTTGTGAGCATTGACGATTGATGGTCCTTTGTAGAAAGTCAGTACAAATGCACCTGATATTGATATTATGCTTCCCATTACCTTAGCTTGACTACTCCTACTTTTAGCAGCTAACTTTTCCATCCTTAATTGAAGTCAGAAGAGGACAAGAGGAAACATAATAAGTGTACACTAGACTGAGATATTCATTCCTAATGGTTAATATCATGAACTTATTAATAGTTTAGAACCATATTCAATTCCTACCATTGAGTTGATGAAATAAGATCACCTATGATGAACTTTGGTACTAGTTAATTGTGTCAAAAGTATAACTTTGTCCACCAAAAGGTTATCTTTGAAAGCAAATAAAATATGCAGCTGTTCACTTTGAAGACAAAATTTTCCAGAAGATTCATATATGCATGAGCTCTAATAATGGTGACGATTAGTAACTGAAATCTTGGTCATACTCAGTTGAGTTTCTTTAATCAGTCACTGTACCTCTGAGGAAATTGAAACCTTGGTTCATAGTCATTAATCTGAAAATATTGAATAAATTGGTGGGGTTCTAAATTGACCATGACACTCACACACTACCAAATATGCTTGCTTTTATTTAAGATATTGGATAGCGTGCAAGAAAAGAAAACATCTGACATAGAGTCTTTTCTTTAATGCAAAAATGACATAGACTTTGAGAGTATTTCTAGATGTTTGCGTTGAATAAAATATAATAAAATACCCTCAAGTAGAAACAAAATTAAAGTTTAAATAAAAAAATTCTAAATACAATTAAGCAAGGAGAGTGAACCTGCAAAATACGGCAAGGATGAAGGTGAAAGCCGGTACCAGATTGCCAATTGATGAAGCAAGAGTTGGAGAACTATAGCTGATTCCTGCATAACCCAGTATCTGAGATAAACTTCTGCAACACATGGCCATCAAATTACGAAACAAGAACAACAAAATCAATAAATGATTTGAAGAGAATATTGGACCACAAACAACAGTGAGAAAACTCATACTAAAAGGTCTTGAAAAGTGTTGAAATTCAAGAGAGGTAAGTGGCTTTACCCTACGACCCCTAGAAGAACTATTTTGGATACTATGGAGAAACTGAGTGGAGGAGCCACTCTTGATCTGCAAAGAGACATTAAAAACAAAACATGGTAACTGATAAGATCCTTCAAACACAATTCAAGATAATATTTGCATGCTTGATGATGATTTGCTACAAGCATATACCTTCTGTGGAAAAAAGTGACAGGAAGGAGGATAGTGGTAGCAACAGCATAAGCATAGGCCACAAAGACATGGCTGTTCATTCCTTGCAGTGAGGCTACTTTGAACAGTGTGAGCAAAGCCATGTCATTGCATTCAATGCCTATAAGCACCAAAATTGGCAGAAAATCCCTGTAAAAGGACCATTCTCTTGCCATTTTTTCTTTACTTTGGATTCACAAAACTCAAACCTTATTATAGTTTGGTTTGATGGAGTTGTTTTGACTTGTACCTTAAGTTGTAGGCATGTTTCATAGTTATTATTGAAGATTCTGATATTAAATTTATTGGGTTTTGGTAACTAAAAAGAGATTAATTTTTAAATCATCTGATTGAGTGGTATAAAATCATAAAAAACATTTTTTTTATTTCAATTAAAAAAATTATCTTTGAATTCTTTAATTAGTGTGTTTCTGACGTGGGTTAGCATTTGTAAAATTCATATCATATAAAGTTAAAGTTACTCATCAGTGCATTATATTATTTTTAATTATATTATATGTTTCCAATCTCTTTCATACAAATATAGTTTCTTAAAAAATGTAGAAATTAGTTATAAAAAAAGTGTCAATCTCTTTCTGTTTTATATTACTATTGTTGTTTACTTGACAAAGTGATAATACATAATAAATTATCACCTATTATTAATTAGACCTGTTTAATTATATATATATATATATATCAATTTTAATTTTTTCTAAATTTTTATTAAATATAAATATTAACTAAAAATTACACTACACGTTTGTTCTTTTTAGGAAATGAAATTGGTTGTGTAAAATCATCTTCTTTTGGTAGTTGTGTTCGCATTTAAGTCATGTTCTTTTAAGAAATTAAATTAAGTTGGTATTTTTGAACTGTAATATTTTGTATGAACTAAAAAATAATTATATTAAACTAACACATATTTAAGTCACTATACTATATAATAATATCATATTGTTAAAATATTGGTATAATAGAATTATTTTTTTTAATATTTTCAGGATTTTCGGAATGTGATTTTATGATTTTTTATATTCTCAATTGAATTCTAATTTTCATTAAAAGAAATATATAATACATACGTAAAAGTAATTACATAAATTATTTTTGGCGAAAATTTAAACTTAATTAAAAAAATCATGAGACTAGATTACACAAATCTTCATAATATTATAATAAAAAGGCTATTATGCCTAAAATATTTGTATTAGCAGTATATAAATATAAAAATCAGCGTGGGTTGGACCCACGATGTTAAATACGAAAGTGATGAAAGGTTCTATGAGAGGCATGAAGACTGAATGCGACAAGAAAAATGAAAATTCGACAATTTGGATATGTTCTTTGGAAAGTCACTCCTCTCTTTCTTTTATGTATCGTTTAGAAACCAAAAAGTTTCAACAAACTTTCTTAACCTTCAAATTTATGTTTTAATTATTTATTATTTATATAAATATCCTACTATTCTCCTAATTTAAATCAAATTTTATCCTTCACTTCTTTCTTTCTTATTTTGATCATAGATCCCTTATTTTTAATTTAGTTACTTATTCATACTATCTCTATAGTTGTAAAAACTTTGTATTAATTTGAGTTCTTACGTATATTAAAAAAATTCTTTTTAACTTCTGCACTTATTATTTTTGGATTAATTATAATTTTAGTTTCTAAATTATTTATTAAAATTATGTTTTGTTACTCTCATAAATTTTTAACATATTTTATCCTTATATTTTATTAATCGGTGTAAATGATTCTTGATTACAAATAAAAATATATTTGAAAAAAGAAAAATAAGAATGAAGAAAGAAAAAACAATAAAATAAGCTTATAAGACATATAATAATGGAGTAAGAAGTCCTGAAAAAGAAAAATGAAAAGATAAAAATAAATTGTAACACATCATTAAAGATCGTTCATACTAATTTCAACATTTTCATCACGTGTTTCTTGCTCAATTTCAAAGGATCAAAATTCAAACTTCAATAATTCAACTTAAAGTGATCCTTCCCAAGCAGAATATACCATTTATTTACATGAAATTATCAAATTATGACAACTTAATTATATATATAACCTATTTCAACCAAACTAACTTTACTCATTTAATCCATATTTACAAACTCGTTATTCAAATATGTACCAAGGTAAGTTAAGATGCACCAATTTTTCCATCATACCTACAATAATTACTCCAAATTATATATTCAATCACAATCAAAGTCTTTAATCCATGCATAACCTACACATCAAATTTAAAATACTATTCATAAATCTGACTCCTTTACAGTGGTGAAAATGATAACTTCTCTTATATGTATGTGACTTGCACTTTAAGACATGATTAGGAAAGAGTTGAGGAACATTAAAGATCTAGATATGTATAATAATATAATCAAACATAACCAAATTTCAATACAAGCCTAAACAAGCTAAAAGATTATATTTTTTCAATTGACCAAGAGAAAATTTATTGCAAATAATATCAATTGTCTCTTGGTGTATGCTAGATTGGTCAAGTCTCAATCAAATTGTGATACTTAAACTATTATGCTCTTAAGTAGAAAGAGATGAAAGATTATCAGATATAACTTTTGGCTTAATAATAAGTGGTTGATCAAATAGTTTGTATTAGAACTAAGATTATGAGTTTAATTTCCAACGAAACAATTATTGAGGGAGAGATTGCTAAAGGTGACATCAATTGTCCCATGGCTTAAGCGAGATAGGTCAAGTCATAATCGAATTATTGTACTTGAGCTGCTATACTCTTAAGTAGAGAAAGTTGCACCTTAACTATACAATATAACTTTTAGCCTAATGAAAAGCATTCGATCTAACAACATTTACTTTGAAAGAAAAAATATGATTAATATTAATAATTATTGCTTTACCAACTATTATCGTGAAAAGGATGACAAGAACAAAACTTGCATGCAAAGGAAAAAAGGGATGTGAAATGGGTTTTACACTATTTATCTTTTATTTATTTATTCTCTATTTTCTTTAACCAAACACTTACTTCAAAGAAATATAGCAAAAAGTTGATGCTAATAAGAAAAACTCAACGCTAGTTAGCTAATGTGTTGGATTTGCATCACATATATGCAACATACTCTAAAACCATAAACATTAAACATTAATTCACTAGTGTTTGCTTGGTCTATGCTAATTAACTTGCCACTAATTTTTAAGTTGTTTTTCAGTTAAAGTAATTTAGTATTGTTTTATTTTAAAGTTCATTTGATTTAGCTAACATTAAATTAAATATATTTTTAATATTAATTTAATTTGTATTAGTATGACTAACACTAATGATAATAATTTAAAAAAAATCTCATAAGCTCTTCCGTTTTCATCTTCAACAAAAATAAATATAAAAATAAAGAAATAGACAAATAAAATAAGCATTTGAATTGAATTGAAAGAATTTCATGGAAAAAGAAGGATTAGACCAAACTTCCTTCATAGTGATAAGAACTTTCTTTGCTTGATTTGCATTGTGGTATACATTGTTTAAATGATAGTGATCAAGAGTTAAAAAAGAGATATTACATTATGGAGAAAAAAATGAAAATAAAAGAAATGAATATAAAAAAAATTATATAAAAAAGTGAATAAAAAAAATTATATTCTAATTGATTAAAACTAAACACAAATAAATTACATCATTTATCATCTTAAATCTTAAATTTGAATGGACTACAATTGACAATAAATATATTCATAGTTTACAAATAAAATTAGTGACAAGTTAATCAAAGTTAACTTAAATAAATACTAAATAAATATATATATATATATATATATATATATATATTAATTAGTGTTAAGTTAATCAACAGAAACTTAAAATGTTTGTGTAGGTAAACACTATCATGATTTGGAAGAGAATGTACCTGTATTTTTATATGAATTGTGTATAAAAGTTTGAATTATTAACTTTCATTTAATTAAATTCATAAAAAATTATAAATAAATTATTTTCTTCTAAGTGTGAAAACATGGAAATTTCTATGAAATTTAAATTTAAATTTAATGAATAATATTTTGAGTATTAAGATGTAAATGATATATCTAGAGAGGTTAGAATAAAATAAAAATATTAGTCTCCTAATAATAATATTATTGTTATTATTACTATTATTATTAGAAAATAAGTATTTTTTTTATATGTTTTGAGATATTTTTTAATAATAAAGGTTAGGTTATATTTTTTTAGTGTTTATAATTATTTCTAATATTTAAATAATTTATTTTTATTTTAGATAATTTAATAATATTAGTTATATAAAAATAATAATCACGTATTAAATTATTTGTAATTATTTTTAAATTTTAAATAATTTATTTTTATTTTTATTTTAAAATATATTAGAGATAAAATAAAAACATGAAAAGTGTATATTAAAGAGAAAATATCTTTTATATATTTTTATAGATTTTGATTTTAATATATATTAGTGTAAAACATAAATATGAAAATTGGATAAAAAAGAGAGAGAATTCTTTTATATATTATTATAAATTATTATTATTATTATTATTATTATTATTATTATTATTATTATTATTTTCTTCCATTGGAACAATTAATTCGTATAGACTATACCTAGGATGCTACGTTTAGCAAAATCATGAATAAAATTGGGCCAAGCCTGATTGCATTTAGATTTCGGTAAACAAATGAAATAACAAAGGAGAAGATTATTTTTTTTTTACTTTAATCACTATTTATTATGATATGACAAATTTATGGTAAGACATTCCAACCACGTAAAAAAATTCTTTTGTGAATTCTGAGTGCATACATGGATTTATTAGATATCAAAACATTGGGTTAAAGTAAAAAATCATCCAAAACAAAGTTTATGGAGACAATTATTAATATAACAAATTTTCTTATTTTGTTATAAAATTTTAGACGAGTTTATTATTTTATTCTAACATGCATGAGTTTATTATTCTTATTTTATTATTTTATTCAAAAATTTGTAAAAAAAGGAGATAAATCATAAGACAAAAATAAAAAGAAAAGAAGTGTAGACGTGAATTGAGAGCAGAAGAGGGAAGACAAGCAAAAACAAGTGTGTTTCAACTTAATTATTTTGTTTAAACCTTCATTTTATCGTTGCAAAGATATTTAAACAAAAAAAAAATATCATTTATAATTATTCCATTCAAGAATAGTTGTTGCGTTTAAAAAAAAGAATAAAAAAATATAAAAAAGTGTAGTCCATAGAAGCAGTGGTGAAAAAAAGGGGACTAATAGCACACGTGAATTAATTATTTACATTTAAAGAAAATATTTCTAAACAAATAGATGTAATAAAAGATAATTTTTTAAAATTTTAAGAAACTTAAACGTGTAAAATAAATAAAAAGTAACAGTATGAAAATATACTACACATATTTACAAAACACTATTATTCAGTTCCGTAATTATTTTCCATCGTGTAACCAGGTAAATATTTCATAAATATGAAAATGGTTAAATATAATTTTAGTTTTTAAATTATTTCTTAAAATTGTTTTTTTTTTAAATAAATTTAATTTATTTTGTCCTTATTTTACTTTATTATTATCATTTTTTAAGTTTTTGTTTAATTTTTTTTTTCATTTTTTTTTCTTACATATATATTTTTATTTATTATCGAAGATTATTTTCATTTGTTTATAAAGTACAAAAACAAAATAGATCTAAAATTTATCTTAAAAACTTAATACTATTTTAACAAATAATTTAAAAAATAAAAACATATTTAATCCAATATAATAAGTATTATGAAAAACAATATCATTTTATTTAAAATGTTTTTAGATAGATCTTTTATAAGACATTTAAAATACTATTATAAAATAAAAATCATGAAATATATTTACATTTATTGAAATATTTTATACTATATCTTTTTTCTAATTATATATTCTATAATAATTTTAAATATATTCCAGAAGTACATTATATTTTGATTATAAACTAAGGGTTGTAATGTTCTATAAGTATGACACTTATACTAATGGTATTCCAAAATACCTCTTTCAAAATTAATTTAAAATATCATTTCGAATTTCGAAAAAAGAATAATGAGGTGTAGGATTATGAAATATCATTTCTTATATATATAGTAATTGTAATCTTTGTTGACTTAGGTTAAAAATAGGTATTTTCTTTACATCCTATAAAATTTTGGCCTGTTTTCTTTTATTTTAAAATTAACATTTTAAATATAAAAATTATATTCCAAAATATATATTCTAAAATGAGAAAAAGAGGATATAATATTTTATAGGATGCAAGTAGTTAGGTTAAAAACTCATGCAGGGAAGAAAATGGGCTCAGTATTAACTTGTGGCCTGGTCCAGACATACTGGCCCATCAAGTGTATTATTAAGAACATATTCCAAATTATTAATTTGTTTTCAAAGAAGGTAATTAATGTGTGGATGCTCCTAAAAACAGGGTTTAATTGATAAACAAAATTTTATCGATTAGATAATATGATAATGTGTATTAGAGATAATTTTTTTCAGAAATATATATCCTTTAGCTGAATTTAAGTTTGCATAGTTTATATGAATTTTGGTTTGGTTTTTTTATGTTTGTATTTTTTTTCTTTTTTTATATATAATTCTTTAACATTGTGATGCCTATATGTTAAATTTTTTTTGTTAAAAAAACTTGAATTAATGATTTGTATATCTAACACCCAATTCTAATTGTTTTCTATCTTCATATAAGAATTAACAATTATCTGTGATTCTTTTTATTCATAAGAATGGAACATATCTTAAGAAGTTTACAACAACTAATGTGTTGCTTAATTAAGTGCTTAATTAAGTGAGCTAGATCACTTTTACAATTATATACTTTTCAATGAGAAAAGAACCATCTTGCAATTAATAAATAGAAGAAATTAACTTTTTATAGCATTACTTTATTATTAGTTTCATTGTGCAAGAAACATAGAGATAGTGACCCCAACCATGGTTAGTTTACTTGCTTGTGGAATTTAGGTAATATGAAAGGATTTAGTGGAGAGAAACTTAAGGTATTGGTGGACCATGTTTGGTAAAAACCTTATTCTACACACTAAGAATGCTCCTCTTATTCAATGATAATGATCCAATGTCAACATTTGTAATTGCCTCAAATGTCTTAACCCTACTTTTTAAGATTTTTAAGAAGCACTATTTTGTCCTATATATGCATATCCAAACAACTCTTTCTTGTAAGCAACATCATAAGTAGAACCTTTCCTAAAAAAATGTTGATTTTAAGCATAAGTTAGAGAGGAAAAAACCAATAAAAATGTTCTAGTTTGGATTCACCTTAGATCATGTTTGGATTTCCATTTTAGAGAACACATTCTATTTCATAACATAACTCTTATATTTTGCTTAAAACTAAGTTTAAGATGACACATTTTCTCTTACAAAATAAAATGTAGACTACTTTTTTCTTATCACGGATTTTTTTTTTTATTATTATTATATTAAAAACTAGTCTAGTAATTTTTTCACGTAAAATGAAAATGAAAAATATTCTAATATGAAGTTTTTGGAGTTAGTCCAAATATGTGATTGAAATTCATTTTCTTTTCCTCTTTTGCCTTGGCAAATGAGTGTGGCATCTCAATTTCGATAACCTAATAATGAAAAGGATCATTAACATGAATCAACTTCAAAAGCAATTTGAGTTGGATGGTGTTAACCACGTTTTACTTTTGAGATTTTGTTAAAGTCAATAGTTAATTAACAATATCATTCAACTTTGAAGTTATAGGTAATGCAATAATTATTAAACCAAAAGAATAATTGTTTTGTAAAAATGAAAGTATTAAAGGTTATATAATTAAGAAAAGTTATATGATTCCCTCTCCACTAAAAAACCCTAGACTATAGTAATTAACAAGCCTCTCCTAAAAAATTAAAATCATAGTAATAATTAGAAACTTGATCCCTACATTCATACTTGTTGCATATTACCCATTATTTTTTATGTATCAAAATGGTTCAAGAAAAGCTTAGAAAGTTTTCCCATTTTAACTTATTTTTATGTTTTAATTTGATATTATAAAAAAGGAAAAGGCAAACCCTAAAATTATATTACTAGATGCTAAAAGATTGAGAGCACCTTATTCATGATATTAGGTGGTCCAAAGCAAGACATTGGGAACCTCATAAACATGGCTTTGGGTGCCCTATTAACTACTTTTAGGCATTAGATTTGTCAAGGTTGGGAACTCTCCATGTAGCTAGGTGTTGGCTTGACCTTATAATTTTAGGGTAGTAACTCAAGTTTTTGTATGGATCTTTCTTCTCTCACACATATTCTATGTTTTATTTTGTTATTTATATATCTTGTGAACCTTTTTATTTAGATAGAGATAGGTAAGAGTTGGGTTGGTTTAGATTTAGAAGAGATTGAAATCTAAATCATTTAATATTATTTTTTTGGTAAGAAAATTAATATTAATATATTTAGATTGAATTGATTTTGAAAAAATAATATGAAGTAAACTATATTTTGATCACTTTTACATTGATTTGGCTGGAGTCATCAAGTCACTTAATGAAATAATAAAAAATAAAATAAGAAAAGTAATGAATAATGTTGCATAACAAAAATAAAATTGCACAACATATAGTGATAAAGTTATAGAATTACATAATATAAAGTTATACAATTATACATAATAAATAAGTTAATTTTTTTTCTAAAATAATTTAGATTCAGGTTCTAGATGCATCAAAATATTATTTTATTCATTTTATATACAGATAATATAAAATAATTTTACATTATTATTTTATCGTCTACTATCATGTTTAATAAGTTAAATTTGATAAAAATTTATAATAACTATCTTAAAAATTAAATTAATGATATTCTTACCGATTGATATTATAAAAGATTTTATTGCACAGTCCTTAAACTCGTAAATTTAATCTTGCCATAATATATTTAAAGAGTAAAACAAGTATTTTTTCCCTCCAAAATTTGTGAAATCAAGCTTTAATAAATTTTTTAAAAAAATATCTATTTTGAAATACATTATTTTTAATTTTTTAAAAAATATTCAATAGTTAAAATGCTAATACAAATAGGGATTTAATCAGTCTCGTATGATGTTGATTTTTAATTGGTATTATCCGAAGATGATTTGCACGCGCCAATTTAGGGAGTGGGATTAGAATTCGCGTGTTTCAATCTATCATCCTTTACCTCGCACTTCGGGAACTGCTGCCACTTTCACTCTTTGGATTCTTTCCTTCTCTCACCACATACCAATTTGTCCAATTTGGATCGCAACACAACACAGAAACAGCCATTTACAAACACCTTCACATTTCACTTTTTTCTCTTCTTCTACCTTCAAAAACATCACAAGAACCAACCAAAGGTGAAGTGGTGAAGTGAATCACCACCCCTTGTGCCTAGTTAGGTGAGTTCAGTTCAACACATCGTGTGAAAAACAAAAGGGGGGAAAGAAAACTATTGCTTCATTACTATTTTGTATGTGATAGAGTGGATATCTAGATGCATGTACTTCACTTCTTTGTATGTTTGTGTCCCAAGTTTGAGTGTAAACAAAAACATTTGAAGTGTTTAAGGTGTCAAGATGTGAATATGATTGTGTTGGGTGAGGAACATCTTTGTGATCTGTGAGATTAGATGAGATGAGATGAGATGTCAGAAAGCATGTATCCTAGGTTGTTGGTTTTTGACCATACCCATTTGAAGATGGCATGGGTTAAGCATCAAATCCAGCAGAAAGATGGTTACTTGAGCTACTCACCTCCCCTTTTGTCTTCTTCTTCTTCTTCACCTCCTTACCCTCCTGGTGCTGCTTTCCACAAAGAATCACCTTCAACAACAACAACAACATCGTCTGGCACTAGAATTAGTCCTGCTGTTCTCTTTATCATAGTGGTTCTTGCTGTTTTGTTTTTCATCTCTGGCCTTCTCCACTTGCTTGTTAGATTTCTCATAAAGCACCCATCTTCTTCTGCATCTGCTCAATCCAACAGACACCCAGAAATTTCCACATCTGATGCCCTCCAGAGGCAGCTGCAGCAGCTCTTCCATCTCCATGACTCTGGCTTGGATCAAGCTTTCATTGATGCTCTTCCTGTCTTTCAGTACAAGGAGATTGTTGGGTTGAAAGAGCCGTTTGACTGTGCTGTTTGTTTGTGTGAGTTTTCTGAGAAGGATAAGCTCAGGTTGTTGCCTATGTGCAGCCATGCTTTTCACATCAGTTGTATAGACACATGGCTTTTGTCAAACTCCACATGCCCTCTTTGTAGAGGAACACTTCTTACTCAGGGGTTTTCTATTGAGAACCCTATATTTGATTTTGATGATCTGAGGGAGGATGAAGGGTGTCCCTGTAATGGGGAGAGTGGATTCAGTACTAGACAGAAAACAGTAGTGGTTGAAGAAAGTGTGGAGAAAGGGGTTTTCCCTGTGAGGCTTGGGAAATTCAAGAAGCTGAATGTGGAGGGTGGGGAGAGTGAAGTGGGAGAGACAAGTAGCAGTAATTTGGATGCAAGAAGGTGTTACTCAATGGGGTCTTACCAATATGTGGTTGGCAATTCAGACCTCAGGGTGGCCTTAAACCATGAAATTGATAAAGGTCAAGGCACAAGGCTCACCAAAGGAATGGAACATGATGATGGGAAGCTTTCAGTGGAGGGGGATGTGGAAGCAAAGAAGATTAGTAGTGTCAGTAAAGGTGACAGCTTTTCTGTGTCCAAAATCTGGTTGTGGCCAAAGAAGGGGAAATTACCTACTTCTTTGGATGCTCAAATGGGCATGCCAATGCCATCTTTTCTGAACACAGATTTTCAAAGGAGGAGGGAAACAGAAGGGGCATGAAAGGTATCCACATGTTTTTCTTTTTTTTTCTTCTTATTTCACTTGAATTCGTTTCAATCCATTGATTAAAGCTAGCTCCCCCCGGCCTTGCCTTACAATTCCAAAATTTTTTTTGGTGTGCTAATTTTGACTGTGATGACTGATTGTGCCATACTATTGATGTATTATGATTTGATGGTACATACAAGAAATACTACATCTCTTTCTTTTTATCAAACAGATCTCATGGCTCTTTAGTTTGATGAATTAGAATCATCCAAGGTTTTTAATACAGTTCAGAACTACTAATTATAGTCACAACCACAAGATTTTTGGAGCCCCCTATGATCATAATTCGATCTCATCTATCTGTTATTTTCATTCAATATCAATTTAAAACCTTGGATTTGTCTTGGTAAATGTTGATCTCAGGTTATTTGGTTATGCAAAGATAGCCTTGTTAGATCTATTAATTCCCTAGCTTAGTCCAACAATTTTGTATCATTTTGTGATAATAATTAACAACGGACAGATGTAGAGTAGTTGATTATTGAATTTGGTTGTGGATTGTAGCCTGTGTTCAAAACCAGACTTGTCTCTTTCTGTGTCATTGTTCACTTGCCATCAATGTGTCTACTTGATGATGACTTGTGGCAAGTGCACTTGCTTTCTTTGCTTTTGAAGGCTTTTGGCTCTGTCTAAGCTCTTCTTTTGCTTTATTATTGGCGTTGCAGTTACTTTGTGTGAGGGTGAAATGTGAATGTGAATATATGAATGCAAACTTTTCTTCTTTTTCTTTTCCTACATTTTGCTGCTAAGATCTTTTTGGCAGTTGGGTACTGCTAGTGGGATCCATACAAGCTGGCGTCATAGAATCTTTTTTCCTTTTGATGAGTTTTGATTCAAAAAATTTGGTGTTGTTCAACATTGTGGGGCCATTTTGCACCTCTCATGTGTCCATTTTGTAATTAAAGACAGGTTTGTATTATATCAATCATAATCACTATCAATTAGTCCCCAATTAGTTCCCTAAAGCCATTCCTATTCCAGGGATTTAAGTTTTAAATTCTCAGTAAATTTAGATGTTTTTAATTGACTATTTAACAAAAAATTCATTTTATTTATTCAGCACTTGAAATATTTATATAGTTTAATGGAGTTTTGTTGTTTGATTCCTAATAAAAAATTCCGTTTTATTGACTATTTAATTTTTTTATATTTTTAATTTAATTTTTACTATTTGATTTGACATAGTTAGAATGATGTTAGTTAGAATGATGTGATCGTTTGCTTAAATTAAATAAGTTTGTTTTTATTGTTGTTTATATCAATAACAACGGTACAAAGTAATAGATGTATTATCTCATTTGAAAAAAAAATTAATTAACAAATACTATTTGTAAAATATTAATATTATGAGAATTAGAAGGAAATTTTTTATTAAAAATTTAAAAGGACTTATAATTTAATTAAGTTGTATTAATTTTTTATGCTTAATTTTTATTGGGATCTTTCTGTTTTATATTGTTTTTTATTAAATTTTGTTGGAATTTAAGGTTTTGTTTAAAAGAGTAACTTCAGTTTTATTTGAACTAATTACTTTATACTAATTGTTTTAAATGGTTTACTTTGGAAAGATCATAGAAAGAAAGGAAATAAAAGAAGAGGGTATTTTAAGTAGAAAAAAGTAGTAAGAAAATGAATAATTTTTTTAATTGTTTGAACTAAAATAAGACAACAACTTCGGTTGAATATAAAGCTGAAAAGAAAAATATTTTTTCTTTAATAGATGATTTGTATCCTAAAAATATGAATTTATAAAATAATTACAATATTGCACTCTTATTTTATGTTATTATTTTTAATATAGTTTATTAAATCATACTTAAATATGGTTTTATGTCTATCATCAGCCTAATTACAATGTATTGTACACTTTCTTTTGTTAGTGTTGTGCTTTTTTATTCAAGCAAAATACTACAAATAACAAAATAATGGCTTTATATAATTACTTTTAAAAATACAATTTAATTTATAGAAGATAAATCTCTTATACTAGAAGAAATTAACAAATTCATTTTAAGAAGAGATGAGCCAAAGTTAGGATTACACATCAAAACTTAGTCCAATAAGCTATAATGATGAGGTAGAAGAAATTAGGGCTATTTTCAAGAATAAAATGTATCCTTATGTAGTTGGAAATAATAATAAAATGAAAATATTTAAAAAATACATTATCAAACTTTGAAAAGAAAAAGGTGCTATCATGAAGAGAAAAAATAGGTTAAAAAGAAAAGGGTGAAATGAACCTAGAATGCACATCTAAGTGGCACAAAACCAAATTGACCCAGTTAAGAGGAAACTCACTAATTTCAATCACAATTAATTACTACCTTATATTATGTTAGCTTGCTTGTGGTGGGTGACATCTTTCTTGTAATTGTTGCTTAAAATTTTAACTTATTTCCTTAAAAAAATTAACTTTGTAATGAGGTTGGAAATAATTGATAGGATGTCAACTTCCAAAAGAGTGTCATCTCATGTGAAATGAAATGTCTTCAATCTCAATGTATTAACTAAATAGAAAAACAACCCTCCAAACAAAAAATAAATGTTAGGTCCCCACACACTCACCAAGAATAGTATAAACTAATATACAAAGCTTCTTCATAAATCAAATATGCTATTTTATATTTTCTATAAAAATTTATAGTTGAAATTTAGGGTGATAGTCATTCTAGCCACTCCATGCAACACAATTTTTAACCTTTTGATAGATACATGGTACTTTATTTTATTTTATTTTAATTCTTCACATTATATTTTAAGAGTCTTTTCACATCTACCCAAATAAGTTTGGAACTTTGTTGTATATGGTCATTGAAGGCCATTTCCCTTCTATCCTCTTTGAACTATTGTGGCAAAAGATGGTCATTAGCCATTTCAATCTCACCCTTCATCAATCTACCAACATCAAACAATAGAAACTCCATCATTGTCATTTGAATCCACCAATTCATGATGCACTCACTCAGAAAGGAAAGAACTTCATAAATCTAAGGAAAAGATTCATATGAAAACTATTATATAACATAAATCAACATGAATATCCAATTCATCCTAACCTAAGGCTAATTTATATTTTTAAATTTATTTTTCTTGATCACAATATTTACTAAAACTCTTATTCTTTTACCTTTTGTAATTTGTAATTTGTAATAAGGATTCTAACTTGTAAATACCTATATAAATATTAAGTTATGGAAACAGTTTAGGAGAATGAGTTATTAGATTACTTTAAACTATTTCCTTTTTTTTCTACATTTTTGTAATTTATTTGTTTCAATGATTTATTTTAACATAGTATTTTTAACTCTAGACATACATTTATATAATTCCAAAAAAATATTTAAAATAATATCTATACTTTTAAATATGTTTGTAAACATCCCATTTATAAAATGATGATCTAGCATAAGAAAAAAAAAATCTTCAAAATAATTACTTGTCCACTTCTACAAATAATTGTAAGATTATGTTAAGAAAATTGGTAGAAAAGAATGAGTAAATTAGAGAAATTGTTGTAGATTAAAAAATGTGATAGAAGAATTGAGGGTGGTGGGGCAACATTTGTTGGTTGGCTCCAAGATTCTGCGGTCAGAGGACAACTGTGCATGCTGCCGTTGGATGTTGTCAACCACCCAATATCACAATTTTAACTTCACGCTCTGCTAGCTCGTCATTACCATTATTATTAACTTTCAAGGGATGAACAAGAGTATTTTTAAAAATTCAAAATTTTCATTTAATAACTTCATGTGCAATTCTCGATTATTTCTTACTTATAATAAGTACACCATGTCATTTATGTTTATTTTTTTTATTTTTTTAAGATGAATAACAAATATTCGTTTTTATTAAATTTTTTTAACTATTACTTCTAACTACAATAAAAAATTATGAAAATAATTACAAAAATAATTCTTAGTAAAGAATGTATAAATTATTAATCTTCCTTATTTAGAGAAATAATTGACAAACAATAAATTTTATAAATAAGAAATTATTTTTTATTATTTTTAGACATTTAAAAAAATTGTATTTAAAGAAAATTTTTAACATACAAAAAACTTTATTTCAAGTAAAGTTAGTACTAAGATCACTAGTTTTGTTTCTCATAATATACATAAATGTTTTTTGGAAAAAATTATTAAAATCATATATTGGTAGCCATTTAGATGACACGTTTTTTTATGTTTAACTTAGAAAATAGTAATTTTATCTCTAAATATCTATTCATGTTATTGACAATACCAAACAATTGAATATATATTTTGAGTTGATATATTGTGTCAAAATCAACATGAGATTTGTGATTTGAGTTTGGTGGAAAATAGACAATAATAAATTTGCATATTGTATTATGCATACGTCTTTAACATCTACTTGTACACAATGTCCATCACACCATGGGAGTTGGCAATGCCGAAATTTATTACTTTAATCATAAAGAGGGGGTTGTTGAAGACATGACTAGTGGCTAGAGTGAAGTCATAACAAGATAGTCATACTAAAAGGTGTGGTTAGATCACCTTTTTTTCAATGGGAGTTAAAGCTTCTTGGGAGTTAAAGTTTTTGAAAAACATTTATTCGGACATACTCACTGTGATCCCTTTTTTGAGGAGACATCCTTTGTCTCGAAATTACGAGACTATTTTGTCGAGTTCCTTAGAGGGAGTTGTCTTATGCCTTATGTATTCTCTACCTACCCACCTTGTTGATTTTAGGTATAGGTATTTGTTCCTGAGTATGACATGTATTACTTCAGCATGTAAGGTCTGGTACTTGTACTTTATCTCAAGGCATTTTATCTACCCTTATTACTTTAAAAAGCAAGGGTGTCACTCATCCTTGAACTGGTAATAAACTTTCAGCTAACCTAACTTAATAATTGACTGCACCTTTCAACTTAATCTTAGGCCCTCCTTTGTGGGCGAACCTTGCGGAGAAATCCTTAGATTTTAGGCATTGGATTCGTATTACATAAGTTGACATTCTCCCTTACCAACTCAGTTTGACATCCCATAGCTTCGACAAATCACTTAGTCCCAATCATCTTCAATGCAAGAGTGCTTGATCAGTGAGCAATTATACACTCTTTTTAAGGTGGTTGCTTCTAGGAAAACCCCCTGGTTGTCTCTACACTCATACCTCTTTTACCATTGATAGATCATTTAGGAGCCTAGGTTGTTTCCCTCTCGACGATGAAAAGCTTATCTCCCACCATCTCACCAACTGACTTTGACCCATGTTATTTTGAGGTCATGTCTAATATTCAGAGTTTGTCTTGATTTAATGGTTTCATGATCTTTATGGACTTGTCTTGTTTTATTCAAGTATAAAGATTTTTTTTTCTTTATAAGAGTATATATATAATCTATTCACATGATTTATGTCTTAACATATTATAACTTAAAAATTCTTATTGGTTTGATTATCAAGAACTTGTCTACTATTTTTTTTTCACTCATTTTTAGTCTAGTTGAAATATGAAACTTTCATACAAAAGAATATGTCTTGGAAGTATTTTTCAATAAGAATAAAATAGTATTCATAAAAAATATGTAAAATATATATGAATAAGGTGAATTTTATTGATACAAGATTTTAGGACAATGAAGTAACTCAACTTAATGATGAATATGCTATTTAGTTAAGTAATTTGAAAATCTAGTGATCTTATCTAGGTTAATATTTTTTTTTTACTTTTTACATAATTGTCTTTTGAATGTGTCTATAAAGTACATTTTTCACTTTTTATTTATTTATTTACGAATTTATGATAATAAAAACTTTTATTTGAATGTTAGTTAGTTTACTATGGTGATGATTTAAAATTTAGCATATTTGTTATTTCTTATATTAGTATTTTATTGTGATAAAAAAATTAAATTTAGGTTTGTCTTATGTTAAAAATATACAATATATTTTTTATATTTTAAATATTGATTAAACTAATAAGTGGTCAAATTAAAAAAAATTGTGAATTCATTTCGACAGCTATTTTGGACAACACAATAAGATATTAACCTTATTTAAATATATTAAATAAAACACAATTTCTAAATAATATTTTGATTCTTGAAATATGATAACTATTAGCTAAATGATCAAGAACTAGTAAATATTGTGTTTGTTTTATAGTTTGTTATCTTGAACAGAGTGTGTTTCCACTTTCCAATACCGACAAGTAAAAGGAGAAGGAAGGTTGAATTATCCTTAGTTGAAATTTGCTCACAAACAATAACACATCATCTATTTAATAGACATATTTGGGGTGTGACTTAGTTTTATTTTTTTTAGATTCGACTAAAAAAAACCAATCAAATCGAATCCAATTGGATTCATCTTGAACACTCATACTCTATTTATTTAGTTGTGAAATGTTAGTGGAAAACATTACACTCTTGACTTGCTAGTGGAAGATTCAGTTGAGTTGACTCTAATGCATGAGAAAGAGGAGAGAGAGAAAAAGTGATGATAGGGTTTGAAAAAGAGAAAAGTGATGGAGTATTGAGTGGAAAGATAAAAAGGAAGGGTGGAGATAGAAAATAGGAGAACATAGGAAAAAGGTGAAACTGGGCACAACAAGTTTTGGGTATAAAGAGGAATGAATAACTAGTTTTCACGATTTCTCATACCACACTCACACTAACATTCACTGGTTTTTGAACGAACAGAACATTCTCTTGTTTTCACACTCACACACTATTCATGTGTTAGTGCTCCATGCTGCTGCTGCCACCTTATCTGCTGTATGCATGAATGTTGCCATCACATAATCTCAAGGAATAAAGTCAAAGCAAATTTGGGGCGTTACATTCCACAATTTGCTGGTACGGCATCGCATCAAATTCGATGGTCAACATTTCCAATATTTATATATTTTATAATCGAGAATAATTTAAGACAGTCAAAATGAAAATAAAAAAATAAAAGGTTGTTTATATATAAAAAAAAGAAGATCAATGCTTTCGATCTAAATAGCCGGAAAAAATTCAATGATATTTCGTAATAAAAGGTTTTCATATTCCTTAATATATACTTGCATTTTGCATACAGACTGATTTGGGAAAAACCTTTACATACAAAACAAATATTACAATAGAAAAAACATCTAACATAAAAATAAACAGATAAATGTATTATTATACTCGTTTTGTTTTGTTCCTAATTTTCTTAATATACAACAAAATAAAAGAGAATTTGAGAAGAGAAAAAACCTAACTATGAACAACATGGCGCGTTCCGGTCTCGGCGCACGTTAGCACTGCCTCATTTCTCGAATTTCGAAGCCGGCGGTGCTTGGTCCTGGTGCGAGTACGCGGCAGATTTCTCCGGCGGCGGAACGTAGGCGAAGCGCTCGGAGAAGCCTTTGTAGCCGTGACCGTCGTCTTCGGCGGCGATTCCGTCGTCGAAGTTGAGCGCGTAGCTGAGTGGATCGTAGCGGAATGAGCCGTGCCTCTTGGAATGGTTGCTGTTGTAGTTGTTGAAGCGGCGAACGAAGGTTTTCCAGTCCCTCACCCTCTTCCACCGCCGGTACCACCACCGCTCCTTGTTCGCAGGAGACAGCAGATCCTGCCACCACGTGGATGACGACGTTTCGGAGGGGAAGCACGGCAGGCAGAGGAACATGCAGCGTCGGTTGGCGACCGCGATCCGCACCGCATCTTCGCCGGATTCGATTGCGGTCACCGGCGGTAATACTGTCATCGTCAAAGGGTTTGGGTTTGGATTTTGAGGGTTTCTCTTTGCGAAATGAGTGAATGAATGAATAAATAGTGTGACTGTTTTGAGAGTGTAACAGAATCGAGGAATTTCCGCTTTTATTAGTAACGGGTGCTTAGTAACTGACACCGGGAAATGCCGGTTCTCATCCTCTACAATGAAACAGTTGTATTTATTTTTTAGTTAAATAATAGACTAATACATAATAATTCCTCTGATTTTTTATTTATTTAGTTGAATGTTTTATTTAATTATTAAAAAATATTTTTTATTTTGATAATTTAAGATCTTAAATTTATTATCAATATTAATATAATTTAATGGAGAAGTTTTAGAAATCTCTATTCAGGTTATAGATTATATTAATTATTAATAAGATTTTTTACATTCAAAAGTGTATTAAGAATGATTTCTCATTAGTTTTAGGATGATAATGTATATATTTTTATTACTTACTGTACTTTTATTTTTTAGTCTAAATTAATTAATTCCCATCATTAAAAAAGTAGTTAATTTAAGTTATTGTAATAACACATTTAAAATTATTTGTTATTAATACTTTTTTCATCTCTTATAAATATTTATTAATGCATTCTCTCATCCCTATTAATCAATTATATTTTCATATAAAATTGATTAATGTAATGAAAGTTAGGAATTATAATTTATATAAAAGATATTGAAGTTTATAAATAGAACCAGAGTACTTAATATAAATTCTATTAATATTTTTAAATATTTCAGAAAACAATGTTTAAGTTTTTAATAAAATAAATTTATGATAATTAAGCATCTATAAAAGTATATATTTTTTATCTTATTATTTATCTTATCATGTTATTAAGGTGCATTAGAAAAAAATTAGGCTTTAAAATAAAATATAATATTATAATTTATCTTTAATAAAAGTGATTGACATAGTTATTAAGAATTATGGAGAGTCAATTAAAACAATTTATTATTAAAATAAAATAATATTATATATAATTATTTATAATTTTTTTTAAATTATTTTTTTAAATAATTTTAAAAAAATACATAATTATATAATTTATATTTTACACTTTCTAAGTTAATAAGCCACTCTTCATATTATAATTAATATAATTATAATAATAATGTTATTGTTTTTAAAACTTTTACTACCACTTTTATTATCATAATAAAAACTAGGAAAAAATTTGTTTGACATTTCTTTTTCAACTACATTCATATTTGACAACCCATTTTGTTTATAAAAGATTATATTATAATAATAATAATAAATATAAATTAAATATTATAATAAAATAACAATTTAAAGAATTGTAAGTTGAATGTAAGAAAAAAATAGTGTTAAAATATCCTAACGCAATTATGATTATATGATCGCTAGTTACCTAAGTGTCTCTATTACTATATTTATTAGTGACATTATTATTTTTGTCACTTTTATCATTATTGATATTTTTTATTTATCTTACTTTTATTTTTTCTTTATAAAATATCATAAAGGTGTCTAGAAATCAAATAATCCAAAAATAAATAGACTGAAAATCAATTTTAAAAAATCTAACCAATTAAAATAATTTTTTTATTAATTTAGATATTACTTTTCTAAAATTACATGATTTAAATTGATTTTTGAATTAAAATTTTAGATCAATTTGAAATCAAATATTTAAATATTGTTATATTATATATTATTTCACCTATACATAAAATATATGTACACAAGAAAAAAATATAATATACCTAATTTTATTTTTATATAAATTTATCATAGACAATAATATAATATACTTTAACATATGAATAAAGTAAAAAAAAATATATTAATAATATAAACATTATTATATTAGTTTATAGGAGAAAAATACTAAAACAAATAAAATTTAATAAAAATAAACAATATAAAATAATTTATTTTAATATTTATATTTTGAATATTATGTGGACGTTAACAATTCGTGAATAATATAAATTAATTATTATTTATGTTATAATGTATAAATATAATATATTCATTAAAAAATATATAATGAAATACACAACTAATTTAAACTAAATTACAAAAATTAATTTAATTTGTATATTCTTTATATTCAAATAAATCAAACTGAATTGAATATAAATTTCATGTTCAATATATTTTTAACAAAAAAAAATAAAACAAATCTTACGCTTATCATATTCTATCATCACCAACAAATAAATTTTTATTACTTTTCTTATCTTGGTTTTAAGATGTAAAGTTAGATATTTTTTATTCTTTTAAGTTAAGTTGCATATTTTAAAAATTTTAGAATTTTTTTCAATCATTTTCTATTTTTTTTTCTAAAACTTTTTAAGAGAGAGAGGTAATATTAAAAGGGGATGCTTTTTATTTTTTTAATTTAAGAGAAATATAAAAGTACAATAAGTTATTTTAATCTCATTAAATATAACGATGGAAAAAAAGCCTAGAAAATGTGTTTTTAATTTATTATACAAAATTAGTTTTACAAAGTAATAATAAAAAATCATATTAAGATATTTTTAATTTTGAGACATTGAAATGAGTGAGTTCAATCCTCAAAACTACTTGACATATTTTTTTTCTTTCTCATCTCCTTTTTAATTTGATTTCCTCTACCTTTATGGTTTCTCTCAAATTTAACTCCTATAAAACTGAGAAATAACATGTAAAGTGATAAAATCTGAATTCATTTTCTCTTGATTAAGTGGATTAAGCTTATATATGTACTTTTATTAATATTATTTGAAGATGTTTTGACCTTTATATAATTAAATTATCCTTTCAAAGCCTAAAAAAATGGAAATAATGCGATTATTAATGTTGGTCAAAGTCAAAAACATTAATTTCATTTTATACTTTTCTATAATTTCATTTTAATAAATTTTGTAATTTCTGAAGATAATTAATTGTTGTAAATATACAAGGATTTTTTTTTTCTGATCGTAACTTATCTTAATTTATAGAAAGAAATTACCATCGTTGCCTGCGTAGTACCCACGTTTGAAATTGAATAATGGTATATCTATATTTTTACGTATCAAACAAAAGAATACTCTTTCACTCATGAACAAAATAAAGCACCAACTATAATCTTCATTTCCTTAAACACTATTATATAATGCGACTAATAAAGAATTCAAAAATCTCACTAATTATTATAATGTCCAAAATAAACTTCTATGCTAAGATATTCCTCTTTTTATTTTTAGTTCATATACTACACGTATGCTTCTACTATGTTTTAATTTTCATATATATATATATATATATATATATATATATATATATAGAGAGAGAGAGAGAGAGAGAGAGAGAGTATATATATATAGAGAGAGAGAATTGATGGATTAATATGTATAAAAATATATATTATTTTCTAATTTTGAAGCACATTATAGACAGTGAGATTAGTATGGTTTTAGAAGATTCTTAGAGTGTATTATATATATTGATAATCTATTAATAGTGAGATTCTTGTTAGGAGTTTGATTGTGCTGCATGTTCTAATTAATTATATAATCACAGATTAAACATGAATATCATATCTTAATCATCAACATAATTAATTAAAATTATTGAGCAATGATTAGTGTATATAATAGGCATGCATGCACAGCTGTGATTACAAGAAAACCAGCAATTAATGTGATCTCATCGCATGCCAAATCCAAAACTAATTAATATGTAGCTATTCAATTATATATATATATATATATGATGGTCATCATTAGTATTTCACTTTAGGATTAGTGGAGTATTTTATTATCATTTTCATGTGTTTAGCTAATATTAATTACTTTAGGCCTATCAAAGGAACAATCAAACTATAAATTTTTGGTTGTTATGCTTTTGAATAAAAAAGTTATGTCTTAAATATTTAATTATAACTTTTCTGAAACTAAACAAAGATGGAAGTTTATAAAGAAATGTAGAAATAATTATTCCACCTTAGATCTTAAATATAAGATCTTGTACTAAAGTTAAAACAATGGTCTATACAATATGTTAGGTGATTTCTTGTAAAAGAACTCTCAAGATGTCCAAAAACAATTTTTTATATTCTCACACTCCTAAAGGTAAATTGTAGAATGTATACCTATAAAAAGTTAACTAAGATCTTATAATTAACAAAAATTAAATGAGATATTTTTTATACTTATTTTATGAATCTAGACATTTTTTTATTAAGAAAGAACTTTTGCATCTTATGGTTTCTTTCTACAATTCCATAAAAATGTTAGAAAAATCTAAAATATTCACGTATTAAATTTTTTGGATTGTAAAATTTGAATAAGTTTTAAATTACATAATTTGAAATGTAATTTTAGATATAAAAATATATTTTAAATTATATAATTTAAAAATATATTCTAAATTTTATAGTACAAAATATTTTTTAAAATTTTTAAATAATGTAGTTCAAAATATATTTTCATATTACATAAATCAAAATGTATTTCAAATTTTAAAATATAAAAATAAAATTGAATTATATAATCTGAAATACATTTTTGCATTATCTAATCTAATTTGAACATTTTATCTAACATTGTTACAAATGATATTAAGTATCTCATGAAGAAGACTAGATCAAAGATCAAATCATAATAAAATTATAATATTTAAACTATTATATTTTAAAATATTAAGCTTGATTATAAACTATAAATTTGATTTTTGATCCAATTATTCTTGACGAAGTATAATAAATATAAAAACAATTTAAAATACATTTTTAAATTTCATAATACATTTTTTACTTTTAGTTTACATAATACTCTTTTTACTTTTTTTTCATCTATAAAGAGGTGCATGAATAAGTTACCGAGGTGCACAAGAAATAATCCTAACAATAATCGTCATTTATCATATCTAGAACTTCTTATTAATGGTCTAAAATGTTAACACCTTCCATAATATTTGAAATTCTCTTACTTTTTTAGACTGAAGATGCTAAAATGTATCTAAATAACATTTTCTATATCGATTCTTAGTAAAATGGATTTGGAATTTTATCATAACTTTTTTAGTGTCGTTTTCACGTTTTTCTAGTTTTAATTTTCAAATCATGTCCTCTTATTTGGTGAGTCCAAGAAAAGTATTTTCAAGTTGACATTAAAGGATTGGTACTCATCTCACTTACAGCATTCACTAATAAGAAACTAGTGTGTCCTCTATCTCTCTTTCTCTCTTTCTCTGTTTCTCTCCCTTGTGATTTTGATTTGTGATTTCAAGACTAATGTGACTTGTCTAGGCAGAGAAAATGAAGCAAGAACACTACTCTCTCTTCATGAGTTCTATCACTTTGATGCTATGAAATCATCACTAATGTTCAATAACCATGGGAATAACCAACATAGTTTAATCTGGGGCGAATATTGTGGTGACTGAACTTTGGATCCCCATAATCCACAGCCTTTATCACCATGGCTTCACGCCTTCCATCATGCTCTTGAACTGCACCAAACACAATCTCATTTGTCTCACAGTTTTGCTCATAATAACCTTGAGGGGTGGAAGAATAACGTGTGTGAACTTGGTGCTGGTGTTGGAGTTTGACCTGTTGTTGCTGCTGGTGTTGCAACTTGGGATGCTGTTGTTGATGATGTTGATGATGTTGTTGAAGTTGTTGATGTTCTTCATAGTCACCACCCTCCCACCTGTTGTTCAAGTAACCCCTAGTTGGCTTGAAGTGCTGTGGTTTTTCCAGCTCTTTGGTCATGATAGGGTAGGTTTCCCTAGGTGTTGGTGTTCTAGTTTCTATAGAAGGAGGTTCATCTTCATCAGGAATGACAAAACTCTCTTGCATGGGCCATGTATTAGGATGTCTGTTAGCATACTGATACTGCTGCTGATACTGATGATATTGCAGTGGTTTTCTTTTGGATCCTGTGAACAAGCCACCCAAAATTTCACTCATGCATGAGCCAGAGTTCAGGAATAGCCTTCCTAGAGAAACAAAGAAGCCCTCATCTTGTTTCTCAAACTCATCTTCATTTGGAACCATAGGAGGCCTGAATGACTTGCTTGTAGCAGGAGGGGGAGGCCTTTGCATTTGCTGCGTAGCAAATGGCGCTCCTTTGCTCCTTGAAGGGGCTCTTGGATCCTGAAAATGAAATAAGATTTTTGATATTTCACAATTTATAATGAGTTTATGTTTTACATTAGCAACCAATCAAAATTCTTACTATGATCTTTAAACTAAGTTATTGAAGTCAACAAGTTTGCATACATGATGGTCACTGAAAAACAACCATGTAAAACACTTGTACATAAAATTGACAGAACGACCAACTTAGTCTTACACATACTTTTAACATATCAAAATTATTTTTTTCTTAAAGTTTAACCGAACTGAAAGGAAAAAGTAAGATGGTGATCATAACTAGTCTCAACCTATTTATTCTAATACTACAAGACGTTTAATAAACAATGTTCTGTTCTGTGATCAAGAATGCACAAAACACATTCAACTTTAGAACACAAGTGGTTATTTAGAACTTAACAAGGAGTCTACAACCAAGGAAGAAATGTATACCCCAAAACCAAGTGTTGTTTACAAATTTATAGGTTTTAAAACTTGATAGAATGGTTCAGGAAACATGCTACAGAAGTAAATAACTAGCATGAGTTACTTACATCCGGAGAAGAAAACATAGCCCTCACCCTCCACTGCAGCAATGCTAACATATAGCCAAAGAATCCAGCAGCGACAAGCACAGCTATTCCTATAATGTTAAAATGCATAAGTTTTGAAGATCAACATGCTCTAAAATTGTAGAAGGATAAAGATACATACAGGAGATCATATTACAAGGAATCATACCTAAGTTGAAACCATAGTCCTGTTCCTCATAAGTAGTACAGTCATCTTGATGGAGTTGGATCTCTCGAATTGCATGGTTTCCTCTATCCACCACCAAAAGGGAGCAGCTACTACCAACATAAACTACATCAAAGTCATTTGAAAACTTAGCATCCTCACTTGGACCATCAACATGGCCTCCTGCATGGCCCCATTTTCCACCTGCAATGGTGGTGACCCCTGCAAAAAAGGCATGTCATAGAGTTAAGCATATTAAGAAAATTAAGTCACATGCCATTCCGAAAATGGTTAGAATCATATAGTCTTAGACGCTGAGAATTGAACATCATGTACGACTAAAATTGTGAATAATCTGATAGCAAGCATAGACTCAATATATCTTATTGTGATACACTCTGATACCATATTAAAAAGTTAATTTTTAGTGTAAGTCAACCTTATAAATATGTAAGAAAAAATTTATACTTACTTATATATTATAATTTGATTATATTTTTTATTATATCTTTATTCCACGTCAAATCTCCAAAAATTTATAAGAAAAGGGAAATATGAGAGTTAAAAATAGGATAATTATGTAAACATAGATGGTCTTCTATTTTGAGAATTTCAGCGTATCGGTTCACTCATTTCATTCTTAAGCAGTTTGAGAGTCCAAGGAATTTCGTGTATATACCTTCATCACTGATTTTTCGGATGGCCATATTCAATGTGTCTGCTATGTAAATATTTCCTCTGTCATCCACTGTAAGCCCTTTAGGGTGGTTCATTCTAGCTTCTCTAGGCCTCCCATCTATGTGTCCAATATACCCTTCTGAAGATCCAGCAAGCAATTTGGGTCTGCTATCTGTGGTTCATCCATTCATTACGGCAAAATCAAACAAAATAAAATCCATTAGGATTTTGTATATAAATTAGCTATAATATATCACCAAGAAAGAGAGTAGAATTTCTTTCTGATTTCAATAAACTAGACTTAAATTTTTTTTGCAAGCTAAAGTTTGGCTTATTTTGAAAGAAGCGTAAGTTATTTGTTAAATATCAAAGAGGCCATAGTTTACAATGTTTTATATGGTCTTATTCACTGTCACAGACTCCAAAGATTTAGTACTCAGTCGGATACTGAGAAAGTCTATCTAATCATATGTCAACAAGCTGAAACAAGTCTGATTCAGAAGCCAATATACAATGTGTATATGTTTGTTTATTTTGATCTAACAGATGGTGTAGTTTTTTCCAAGAAACTCAAAATAAAATTATAATGGATGTGACATTTACATATTATGAAGAAAGAAGAACCAACAAAAAGGTAAAGGACTATAGTGGGGTAAGGAAGCCAAATTAGAGTTCCATGTTTTGATTTGTTCTTTTTTATTCATTTGAAAGTAAAAGAATGCAAACGTATCATGCAGGCATATTGTACTTTGTTTTGGGTGACTAAAGGTATGTGGTACCTTAAAATACGGAGGCTTATGCTTAACAAAAGTTCATCAAGAATCTTTATAACAGCCTAGTGGAATCAAAAGGTGTCCCGGGAATGAAGCAAAGTCTATGAACAAGAAAAAACTCAAAACACACACATTCTTAGAGGACAATGCCTGGATTTTGAATCTAATAATTTTGTAATAATGGAGCAAAGTAAAGCAACAATGACAAAGTACTTTAATCTTCCATAAGGCAACCAAGAAAACCAAAGAGGAATGTATTTAAAAAAAGGACATAATCAAGCTTAGAAGACTATTTCAGCAAAGAGAGCTTACGTCTGGACATTGAACCAGAGATCTTGTAGATGTTACTGTTCTCAGAATCCAGTACAAGAAATTCACCATTTGGAGATATTTTCACTGAGTGTGGCTCAATTCCAAGCTTACTACCATCAAATATTGTTTCCACATTGTAGTCACTCTCAAATTTAACCATTGAACGACTGTGTTGTACTGAGAAATTATTCCCCCATCAAGAAAGACCAGCATGTTAGCACGTAAAAAATTATACACTATCATTTATTCACACACACACACACACATATATATATATATAAATTAGCTTAGATATAAATTAATTTAGTCCAAACATAGCATATTTTAAGAAGTGAACTTAATCTACCTCTACCAGGTTTGGTTGTGGACTTTACACTTAGTGACCAAAGCCATTTAAGAAGAGCAGAAACCACATTGGAAACAACCCCAGTAACAACTTCTGCATGTCACATGAAATTTAACTGATGAGCAAGAAAACTCTAATGGGAAGAAAATTTAACTGAAGAAGGACATTGTTTAGACTCAAGAGACTCACTAGCAGGAGGTGGTGTGGCTGAAGTTGGAGAGAAGAGACAAAGCACAAGTACAAAAGCAAAAAGCAGCACTGCACAACTCCTACTCATTGTTCCCTTGCCTCAGCTAATGTGAAATGCTCACACATGACACATAATGGATGTCTAATATAACAGGCTATGCACAACCACGGTGCAATCCTCAATTTTTCATCACATGAAATGAACTGAGTCCCCACCCTTTTCAGAAAAAGAAGAAGTAAGGATTAGGAAGATAGAGAAACAAACAAGACTTGTAGTGGTGAAAGAGACATGGCAGAGAGGCAGAGGAGACAGAATTTAGAACTGATAGTGAGATGGAATCATATGGATTTGTGTTTTAGATTGTCGTGTCTTTATAGCAATACTCGACAAGGTGGTTCCACAAAGCTTGCGTTTATAGTATAAGTTTCCCATTTCAACTTTGGCTCCTCTCCCAAGGGAAACTTCAAATAAGTCACCACATACCATTTTTTACATTCAATGCCAGCATAAATTTTCATCTGATTTTATTCAAATTTTAACATGTATGCATATTCAATATTCAACCTAAAACTATTATTAAGGTTAAATACTCACATGTTAATAATCCATGTGTCACAGATTTATAGACTATGAAACTATCATATAATAAACTATTGATTAATGTTAAATAATCACATGTTAATCATCTAAAGTGTCATATAAACTTATAAAATATGAAACTATCATATGATAAGATGATTGTATGAGTCATGCTTTTGTTGTTGATTTTACTATATTTGCTATGTGACTCACTGAAACAATAGCTCAAGATTCAAGACTACTTAGGATAGGCTTTCACGAGATTTGATATATCAGGATCACAGTTCAAACTTCAATGCGTGTGAATGTTCCCTCAATGTGATTTCAAACCATGCACACGACTTATAAAACATTATAATTTGTCTTAAATCAATGCACAAACCATTACAAACTCCTTAATTTATTTCATTTAATGGCTAACTATACTTGCGTTGCTGCTAAGCTATATTATTATTCCTAAATGATAAGTGTAAGTTAACACAAAATAAAGGTGAAGTTATGGATCCAATACTACTGAATATTGTGTGACAGAGAGTTCCATCAAACTAATCACAAACACCAAAGCAAGAGATAACTTTCTTTTCTTTTCAATTTGCATGCTCTCTTTTTCTTGCATGAATACATATCACCTTGCTATGTGCTTCTTTGGTTTAGATTTGTTACTCAATACTAAGAACAGGTTGATGCTTTTGATTATGTGTGCTGTCAGTATAGGAATTTTCTTTTGCAAGTTCTTAGAATCTGTTTTTCATTTTGTTATCTTTAGTGGTCAAAATAGAAACACCCCTTCTTTTCTGAGTCAAGTATCGTCCAAGTTACGCTTCTTGTAACTATTACCAATCATGAAAGTGAAGTCTTTTGGTGTATCATCATCATCATTTTGAATGAATTTAGTGCTGCACATGCAGAATTATAGCTTCCATTGCCCATTTTTTTAACCAAAATATTTGGATTATAAATTATTCTCACATTTTTTTTAAGATTTTATTGATTGCACACAAATTTATATGACATTATTTTCTTAAAAATTGAAATATCAGTTGAAAGTTGTAAGATAAAGTTTTCAAAGAAAATTAAGAATTGAATGATTAGCCAACAAAGAAAAAGATAAAGAGAAAAACTTAAGAAACTGAAGAACATCATTTTTCTTAAGATTCCCAAATTTCTATAGGGTTCTAAGAGTTACCTTTTCTTTTCTTTAGAAAGGAAAATGTTAAAAGCCCTAACAAACTTATTTGTATTCGTTACCCGCGTTAGGTACAATATTTTCAGCAAAAAAAAAATAGCTTACAAAAATTAATCAAAGATATATATTGTTTAATCAAATTGTTAAAAAGTTGCCCCTTAAAATAAAGCTAAAGGAATTGCATTTGTGCTGCTTTGAATAATGCCAAAGTTAAAAAAAAAAAATCAATTACATGCATATCACTCAATTTTTAATATTTCGTATAATTTATTATTTAATAATTTTATTGACATATTTTTTCGTTTAATTGTTTTAGACTATGTGCCACTTTTTTTTAGTTCTTTATGTTTGCTGTGTGTTTACGTTTCGGTATGTTAAAAGTTCCAATTAACCTTGTATCCATTAATTATCAGAATTTTAAAAATCTCAATTTGATAGTTTATATTTAAAAAAACGATTTATTATTGTATATTTTATAAAATATTTAATTTATTTTTCATTAAAATATTAAATAGTTTAATAAACATGTCACTCAATTCTAATCTATCTAATGTTTTTGTTAAAAAATTAAAACGAATCTTTTTAAAAACATAAAATATTTAATATAGTAAAACATAAAATTGAAACTTTTAAAACGTGATATAGTAAAACATAAAAATACCAAAATAAAATATTTAATTTTTTTATTAAGAAGTGTACCAAATTCTGTAAGTAACTATAATAAAAAAATACTTTTAAAGACATGTTTATTACTTAACAAAATTTCTTAAATTGTTATTATTGAGACTACTAAATTTAATTATTGATGATTAGAAATGAAACAAAACTGATTGCTGATAGCAAGATGGAATTAGTTTGCTGATAATGGTTTGGATATTCTTTTCTGGTTTTTTATATACATTTTTATTTTCTATTTGAAATTATCATAACAAAGTACATAATTACTAAGAAAATGTTTATCTCATTCATTAATCCCTTTTGTTTGGAATGGACTTCTATTTCAAGTGTTACGTGAGAGGTCAATAAAAATGGTGAAAAAAAAAGTTATAAAACAAGATCCTCAATTAATTATTCAGTGGCTTAAATATGTTTTTTTATTTTTGAAATATACTTATATTTTGTTTTGTCCCTATATTTTTTTTCACTTTAGGTCTCTATAATTCTTTTACTGCAAAATATTTACTTTTTTAATACTTATAATATTTTGTTCATTTTGAATTAAAAGAAATAATTGATATCAATTAAAAGAAAACAATCCACCAATAACTAAAAATGGAAGACTAAAATAAAATAACAAAGATCAAAATGAAAAATACAAGGACTAAAAGTTAAGAAAGAGGGATAATTTTGTTGTCATGAACAGTCCCAAATAGTGAAATTTGTCCCTTTAGAATTTGAAATATTAAGAGATGAATACAACTCTTAAATGTGTTCACACTTCATATATCAAGTGAGTATTGATTCCTATTATATTTCCTTTTTACTGGTTTACATATTCATGTTTATATGTCACTTTGATTTCTCAGAACAGGGATGTTTAGAAACAGTGTTCATAAAACAGATTCTATATAAGTGATCAATATCAGATATCCATAAGATATTAATTGTCATGTCATGTCATCAATAAACACATGTCATATCATCACCAATTGGCAATAAGAACTATTATTGAAATTTATAAAAGTTAAAAACAAGTTATAGAAAGTAAGACAAAATTGTGTCATCTTTGGTGCTACACCCTACCAAACCATCAAAGATATTAACTCTTCTTTTTCATTCAAAAGACTCGTTATAGTACTTGCGAAATCTTGAACATGATCTATACTTGAGATTCATGCTAGAGCAAAAGGACAAAAAAGAGCCTACTAGATACTGGGGGAACTAGTCCCTACAGACAGCTTATTTATGTACCAAGAAAATTACAAAACCAGAGGTGAATATAACAGGTCGGCAGCACTTGTCAAGAAGCTTGGAGAAGGGTGTCACTATACAAAATGCCACCATTTATCATCACTATGTGTAAGGTTGACCTACCATAGAGTATCACTAGTCACAAAACTAAACTAGATATAAGAACTACTATAGTCAAAACTCGTTCATACATGGTAGATCATGCCTACCTCTAAGGTAGATGCATGAGGTATACTTAAAGCATATGTTGGTCCTCTAGAGTTTCTTCTTAGAAAATCATATCCATAATTGATAACAACTTTTTTCAACCAGCTTGATCCACTTTTTGCTCTAACATATGAGTGACTCAATATGAATGCCATCCCAGCCTCTTTTGCTTCCATTAGCTCAAGCAACTCCTCTCTGGCTTCAAAATTAATCTGTGGACTGTCTGGCACAACAAACCTCACTCTCTTCCTTACTTTGTCAGGAGAAGGCTTAAGCTCCATCAACTCTGAGGGGCCTTCCATTTCAGAATCTTGTTGTTGATCATCTTCTGACATCCTTATTGAACCCTCTAAGTTTGATGCTGAAGTCCCAACAACTGTCATCTTTGTGTCTTCTTCAAAACTTCCAAATCCTAGGCCATATTCTGAGGTGTCTGATCTGATGAATTCTGCTATACTGCACACAAGATCCTTCTCAAACTCCATGTCATCCTTGTGAATGTCACGGTAGCCATACCGAGCTATGCACCTGTAAAGCCTGTACTCCTTTGGGCCAACTCTACCCACCAAGAACCTTTCTTCAGGTCTGACATGTGGCACTTGGACAGACTTGATGCAAAGGAAGATAACAACTTGGTGGAAGGCAGGGAGATTGGTAACAAAGTGGGAGAAAATAGCTGGGATCCCAGATACAAGCTCAGTGTGTATGAGGCCAATTCCCTTGACCCTGACAATGCCTAGAGTGGGGCCTAAACTGAGGAGCCAGTTGATTGGAACCTTGTTCTGAACATCAAACTCATACTTCTTTATTGTGCCATAGTGCCACACATACATGGAAATGAGAAAGATGAGGGAGAGGGCAATGGGAACCCAAGCCCCCTCAAGGAACTTGATCAGGGATGCTGAGAAATAGAGTGCCTCAATGGAGCCAAAGAACAATATGAAGCAAACTGCTAGCATAATGCTTTTGTGCCAACATAAGACTATAACTAGAGACATTAAGCAAGTGGTCACCAGCATGACAGTTATAACAGCCAAGCCTGTTAAAGAAAAGAAAACAAAAAGTATTTAAAAATAGAGTTTAATTTTTTGATCTGTCATTGTAAAAAAAAATCCACCGTTAATCAATCAGGAGTCATAGTTAGTATGATTTTTAAGGCAATTATTGAAAAAGTCAATAAACTTATGATACACAGAAATTTGTGATGCAATGACAAATGTAAAGATCAGCACTTGTATTATTTACTCTTAAAATATTCCAAATTTAATCATGATCATTCAGAAATAATTCATCATGATCAGATTAAAGTTGTCATACTCAGTCACCATGAACCTATATTATGGAGAGGTGGGTACCTGCTGCATTTCCCATGCGTTTAGTATCTCTAAATCCAACTGTAATAGCCAGGCAAAGCAGCATCAAACTCCAATTGATCTCAGGAATGTAAATCTGGCCATGCATCTTGGATGATGTGTGAATGATTTTGACTTTCGGGAAACATCCCAAAGCAGAACATTGTTTGATTATTGAGAAAGTCCCAGTGATGACAGCTTGACTTCCAACCACAGCTTGAAGTATGGCTATTGCAAGAACAGGCCATCTGAGTTTTACTGAAAAGAAGGAAAAGAAAGGTAAGATAAGCAGCAAAGTAAATACTAGTCTTTCTTTGAAAATATGTGCTTTTTTAGAGAAGATCACAAAGAACTTACCGGGTACTGATACATAGAACCCAATTCGATAATCACTTTCAAGGGAATGATGTCTTGAAAGATAAGCAGCTTGTCCCATATATGCTAGGATTAAGGAAGGGTACACCAAAAAGGTGAATGCAATCTGCAGGAAATGATTTTTTGTTAAAATTATTAATTATCATTATTTATTGGATTCTAATCAAGTAACCATCTTCCAAAAGCATGATATCCATGAAAGATGCATCTAATTGCATTGAAACTCAGTTATCAATTATTGAAAAATAAGTCCAATTTAATTAGTTGTGCATAATGCAGAGGAATTCCCCTCTATATGAAGTAAAAAGGAAAATGAAAACCTGTAGAAAGGTTACCATAAGGTTCAAGCACGTTTAGTATTGGATGGTGTTACCAACAAATATAACACGAGATGAATATGCTGTGTGTAGCAAGCACAAATAGTTTAATAAAGGTAAAGAGTCTTTTTCAACAGATAAATCTTTGCTTCCTTCAAACCTTAACCTTGGTTCACGCTGCATTTTTAACTTCTGACCTTAAATTAAAGAAGTTGGTTCTATCTGACTCAATATACCAAAATGTTTCGAATAAATGTATAATTATTGTGTTTGAAACATTAGATGCCATTAACATCAAATAAAAAATGAGACACTCCTTGCATTCTTTCTACATTTCTGCAAATGGAAAGTGTAGTTTCAATTAGGAGAGGGTACAATCAACTTCAAAAAGTGAAAACTCTCTCTTGTCATAGCTCTTCATATAAATCAAATTTGCCTAAAGATCAATGACATAATGGTGCTGTTATGTACATCTTCAGTCATGAATGCAACATTCGTGTACCTTAATTGACAATTGTGAAAAGTGTCCTAAATCAGCATACATGGCTTCTGAACCTGGAACACAAAGATTATAATATCAGAAAGATACCGCATATATCAAGGACAAATCATTTTAGTACACAATTTGCTCCATACCTGTTATACACAGTAGAATTCCACCCAAGGACATCCATCCTCCCTTTTGAGTCTTTTTCAGAAATTTGAACATGTAATATGGGGAGAGAGCTTGATAGACATGTGGATTCCAATGGAAGATGTTATAAAGACCAATAGCACTGATGCAAAGTAGCCAGGTCAAGACAACAGGTGCAAATAGGCATCCCATACGGTGAGTACCATAATGTTGAAGGGCAAACAAAAACACCAGTATTACACAAGCCACTGGAACCTCCACATCTGCATAACCGTTAACCAATAATTAGCTCCAATGTAATACTGGAATTAAAAGGCCAAATACAACATAAGGAAATTGTCTAGTTTTAATGCTTGTTGAAGAACATGTATAAAGGAACACTAGGAACTCACTAGGATGAATATAGTGAGTGACAAGGGATTTGAGTACTTTGTTTGAGGTTCTATGCTTAAAAAAATAACACTAGCCTTCAAATTACTATAAGTGTATGATTGCTAAGAATTGAGAGACTGGTTAGTATTTTAAGAAGCATATTAATTAACTTGCAAGTGGTAATTTTCCTGGTAAATAATTCATCAAGTGGGTATATCAAACCAGGTGTTATTATTACCCTCTAAAAAATTTCTACTTGTAAGAGAAGTCAATAAACATTTGATGACAATTACAGAGGACACCAGAAATCCAGTAATTTAGGTGCATAAAAAATACTAATTACTAAAGTTGTTGTTATAGTGATTCAAATGATTTTTTTTATTGAACACTAGAATATGATACAGATGTCAAATTATCCAAGGAGACAAAAGTGAGGTCAAGATTGAAAAGTAAGATTGGGGTGACTTCACTCTGGAATTTCAACAGCTTCAACTCTTCGAAGTTGACAGAATTTGGTTTAATTGGGACGCCATAGATAACCATTATTTATTACCAATAGAGGAATTGCAGACACTGTTAATGACCTGTCTAATAGTGGCCACTATCCATACCTAATTTTTTATCCAATCATACAACACCAGCCAACTATTGTAGATTATTCCACAGGGATTTATTGAAGTCTCATCCAAACCATAATGCTTCATATCATAACCTCATGAGAGTCCAACTTTACAAGGGTACTATTATTTTATACTTGAAACCTCTGACTAGTGGGGTTAGGCTTTACATATCTTAACCATGCTTTTCATGTGTACTTTTTCATTTTTATTCTAATCTATTTTGTAACAGTTACGTATCCAAATAGAAGTTTTACCAAGACAGTGACTTGGCTTTGATCAAGGCGAAGAAATTTCCTCTGATCTGTATTTATGAGGACCTACAATTGTGCATGCACTTGTCTTTTGGCTCTCCCTTTTTGTCCACTAATTGGAGGTCCTGTGATGGTTCAAATCAGATCTTATTCACCCATTAAACAAATCTATTGTGATGCCCAACTAGAACCCTTTCACTATTAACTAATATCTTTGCAGCATATATGCCATTGGGGGGCAAAATTCCTGCCATCCTAAGGTAATGCACAGCCAGCTAAGAAAACTGCAGTATCAAATATTTCAAAATAGTACACGAAACGAGAATTATTCTAAATTTCTAGATTGTTGAGGGAACATATTCCCGAGATTGATTTGTTCAAGATACCAACCGATTTGAAACCTACTCATCAAAGCTAAATTCCGGGGAACAAATTCAAAAACGTTTTACCATAGTGTTATCTGCAATTGTAAGCTAGATATATAGTATCTGCAATAAAAAATTGGTAACTGAATAAAGAATCTTGTTGCATATTAAAAAAATGAGAACAAGGAAAAAGGACGACTTTCTCCAATAAAATCCAATTATCCCAAAGAATTGTTGCCTAGTTGTAAATAACCCTTCCTTAGAACACAAAGTATAGATTACTAGAACTGCATTAAAAGTTGAGAGATTCTAAGTTTTAAGGATTTTGATACTGTTGTTAAGAAACTGTTTCTCTGTCTCTCTTCTTCTTTTGGTGTATTGAACTCATTAACTAGTAACCCAGAAAATGTTTGTATCAAAATCTTTAGATTTCGGTGAGTGCCGTACTCCCTTAAAAGTTTATGGAGAAGAAAAAAGAAGAGAAAAAGAAGGGCAAGAGAATTTGTGAAAAGAAAATAGTTTTTTGTGTTTATAAAGAAACTTACATCTGTGCTGTTCTTTAGACATGGAAAGCTCCAAACCTGACACAGCAGAAAAAACTGCAGGATGACCAAAAATCACACAAAAGTTAGTTACCAAGGCTCCTATATACACAACTTACAACCAAGGTTTAAAAAAGGGTTTGTTACTGCAATTTCAGCCAGAATGTCAAGATTTTTGTACTATTCTGACCGCAATTGCTGCATTTAGCAGCAATTTCTTGCAATATCAAGCATACGACCTTAATTTAAAACCTTGCTTGCAGCCAAATTCACACAATATTATCGTAACAAATACCAGAAATTGCTGGTGTGAGCACACCATCCCCGATAACCATGCAAGTTCCTATCAAGGCCAGAACAAGAAGCACTCTTTGGAGCACCCTGTGTTTCTCCAACAAGTTCTTCAACCCCAACCCAACATTTTTCTTATTGATGGGAACAGTTCCATTGTCTATGGTGTACTCGGTTAAGTCCTCATCCGCAAGCTGAGTGTTAGGCAACAAGCTAACACGGGCGTGGCGGCAGAGCAAGGAGTAGAGAGCAAACGTCCCTCCTTCACCATTGTCATCAGCTCTCAGCACAATGAACACATACTTGAGCAGCGGAATGAGTGTGAGCGTCCAGAACACAAAAGACAACACCCCATAGATTTCTTCATTGGTATCTGAATGCTGAATATCCTCAGCAAACGTGCTTTTGTAAACGTAAAGTGGGGAAGTGCTCAAGTCTCCATACACAACCCCCAAGCTTTGATAAGCCAAAGTTAACACTGTTTTCCATGATTCTTCCTGCATATACACATAACCATGACCATGATGATTTGATAATCATACACAAACCAAAGATTATGAAACATATTTCTTATCCTACAATGGTATATTTTAGCTCATAGTGCCACACGACACATCACACACAGGTTTTTTAAGCCATGGCCTTACCTTAATTGTGTTCCTATGGATAACAGACTCAAGATCCATGATGGGGTTGAATTTCTGAGAACTAACTACAAAGCAACCATGATTTCTTCAGCTAGATAAAGGATAAAGAAAACCCCTCTTGAATCAACAAGTCAATGAAAAACAAAAAGGAAAAGCTTTAAAAAAAATTCAAGAGACAAAAAGTGGCTTTGGTAATGGTACAGTGTAAGCCTCGCCACTTTTCTTCTCCCACCACCCTCTTTTTGTTGGTATTTTAATATTAATATTTATGAAAAGGGTGTGTTCTGGCTCAAATCAAGAGGGACAAATGCAGACAAAAGAAGAACAAACACGAAACACAAGCAACAAAGGAGTTTAGTTTAGTTTAGAAACGGTGGTGTGACTAGGAAGGGTTGGTGTTGGTGTTGGTGGAGTGAAGGATTAGTTCAGAAAAAGTAGATTAGAATAATGAAAGAGTGGTAGAGTGTGTGCTTTTATGTGTAGGAGAAATAGAGAAAAAGAGAAGGAAGGTGTTTTTTCTTGGCTTGTTTGTTGTGTGGTAGTGAAGGTTAGTGGAGAAGGTGAGTTTATGGTTCTGTCTAAATAAGGTACCATTATGTTTTTTGTTTTTCTTTTCTAATCTTGTGTTGTTGAGATTCTATACGTAGGAGAATATTTTGGTTCTTGAATGAAATATGAAGTCGACAACTTCTACTATTATTGAGACACAAATAGAGATGACATATATCTATGTTTCGAGATAAATAATACTTTTGAAACTAAAACAACTATTTCTATTATAATAATATGAATGAATAATAAATTAAATGAAGTTATCTGTAATGGTATGTTTAACCAGAGTTATATATATATATATATAATATGTATATGTGTGCATATATACATATACATATATATATATATATATATATATATATATATATATATATATATATATATATATAATGTTTGAAGGAGTGTGTGGGTCATGAGAGAGATATTTCTGCACAAGATGGAGCAGTAGCATTAACAATCTTCACCAATATGCAGTAAATGTGACAGTTTTCAACTTTGGACAAACTGGCTTTTAGTGATTCATAAATAAATCATTGCATGTTTTACAAATTAACACTATCATTTATAACATTGTTTTAAACCAGAACAGTTTGCGTGGTTAAAAGGTAAAAACAAAAGAAAAACTATTGCACCAATAATATTGAATTTGAATTTCATGAATGAAATAAATTTTATGAAAATATAAACTCCATTAAAGATATGGTTCATCACATTTTCAACCAAGATTAATCATTTACAAAAAAAATGGGGTGAGACCAAGTTTGTGATGAATGTAGAAAAATCTTCATATTTTTGTTTCATGTCACTTTTTTTTGTTTTACAATATTAAATATTAACAAATAATTATGTTTCTTTTCAGTTTAAACTGTACTGTTTAATGGATCTATGTTTTTAGATGAATTAAGTAATGAAGAGATAAGAGGTATAATAGAAAGTTATTTAAAAGCTTTCATGAAAATTAGAATATTAGTTTCGGTTTTTCAGTTTCAATATCACAATCTTAAACAATGAAGAGGGAGTATGATTAAAAAATATTTTCCATAACTTTTTTAAATTGAAACGGTAAATTAAAAATATAGTTAACATTTTTCTATAACTTCTTCTTCCTTTTGCTATTTTTGATAATATTTTCTTTCTAGTCTCTTATTTTAACATTTTCCTTACCGTTATCTCTTTCAATATATGTATTAATAATTTAAATAAAACAAATGAAAAATATAATAATAATAATAATAATAAAAGAAATTGTGATAATGATAGTTGTTGTTTTCTTTCATATTTTAAACTGATGAACAGATAGGATTGAACATTTTACAGGTAAGAAAATAGAGGGAGTATATTTTTAATGGTTTTAAATACGTGCAGTTAATTATTGTATAAAATAATAACTTATTTGACTAAAACAAAATAACTTATTACTTCCTAAATTTTTAATACTATCTGAATTAGTGTTTGAGCTTATATTAATATTTTGTTTATCTTATACAGTCAATATTTCAATAAAAATATTCTTTTAAGAACTACATAATATTTATACTTTATTTTTCAATTAAATTTTGTCCTTTGAAAAAAAATTCAAAAGTAACTAATAAAATTAAACTATAATTAAAAATATTTTTATAATATATAATGTCTAAACTATTTTTTATCTGTTACTTTTACTAAATGTTTCTAAGTCAGTGAACTGGTTAAATAAATTTCAGTTAAATATCTAAACATAAGTTAATTTGTTAAAATTGATCCTATGGATGATTTTCAAGCAATAATTGAGGTTTTTTTTTGTTAAAGATTACATTTATTATGTGAAAATAAAAATGTTCAATCATTAATTACTTTTTATTTCTAATAAAATCTTTCTGCTTTTAGTAACATGGCTGGTATTTTAAGCAACATGCATTTTTAATTAAGAATTTTTAAAAATGATAAAAAGAAATCAATTGTAGATATAGTAACTTATTTTTTCAATAAATTTAACAATATTACTCTTTACTTTTTTAATACACTATAAATTGTCGTATATTTATACAAGTGCCCTTAATTTATAGGACTCTTTAATGGTACATGATTTATTTTTTAAAAGTATAATTCATTCTTTATAAAGAAGATTTTGCTTGAACTTCATTTAATAACAAAAATATTATTAAAATTATATAAGAACTTTTTCTTTATCTATTGTTTAGTGAGATTTTTTTTTATTTCAAAAAATCTTAAATTAACAATCACATTTACTTTAACTTCAATTCTAGTCACTTTTTATGATCATTGAGTCTTTTAATTGATTTTTTTTTCACCCACATAATTAATCAACATGTTTAATTCATATTTTTTTACCTTAATTACCTTATGCATCAAGATTGTTATGAACACATGTATACGACACAATTATGCTTTAATTTTTAATTGAAGCCAATATATATGCACTACATTCTACATCATAGTTTCTAATATTTCTTTTTATTTCTTCTCTAAGTGTTATGTTTGTTCCAATTTATGTTGGTGTGTCTCTTCTATTTGCACTTGACTTATGAACATTCATATTTTTTATAATTTTTTATTTAAATTTTAATTTTATAATTTAAAAAAATAAATATATTACACTTTATTAAGATTGAAAAATATTTATATAATATAAAGATGAAAGTATTGAATTTAAGATTCTCAATATCTTTTAGTGAAAAAATTTATGAAATTTACGTGTTAAACTTAAAATCATCATGAATATACGACTATTAGGTTAAAGATCAACTTATATTTTCGAAAGTGGGACACTTTATTTTGTTAATTTTTATTTTTATTTTATTTTTTAAGTAAATATATGTCAAATGATTAAGGATATTTTAGAAAAATAATAAATATATCGTTCAATTGCAGGAAAACAAATTTTAGGAAAATAATCTTTTAAATAGCGACAGAGACCATAATTCTTCAAATTTCTTGCTAAAATGTCATTATCCTAAAACAAGAAGTATAAATGATGAAAGGTGAAATTAAATGTTAGATATTAATTAAAATTGAGAATTTTAAAAAACATAAATCATTAAATAAATAAAAAATTTAAAATTTATTTATATTTTTGGAAAAAATGATGTGTTTTTTTCGTCGCTGTTTATATATAGAACAATAATGAATATATATTTTTAAAAATAATTTTACTAAAATAGTTACTCTTTTTTAATAAATATTTTACTTTAACTGACATAAAATAATAGTTAATTTGAAGACGAAATAAAACACAAATTAATGTATTGTTGAAATATGAAAGTATTAGTTAATTCAAGATAATTTTAAAAGACTAAATTACATTTATTTGAAGTTTTATACAATTCTTGTATGCAGCTAATTACCAATCAAATATCCCCTTCTCTCTTATAATAATTGTATTTTTAATTTTCAATAGAATCGTAAATTAACTCATGTTCTTTCATTTAATAAATTATCAACTTTTATAATTTCTTCTAAAATTAACTGTTTTTTTATTCTGTTAAAACAAAATATTATATTTAAATATTCATGCACTTACATATTTAAATATTCATTCTCTTATTTTGTAATAATTTGATATCCAAATTTTCTTTTAGTTTTCTATAACACCACGTCTTAATCTATATCAATATCAATAAATCATAGAATAATAAGTTTTGTGTTTATTATTATATTTTTAAAATTATTATATTATCATAGACATCTATGGTCACATACCTATAAAATTCTATAACAAATTTAAGAAAATAAATATATTCATAAACTTTGAGCAAATTCTTCTTATAGTGATTACATCCTTATTATGAAAAGAGATATCTCATATTTGAGTAATGTTACTCATTGAATAATTTTAAGAATTTTTAAAATATCAAACAAATTTTTTTATTAATACTTGAGCAATTATATTGGTCTTGGAGTGTGAACACATAGTTGTAAAATTCCACCCAATCCAAAATTCATGCACGGTCACTACACTTATTCAGAAACCTCTAATCAATTAAGCATCATTTATTTTAGAGTTGTCTTGGAAATATTTGTTTAATATTTTTATTTAAATTAATTTATAAGAAATCTTTTAATTTTTATATTATAATATCTTTTCATAAAGATAAAAATATATTCTATTCTTATTTAAATTTAAAGAGTTAAAATTGAAATATTGTTAATATTTAATATTTTATTACATTTTTTTATATATATGAATAAAATAAAATATAATTCCTTCGTATAGTATATCTCTTATATTTCATATATTTAAAATATATTTTTAAAAACTTTATAAATTTCAATAAAAAAATATAATAAACTTGACATTTCTCACTAAATCTACAAACTGTAATTTAAGTGATAATTTTAATGTTTGAATGACATTAACTAATACATGCAAAAATTATTAATTACTTGGACATCAAATTATGAACTTGAACAATATCAACCTAAAAACACATATTTCACCAATAACAAAACAACATAATAATTTTTAGAACTTATATAACTTTTCAAGATATCAATCTATAAATGCAAAATAATAATCTCAACTTCTTTGTTAGAAATCCCACATCAACTAAAGATAAAGTCAATCTAGTCTATACAAGTGGGTACAAACTTCACCTTACAAACTGGTTTTATAGAGTTGAGTTAAGCTTAAAGTCCACCTCTTAATATTTTTAACTTCAAATTCATATTTTAAGTTTCACACAATTATTAACCATATTTAGACATACACATTCATATAAGGAGTAAATCTTCCATTATACACTTTAAAAACTTTTTAACTAAGCTTATAATAAATCCAATGTATCAATCCCTACTTGGATAACATTTCCTTGTAATCAAAGAGTGAAATAAAGAGAATTTGACTAACAATATGAAACAAAACACTTACCCCGATAAAAAAAATTATTGGTTTATCTTTATCTTCACCTTGCAAATATTCTAAAAATTGTATTTTGCCAGCACAACAACTTTATGGATATACTTTTATTTCAGAGAAAGTTTAAGGAAAATAAAAATATAAAAAGATAATATTTCTAATTAGATATCGAATTACTGTAATCTATTTATAACTTTCTATATTTTATATCTATTTTAAAAAAAATTATCTCGACTGAAAAGTTCTTAAAAGCTCATTCAAATAAAATTATTTGAAACATAAAAGCCATTTAATATTTGTTTTTGTAATAATATAAAGCATATATAATAAATGTTATTAAACCAATGCTTTCAAGATACAAAGTTAAGGTTTATAAGAAGTTTTGTTGAGCTAGATTTTAACAACCATTGAACCAACAATCACGTAGAGAAAATTAAAGCATTTAAATTATTTTCTTACAACTAAAAGTAGAAAGGTATAACACATGGCACACACGTACGAATTTTGTGACATTCACACGTAAGAAGGGTCGAGAAGTTTAGCCCCCTCACCCAAAATCCCACAAGCTATTTGTGAGGAAAGCAACGTGTGAGTGTGATGGAACCACACACCTACAAACCCTATAGCTTGTAGTGACTATCTTTTTTGTTTTTCTTTTATCTTGTTTTGGGGTTAACCTATTAAATTAGCTTTTGTGTCTCAATGGTTTCTTAGCAACCATGGCTCAATAATTTAATATAGATATTTGACCACTAAGGTCCTAGGAGATACTCTTTGGGTCTTACAAGTTGAATTAGAATACAATTTTTTGTTGGGTATTAATTTAAGCACCTCATGAATGAAGCATTAAGAAAGGAGAAAGCTTTCACCGATTATTCATCCACCAACTCTAACTAAAATATTGGGCAAGAAGATCACACAAGTGCATGCAATATTTTCCTATCTTTCAATGCAATAGCTAAGGGAGTTAATAATTGTGATTTATTATTATAAGAGACTTTGGAGATGATAATTGATAAGAAAAGTCATGTTTATGAATATTGTGTGATAAAGTGGGAGATAAGTGAAAGTGACCCTAAAGGGCATTCACTCTTATCCTTCTAGAGGTAACTTGTGAACATGAAAGAATTGGGACAAGTGGCTTTATTGTTGGAAAGTGGCCAAGGAGTTTTGTACAAAACAATTACGACAAATGGGCCTCACCATGGCTTGCTTTTTTTGTTAGGGTGACCACTTTCTTTCCCTTTGTCCTTTAAAACTTGTCAATGGTCATGCCCTATCTCAAGTTTTTGGAAGGGTTTGATGGTGCATGTATGTATGTATTTGGTTTGGTATTTGAAGTTTTGGTTTGGATTTGTTTTTAGATGTAAAAGGTAAAAAAGTTATTCATAGTTTAGAAATGAATATGAGATCATGTTTGTTTGGTTTAATGTTTAAGATAATTTATAAAAATCAACCCATTTATCATATATTATAATTATGATTTGTATTGAACAATAATATAAATTATTTTATGTTTTTAATGTGTATAAACATCTTTCCTTTTTAGAATATCTTAACTTTTGGTTCCACTTACCACTCCTCTTATCAAATCTCATCTTCAAAAAGAAGCAAACCCTCATTTTCCTTCTTTTTGCTTTCTTTTCACCTCTAAATTGTAATCCCTTTTATTCTCACTTTCAAGATGGATTCATATTCACATTTATTTGTAAATCAGAAAACCAGAGACAAATTAAATGGTGGGCACTATCTTAAACAAAAGAAGTAAAAACAATAGACACAAAAAAAGGTTTAAAAACTTGCCTATTTCAAAGGAAATGAAGCCTTATTAAGAATATACATATTCATTATACTTAAGTAATTAAAAAATGTTTATTGTCTAAAGAATTGACACTTAAAATATTATATTATGTGATCTAGAGATGTGATGACGGGAGCTGTGTGCCCTTAGATGGACAAAGTGAATCAATTTAAATAAATTTTTATTTTAAATTACAATCAATTAGAAAAAAAAATGTTATTAATTTATTTTGATTCATTAAAAATCTTGATCCAATCCCATTCATTTAATAAAACTTCATTCCAATCTCTTAATTTAAAATATCATCTAAAACCTTTTTACAATCATTTTATGCATGTGCTTTAGGGTTCTATCTATTGTGTTTCTCTTATGTGCTATACTATTATATTCACTTCTTGGAAAGTTTTATAATATATATATATATATATATATAATTAACCAAGGTCCTTTGAATTTGTGGCATTCATTGGCTCATTAAGCTGTTTCAAAACATCACAATCAAGTTTCTCTCAATTAATCTTGCATGATTGAGTCACCCTAAGATCACTTTCAACACAGAAATTATATTATAGTGTGATTTCAGAGCTTCACTGTGTCACATCAATTTCAACAATGAGTCCAATAAACAATTACACATCCAATTTGGTTGATGTTATTTCATCATCTTTGATTTCTTTGGATGGATAATATGTGGTAATTAATAAAGGTGGCAAGTTATGAACGTTACTGCTTAAAAAAAAAGGAAAGATAAAGCAAAAGAGGGTCAAATCTTGAAGAACAGTCGAACACCAGTTTAAAGTTATTATTTAGGGCACAAATTAGTAGTGGGGTCCACATGGGCTTTTTGGAGCCCAAAAAGGGTACACCATGGCACTGCATTACACATAGACAGCATTTGGCATGATCATCATTTCACTATGCTCAAATGCTGAATCTCATTGGGAATCTTTTATGGTGCAATATGCCATCATCTCAAACAACACAATCAATTTGTTCATGTTTATCATTGATTCTGAGTAAATGTTAAATATCTCATTCTATTAGTGATATATAGCTAAAATAACTACATATAAGTTGATTTTGTAGTTCAACTAAATTTAAAATTCATTATAATGAGTGGTATTAGATTTATATCATCCCCAAATATCTCTAATTACACATATTTTATATTTTATAGGTCAAACTTTATACCTAAAAAGATGCATTGAGAATTTGATATAAACTAATCAAAAATAGAATTTATAAATGGAGAATAGCAATTACATAAAATATTTTGTGAAATTTAAATAAATGTGAATATGGATCTAATTAATAATATGTAGTTTCATTAATTTTTTTTAATTTTCAATAAGTGTCTTCAAATAAATCATAATTAATATCTAATATGTAATAGGGAGTTATATTTAAAAATAAATTGTAATGGGATAAAAAAGTAAAGGGTTTATAAATATGTAGTTATTCTTTATTTCATTCATAACTTTATCCATCTAAAACTCAATTTATTTAAGTTAAAAAAATAATATAATTATTATTGTTATTAGAATAAATCTTTGAGGAGTTAGAAAAATAATTATCAAAGTAAACTAAAGTGATGATTTTTCTTCTTCAATTTTTACTAAGAATTTTATTTATTTCTTCTTCTTCTTGAATGATTTGTAAAGGAGAGATATTGTTTTGCATTTGACATTTAGTAACCCCTAAAAGTATTAAAGGAAGGATTTTGAAATGTTATAAATAATGATAACATGCACAAATAATATTTAAAATTAAATGAATTTACTTTTACCATGATATTACAAGGTGATAATAGTGAAACTACCTAATAAGAATTTAATACGATATTTTACTTTATATATGCATATATATATATATATATATATAATATTTTAGAAGAAAATTCTATGTGTAATATATGTTTTATATACATGTGACTAACATAAATAATATTAAATGGGAAGTTACTCCTTTATGAAATATAAATACTTTCATATTTGGTTTTAATTCATTATTATATTATAATCTCTCGACATTATATACAATTTTAATATTTATAAGTTGTTCCAAAATTCTTAATTCATGATATATATTTTTTAATTTGATCTCACATAAATTAGACCAATCTTAATAAATTTTGAGTACTACATTTTTGTTAATTGTTTAGTCACCACAATTATCCACCAATAAATACAATGCATATATTAGAAAAAATTTTATTTTACTATGAGGTTATACAAATAATACATTGTCTCAATCATATGATGTTTGCTGCTGAGATCAAGGTAGACCTAAAAATCCGGTTTAATATGACAATCAAGTTTAAGGAAAGTGCTAAAGTCAGATTCCAATAATAATTTATTTAATGAAGCATTGATTTCTATAATTGCTTTTGAAGTGAAAATGGTGGTGAATTATTTTCTACACTGTTTTTCAAATAAAAGTATTAATTTCATCCTTAACACCTTGTCGATTTTTCTGACACTAAACACGTTCATTTGCTTAGTTTTCTTCAAAATCCTCATAACGTGTTATTGATTGATTCATTAATTAGTTAATTAATTAATTAATATCAATTCAATTCAAGGATTCGTCGGCTAACAATAGTCAGATTGTGCCGACTAGTTTGATTTAAGAAGATACAATTGTGGAATTATCTCTTTTGAATTTTCTTCTCAAGTTTTTGCTTCTTTTTTATAACACTTCAAATTCACAGTTTCAGTTTTAAAAATATATAATTTTAGTCTAATGCTTAATTTTGCATATGTTTTTGTTGAATTGATTATATTAAATGTTTCTGAAAATTTCGAAAAATATTACAAGTTTTTAATATTCTATTAACATTTACAATAATTAATAATATTAAACTTGTGTAATTAGTGAAATAGGATATTTAGATAAAAATTTATTAACCACCTGTCATAACTGAAAGTCTATACATCTATGAAGTTATAATTTTGATAATTTTTTTTATATTTTGTTTATATGATATGTGAGTTTGACTTTGTATATTTATTTATTTAATTAATTAAATTGTTTTTATGTACATGGATACCAGAAATCTTAATATATTTTTATAAATGATAATAAATGTATTTAAATTTTATAATTTGTAAAAATTAAACCTTGTTTTAAATCTACAAATTTTCTATAATGTAGATTTATTTATATGTAAACTTAAAACCATGCCTACAATAGTAAGAAAATAATTATAATATAAAGTTTCCTAAATAATTAACAGAAGATGAAGTGGGAATAAAAAACAGAAAATGTTTGTATAATTTCATGAATCTTTTAGAATGGATAATGTAATTATCTCTTTTTAAATTTGATCTAGGTGAAATTTAGATCAATATATTTTGAAGTACTATTCAAATATAATTTAACTTATTAAAGTATAAAAATTTAAAAAATGCATTGAGAATATACCAAAATTATGATTTAAAAAAATAAAAGAACTAAAATTACAGGAAAAAAAATAAAAAAATTGAGATTATTGACAAACCCACTAACATATGTCTTAGTATTAATTAAATATGAATCTAACCTCAAATTCAGGATTTATATTCTAATTGTGGTCACATGTTCTTTCATGAAGGCTAAGCCAAAAAATGTGATTAGAGATTTCTAATATTTTTTATACATAAAAAAAATTCGAAATAATTTATTATAAGTTTTTTTGAATATTAAGTGTTTTGTTACCTAATAATTAAAATAAAATAATTTTTTTTCTATTATACATAAATTGTTAGTCTCTCTTTCCTACAAAATCAATGATTTATTTAGCTAATAAGAGTTAGGTTGTTTCGATATTAAATAAGCTTGATTTTAAATATGATGAAGAAGTTAAATGTTTAAAAAATTATAATAAATTTCAAAGCAATTACAAGATAAAAATTCAATACAATATTATAATGTGAATATTAACATGTTATACCTAATTAGGTTTTAGATATTTATAAGCTTCCATGGGACACAATGAAAGGGAAGAATATAGGGTACCCTACCCTATCCTTCAAGTATAGATCTGCCAAAGGATAAGGAAGCTACACTACAAATAAGGGTTCAATCAACATCAACAAAACAAGATATTTTTCACACTTTTTTTCCTATATTCATAATAATACATATAAATTAACTAGGGTTGGGCTAGTCATTATTTTCTTTTAGCTTTTTTTGCCATAAATATATATATCTACACAATACGAAAATAAATATAGTATAATGAAGTGAAAAAATAATATAATTTATGATATTGTATTGTATGATAAATCTTACATTCATTTATAATATATTATGATTTATCGTATTTTTAATTAAAAATAATAAATAAATCTTTTGTTTATGGATAAATTGATTATGAATGCAAAAGAATTGTGATGATGTTGTTGATTTCTTAAGGATGGTGTTGTGGTAGATGTATATGGTGAGGTGAATGTATAGGGTATATACCTTATGATTTAGAGGGTTGAACTTAAGCATAGGCAAATGAGATTAATTAAGGGCATTTTATGAGATTAATTAAGGGCATGTTATGAGATTAATTAAGGGCATTTGATAGGGTGTGATGGCCCATGAATAGTCCAAGGTGGTTTACAAAATTAGTGGACATTGAAGCTTCTTGCATGATCTGACAACCTCCTCATGCTGCTCCTGCTGCTACTGCTCCAATATCTATTAAATTCAAACCTGCAATTCATCTTTTCTATGCACTCTCCAAACCCTAGAAAATTAACACACCCACTCTCTTTTTCTTTTGATGTATAATGTTCATATAGTAAACAAAATATATTATGTGCTCATCAATCATTTTTCATTTTTCTTCTTTTCCATTCAAATTCAGATGAGAGAAGGTAAATTTTGCATTGATTGATTTGAGCAAACCAAGATCAAACATGAAAAAATATTCTAGTTTCCTTCTCAATATATATCATCAAACACTAATTAAACCACCCTTACTATTTCTATAACTTGAATTAGTGTGAGTGTGAATTTTTTATATTTTGATCAAAAAATTATGTGATTTTTTTATATATATGATTCACAAAATTTTAAATTTAATCGAGTTTTATTTACAATTTTTTTGAGTTATTCACGTGTAACTAAATCTACATTGTAACCTAAAATCTAATATTTTTTATAAATTATCATTCATCCAATTTAATTAAAATTTAATATGTTTTTTATTAGTTCTTAGCAACTTTATTTCATTTTGAAATTTTCTTTTTAATTTTTGTACAGTGTTATTTAATGAATTAAATAAATTATTATTGCTAAAAATTAATATTAAAATATTTTGATATATATTTGTAGATGTAGATTAATTCATTTAACTATGATTTTTTTTTTCAAAATATTTGTAGATGTATATTAATTCATTTAATCTATGGGTTTTGTAAGATAGATGTCATAAAAATTACTTTTTTATAATTATTATAATTTGTGTATTTTTTTTAAAAGAATTACGAGATATTCTACTCGTTTTATTCTATTATAAGAATTGTGAAAGTAATCTTTCGATTCAAACCTCAATCATTCATGAAAATTTTCAACTTTTTCTAAGAAAGTATTACATATGTGGCTTAATTTTGGGATTTGAATGGATTTAAAAGAATATGGTCCCGCCTATGACTTGGTAAATGGACCAATGGCCCACAGCCTTCAAAGCATTACAATGGCCCATACTAACAATAGTGGCCCAAGAAAATAAAATGGTACAAGAAGATATTCTATAACAGAGTCCAAGAACCAGCCAGCTAAAGTCCAACTAATCATAAAGATTCAGCCCCATGCAACGTCCAATCACCCAATGATGTGCAGTATATGGTAAAAACAAAAATTAACGTTGTGTTAACTTTTATAATAATTTTAGTTTAAAAAAATAGGATTAAATATTTTAATCACAAATCATTTATCAAAATTATTTTTTGGTTTTTGAATAAATTTTAAATTTATTTTTTTTATATTTTTTAAACTATTCAATGATATAATGAAGGTCTCTTTTATTTATTTTTATTTTTTCATAGATTTTTTTTTGTTATCTTCTATTTTATCTTCTTAAAAATATTTTTATTTATTATCATAATTTTTTTATTAATGAACTTTGCAAAGCATTTATACAACTTAAATAGTTATGTATCACTTTTAAAATAATATAGGGGTTATTTTCTCTTGTTTAATGAACTTATCTTTGTCGATTAAAAAGGATCTTTTAGAATAAAAAATGTTACGATTATTGATTAAGTAAAAAATAAAAAGTTTGTGATTAATAATTTTTTGTTTATGTGTTTTCTCCTAAAAGCGTAGCAATAATGGTTGGTATTTCTATATTAAGGCGTGTTTGTCTTTTTCTGGAGTGTTGGTGCACGGACGCTGATTCTAGTTGTTGTTATTGCAATCCGAAACGTGATTTTGACGAGTGATTTTTCTATTATCACTTATTTTTATGGCAATTGGCTTTTATTTTGTTTAACTCTCTGTCACGTATATCTTACGTCATTTTATTTACATGTTATTCAAATATTGTCAAAAGTGATTTTTGAATTTCTTTTATGTTTGGAAATTTTCTATGTTTATGTTTTCGTTAGTTTTTTTGTTTATATAATGAATAGATTGTGATATTTATATGGAAAAATGAAAATTTATTTAATATCATATTTTTAAAGAAGAATAACTTTTAAATTTTCATGTTTTTATGTGAAGAAGTTTGTGATAATAAGACTGATATTTGAATCAATAAAATGTACATACTCTGTATATTTTTTAATAACTAAACATAAATAATGTTTAACTTTATTCGTGTGATATAAAATATAATTATTGCAATTTATATATTAATAACTTTACATCAAATTCCTATTCTTGTACTTATAATGAAAAAAATATCCTTTTGTTTTATATATCAATAATTTTTTATTTAAATTTTTAATCATGGGCAATGCAAATATAATATATTATAATTTTCGGATTAACATATTTGTATGTAAAGTTTTTATATTATGTGATGTAAATACTGACTTAAATTTATTATAATTTAGACTTTTTTTTTAATTTGATGAAAAGTTTAATTAAGTCTCTAAATTTTAAAAATACAACAACATTTTTTTAAGGTTTAATCAAAATCACTTCTCTTATAGAGTTATTTATTCATGCCGTCATTTTCTTCCGTTTTAAAATATGATCATAACATAACAATCCAAAACTTTATACAGATAAATTAGTAGAAATTAAATAAATTTTATAATATTAAAAATAATTACAAAATTACATTTAAATAAATATATTAAATACATTTATTATGTACCAAAAATATAAAATAATCATTTAAATATTCGAGTTTGAGGTTGAGAGAATAATTGAAGAAGATGGAATTGAGAGTGGAAGAAGTTTTAATTCCAAAAAATAGGAAAGTTGTTGCTATTAACACCTACTATTTGCTAAGTTCACATCTCCCTCTTTTTATTTTTAAATATAAAAATATGTTTTTAGCCCAACCTCCAGGCCCAGCAACTAAAAGTGAAACTATTTATACTTTCTACCATTCATAACATATTAGTATCACTCCTTATTTTAAATACAACTATCATTTTTTATATGAAATTAACTCACAAAACCCATAATACACCTTAAATATAAAATTAATTAAGCCAAATATTAAACATAAAATTAAATTTAATTATCACTTTATAATTATTTCACATACTTATTTTTATCACATAAAAATCAGGTTTTTACAATCACTAAGTTGGTAATAAATTGTACTATGGTTAAATTAAAACTGCCTGTATTTGATTATTGAATATTTTATTACTAACTAAATGGAAAGTGGTCATATTGTTACATTTTTTTAAAAAGAAAATTGAGAAACTTGATTAAAAAATTTACCAACCATAAAACCAAATTGAAAAAACATTTGGGTCTTAGATCAAGAACTTAAATCCTATTTACTCCAATTTTTTCCCTTCTTACCATATTAGCCAATATAAGTCCCAATAGTATTACTTGTTCTTTCTCGCTTGTCCCTTGCATCATCCAACAAATAGTACTCTTATCTATACATTCATACTCTTTCTTTATTTCATCTTTTGGTTATTTTTCAACATTATCACATTTACTATTATTTCTTTTTGTCTCTTCCTTCTTTTCAAGCCAACATGGGTGGTGACTATCATTTTCCTACATCACATATAAGGTGGTGAACTATTATGGCGGCTATCATTATTACATTTTTGGTGATAATTATTAGTTTTGATTCACAAGGCAAATAGGCCTGATGCACTCTTTTACATCAATGATTACAGAGTAGTGCTAAGTGCTAACAACTATTTGTTGTCTTCACCTTCTCTTCCATCTTGTGAGATGCTTATTGGAAGGTACAAACCAACACTTTATTAAGCTCTTAAAAGAAGGGTGGCGAAAATTTAGTTTCAGGCAAGTCTCTGTGCAGGATCACAAAGAAAGGAAATAAGAAAAGACTTCAACATTCAAAATCTTCATGCAATGCAGGTCATGGCCTCTGGAATTCTTTCCACTCTGCATAATGTATCTTCTTCTTCTTTTGTCTCAACCAATAAACGTTGCTTAGGTATAATACTAACTCTCCTTTTTTATAATGTGCATATTTTGAGTCAAAACTCTGAAATAATGAACAGTTCCCTGTTGTGTTCTATGCTGATGATATATGGGACAGGGGTAATATACTCTTCATAAATTTCATTGGAGAAAACAGTTTAAAACATGGAAGTAAGTTTTGATGTTTTAACTTTTTTTTTCCCTTTTTGGGTTTTATATTAATCAGATTACTATCCATGTCTACTCTTACAATTAGGAATTCAAATGTAAAAATAAATATAAAATCTCACTAGAAATTATAAAATTAAAGTATATAAAACAAAATAAAATCTCATAAACATTTGAATCTTTTCATTTCTAATTATTTTCACTCTCACAGTTAAATTCCTAACACATGAGTGTTTGAAGATTTTAGACATCAATCATTACCACTTTTGAGTTAACTATTAAAATTAAGTTATCTCTACATTCAAATTTAACAGCAAAAAAAAAATACATTATCAAGAATTATGTGAAAAAGTTACACATATTCTTTTACTGTCTTTAATGTCAAATAACGAAGAGAAAATTAAACTCAATCAATCTGGATATTCACTCTCAAATATTGAGACAAATTTAAATAATATTCTTAAATACGAATTTATTTGTGATTCCTCTTTTATACCCTAAAATATATCTACATCTATTTGTGACATGGTTAAAGTAGCAATCTATTTGTAACATGGTTAAAGTAGTACTAATGAGATGAAGTTAGAATCAAACCCAAATTTTAAGAACGGGGCATAATATGTTATCACACAAACATCTTAATTTCCTTAACAAAAATATATAAAGAAGTGTCACAAAAATTGTTGATCATATCTTAAAATTATTAAATTTGATTGTCTAAATAATTGGACGACAATTGACTATATTTTCAGGCCTATGTTGTCTCTTGCACAGAAGTTTAAGTGGAATCGGTGCTTCTGCTGCTGATATAGAGGCCACCAAACCACCAGTGCAAATTCATCACAATCAGCTTCTGATTGATGGACGGTTTGTTGATGCAGCTTCTGGTTAATATCTTACCTTTATGTACTTAAAACATTGTTTCATTGATATGAAAACATCACAATATATGCTACAAAAACTTAATTTAGCAATTTTTTCCTTTGTTAGGAAAAACTTTTCCAACCATCGATCCTAGGACTGGAGATACAATTGCCAATGTAGCCGAAGGGGACGCTGAAGATGTAAATCGTGCTGTACGTGCTGCTCGCAAGGCTTTTGACGAGGGACCATGGCCAAAGATGACAGCTTATGTAATAAAACATTATTTAATCCTAATTTGTCTATAAATTTCAGTATGGAACTGTTTTGATGCTGTAGTTTTTCCTTTGGGATACAAGAATGCTACATGTTTTTTATGTACAACAATGTTGTCCATTATCTTTGATGAACTCCTCTAGGAGAGATCACGAATAATTTTGCGTTGTGCTGATATATTGGAGCAACACAATGATGAAGTTGCAGCAATTGAAACATGGGATAATGGGAAGACTTATGAACAGGCTGCAAATGTTGAAATACCTATGGTGGTACGCTTGTTCCGATATTATGCAGGTAACTGCATTATCTGTGAGTTTTCATATCATGCAGTTATAATATTGTATAACAAATTGGCATTCTTTGGCATTTTTTCTGTTTTCTTCAGGTTGGGCAGATAAAATTCATGGTTTAACAGTTCCAGCTGATGGACCATACCATGTCCAAACCTTGCATGAACCCATTGGTGTAGCCGGGCAGATTGTTCCTTGGAATTTCCCACTTCTTATATTTTCATGGAAGGTTGCACCCGCATTAGCTTGTGGTAATACAGTTGTAATGAAAACTGCAGAACAGACACCACTTTCTGCTCTTTATGTGTCAAAGCTATTTCATGAGGTAGTCTTATAACACACATATAAATGTTTCATTTTGTCCTTGTTGGGTTGGATTTCACTTCTATAACCATCTTATTATGCTTTTATAGAGCAAGCAGTCCCTCTCAAATCCATACCTTCATCATTTTGAGATTGTTGAGATTACAAATCTTTAATGTCAGCAAATCTTTAATGTTATGACTGTTATGCTTATTAATTAGACCTCTAGGAAATTAATAGCTTCAATTTGAAATGAACCAAATGATGCAATTCCAAAATTGCTAACAACAAAAAGATTGTGATCCTGCATGTGTTTATACTTTTGCAAATGTCCTCACGGATGGATTTGATGCAATAGGCAGGACTTCCTCGTGGAGTTCTGAACGTTATCAGTGGCTTTGGTCCTACTGCTGGAGTAGCTTTGTGTAATCATATGGATGTTGACAAGGTACTATAAAAGATCTAGTGGAATAATTCTCCTGAAACTTGAAAAAAAGGCAGAATGTGGTTTTAGGTATCTCATTATTTGGAATTGGTTTTAGGCCCTATATTTTAAAAGCGATAGTTTTGGTTCTTGTATTTATGAAATGTGGTAAATTTTGTTACTGGTCAAATCAAAATAAAATATAGAATTAGGGACAAAATTCATCACATTTTAGAAACATGAGAACCAAAACCATTGTTTTTAAATAGGGATTAAAAGCAATTTTGACCATATCTTTGGACTTGTAAAACACCTTTTAAAACACACTCTCTGCAATACATATATGCATCAATTTATGCCTATATGGCCTAATAGCTAATAGCAAAAGAAAAATTGGTTGATTTTGTTTTTGTAGCTTGCTTTCACAGGATCCTCTGACACGGGTAGACGTGTACTAGCATTCTCAGCACGCAGTAACTTGAAGCCTGTAACACTGGAGCTGGGTGGAAAATCTCCATTCATCGTGTGCAAGGATGCTGATATTGATGCAGCTGTTGAGGCGGCACATTCTGCATTATTCTTTAATCAGGTTTGGTTATCCTAATTTCATTATGAGGAATGCTAACAACACAATCTACTTCAAATTTATTGAAAACAACAGAATTCATAAAATTTGCAGTTTTTAATAAATTTTAACCAATAGTGAGGAGTGTTTTGCTAGCTTTCCCTTACGTTATTATTCACAATGAGAACGGCGGATTCACAAGTTTTTTAGTTATTGCATATGTCTTTATATGGTTCAAGCTGTTATGTTTTGCTTCTGTATAGGGACAATGTTGTTGTGCTGGTTCTCGCACATTTGTTCATGAAAGCATATATGAGGAATTCGTGGAAAAGGCTAAAGCTCGTGCCATTAAACGTGTAGTTGGAGACCCTTTTAAAAGTGGGGTTGAGCAAGGTCCTCAGGTATCTATGAACCTTTCCAAATGAACCGTAAATCAAAGAGAAAATTTGGTCCAAACAAGAATAACCGCCTGAGTTTTTCAATAATTCTGGTTTAAGTAAAAGAACCTATGCTTTTGCAATTGCTCATTCACAATCAAATCAACAGAATTCTTAATTTAGTTTTCTTCTACTTATGGTAGAAAAATATTAAGTACTGGCTGGCATCTTAAAGGGTGATGGCGTTGATTGTTATGTGTTTCAGATTGATTTTGCGCAATTTCAGAAGATTCTGAAATACATAAGATCAGGCATTGAAAGTGGTGCTACACTAGAATCTGGTGGTCAAAGAGTTGGCTCAAAAGGCTACTACATCGAACCAACTGTTTTCTCAAATGTTCAGGCATGATACTTTCAATTAATAATGATTCTATTTCTGAATAAGTGATAACAGTTCCAAAAGTAGAAGTAAATAACTTTCTTTCTTATATTATAGGACAACATGTTGATAGCAAAAGATGAGATATTCGGTCCGGTACAATCTATCTTGAAATTCAAGTATGCTATTAATCACTAGATAAAACTGTCATCATGTTTGTACTTTGCACATTCTTCAGTAGTTCGTCATCTTAAATTCCTCTTATTTCCTGTCATGAAATAAATCATAGGGATCTAGAGGAGGTGATAAGAAGGGCCAATGCAACTTCTTATGGCCTGGCTGCTGGAGTTTATACTCGGAATATAGACACTGCCAATACCTTGACACGGGCATTGCGAGTTGGAACAGTATGGATCAACTGCTATGATATCTTTGATGCAGCAATACCTTTCGGTGGATATAAAATGAGTGGTCAAGGGAGAGTAAGGGGAATCTACAGTCTTAGAAGCTACCTTCAAGTTAAAGCTTCTGTCACTGCTTTGAAGAATCCTGCATGGCTCTAGTTTTCCCCTACCCAAGTGTTTTTGTTCATGATGTCTTGTCTAAGAAAAAGAGCCAGCAATGCATCTTTCATGGAATATTCCTAAGGCATAGGAAGTTATTCCTAGTGCCATTGTTTTAAACATTACATGAAATTAGTACATGTATTTTTAAGGTTCAAGTAATCAAAGAATCTAAATGAAAGATGTGTTATAAATGACGCAGAGAAAATTCTCTAAAAATTTGCAAACCAGTCTCCATAACTCTAATTATAAGAGGGATCTCAATAATTACACTTTTATGAATTAGAAATACTGTCTGCCGGAGTTTCTGTAGTAGATGTCTTCTTCCCTTCTGAAATAAATAGAGCCTCTTCTAGTCTTTTGAAAACCTGTTCCATGCTTGGACGTTGTTGGTTGAGAGTTGTACATGATAGAGCTAGTTTAAGTGTGAAATCAAATGCTTCTTCGGAATACTCTCCTTGAAGTTTAGCAAGATAGATGTTCGAAGCACAGTTTTATTATGCATTTTAAGGGGAATTCACCAAATGCAACAATATTGTCAAGTGATCAGTAGCTAAGGGTTGTGCTAATAGTAGTACTTGTAATGAAGTATAAGCCTTTCTTTTGTTGTTTGAAACTGAAATAGATGCAGAAAAGAGACTCTGAATTCCTCATTTTGAGCATTGGATTGGTCAATAGCCTATACAACCATTTCTTGTAAAAATACACAATTGGAATATCTCGTAGATAGTCATTATTAGAGTTTGAGAAGTAGTTATTTTGTCAGTTATTATAACACCTAATATGAAAAACCTTTCAGAGATTTGGGTACATCGTCAAGATGGAAACATAAACAAAACAACTAATTAGCATCACCCTTTCTTCTTGTGTGCCATGCGCATTGTTGCTGGCCAATGAAAGTCTCAAGTCATTTAAGAAATAGAACGTTACTGTTTCTCACCCTTTTCACTTGTCATGTCTGTTACCTTATTTGTTTTGTTCAATAACTATTAGAAATTTTTATTGAAAGTTGTTATTTGTACATTTTTCAATGTGGTAAAAACTAAACAGCATGAGATGACCACGCAAACTTTCCCTGGATATGTGCTCCAAAACTACAGTATTATTTTGCCTGCAAAAACCTTCCCAATGTAATTGACAATGCACACATATCTGTGATGCTCATCCATGTAAAACTAGACTCGTCACTAACTGAGATTTGAGAAATATAACTACAAATAAACTTATTGTTACCATATTTATAAGCCAGAATTAAGCTTCCCAAAATAGTCATTATTATTCAGCGTGGTTATTTGTTACTGAATAAATCTTGTCATTCACCATTAGATCTCTTATCCAAATTCAAATCCAATTCGATTAAAATTTGATAATGCATTCTGGGGCATCGGTGTATTGCATCAAACTCGTCGTAGCTTTGAGAAATCACGTATAACACAAGTGCTTTTTTACTAAATATCAAATCGAACATCTGTTATATTAATTTTCAGTTATATACAATTAAATCATTAAAAGAATTATACAACTATATAATTAACTACAACAGTAAGTTATTTTTAGATATTTTTGCAGTTGCTTTACTAATGAAGGATACAGCTCCCAAGTAGGTAGTTAATTCAGGAATACATGCGTATATGGTCTTTTTGAACAAGTAATTAGCTGTTTTCTTCAATTAAACCCTAAACCCATTCAATTGAATACGTTACTAATAGTTTATTATAAAAATATACATTGGGTCTAATTTTAAATCTTGAACATGTCTAAATCAACTATGTTTAATTCATAACTTGCCTAAAATTGGAGCCTAAAAATGAACCTTTTTTGTTCATGAAGTTTGTGGCATGCTAGTTTTATAATATTGAAATAGTGCATGATAAAATAAAGGAAAAATAGTATTAACGAAAGTGATTTTTCTGGAGTAAAAATAGTAAAAACTGATATATCATAAGTACCAAAGAAACATAGCCACTATACAAGACCTAAACCCCAGACCTATAACAGAACTAGAGTGTAATAAACACTGGCATCATTGCATGTCAGCTTCTCTGATGATTTGGTGCTTCAAATTAGATCCATCAGCTGGGTAAAAGCCAGACAACACCATATGTTTGGAGTGTAAAATTATCAAATGATTTAAAAACAAGACATTTGCTATCAAGAAATGCACGTATAGGAATTAAAAAAATAACATTATCTTACATGTGAAGAAAGAAAGAACAAAATTTAATATCACGTCAGTTTGATGATTTATTTTTTTTTTACAGGAAAAATAATAATGGTCAAGCAATGAAATGAACTCATTCTATTTTCAGCAATTCCATTATCTAGCACCTACAACTGCTGCAAATGTGATTGAGGTATACACAATTCAAGAGATTCTATGCAGCAAAGATAGTATATGAATAGCCTATATGCATGGGTTTGACAAGTAATTTAATAGTTTTTAACAAAAATGTTAACAAAGCAATGCTTGAAAATGGAAAGTGAAAGATAATGGCTATACCTGGAAGAGGCTGTTTGACACTCTGAGAATGGTAAGCTGTGTCACAAACATCTCTTTGGTTTACTGCATGTCATTTACAGCATAGCCAACGTGTTCATTAAGCAAGATTCGAGCAGGTGCAAGTTCAGGATGCATGCTGCCTATATCTAAAGCTTCATATGACTGACTAGTAGCTGCAGAAGAAATCATATACCCCTCATGCAGGACACCATGAACTATAGCAACATGGCTTTTTATCCCCTTTCCATCATAGTATGAATAAAATAAAACGATGCATAGAGGAGAATCACTCCTCCCTTGAGGGGAAGGTATTTGCTCTACGACTGCCAAAAGCACTTGTTAACGACACTCTGCAGTTTTAATAGATGTTAGCAACGCATCACTAGGTTCAAAATCAAACACCAACCTTAATTAGGCTTTTAGCCCAATCAGGATCAGCAGTTGGCCGGTGAACCGTGTTTATAACAGGTACAATTGTTAGGTTAGACGCAGGCTGTCAGGCAAGGTAAAAGCTCACAACAATTTGTGCTTGAACTCCCTGAGCAGCATCAACAACTAAAAGCACACCCAGACAAGCTGCCAGTGAGTAACCTTGACACTTCATAACTAAAGTTCACATGCCCACGTATGCCAATAAAATTCAGGGAAAATTTTGGTGACTCCTTTCCATCAATACAATCATCACCATTTGTGCTTGTAGAACACTGTCTGTCTGGGCCTTAACTGTGATTTCCCTTTCCATCACCTAGACATTTTAACTTCACCAACTAAGCTGCCAAAATTTATATACATGATTTTGATCAACAAATTGGAAGACTTTTATTTTAATCAACATACTATAAATCATTAAATTGTAATTCAAAGAAATAACATGTTAGTACAAAGGAAAAGTCCACCAAAATCAGGTGGCAATAGTTGTTATATTCGAAACTAAATGATGATTCATTATAACCCCAGAGGTAGAAATACCAGTAGTGTTTCCTCTAGACGGTGGTAAGACACTTTGCAATTTTTTGATCATCTGGTCAAGCTCCTTCAACTTATCCGTGTCACCTGACTGTAACAAAAACCTCTCCAGCATCAGAAATGATGCACTACTCATATGTCTTCCTCTCTCCAACATTTGTTTGGAGCACTCAAAAGCATCATGCACCAAACCCCTTGCACAAAATCCAGTGACCATAACATCTAAAGCATGAGCATGAGGACAGTACCCTTTTTCCAACAGGTACTTCCACAGACCTACACTTAAATCAAGACGATAATTTTGACAGAAATACTTCATCAGCATCACAACTGTCCTTGTTTTTGGAACAAAACCACTCTGAGTCATCTTCTGATAAAGCTCAATCACGCCTTCAATCCCTCTTGACCTCATCAATCCTAAGAACATTTTATGGTAAGTCACACTATCAAGCTCAATGTGTTTTTCAACCATCTCATCCATCAAGGAAAAAGCAGATTCAATATCTCTATTTCTAACCAAAGCAGTAACCAGAGCATTGTAAGCACCAGTATCGGCAACCAAGTTTCTCGAAGGAATCTCATTAAACAACTGCCATGCCTTGCCTATGTTTCGAACCAACCCTGCTCCATGAATCAAAGTAGTTATAGTTTCAATGGTAGGGACAACATCCATCCCCTCCATCTCCTCCAGAAGTCTCAAAGCATCAACAAAACAACATTTCTTACAGTAAGCATCAATCCTAACATTAAAGGTCACTACATCTGGACTAAAACCGCGCCTAACCATTTCATGATAGAAAAGCTCAACAGAAGTAACATCACCTGATTCTTTGAACCCCAGGAGCAGAATATTCATGGACTTGGTATTAGGAATAAACGGTGGCACAAGCTTCACAAACACGGACCTGGTTTCCTTCATTTGCCTCTGTGTGCAAAATGCTTTAAGAAGCACATTAAACTCGTCAGTGCCAAATTCCCTGCCAACAAACACTTCATTTTCCATCCTTTTAAACCCATCAAGGGTGTCCTCGAAGGACTGGAATTTGGCGATTTTGGAGAGCACAATGCTCATTGACTTAAGGGTGAGCAAAGAAGGGTGGCTTCTTGCAATGTCCCGTAACAAGACCCAAGTTTTGTCGAAATAACGCATCCGTGCAAGGATGTGGAGGGTCATGTTGAAGGAATCGGGACTTAAGGGGGAATGGGAATGGATGAGGCAGTAGTTGAAGAACTCCAAGGCCTTGAGGCCATTGGAATGTGAAGCAAACAACCGTCCGAGAACGTCTTCCACAAGGGAAGTGGAGAAAGTGGAAGGAGGGAGGAGTTGGAGGAGTGTAGCGTGAAGGGGTTGCAATGGGAAAGGGTGGTCGTTGATAATTCTGGCGAGTGTTTCAACATCAACTGTGATTTGTGAACATGATTCAGGACTGCTAGTAGGATTTTGAGCAAAAGTAGGTGACTTCTTTTCTACACTACAATCATCACCATTAATGCTATGCTTATAGGTCATTCTTGTTGTCTTTGCTTCAACCATGATTCCCCTTTCTCTCTCCACCTAACACATTTTAAAGTTAACCTACTAAGCAACACAAGACAAACAAAATCCAAGAAAATTACATAATATTTTTGGAGAACAAACTAATCTGTCATAGCTTTTACAAATAATCTCATGCACAAACTAATTTTGAGTTACAGGAAAAGTTTAATTCACTTTATCATCCTTATTTACTTATCCAAAAGCTATTTTTAACAATTTGAATGTCCCACTAAAATTTTAAATTTCTTGTCATCTTTTCAACCAACCCATTATCTCGTTCTACATCATAGTTAACCCGACACTACACTTTTTGAACAAGAAGCAATTTTGGACGACACCCGTTTCGTCTAACATAGCAAAAGCCCATGCCCAAATGAAAAAAAAAATGAAAATTTTCAGCAAGAGTACCTGCGACTTATCAAGAGAGTGAGGTCGTCCACGGCCTTTCCTTTGGGTGGAGTTGCCGTGATTAACATGTGAAGCCGAGAGCCTTCTAACGACCTCTTGAGGGTACTGCCTCAAACCTATGGAGCTTTTCCCTCTGGTGCTGTTTAGGCGTGGAAAGCATTGATGGGTTAAAGGATTGAAATTGGAATTGCAGAAGAAGCGTAGATAATTCAATAGCGTCAAGCTCTTGGAAGCCATTTCACAGTCATGGAGTTCCTGCACTTTCAGAAGGAAATGAACCTTCGGGTTACATTTGGATGGTTTCAACCCGGTTCAATGTGACAAATTCTTTGAAAAAAAAAGTTTTTAACAAAAAAAGTTGTTGGACTTAAAGTGAGGCCCAACCCACTAATTTATAGTCCTGTCTATGAAACGGCAAGAGAAAGGAAACCAGAGAGGAGAGATCGCATAGGAGAAGGTCGAAACGCAAGACGACCTGAGAAACACACCAACTCAGATCTGTTCGTGCGATAGAAGAACACAACATCATACTCCAAAACGCAACCAGTGAACCATTGTTACCAAGGTGCGTTCTGCATAAATTGCGACCTAGCAACAAACAATTTCAGTGTCGTTTTCTGCTTCTTTTTTCTAGTGTTCAACCGAGCTCGCTGAATCCACTCTAAACTTATCATTTAACACGAGTTTGAGCGAGTTTGCTCGAGTTCACGCGATCCTACAAAAAGCCGATTCTATATTAGAGTTTACGAGTTGAAATTAAGACTCAGAAATTAAGAATTTGTATTCAGTTACTATATGTTAAATTTATCATTTTTACCCTTTTTAAGGTAACCCACCTCGAGCACCACACTTATTGACCCTTAGACTCATCTGGGATTCAGCTGTTATAGCGTTCAGTGGCAGTTCATTACTAGGCATGAGAATGGGAGAAAATGGTTACCTCGGATTCAAAGGTTATAGCTTTTATCCACTTATAAGTATTTATTAAATTATTATAAGTATGACATTTAATTAGGGAAGTATTTATCAGTTGGAAGTACAGTAATAATAATGTTAATTAAATATTAAAAGAAATAGTAGTTATGATGATTATTAAACAAATTTTTTACCTTTCTGTTATTTTCTTTGTAGGAATTTGAGGCAAAAATGAGAGTGATTCAGAAGTTTTTCGTTGCATCAGTGTTCATGTGGGCAATCCCCATTGCAATATTATATGCTTTTAATCACAACATGCTTCCTGGTAACATTCTCATGCACTTAAACTTTTATGGTTTGTTGTTTTTGTTTTGAAGTAGGTGTTGGTTAGTATTCTAATATGTGCGCTTTATATCTTCTATATCTACCAACTTGACTGGTATAGTTAGTGTAATTCCTTTTTAAGGACATGTAAGAGTTTCTTATCATTTGAAGCCAATTTTTTGTTGATTAGCTTTCTTGTTGAAGAGATGTTATTTTACTTTCTTTCTGTATGCACCCACAATGCTCAGGGTCATCCAATCACAAATTGTCATGTATGGTTTCTTCTTGTCTTTAACAGTAATTATTTCGAAAGTAGTTTCTACCATGATTTTTGGTTGATGATGTAAAAAAGGAATATTGGGTCTTGCATAGAAATTAAACTCTTTTATTATTGTTAAAAGCTGAAAATTAGAATAATTGGGCCTTGTTTGGTTACTATTTTCGAAAATAGTTTTTGTTTTCTAAAATTTGTTTGTCCCTGATTTCATTTGGAAGTGTCTGTCTCCTTGGTACGGTTCTGTTTTCAATAACTTTGTCCTATGACTACTTGAATAAAGCACTTGAAGAAAATAGAAGAAGATGATGAAAAAAACATCTCCAAGCTGTTTCTGTTTTTTTATTTATCTTCAAAACACTTGTTTTGGAAATAAATTTTGAAACTTAGTAGATTTTGGCTGAGAACTTGATTGCTGAGTGGTGAGCTGTGTTGAATTATTTTAAAATACACTTTTTAAAACAAAAAAAAGTGAAAAGAGAATAAAAATTGCCCTTGGTCTTGACCGATCACTGATGATTTTGAAGGAAATGTATTGTTTCTCGGGCTATGTCTGACATTGAATTTGCCTTTTCCAAATCATCTAGAAAGTTGTATCTAGCCTCTAAAGAAATAGGTAGTTTTGCCTGTATGGTATAGTATATGTATATGCTGTTGTACAGGAAGATAATTTGCTGTCTGATGGAGTTTATTTTGCTTACGTTTGTAATATAATCATTATAATGGAGATATGCGTTTAATTCAAATCCTTATCTATGGTCTGAAAAAGTAAAACTGTGGAACCTGTAGTTCACTATGCATATTGGAGTTAATTTTTAGCTTTATGTGCAATTTTGAAATGGTTGTTAAATGGTGATGCTCTTTATTTTTCTTTTCTTCTCTCTTTCTTGCTTATAAACTGAGGACAGAATCATACAGTAAACACCAATCCATTTGCTTGCATCATTACCTGTGGATTTGAGCTAACCAAGTTACTCACACACACCCCATTCTAACCATAAATTGTTGTTGGTTTAATTTTTATATGCACAAAAGGTAATAGGGGGAATTTTATGTCCAAGAGAAATTACTTTTGACTTGGAACATGCCACAATTGGCTAACCTCAAGAATTGAGATACTGGAAAATTTATGGCACTAAAGTACCTTTGAAAATGGTTTTGTTTGTCCGTACGTTTTTAATAAATGCTTTAAGTCAATACTTCAAAAATGCTAACCGTATCACCTTAATTCTTTAAGCAATTTTTTTTACAGCTTTAATCTGTATTCACTTGTCTTACTATACTGACATCTAAGTGCTTCCATACTAAGGCTCTTCAAATGTTGATTTTCCCTTAGTTATTAATGGAATGCTTCGTCCCTATTCTCAACAATCTTGTCATTTTTCGTTAAATTTAATTTTCATATATTGTCACTACAAAGATATTTAGAGTTTTACTAACCAATTAGAATCAACTTAGATATCATATATGACTTTGAAGTTAATTATTATAAAACTCAATAATCTTACCATACATATCATATCAGTCTATGGTTGCATGACAATGTAAAACCTTTACACTGTCACTGTATTCTAATTTAATTCTGTTCATTTCAGTCCCTTGATGTTTCCCAAGCGGTTGTGAATAATACCCTATGGAAATATGGAATGGGCATTGCAAAACTACCTTAACCTCACTGTGTTTCCTTTTTTGTAACAGGAGCATCTAATTTGTCCCCTTACTCTATGACACTAGTGAGTGGATTTCTTGCTGTCATATCTGTCAACGTAGTCATAGCATTTTACATATATTTGGCAATGCGAGAACCTGCAGATAAACACGAGCCTGATCCTAAATTTGTTGCTGAGGCCAAAGCTAGCATCAATCAGCCTACAGGGGATGCTCAGCAATCTTCACAGGCTGTCAAGAAAGAACAGTAGATGGTGTTTTAAGACCCCTTTGTTTCTACTCACAAGTTGTTCATCTTGGAGAGGAGAAGGAAGAACGGGGATGAAGGAAGAAGGTCCTGAATCGTGTGCCAATCATGCTTATGTTATCAAGTTTGCACATTCATGTTTTCATGTGGTAGTTTTAGCGTTTTATATATGCACATACAAAGTTACTTTTAGTTAAGAATGTTTTAGACGTTTTTGTCTCCATCTGACCAATGTGTTTTCAATGCATTGGAGAAAGTTATTTACGTTTGATCTATCTGCAATATAAAGATGAATGAACTGCACTTCCCATATTGCATGATGTGCTAGAAAATTGTAGAGCAGTTGTAAATTAAGTAGTATTTTGGTGAAATGTTAATAAATAAGGTTATTATGAAAAAAGAGTAATTGATCTATCTTGTATTTGCAATGAAACATATTTTGAAACGATTTAAAGCTTTAAAGTGAGATATAATTTGAGACAAAGAGAGTGTATTATTAGAAAAGTATGAAGTGAAAAACATTAATCAACTAATGTTGTGTTTGCTCCAGCAAATACATACTTTGAAATCATTTAGAAAGCTTTGGAATAATTAAATCAAAAGCATTTGTTTAAAAAATTGTTTATTTAAAAAATACTGCTTTTCAAAAAAATGTTGTCCTAAAATATAATAGTGTCAATGTTAGTGGTAGTATTATTTAATCAAAATTAAATTACCATTCATGGTAATTATTGCCTATTTTACTTGTTAAAAAAAAGTTACTAAAATATAATGTCTATGAATAGCAGTAACATTTAATTATTAGGAACCGAAACTATTTTCTGAAAGGAAGTTTCACTTCAGCTAAGTATTCAATAATCTACCAAGCAATTATAGAAAGTACTTGTACTAGAAAGATTAAAAAGGGACAATGAAATCAAATTAGATCACAACCAAATGCAGCCAAAGTCATAATAACTAAGATAATACTAGAACACTAATTGTCCATCATTCAAATATCTCAACGATAGTCATTTTTTGAGCTACCCCTCACAAAGCTGCATACTCTTCAACATGAAGCAAAGTGGTAGCTGATATCTGATTTCAGTTGAATATGCTTTTGGTGTTCTCTTGATTCTACTCCTCTCTGACCAAGTTACGACTTCCTAATGTTGGATTTTCACTGACAACATTTGTTGATGAACCATTTTCTAGGCTTTCTCTGAACTGAACCAATACCACCATACTGTCATGTTGCTGACTTCTTGTGGCAGTTTGGCTCTCCCTAGACACACTATCTGGTGCAACCAAGTAGTCACTGTTACCTATAACTTGGTTTCCACTGCGAGAATGAGCATTAGACCTGCAAATTGGACATAAGGGTGTCTTAAGAAGCCATGTATCCACACATTGAGCATGAAAACTGTGCTTGCACATAGGTAACAACCTACACTTGTCTCCAGTGATGAGGCTCTCCAAGCAAACCGCACAATCCACAGGGCTGCCTGTGTTGCCTTTGGCAACATAATCATAACATGGAAGCTTCTCCAAGTCATCTATGGACATGCTTCTGCCCCCATTTGCACCCCTCTCAACCATAGATCCTCTCCTAGAGAGTCTCTCAGAAATACAAACATGAAGTATGATCAGGACCACAAATCCCACAAATATTAGCACCACTGTTAAAGCAACTGTCATTATACACACAATGCTTGAATGGAAATCTCACTACTTTTTGGACAGAGACTACAAGTATTCTCCACAGAAAACAATCTTGCTGGAACTAGGTAGGATCATATCAGAATGAACGATAAAACTCTCCCTCTGAGTATCTAACACAGTTGCACATTGAAGACTCAAATTCAAAAACACTGATCAAGTTGGAACAATTCCATGTCAATTGATCCATGCTTTCGGTAGTAAAAACTGAAAAAATTGCTAAACATGGATTCATGATGTTATATATTATATGCTAAATAACATTGACAATGCTGTGATGAATCCATTTCCTATCTATGCATGTGCGAAGCAAATGCTGAGCAAGTTGATGCAAGTACCAAAAAATAAGCCATGAAAAGTAGAATTGTAGCACAAGAAAAAGTGAGGTGGTTTTGTCATAGAAACACAAGTTTCTTTTTTTGATGAACTTGGAATTTCATTTATAAGAAGTTAAGGACATAGTTTAACATCATCAATTTCATGGTTTTTTGTTTTTTCCCCTTTTTATTTGTCTCTTGTGCATTAGGTGAGTGTGGAATGTTGATGGAGTGGGTGGGAAAGTAACCAGTTTTTACAAGTGGACACAAAAAATCACGGTTAGCTTGCCCTTTGAACCTTTTCCTCTTTATCCTTTTTTCCCTTTTCTCTTTACTTTCTCTTTTTCTTTCTGTGTCTTTGGTTTTGGCACTATGTACCACCTTTTCCTATTACAACGAGACATGGGATAACACTTCAAAGAAATTAGTTCGTCCAAAAAACATATAAAAAGTTAATTAATTTAACTAATAAATCATTTTATTTGTTATCATTTTTAAGTGGGTATATTGAATTTCACATAATTTCATAATTCATTTATATGTTATCTAGTAATACATATTCGCTTCTATTTTGAATAATATCCTATCTATCAAAATAAAGTTATGTGATAAAGTATTGATTAGTTTTTATTTGCATGAAATTTTATAACCTTAATATATTTTGTAAACTTTCGTGGTTGAATTAACTCATTTCATATTCTACAAAAAGTTTAACATAAGAAATTAATCAAAAGAGTGGATCCGGTGGAGCAAGATAAAATCTTACATGTCACGAGTTTGAATTTCTATTCATCTTTTTAAGAGTAGGGTAAAAAAAAGTAATTAGTAATTTAATAAAAATTATTATTTTGGGTTTGCATAGGGAAAGTTTAGAGGGTAATTTAATTTTATAAAGCTTTGAAATATTTTATAGTAAAATATATTGTTTAGATTAAAAAATTAGAAAAAAATAAAATTTTAGTTGTTTATAAAAGTAATTTGATTACTTAAAATCAGAAATTTTCAAATTTCACTGTAAAAGATAAGAATTTGAAATATTTTATGATTTTTTACGTAACTTTTTTCTATATTATCTTTTCTGCTTGATCATAGTAGAAATATTGTAAATTGATTTTGATTTGGATATCATCAGCTTTACACTAAATTGAACTAACATAAAAGTGAAGTAATGTAATTTGATTAAACTATTTAAGTTATAGGAATATTTGTAAAGTTTGATTAATGATTTTATAAAATTATTAAAATAATGTTTTACTGTTGTTAAGACTTTTAATTTTATATATTTATATAAAAATAAGAAAATAATAATAATCATATTTTAAATAATCTTTGAGAAGAAATTTTGAAAATGGAAATTAAGTAAAAATAAGATAATGTTTCGTATTAAATGATTTACTTTTTTATAATAATATCCATATATGATTAACATCTTTCCATACAAATTATAATAATTATATTGGTAAAGAATATTTCTAAAAAATATTATTTAATATTTAACTTTGATTATTACTTTTAAATAAATTCTTATATTTTTTTATATTTACTCTCAATTTATGATTTATATTTTTTTTTATTTTGAGTAAAATTTTGATTTTGACTATCTAAAGTATTAAGATTGAAGTCCTATCAATAGCTTGAAAAGTAAATAGAAGTATTGAATTCAGCAAGGGCTTTGAGATAATACTAAGAACTACACTAATTTTATATTATTAGGCTTCAAATAAATGATGGATCATGAAATGAGATAAAAAAACAAGAACTTTAAAAGAAAAGTTAAAACTAAACGCTAAAATATTTTTAGTATTTTTAGAATGCAAAAGCTAGTTAGATAGAAAGATGTAAAATGAATATTGTTGGAATTAAACTTCGCCACCTTACTCTCTTGTTTCATTAAACTCAAAAATAAATATTATTCTCTTCTTCATTATCATCAATTTTTATCTTGAAAATTTATACTCCAATATCTGAGAACAAACCTTAGTATATCCTATTGAATTACAATTCCTAGTTAACTTAATAAAATAGACTTACACTAAGTTCAGAGATTTAAAGATGATCAATAAGTTATTCTTCGTTCCAAGATAAATGATTCATTGATTGTCTTATCTTAAGTTAAAAACTCATAAGAATTTTCTAATCTCTCACCACTTCAACTAATTTATGGTAGATCAAGTCACAATAAACAATAAGCATAAAAATAAAACATAAAAAAATATAAACATCTAACCCCAATCAAAAAAGGATTTAGCTACCTATGGAGTTGAATAATATGGAATCTAAATAAAAAGATGATGAAGAAATGAAGGTGAAAGCTACAGAGGAGTCTCAAACAGATGAGTATCTTAGCCTTCTTTTCTTTATTTTCAATCCCTTTCCATCTTTTTTTTCTCCCTTTTGTTTTGTGTCTTCCTCTATTCATATATGATATTTCAAGCCAATAAGAGAACATTTCGTAAGTGATTTGCTGAGCCAAAACTTGGGTTTGACGAGCAAAGTCTGTAAGCAATTTTTTCATGCTCTCTACCTTCAAATCTCGTTGGACGAGATTTGGCTCTTCCTGGGCGAGGCTTGGCTTTTCCTGGGTGAGACCTGATGATCAAAATATGTAGCTCTCTGGTCATGTTTTGGTCTAACAAAAAGGAGGTTGTTGGCTGAGCACGAAGTAAATCTGGCTAAGCAAGGAATCATGTTGGTTTGACTAACTTTACTTCTTCGATGTTCTTTTATTTTGCTAACTTTTTTTTCACTAAATCCTACCAAAAGAATTTTGAAATATTACTTGTATTAATCAAAAAGTATAATTAACATCTTTTTTCCTATAATTGTAAAAACTAAAAAGAAAACTATGAAAGTCATCTTAAAATGTTTAAAAGAAATGAAATAAGTGAATGTTATACGTGCTTAAGCATAAAAAAACACTTATCACCTATTAACAAAAATCATATTCTAAAAAGATTTCAAAATCAACTCACTTTATTTGTTGATGTCACAATAGCAAGAGGAATTGTTCAATTTAATGTTGAAACTTCAGAACTTCCTTGTCTTACCAATAAAGGCTGAGTTTAGAGTCAAAACAGATGAAACTTCTTTATACTCATCTTGTTTCTCACATTTGGGGTTGGTTGACCACTCACTCAATCAATAGTGTTTGTGAAGTGATTGATGTCGATTGGTCTTTCACCTTATAAGGCAAGCTATGGTGACAACAAGGAGGTGACGACGACGAAACAATGAAAGAGGACAATTTTATCTTTAACACATCCTTGTTGGGTGCACAAGAAAACCATTGGGTGCAAAAAGAAACTCCCCTCATTTACAAGGTCAAAATGAGAGCCCAACAAAGCCCAATTTATCATCATGTTATTAGCACCCCTATCCAAACCTATGTGATAATGATATTATTTGTATAACTTAAATATTCTCGTAGTTCCTGAAATATAATTATATTCTTGGTTTTGTATATAAAAATGTATTTAACTTTCGACATTTGTAAGAAAATTGTTATTATTGTGTTTTTAATCCTTCTAATACATCAATTTATTTTAGTTTATATTATATTTTGTTCATTTTGAATTAGTCCTTTAAAAAATATTTGATAGGATTAGAAGTAAGCTATCTACATATTATAATTAAGAAGGATCGTACTAAAATAACAATGATAAGTTAAATTGTACCTAAAAATTTAACTTAGTGTGTCTCTTATTATAGTGTTTATTGGGTTAGAATGTTTAAGAATGCAAATGCAGGTTTATTGGACAAGTAATCATTCTAAGTTTTCTTTTTAAATTAATTAAAATATTTGTTAAATAGTTATAACCAATTTATAACATTTTTTTTACCCTTCATAAAAGAAATTTGTTATTGGATATGATAATAAAAGTACAATAACTACACTTATATGTGTTTAATAATGAATATATGAAAGATTTTTTAGTAGTTGTTGTTTTGTAGATTTTTTGTTCCTAGTCTTCTTAAAGAATATATTTTTACAATCAAAATTACACTGGTTATAAAAAAATAAAAATTAAATATTATTTTCTTACAACTTTTATAAACACATAATGAATATCGTTTAGTTTTCTTCAAAACATCAAAATTACGTTGGTTATGTTGTTGTTTTTAGACTCAATTAAATACTAAGTGCACAATAAAAATCACTTTTTTAAAAAGTATTGAAAATTAATAAAAAGATGGTTTTTATTAATAAACAGAAGAAAACATGTAACAAGTTGAGATATTATAATTCAAAAATAAAAAATAATATTATTTTCTTACAACTTTTATAAAACATAATGAAATCTCTTTTAATTTTCTTTCAAACATTTCAATAAACCATTATATATTTAATGGATATGTTAAACATATAAAATTGTAAGAATATATAAAAAAATTATTATAAAATTCAAACAAATATAGAATAACGGTTGTGTAGCAAAATTTTCAAATAAAAGAATAATTACAAAAGTTAATATGTTAAAAAATAAAGGAGAATCTTAGGATTTAATTAGTAAAATTATGTTGTAAATGTAAACTTGCACGTGCCAAAACTTATTCCAATCTTAAATAAGATGTGAGAAAAGTTATTTCTAAAGTTATGATTATTAAAAAATTATTTTACACGAAATATAATTTGAAAGTATCCAATAATACATAAATAAAAATACATTTAAACAAAGATTCTCTGCTTTTTTTAATATATTTTTTATATTTTATATGTTTCTTATTGTTATTAGCCTAAAAACTATGGTATATATTTATTTATTTTACTATAAATAAAAATAATTTTGATATATATTAGTAACTGTTTACAATGAAAAGATTTTACTTAAGATTAATAGGTATATTTATATAATAAATAATTTTTATTATATATTTATAATAAAAGAAAAAATAGACATACAAGTACGATAACATCTTTGTTTATGCTAGTATATATATATAAATAAAATTATATAATTTTGTATAATTATTTTATAATTCTTTTATGGAATAATTTAATTAAATATTTTATTATTAAAAATCTGTGAAATAATTATTTATAAAAAAATAGGTGTTAAAATATATTTTTTTCTTTCTCCACTTTAAAAGAAACTATCTTTATAAGATTTATATTAAAATAACATTTTTAGTAATAAATAACTTTTGAAAAAAAATCAAAATGTTTAAATGAAATTTTTAAGTTGGGGAGAAAAAAATTATAAGTTGAAAAAGACTGATAAAATTGGAATTTTAAGAGATGAACAAAATACTAATTCAGAAGATTAAATATTAGGAGTGAAATTTAAACATTGATTTTAAGTACAATTATCACCTAATTAAAATAAAGTAACATAATAAAAACATAACTGCGAAATTAATATTTTATAAAACTTAAATTTATATATGGTCAACATAAAAACTGGTTGCAGTTTAAAAAACATAAAGAAATCTCTCAAATAATAAATAAAACAGTTCAAAAAACATAAGAAAACTGTCAATTAATAAATAAAACACTTTAAAAGACATAAAAAACTGTAATAAATAAAACATTTTAAAAAATGTCAACTAATAAATAAACAGTTTAAAAAACATAAGAAAACTGTCAACAATAAATAAAACAGCCTAAAAAACATAAAAAAACTGTGAACTAATAAATTAAAGTAGTCAGTATAACAGTTAAACAATTATTTTTTACAAACTTTTAATATAATTAATATAAAGTTGCAATAAATTAATTAAATAACCATTTTAAAAATATTTATTCCATTTTTTATTAGCATCTTATCTATGTTGATAGAAATGATTATTAGTCTCAACATCAGAAAATAGAAAAAAAAAAGAAAAAAACAGAGAAGCATATGAAGAACAGGATCACACAACCTATAGGTGTCCCCACACATGAGCAGCTACTCCTTTTCCAATAAAGTGCAATCTCATACACTATTTGAAAATAAGATTTTTGATAAATTAATAAAGAATAACTTTTACAATTTCATAAAAAAATTATTTACTTATGACAATATATTTTGTTATTTTTTTTCTTCCTACAGATGTTTAATTTGTTCAAATAAATTCATAATGTAATTTACTTGCATTTTATTGTTTTTTCAACTCTTTCACATCAAATTTTGAATTTTAAGTAGACCTAGACACATCTTCAATACATAAATTAAGAACTAAAATCACATTAAATATATTATGGTTGGATTTTTAAAAAATACATTAACACTTTTCTACATCATATAGCCTGACTTGTATGTAACTTTTTCAAATATATATAGTTCATACTTTTGGGTAGAATTAATTCAATTTTTTATTTATTATGTTTTGTTTGGATTGGGATGTGAGTAAAAAAAAAGAAAAGATAAGAAAATAATATTTTTTGAATTAAAGAAAATATACTAAAATTAAACAAATAAGTGTGTAGACTTTGATAGGAAAAAGAACACAAATCAATAAGATAATATTATGAATATTAAATACTTTTAGTTTAATTTTAATAAAGATGAGTGTGAATTAAAGTTGAAAGATGATTATTATTTTATAAATTTTGAAAATAATATTAAAAAATATTTTAAATTTTAAATTTATTACATTTAAATAATTAATTATAAATCATGTTTAACTTTTGTTCACATACTAATTTAAACAAATTAAAGTATAATAAAAAATCAAATAATCATTTAATAATTATATTAGAAATGAAGGTACTATTACAAATGTCTTGATATAAGTAAATTATTTTGATTAAATAACGGAAATTTTACATGCATGCAAAGTTTAAATAAAAATGGAAATTATTTTTATGTACGTGCATGCATGTATATTTTTTATCTACATGCTAAGAGGTAAGGACAATGAAGTAAATTTTTTTCTTATTTCATCTATTTAGAGGTGATAAGTCTCTTTATTTTACTGACTTACGACGCAAGTCTCCTTGATTCATCTGTTTAGAAAAGACAAGTCTCCTTATTTCATTTGCTCGAAGAATAATAACTCATTCAAACATCTTTCCTTTTTTTCCCACATATCTGCAATGATCAGCAAAACTAAACAACGACAATGCACATTACTCATAGAGAGATAACTCATCCAAACATCTTCCTTTTTTTCTCGCGTATCTACAAAACTAAACAACGACAATGCACATTATTCACGATACAGGTAGTCTGCATCTTGATAGACATGTTTATTTCACCGAGTCTTTCTCCGAGACAGTGTCCAGATCCTTACGTCTTTAGTGCGGGAGGGATAACTCATCCACACACCTTTCCTTTTCTTTCCTTTCATATATGTAAGAATCAATGGAACTAAACAACAATAATATACATTATTTATATAAGTACACACTTTTTTTGTCTTTCTCACATATTTGCAACAATCAGGAAAACAAAACATCAACAATTCACATTGCAAATAACTCATCCACATCAACAATTCACATTGCAAATAACTTATCCACACATATTTTCTTTTTCTTTTCTTACATATTTGCAACAACAATCAACCGAATATACAACAATCAGTAAAACTAAATAACGATAATTCAGATAGCCGATCACTTATCTACACATCATTTATTTATATTTTTCTTATATATTTGTAACAATTAATGGTACTAAACAATAACAATCCACATTTTTTTACAGTAAAAAATCCTCAATAGAAAATAAAGATAAGAGTATTTATCACTATTTTGCATCAAATTAAACATGTACTATATGTAAAAGGTTTTATATTTATTGTTGTAATTTTTACATAATATAAAATATGTGATTTTTTAATGGATTCAAACACCTATTCATAATTTATAATACATGCATTATAATTGTTTAAGATTTGATTTTATGGTGATCTACAATAGGCTAACCATTGGTTTCTTATATATAAAAAGGTATAAACCCTAAAATGTTTTGCTTTATTTCATTTTTTTGTCATTTATTATTGATTATTGATTAGTGCATACATAAACACGAGGTTAAGGTTCCACAATTGAACACAGGAAAAAAAAGGGAATAGAAGCTGAGAAAGAGATTTACGAGTTTACGATACAGATACGGTCCCATCCCTGTCTTTCCCTTTTCTTTTTTCAAGTTTCTCTCTCTTAGCTCGTTCTCTCTCTTCTCTTCTCTTCAATCTCAGTTCCTTCCTTCGATCTCTTCTCAACAACGATTTTCTCCGAAATCGGAAGCACAATGGTTCAAACTCAAAGTCCTGACTCGCTGCCGTGTGACTCAGCGCCGACACTCCGATGATCATGGAGCTACCCGATTCCACCGGCGGCGACCGCAACCTCAACGCGCCGCCGCCGCCCCAGCACAACCACCACCACCAGGACGCTCGCTCAGGCCTTGGAATCGACCTTAACGAGATCCCTTCGCCTTCCTCCTTGTTCGCCGAAACCCTACCGGACTCCGTCACCGTCGACGTCGTCCGTGCCTATCACGAGAACCCCGGCCCCCCGCCGGGAGCCCCCGCCGCTCTCCCCCGAGGCGGCCTCGCTCCCTGCGCTGCCTGCTCTAAGCCGTCCCCCGCCGCCGCCGGGAGCCACCACCACCTCGTCGTGTGCGACGGCTGCGAGCGCGGCTTCCATCTCGCCTGTGCCGGAATTCGCGGTGGAGGACGCCAGGCCGCGAGCCTCGAGGAGTGGGTCTGCGGCGAGTGCGTCGCTGCCGGAGTGAAGAGCAAGCGGTGGCCGTTGGGAGTGAAGCAGCTTCTCGATATCAACGCTCCGCCACCGAGCGAAGCCGAAGGCGACGGCGTCGGCGACGGAGACGCGCAGGATTTGAGGTACGGAAAAAACTTTCGAGCTTTCTTTCGCTTGTCATTGTTATGTACCATGAAATGTATGTTTGCTACCTTGTGTTTTCAGCTAGCTGTGCGTGCACTACGGTGTGGTGTGAAGCTAAACCCTTTTGGGAGGTTTTTCAGTGAGGTTGTTGGGAATGAGTTGGTTTGAAGGAAGGAAGAGTTTTCAGTGTGGTGAGATCAATGTGGGTGGTTTAGAGTCTGGTTGTTGTGCTGAGAACGTGTTTTTGTCTTTTTAGGTTCATATTCTGTTATTAGATTTTCGAAATTTGGAGATTATATCAGGTTAGGAGTGTGGTTTTTTATTTCTTTAACGAAAAATGATGACTTTTGTGAAAAGAGTGTAGTGAGATTTTGGGAAACTGAGATAGTTAGTTGGCTGGTAATATATGGTGGATGGTAGAATATGTGACTGTGAGTAGTTAGTTAAAGAATCACTTATTTCTTTGATGCTATGTATGCAAATGGATTCCTTTTTCATAGTCAACATCGAATAACTGTGTTTTAGTTTTTGTGATAAGTGGCAATGCACTTTATTTTTGGTATCAGAAAGAAGCATGCACACGTTCTGCATGGGGAGAATGGGTGATCTGGGGGAGTTTTAACTGCCCACATTGTTATCATGAGCGGCATTGCATCCTGTGCCTGTGCCAGTTGAGCTATATATAAGCTGCATGGTTGCTGCTGCATTTACAACCTTCCGCTTTCAAAATTGATTTAAAAACACTATCAAAATATTTTTTAAGCCCTCCCCCCCCTAAGAAAGGAAATACCAATGTTGTTAAAGTCACTATTTAGATTGTAAGATTGCAAGATTGCAAGGTCTTAGAATCCTTCTGCTTTGTATTGCACCCTGTGACTTCACCCATATGGGCTATGTCTCGAAACAATTAATGTATCTCAGAACAATCTCCCTTTTAGCAATTGTCTCTTTGGGAATCGAACTCGTGTCTTTAGCACTAATAGTTATATTAAGTACTTACCACTAGGCAACATATTATAGCTGATAGTTGGGACCAACTCTTTATACATAAGAGGGTAGCAATTCAAGTATCATAATTCGATTCTGACTTGGTTTACCGAGTATTTATCATAGGATGATTGATGCACCTTGCAACAATTCCCCCCTCAACAATAACTCTGTTGAATATCAAACTTGTGACATTAACTCTGATTTCTATAGTAAGACCAAATGCCTACCACTAGGTAAAATACTATAGCTGATAGTCAGGCTAGCTTTTTTTCTATTTAAGAGCATAACTTCTATTTAAGATCCCATCTCCTTCATTTATGTTTTTAGGTTTTTGAAGTTTAGAAAATTTATGTTAAGTTAGTATAGTTTTTCCATTTCTTCTTGGAAAATGCTAACTTCTATAAGATGTTTTTGTGAAATTTCGGAAAATTGAGGTTCCATAGGTGGTAGAATATGCAAGTGTGATCTGTTACATCCAAAATCACCTTTTTCTTTGATTTTCTATGTATTTGAATGGATTCCTTTTTGTGTTTTTTAGTTATTTTGATAAATAACGATGCTCATTACTTTAGTATAAAAAAGAAGCAATTATTTACATGGCGTGCAGAGAATAGCTGGCTAGAGGAGAATCGAACCCCTTCCTTTGTCATCACATCACACTCGGCTGGTGCCAGTTAAGCCATGAGCTCTTGGCTTATACAGTTTTTCAACATTTTGTTATAATTGCATACTTACCACTGCATTTTCAACTTTCTGTTTCCAAAAAAATTTCAGGAACAACTAAATTACAACACAACCAAACAAATTTCAAGTATCCCCAGTCCCCACCCAAATTTTAAACACGTGAAATACTTGATGAAATACTTGTGTAATTTTGTTGGACCATATGGTACAAATGTAATCAGAAAGGAATTTCGTATGGTATTATTGTTCCTTTGTTAATTGGAAGAGACTCTGTTAATACGAAACCGAAATTCAAGTAAGATATTGTGGACATTTAATGGTAAGATTAGTTTGAGTGACAGAAATGGAATTAAAGTCCATAATTTTAATTCCTATTTTGTTTGAGCTTAAATTGGTTTAGAGTAATAAATTCTGCGGTTTTGTTTAGTATGTGATAGGGCTGTTATAGTGATGACGTGTTGCAGCACAGCTCCATCTGGTTTTGTGAGGCCTTGGGGAGAGTAGTTCAGTGTCATAGTTGTTGTGGTGTTAATTGTAGGTGCCAGCTCAGCTGCTATTCTTTCCATGTATGCAAACCCCTTTTTTGTCCCCTTGAATGACGTCGTTTGGTGCTGAATAAGAGGGCCAATATTTACTACTTTGCAAGCCTTATTTTTGCTAGTCTCTCCTTTTGAAGGCTTAAATAATACGCTATTCTCGTATGACTCCTCTCTTCAATACTGACCTAGAGCTCTTTGCTGTGTTTCTGGCCATTCCCTCCGGTGGAAATTTTTTGCCAACTACTGTGTGGAACTCTGGCACACTGTTCTGTGGTCTCTACTCTGTCAGATCTTTGATATCTGTTCTGTTCTTGTCAAAGAGGGGTCTATGTTCTGTTCCATTTTTTTAGTACGCGATGTTTTTGTTTTCTATTTCTTTCACTGTTCTGTTTGGTTGGGTACCTTATGTTCTCCTTTCTTGCTGTACTTTTTTCTCTCAATTAATATTCATTTCTTCTAATTAATGATTTTAATTCCTAGATGTGATATTGGCAAACTTTTAGGGTGTTGGTTAAGATTTGGAAAGGGTTTGGTAATTCCATGGAATTTTGAAATGGAGGTATCATTTTAATTACAGTTTCCAAACTTAAAAATTAGAATTGAATGTCGAATTCTGATTCCAATTCTAGATGTTATACAGGCTTTTAGAAGCTTTGATTTCACACTGAAAATCTTAATACCTGTTTACATATATTTTTCCAAAACACAGTTGCCAATAGTGTGATATAGCAGAAGGGAGTGGCCTTGGGCTGCAATGGGATTCATATATCTGAGTGATTTTCTATAGGTGACATTGTGGCCACAATAGTGGCGCTATCATGATATAGGCTTCAAAAACCCATTTTTACACCCAAACAACATTGCTTAGTTTTTTTTGGGTGAAATTGTAATTTTGCGCACGCTATGTAATGCATTTTTTGCTTCAGAAATGTAATAGGATTTGAAACCCTTCTTTCTTACCATTCCACAAAAGGTTACCCCTTATCCCTGTTCCTTCACACTTTAGAGGACTGTTTTTCCTCATTTTTTAAAGCTGGTTTCATACTATTAATTTTTTGGTGTCATATACTGATGTTTATTTAAACACTTAATTACTGATATGTTTTTGGAAGCTTGCCTGATGAATTGGGAGAGTATATTGTTGTAATCTTTGTACTAGTTCCGATTTTGTCTTTTGATTTATTGATGCAGTAATTTATGCTTACTGATCTGACTTGTTTCAACTGTTTATTTTTTATGTTTATTTTGGTCTTAGAAAGCACACTCTGGGTGATAATTATTTTGTTGCCAATCCATTTGGTGCCCCTGTGACGTATTCAAACTTTTATAATGGAAATGCTACTGGGTTCCAAAAGGCTTCTGGAGGCTTGACACATGCTGATAGGGTGGGTTTTGAGGATATACTGAATCATACTCAATCAATTACTAGAAGATTTGAGGAGGTACGTACAGAGTTCCCTCTTAGAAATCATAGTAGTAGTAATAATATGGCTATTATAATACCATCTCAGAGTCCAAATGAGATATTTTTGCAGGCTCTTAAAGATTTTATTTCTGAACGACGTGGTGTACTAGAGGAAGGTTGGCGAGTGGAATTTAGACAATCAATGAGCAGCTCTGAACTATATGCAGTTTACTGTGCACCCAATGGAAAGATATTTGATTCTGTGTATGAAGTAGCTTGTTATTTGGGGCTAATGTCTGGCTACAACTCTGTTGAATCTGAACTAAGAAATGAGAGGTCTCTCGCACCTTTAAGTGGGTCTCTATCAAGAAAAAAAAAGTCTACAAGATCTCCAGTAGTCAACGGTATTACGGAAAAACGGGGAACCATGATTAGTAGTAATTGTAAGGATCCTTCTTCTGATGGGTTAAATGTGGAATGTGCTGGTATTAGGGGGAATATCTCAAAACCCTATGAAAGTGCAAGAAAAGAGGATGACCACTCCTGCCCTCAACAATCTGACGTAAGTGAATCTAATTCATATTTCCTCATTTTTTTGTGAAGTTGGTTTCTTACTATTAGTTTTTCCCAATACTAATGTAGAATTCAGGGAATTATTATAGTGAATCTGAAATTTACTATTTCTGCCTGACTTTTGTGTTTATTATATTTCAGGATGAACTTCCTTTGAAGTTCAGGGACTTCTTTGTTCTTTCATTGGGGAAAGTTGATGTGAGACCATCATATTATGATGTTAATCTTATCTGTCCTGTAGGTTATAAATCTTGTTGGCATGACAAGATTACTGGTTCTCTTTTTACATGTGAAGTTTTGGAGGGTGGTGATTCTGGACCTATATTTAGGATCCGACGGTGTTCCTGTTCAGAATTTCCTGTTCCAGTTGGGTCAACCATCCTTTCAATGTCAAAATTTAGTCAACTTGTGAGTCAAGCCAATGAAGGTGAGAGAAAAACTAATGGTAGTATGGACTTAGATGATGGTGAAAGTATTCAGATGATGCTTCAAGACCCTTGTGTACCAACTGAAAATGATGTCCTAAGTTGCTTTGCAAACTTCTCAAATAAGGATACTCGTACATCAGATTTTTTACGCCCTGTGACTTTAGCTCAAGATAATACTATAAATTCAATAGCTGATAATGATGGAATTGGTGAAATTTTGGTGGAAGAGCGGTCATCATGCTCTGCATGGAGAGTTATTGCTCAGAAGTTAGTTAATGTTTGCAAGGATATCTGCAAACAGAAAGGAACTCTCAAGTTCTTTTGTAAACATGTTGAGAATGAAACATGCTTACATCAAGGGGATCTAGGGAACCAAAAAAGTGATACATACTTTACCTCATTGGATAAATTCTGTGGTTCCCTTAGTTCAGTTGGCATCCCAGATGTAATTTATGTAGACAGTGATCTGGAAGCTATCTCCGAGGCTTTGAGAAAATGGTTGGAGCAGGATAGGTTTGGACTAGATGTTGAATTTGTTCAAGAAGTATTGGAACAGCTTCCTGGTGTTGACTCTCTGCAGTATGAACTTTTAAATTGTAGAGATAACAGCTCATCATTGCCAACAGTAGGAAATGGTTTCTTAGAGGTTGAATGGAGAGATGGATCAAAATATCAGGAAGAAGCATTTCAAGGTTTATACAGGAGGTCGAAAAAGGCAAGTTTGACTGAAAAAAGCTTCAAGGAAGGTCGTCGTCCACCACTTGGGAAGCCATTATGCTCTAGGGCTCCGGGTGAGCTCATTGGTGACATTTTTCAGGTATTCTTGTTTCATGCCAATAGTGAATCTGAAATGTTTTTTGTTAGCCTTTTACATTTGTTGGCTTTAGTTTTATTTGCTATGATATTCTTTAAATTTTCTGCTTTTCTCTTCCAGGCTTGGGAGCTTTTAGAGCGATTTAATGAAGTTCTGGACTTGAAAGAACCATTGTCATTAGATGAGCTTGAGAAGGAACTAATTAACCCTTGGTTTGATGGATTGGATTTTCTAGAGAAATCTGAGAGGGACATGGATGAAAGTCATGTTTTAATTTCCCAAGGAACTGATGGTAATTCTAGACCATTATTGTCCCCACAAGGTGAAACTGGTCCATCTGGTAGCATGGAAAGTTCTCATGCGTTTATTCAAGTGGAAACAGAAGCAATGAAAGAGGCTGCTCAAGTTAAGCTCGCATCTTTCACTTATGCCAGATGCTTTGGTGTAACTTTGACCAAGGCTCATAATTCATTGCTAAGAGTCCTAATAGGTGAATTGCTATCAAGGGTGGCTGTCCTGGTGGATCCAAATTCTGAACCTGGAGAAACACGAACAAGACGAGGAAGAAGGAAAGATACAGACAGTGGTCTTCCTGCTAAACGAACCAAGCTCAACATGCTTCCTATTAATGAATTAACCTGGCCAGAATTAGCTCGTAGATATATCTTGGCTTTTTTAACAATGGATGGCAACCTTGAGTCTGCAGAAATTACTGCCCGCGAAAGCGGTAAAGTATTTCGCTGCTTACGAGGTGATGGTGGTTTGCTGTGTGGTTCTCTTACTGGTGTGGCTGGGATGGAAGCAGATGCACTGGTGAGCATTGCTTTTGTCATTAATACAATGAATAAAGAGTTTTATTTTCGTCCTGGCTAATATTTAGATACTTCTTTCTTACCCATTTGCTTCGCAGTGCTAATATGTGGGACCTTGATATAATTTTATTTTGGCTAAAATTCTAAGATACAGGATTTCATGGTTTCAAAAACAAGATAATAGATTGCAAGACAATAACTTTAGGTGTAATAATTTCTAGAAGTATGGTGATTGGTTGTATTTTCAGCCCAGGCGGACTTTACCCCACAGAACTTGATACTTTGGTGTGGGGTCTAATGATCACTTTCAATCAGCCTTTTCGTGACATGACCGGAGAATTTGTTTTATGTAGCTAATGGCAATTCAGATTTCCTTTAAAAGTATTTTTCATATGTCATCATGTCTTAAGATTTTATATTTTGCTGCTGGTTAAACTTTTCTGGACTACAATTTAAGTTTTCAACCTGAAGAATCAGAAATAACACTGAAAAGTTTTTTTATTTGGCTCTCAGCTGCTTGCGGAGGCTACAAAGAAAGTTTTTGGTTCTTTGAGCAGAGAAAGTGATGTACTAACTATGGAAGAAGAAGAATCTGATGCAAAGGGTGCTTCTGAGAAAAATTTGGCAAATGATGGTAATGTTCCTGAATGGGCTCAAATGCTAGAACCTGTCAGAAAGCTACCAACTAATGTAGGCACTCGAATCAGAAAGTGTGTTTATGATGCTTTGGGTAAGGATCCACCAGAATGGGCGAGGAAAAAACTGGAACATTCAATCAGTAAGGAAGTGTACAAGGGCAATGCTTCTGGACCAACAAAGGTGCTTTTCAGTGCACCTGTGCTTTAGTGTGTGTATATATTTTGGGGGTGCATGTGATATGACATTGACATGGCAAGTAACTATGGTAAAATCACAATTTTTGGTTGCAATGATAAAACTGTTAGTTTCCAGACCAAAAACTTTTTCATAGAATTCAATGGTCCAGGAACTGTCTGCTACTATTTGCGCTTGTGTGATGGTTTCACCATTGAGTTTTGCTTCATTTATTATTGTTGATGTTTTTAATTTTCTGGTGCATTATCATCTGTTTTAACATGCAAACCATCTTATAGTTTATAGTTTCCACTATACATGTGTAATGTAAAACTGAACATATCTCAGTTTACCCCCTGTTAATATTACCTATTACAACATGCAAGACACACCACACAGTTTTTCACTCAATGTATAATGACAAAACTAACATGTTATTCTTAATGTTACTAGTTGGTAGTTCATCTGGTTAAATAAAACAATTATTCTTTTTGGTTAAGGGAACATGAATCCTTTAATTGAACATTATTCTTGTTTAAAAACAGAAAGCAGTTCTTTCAGTCTTGGCTGAGGTTGCGGGTGAAGGACTGCAATCAAATCCCAGTAAAGGACAGAAAAAGAAGATTGTTATATCAATTTCTGACATTATCATGAAACGATGTCGCATTGTATTACGCCGTGCTGCTGCCGCAGATGATTCAAAGGTTTTCTGCAATTTGCTGGGAAGAAAATTGATAAATTCTTCAGATAATGATGATGAGGGGCTTCTTGGATCTCCTGCCATGGTGGCTCGCCCACTTGATTTCCGCACTATTGACCTAAGATTAGCTGCTGGAGCTTATGGTGGATCTCATGAAGCTTTTCTTGAGGATGTTCGGGAGGTCATTGTCTTATCCAACACTGATTGCTTGACAAAGCAGTCTTTTATTTTTTTTCTTTAAATTACTACTACCATTTAGACCCAAAGATTGTTGTAAATACTTTTTTATGCTTGCTTGTGCGCCATTTTAGTCTCTGGCTAAAGGGGCATCATGGTTGGTTTCCTCTTGTTCTCCTTCATATATTGGTCTCTAATATGTTTTCTAGTAGATGCCAAGTCATTCTTACAATGCTTATTTATGACTTGTGTGGAGGGCACTAAACTGTTGATTTGATGGTGCAGCTGTGGAACAATGTTCGTGTTGCTTTTGGGGATCAACCTGATTTAGTCGAACTGGCTGAAAAGTTATCTGAAAACTTTGAATCATTATATAATGAGGAGGTTGGTAGCTTGTTTGTGTCTACATGTACTCTTGTGCTTTGTTGTTGATTGAGCATTTAAATTTGCTCCTTGGTACAGGTTGTCACCAATGTTCAAAAATTTATGGAGTATGCTAAACTGGAATGCTTAACTACAGAAATGAGAAAGGAAGTTGATGATTTTATTGAGTCAACAAAAGAGACTCCAAAGGCCCCTTGGGATGAGGGCGTCTGTAAAGTATGTGGTATTGATAGGGATGATGATAGTGTTTTACTGTGTGATACTTGTGATGCTGAGTATCATACATATTGCTTGAACCCTCCACTTGCAAGGATCCCGGAGGGCAACTGGTACTGTCCTTCTTGTGTTGATGGTAAACATGCAACTCAAGATGTTACAGAGTGTTCACAGGTTATTGGCAAACGCCGAAGTAAAAAATTCCAGGGTGAAGTTAATTCTCTTTACTTGGAATCCCTTACTCATTTATCTGCTGTAATTGAAGAAAAAGAATACTGGGAGCACAGCTTGGGCGAGGTTTGTTGATGCACATCTACTTATTACCTTTTGTTTACAATGTAGCTAATTCATATAAACATTCTGGGTAGAATGACGTAATTGTCTCATTTTTTTAACTTGATATTTGTTGTATCTTTCTGGAAAGAATTTTGTGGGTCATTGCTTAGTGCTGGTATGTGCTTCCCATTCTGTTATGATCTGAAAATGAATCTTAATTGTGTTCTATCTTGTATTTACGATATCTTATCCTGAGTTATAGTTGCATGATTTTCATTTGTTACTTGATATCTTTGGCATAGCTCATTTTCTTGTATGTGTATAAAAGGTTTCCCATCAAAATATTGCTTTTACAGGCAAAGGCTCCTTTTTTTGTTTTGTGCATATTTTCATAGTGCTTGTGGTTAGCAACTTGAGTTATGATTGATAATGTATTTCTGAAACTGTAGAACTCTTTTCTGTGTTTTTATTTGATTTTAAATGGTTGCAGAGAACTTTCCTTCTCAAATTTTTATGTGATGAGTTGCTGAACTCTTCCATGATACGCCAGCACCTTGAGCAATGTGCAGAGTTGTCAGCTGAGTTGCATCAGAAATTGCGAGCACACTCTGTAGAGTGGAAAAACCTGAAAACTAGAGAGGATATTCTATCCACAAAAGCAGCTAAAATTGATACTTTCTCATTAAATACTTCCGGAGATGTTGGTCCTAGGGAAGGGGTTACTACTTCATTATCAAATACTGGTAAATGTCTGGTCCAGCCACATACTGCAGTTGAAAATCCTAGTAATTTTGGGGTATTTGTTGATAGTCTGCCTTCAGAAGAGACCACCAAAGAGAAGTATAGGTTTGATAGTGTAGATAAAAGCATATCTGTGACAAACTCAGATTCTGATAGCCAAAATATGAATTCCTTAGATGTAGAGGGACAATTTAGAAATGTCTCTGGTGCAGTGGAGTCTCAATGTACTGATAAATCCCCCAAACCTTTTCCATCGCCAAATATGTCTCTAGAAATAAATGGTTCTAGTGGAGCAGCTCATGCCCAGTGTAACCACCAGAAATGTGAGGGAAGGGACATATCTACTCCTGTGACATGCCCGCAAGGTGGGGTGCCAGTTGATGTTTCACATATTGCTTTGAACGAGTCAGAACCCTATCACCTTGAGCTCAATGCCATCAAGCGTGATATTTCACTATTGCAGGACTCCATAACTAGTGTAGTATCACAGCTGCCGAGGCTCTCTGTTCGCCGGGAATTTTTGGGCATTGATTCCATTGGTAGATTGTATTGGGCTTCAACTTTGCCTGGAGGACGGTCACGTATAGTTGTTGATGCAAGTGCTGCACTGCTGCAGGAAAGAGGAATGTCGTTTAGCAGAGACTACGTGGAGAAGTTTTCTGTTCTGCAGCATTGTGCACTATCTGACAAAGATTCCTCTCCTTTCATGTCTCAGCTCAGAAATGCTTTGGCTAATAGTTCACCGTGGATTGCTTATGAAACTGATGCTGAAATTGAAGAACTCTTAGGTTGGCTGGATGATAGTGACCCTAAAGAAAAGGAACTGAAAGATTCCATTATGCAGGGACCAAGATCAAGATTCCAAGAGTTCATTAATGCACAGACAGAAGAGCAGGTTGAGGACCAAGGACCTATTTCTATGGCCAGAAATACAGAGAAAACAATATCTAATTCTCTTGTTACAAAGGCGACTTCCTTGCTGGAAAAGAAATATGGTCCTTTCTTTGAATGGGATATTGAGATGTTGAAGAAGCAAAATAAAAGGTCCAGAACAACTAATGATGAAAAGTTGTTTAGGTGTGAGTGCCTAGAACCCATATGGCCCTATAGAAGACACTGCACATATTGTCACAAAACTGTTTTGAGTGATGTTGAATTTGATGGACACGATGATGGCAAGTGTAATGCAGGTCTTCCGGTTGCCGAGAAGAATAGGAACAAAATTGGATCTTCTAAAGGAAAAGCAAACTTAAGATGTGATACCCCATGGGACAAATTCAGGGCTGATGCAGAGACAGCTGGAACCAATGTTGGTGGTTGTTCTAAGCTTAGCTCTAGATTGATTAAATTTTCAAATGAAGAATCCACTTGCCCATTTAATTTTGAAGATATATGTTCCAAGTTTGTGACAAATGATTCCAACAAGGAACTTGTCAAAGAAATAGGTCTTATTGGTTCGGATGGTATTCCATCCTTTGTTCCTTCTGTATCTCCTTTTGTTAGCGAGTGTATGCAATTCTCAACTCCAAAGGATGATAACATTATTGGTGTTTTGTCCAAACCAATGGAAAGCCGGGGTTTTCAGGGAAACACTGATGGAGCTGGTGCATGTCTTGACCATAATTCAGGCATTTCTACTGGTAGATCAGCTGCCAATGAAAGCAATAAATCCAATAAATCATCCTCGGGAGAGCAAAAAGATGGGAAGTTCTCTTTTTGTGGTCCCGCTTCAGATATGGGAGTTGATGGCTGCTGCGTGGTTCCTATGTCCTCGTTGAAACCATTAGTGGGAAAGGTTTCTCACATTTTGAGGCAACTTAAGATTAATCTGCTTGACATGGATGCTGCACTCCCAGCAGTTGCTGTGAGACCATCAAAGGCCGAGTCTGACAGAAGACAGGCTTGGCGTGCATTTGTTAAATCTGCAGAGACTATATATGAGGTTTGTCTTATTTCTGTGGCTCTAGCACATACAGTTCCATTAACAGGCATTGCCAACTCCACTTGTTTCTCATTCCTTTAGTTTCTGCACTGCAACTTACCTTACCAAGATACTTCTTTTATTCTTGATAGAAAACAATTTGTTGACTTGTTAATGCCGCTTTGCACTAACTCCGATATCAGTGAAAAACAGCTGTTTAATGTTCTACATGAACTTCTTAAACAATTTTTTATACTATCTTTCTAGTTCTAGCAGGTTAGTAATGAATGTGAATTTATGTTTGTTAATCGAGGTTCCTTCCATTTTTTTCAGATGATTCAGGCGACATTTACCCTGGAAGATATGATTAAGACGGAGTACTTGAGGAATGACTGGTGGTACTGGTCATCGTTCTCAGCTGCTGCCAAATCTTCTACTTTGCCTTCCCTTGCACTTCGCATATACTCTCTTGATTTAGCCATTATATATGAGAAAACGCCCAGTTCAAGTTTTACTGAAAGCTCTGAACCTTCTGGCACAGCAGAAATGAGACCCCCGGTGAATGTGGATGCAGAGAAATCCAAAGGAAGCCGGAAGTCAAACAGGAAAAGGAAGGAATCTGATGGTTGATCTCATACTTGTATTTCTGAAAATCAGATGTCTGGTCAGTCTTGTGTGGTGTGATGTGATGTGATGTGATAATCCACTGGTATGAATGGTTCACTGGGCAAACCTAAGGCTATATAATGGGGCGGCACAGCTGCTGGTGTCTCTTGCCTGCTTGTACATATAGGTAAAGCTGACCTGCTAACTCGGATGCCTTGTTTTTGGCTAAGCAGAATTTGTAGCATTATCTGCTTTCAGCGAGGGCACCAGTATGAGGGAATTGTAAGGATGCGTCCAATTTTGAAATTATTTTTGCTGCGATTTCCAGTTGGCTGCTCCATAGCGAGAAGAACCATTTTTCTTTTTTCTAGCAGAGTCTGATCTATATATGTATACAAATGGAATTATTGTAAAGGAATAGGAGGAAAGTAGTAAAAAGGAAAAGGATGGGAAAGTCAGAAAATGTTAAGTCGAGCAGTTGTAGGCAATATTTCATTCTTTATACTTTTTCTCTCACCCCACCCCGCCAAAGGTCCTGCACACGCATGCCCTTGATTTTGTTCCTGGGCATCTGCAGATGTGTTAGAATGCAGGGGAATTATTGGAATCAAAGCTTTTTTCCATCTGCTTTGTGCTTGCGCAGTGCGTGATCTCTTTGATTTTTTTATTACCGTAATTCCCATAATTTTCTTGTCCTGTGTGTGGGGGTTAACGTAGACATACTAATATCTGACCCCCTCCTTGATTGTTTTAGCATCACAATGGGTATTGAGCTACAGTGAGGGGAGGGGGGTTGCATCTTATAGCACTGCCATGGGGTATGTCTGGTTGTTAATGATTTGTGGCGATTCTTCATGTGCATTGCACGTGCCGAGGTAGCACTTGCATGGGTTTTTCTATCTATACCCCTCAATTTACCTTTGACATCTTTCATGTATTCTGATTTACGATTCAGAAACGGAAAGTCTATTCCCTCGTGAGGGAGGTGTCAATGACAATTGTGGGGTGGAGGAAGCTGGATCCCACTTGCATAAAGTGGCAACTGTGTCCGTTATACCAAATTGTGGATGCAGATTTAGGTAACTTACAAGGGTGTGTTGGGGAGGTAAATTGAATGGTTTCTGCAATTCAGTTTTTGCTTGATGATGATCTTTAGATCAGTTTGAGTTCTTGTTAATCATGAGATTTCTGTGTAATTAAGTTTGAGTTGTGCAAATCATTGTTTGCTTGATGATCTTTAGATAAGTTTGAGTTTGTTAATAATGAGATTTCTGTGTAATTAAGTAAGCATGTACTTATTGTTTCTTTCTGCAAATTTAGTGCTGGAAGCCTCCATCGTATCTTCCAACAAATTCGTAGTGACTAGTGAGAAATTGAAGTTGATGCATATAGTTTTTTTCAGTTAATTCAAGTCTCCGGTCTCAGCTTTAAGATTTGACTCTGGTTGGTTTTGGATGAGATTGTACTTCTTTTATATAAAAGATATAAAATATTTCTCATCCATGCTTCGCTACCTTTTTTGAACACAGTTCTCAATGTTTTGAACACTATGAAGTTAGTGATAATATTAGTAAATATAGAGATTGGTTACCATGATTAGGGTGTGAAAATAATATTATTAGATGAAAAGTGTACAGTGTGTGTGCTTTGCCTCTTCTGTGGGGGCTCACCCCCTATGTGGTTCTGGATTAACTTATCCAAATGGTTTAGAAGATTGGGGACTCAGGAGGATAAAGAAAAAGACAACTTCAAATCTATGTATTGACTTACTAATTAACTGTTTTTATAGTTGAACATGAAATAAACTTACTGTAGTTTTGGAAGTACAAGCATTAACCAACGCATGACACCATTGACCAAATTACTACTACACTTTATTTATTAAACTTGGCTTAAGGACACTCCATCACCTCCAAGGGGTCCAAAGCCACCCGGGCGTTTACTTTTTCCTCCTTGCCCACACCATACATCTAATTATTCAATATTATTGTTACCTTATCTTAATTAAGCATCTAATTTCATATGCACTGCTGCTGCTGCTGCTGCATTATCATTTATCCAACATAATACATATTCATATTGGGCCACCAACCCAATGCCTCTCCTTCCTCATGGTTTTGGTTCTCAGTTTCAGATACCACAAACACGTCCATGTAACTCCTCCCATCATCACTCCCATCCTCCTCCTCTGACTGAACTCTTTCAACTGGGCCCACACATCCACCATAGTTGTCAGCTGGAAAGTGTGAATCAACACTGTCAACGACCAGCTGTGGACTATCCTCATCCACCACCGCACTCCCAACAGACCCACTACTCTGGTGGTCCTCCACCCTTGTGCTGAAAATTGAAGCTATATCTTCTATTGGAAGTGGATCAACTTTCTTGTCATATAATGGTTCCTCAGGCACCTCTTTAGCTTGAACTTGAAGCTTCTCATTTAAGGATACCACCTGCGGAATAGTCAACATGCCATTAAGATATTCAATCGACCACACTTAAAAAAAAGTCCACTTGTTAATTAGTTTATGGCCTAGCTTGCATACTCCTTTTTTTTTATTTAAAGTTCATCAGTCCCTTTCACAAAAGGGGGTCTTAAAGCATATTTTGAGAAATCTACAAAAGTATATTCGCATAGTTATTTTGAAAGTGGCTTCTTTGCAAACGAGGTGGGGTTCAGAACAGATGCTACTCTTGGTAGTTTGTGATTATTATAGTGTCGAATCTCACGTGTAGGGCCCTTTCTGGATAGCTACCAATCATCTTCTATGTGAAGTGTCGACTGGTTTCCCTATGCTATGCTATGATGGAGTTCTGATTGTGAAGGCACTAATTCTATCCAATACACCCCCACAACTGTTGACACAATTTATATTCTATTCTACTCTCTATTCACCCAATATTTCATCACAAATCTACCATGGCTGTAAGTATTTTCAGCACTTCTCAAATTGATCTAAATGGAAAAATCTCAACACCCCCGTTGCCTATAAAACAATGATTTTACTACTTTTCCAATATTTCATACATGTATAAATGTACCTCAGATTTGAGTTTCTCATTCTCCTTCATAAGTGAATCATAGGATGAAAGTAGGGTATCGTATGAAGACTTGAGAACATCAAAATCCCTTTCAAGCTGTTTGGTCTTCCATCGAGCCCTGCGGTTCTGAAACCACACAGCCACTTGCCTTGGTTGCAATCCCAGTTTCTTAGCCAACTGGGTCTTCCTATCAGGCTCCAGTTTGTTCTCTTCCTCAAAGCTCTTCTCCAACAGTTGGACCTAATCATCAATCACACAACACAACATTAAAATATTCATGCCAAACTATCACATAATGTTCTCCAAAACCAAGAAAGTAAAAGCCTTGTACATTATCTCTCTCGTCATATCCATCAGTAAATTAATAACACCACCAAGTATTCAACTCAAAGAAAGTTGTCTTGATTTACCACTAATAGTAAGAAATGGTTTCAAAATCAATCACTTCATAGCTACAAAATGGAATTTCTCTTTAAAGCCAACCACCTTTTTTTTCCCACACATTGTATTAAATTTAGAAGCCAAACTCAAGGCAATTCATTCAAATTTCAAGCTATTCATCAAAACAACGGCTTTGAATTTCAAATTGGTGATCAAAACAACAACAACAAATATCAGTTCATTCAAATTTCAAGCCACCGGCCAACCTGTTCAGAACTGAGGCGATGCTTCTTCTCCGGCATCTGCTTCTCATAATACTCTTCATCATACAGTTCATCCGGTGAGGTGAAGAAAGGTCGCCTCTTTGAGGCTTCCTCCAAGCTCATCATCGATCTCCCTGCTTCCATTTCAATCCCAAAACCAAAACCCCATCAATTAACTCTCTTTCATGTCTCAAGACACCATCCATGTCACAACATAATAATTTACACATACAAAAAGTAAAAATATAAATTTTAATTCTTTATCTCCCACACCCCAATTTTGATACACAATCAAGCTGCTTCCTTTATCACAAACCCAATTCGAATCCTGCCTTTTTTAAGCTTTAAATTTTTTTTAACCACAACCATCTTTCTGTTCCTTACTCCCCAGCAACCAAGCACAGCAATTTTAGAAGCACAAAACTTATATGTGGTTATTTTAGATGTTTTTTATAATACTTTTCTCGTATCAAAATTAAAGTTTCACCTAGATAATTTATGCGATGATGATTTATACTAAAGATCAACATAAATTATTGAGGTAAAATTAAATTGTTTTGGCAATCTGCTTAATGATGAGTCATACTAAAGGTCAACACAAATTGACGAGGCAAAATTCCATTTTTGAAGGAAGAACAACACCAAAGTACTTCAGAAAACAGTAAGCCATAACAAACAAAAACTACTCCACAACATACCATTCAAATCCAAATTTTCAATACAAAAAAGGGTGTCAAGAGAAAACTAAGAAAATCAAATCAAGAGCAAGGAGAGAAATAAAATGACCTCGAAAAGCGAGTTCAGTGTTGCCGAGGAAGAGCATGTTGGTGTTCCCGCGAGAAGCACAGGCATCAAAGAAAAGCAGTCCAGACTCCATGGCACTTTGGTCACTCACCACCGCCAGAGACACTTTCCGGCGAGAGAAAGAGATTTAGTACTTAAAAGTGTGTGTTTTGTGCGTGTGTTTGTGTTTGTTCTTTGCGTTCTACTCTGTTTTACTAGAATCTTGTTTGAGAATTTAGAAGGGTCGTTGTTGTTGTTGTTGAGTTTTTGTTTTTTGCGTGGGAATTATTAGAAGATCATAAGCTTATGACGGAAGAAGCTTGTGGTCCAAAGCAACCTCGCCGGAGTCTCCAACGGGCATATGCAAGATCCCATCATACACCGCCAGATCCTACCCACCACCCAAGTTCGTCCTTTTCCACCCTCAGTTTCGAGTACAAGAGAGAACACCGTCGTCGGATTCGCCGGAGAAATATTTTCCGGCGAGCCTTTGTTTTGTGTTTGTGTGTCGTCTACTCACTGTGTGTCTGTGAGTCTCTTCTTTGCGACTAAAGTTGTTCGAACCATTGCCACTGCCCTTTATAGTGCTTTCTTCTTTCTCCAAAGACCAAATTGCCCTTTATTACGGTTTTTTAACAAATAATAATGGATACATACCATGTCAATGTTTTTTTAAAAATATGTGTAAACTTTTGTTCACATATTCAATTGATTCAAATTGTTATAGTTTAACTACATGTGTATATTCAAAATACCATATTGCTTAGTTGAGTTTCTTTTTATATAATAATTATACATAGTTCAAACATGATTATATTTAATATAAATATAAAATATATGTGGTTTATATATGAAAAAAAATATAATTATGTATGGCAATTGTTTTAAAAAAAATAAATAATCAACTTGATAATGATTTGGTTCTCCTGTCATTTCAAGAATAGTTTACATAATTTGTAATTGAGTGGATAGATATGATAAGGTGATGAAAAATCATAAAATATGTTTTTTTAAACATAAGATTTTTTGAACTAAAAATAAGAGGAAAGACACATGTTTAAAGAATTTTAATATCTATTAATTTAGATTTTTGTTGATAGAAAGCATGATATTTAACCTCTTATAAACATCCCAAATGCAGCAAGCACCTTTAAATTTTCATTTTATAAGATGTTAATTTTTTTTAAAATAGCAAGAAAAAAAACATAGATGAATAACTTTTCTATAAAGTTAGAGATTAACAGAGAATTACTAGAATTTAAGAGTTAAAATATCCAAGGTATTCAACTTTAAAGACTAATTTATTTATTTTTTGTGAAAGTATATGGCACTTAATGTGTTCATCTGCTATTGATAATGTTACATTACCATCTGCTTTGGTTCATACCATGATTCCCTAAAATTTTAGTTGCAAGCTAACTTTTTGTGTACCTTTATCATCATGAAAAAAAAAAGGAGAAAAGCTTGCTTTAGCAAGAACTATGCTCCAATTTCTCAACAAAAACTGAAGTTCAACATCAAATATGTGATCTCTCTCCCCATTTTGAGTGCCATCTTTTATACTTGCATGTGGAAATCATGGTTGCAGAGAAAATTAAAATGGCTTTCTTAGGATGATAAATCACAGGCCATGTTTAAGATCCCAAAAGCATCATGACTTGGAAACTGAAAAAGGCAGAATATGAGACACCTACTTTTGTCATGTCACAAAAGTTTCTATGAGATGAACAGAAAAAAAAATAAAGTCATTACATTTCTTTGTTGTCTTTAAGAATTTCCAACTTTGTGCATTGCTTTCAAATTGTATGAACTTTTGCTTTCAAATTCAACAAAATTAATTGTTGACCAACACGATGGACCCTTTTATTATCACATGGTAGAAAAGAAAATATAGTTATGATTTTGGATTTTTTTAAGCCATTAGCATCCTTCTCTTTTGTTTTTCCTTATTATTTTCTTATATATAACACTCTTTATTCTGCTACTGTTTTTGAGGAACTAATTCTGAACTTTACCTAATAATTTTGATCATTGAAAAATAGGTCAGAATCTAGTCTTCTAGTTTACTTTACTATTTAAGAATTTCTAATAATCAAATTCTGAACTTTACAGAATAGTTTCGATCATTAAAAAATATGTCAGAATTTTCTTCTTCTTTTAAGAATATATTTTTAAAAAGTATCAACGTTTAAAAATCATGCTATCTTGAGAAATAATAGAAAGAGTGTGGTAGTGAAGAGAATAAATGAAGGAACAGTCGTAGGAGGGTAAAAAAAATGCATGATTTTGTCTGAAATATGCTGGAAAAAACATTTCCCTTTTTAAACAAGAAAGTGTTATTATTTTGTGTTTTAAGGTTTTGATTGGTTTCTTAATTTTGGGCATACTAAGAAGTGGTTATATAAGAGAGTGATAAAAAAGACTTACCACTTCTAGTTTTGTACATTAATAAAATGAAAATAGATGGTTTGGGTTAGGAAGTGGAATCAAAATCGTTGGCCACATGGTTGTGTTTGTTGTTGAAATTTCGAAATTCCCTTCTGTTTTCAACAGAGCCAACATCTCCAACGCATCAAAAACAGTGTCTGTAATTAAACTATAAATGGAAGATCCAAGCAAACACTTCAAAGCCAAGTGCTTTCCGTTGTCAATCACATGGTGGGCCTTCTTCAACATGTCAAAATACATGGCCATTTTCCAATAGGAGAGAGAAATCAAACTCATTTTTTAAAATTTTTCTACTTATTAATTAATATATATTAAAAAGAGATTAATATTGATTAAAAAGTACATTTTTAGTATCATTTAATCTAAAAAACTAATTTATAAGATGAAATTTACAGATAAATATATGTACATAGTATGAATGTGGTCTTAATAAATAGTTCAATAAATACAACAATTTTATCAAAATAAATTTATAGATTTCATATATTATATTAAGAAGTGAATTCTTAATTTTAAATTACACTCACTTATATATATTTGATCTCATCTCAATTAGTGTAGAATATCTAAGTGTATGAATTATGTCTAATTTTTTATCAATCTTATTAAATTTAAGAAAGAAAAGAGATTAACATTAAAAAGAAATTAACTTTTTTCATTTAATATAGTATTTTCAAAAATTTTGTGAATATATATATATATAATATACAAAATTATGATATTTTTTATTATATGCAAAATTTTATTAAATTTCACACATAATGTTAAAAATAAAATTAATGTTAATTTAATATATGTAGCATAGCATGGGATAAAATCTTATATTTTAATAAATCTAAATCCAAGTTCACTCAAATAAAATACATATTTGGATAAATATTTGTTAGAAAGCATTCATTAGTTTAATGGGTGAAAGATATTGGATGGAAAATTTAATTTGTTAATTTTTTTTTTGAAAATTTACATTGTAATTATATTTTTGTATTGAGAAAATTTAGATAGAGATATTTGATTAAAAAAGTGATTGAGTTAGTTATGAGAAAGCACATGGTGATGGAAAGCCTAACATATATTTAAGTAGTGTTGTTGTGGAAAGATGAAGCAGTGACATAAATTTGCTGGGGAACAATAGTGGCAGACACTTAACCAGCATTTAAATACATCTTCATTTCTTCATCTTTCCAGAACACCACCCTCATCCATTGAACCCTTCTTCCTCTCACCTCTTAATCATTTACTTCTCAAATCATTTTTTTCTTCATAACTTTCTCTTTCTTTTTTTATTCTATTCTCACAAACCTTATTCTGCTTTTTTTATTAATTATTCAATTTATATCAGCTTCATTGTTTAAAATAATAATAATAATTGTTTATATTAAGATATTCATTCAAAATAAAAGAACTTGTTCTAGTTTTGTGTTTGTGGACTTCAGTTTTCATATGGTTTTTACCATGTTTATAGCTGTTTTAGTTTGAATATATAAATTGAGTTCTACAGTTTTCATGAAAGTGAATCTAGTAAACCAAAATTTAATCAATAAAAACTAGTTTAAAACCCTACATTATCATGACTAACTCACCCAAATGTAAAAGATGAATTATCAAAATGAATTTAAAAAAAAACAACTTGAAATTTATAAATAAGATAAAGGACAAAAAATATAATATTTAGCCTAATTTAGTAATGATTATAATTGAAAATAAAAATGCCAAGAAAATTAAAATATTTTTTTCTTTTTTTATTTAAGATAATGAATGAAAAAGAAAGCTAGATAGAATTTCATGCATGATAGCAACATAACTAAAAAAATGAAGATTTCCTTTTGGATAAGGTGGCATCACACATCCTCATTGTACATAACATAAGAGATGGGGTGTATGCAATGTATACAATGCATTCAAAATCTCATTATTGGAACTAAAGATTCATAAAGTAAAAAAAACAAAAACTTTTATATATATATATATATATATATCATAAGATATATCAATAAAAAAAATTATTTTTACCAAACATATTATATATATATACATACATACACTATATCATACTAGTAAGATGTATTATTATAAGAAAAATTATTTTTATCAATTATATTAGTGACCTATAAAATAATAAAATTAATCATTAATTGAATTAAAAATTAATTTAAATTTAATTTAGTAAGTGATTAAAATCTTAATAATTAATATTAAAAATAAACTTAAATTTTAATTTAGAAATTAATAATTTAATTATCATTATTTAAAAACTAATTTTACAACTTTTTAAAATTAATAGAAAAAAATATGATTTTTATTATAATAAAAATTATTTTAAATACTAATAATTTTTTATTTAGTTATTATAATAATTAATTATTTTTTATTTCTAAATTAATTTGTATTTAATGAATTTCTTATAGTGTATTTATAACATGGTTAGATTCTGAATTTAGTTTTTCTATATCTGATTCTATTTTCTGTTTTAGTTTCGTATTTAAAAAAAACTAAAAATCAGTGTATTTTTTTATTAAAGTTATACTAGTATTAGATTTTTTTTAATATATATTATACAGAGAGAGATGTAAAGAAAAAAAAAAGTTGATATGCCAAGTAGGGACTAAAATGCAGACATTTATTGTTTAATGCAGAGAGAAAGTTAAGTATGAAATTTTTCGTGTGAGACTAAAAAGAAAAATAGAATTATATATAGAGATTATTAAACTTTAATCTTGTTATATTTGATTATATGATAATAAAAATAAAAAATTATTACTGGAAAATAAATTATTTTGAACATATGAATGAATCATGTAGATGTAATTAATATAGAAAATGAAAAGATTTCAACATTGATATAGAAAGTAGATTTCTCACACTAGTTAATTTCTAACACTAATGTAATATAACACTTGTTTCACTCAATTTTACACCACAAAATTTTGTTAATATACCATACATGCCTTATAATATTTTGACTAATAGTTTAATTTGTATTACATGAACAGTAATTTAGTAGTACCAAGAAAATTTAATTTAGTTTAATTACATAATTTACTATTTCAGTATCATTAATTTAAAGGTTACTCTTTAAGTTTTTTTTTTCCATATATTTTATCATAAAAAAATTAACTTTTACTCATTTTATTCTTTTATTAAATATAATTCCACTCATCTCAAATCTCATTCCACCAATATATATATATATATATATAAAGATAACATATAATCAATATAGTTTTAAAATGTTTCTAGAAACAAAGGATTGTCAAGAAAATTATTTTTGTTTGAGCAATTTTTCTTCATAATTGAAAACAAATTATTGACTTTCTCTTAGTTAAGTTGAGAACTCATAATTTGAGCAACAAACCTTGTTATTTAAGTGTTATCACTATGCTTAAGTGACATGCCTTTGAAAAAAAGAAAAAATTATTTAAGTCAAGATTTTAATTGATATATCTTAATCTATAAAAATAATTAATGATTTTATAGAGATAAAATTTCATATCAAATAAAAAACGAAATATTTCAAATCTATTATAATCTTTTAAAAAAAAATATTTTCATTATTGATCAATCTAAAGTCCATTCTCCTAAATAAATTGAGTTATTGGTAAAATGTACCAAAAATAAAAAAGTTTAACAGCAAAATAGACAGAAAAGAAATCGAAATGGTAAAATTTATGAAAAAACAATAATTAAAAAAATAAATTGTGTAATCGGTTAAAAATGATTGAAATGTGATAAGATTGAGTAAGAAGTTAGAGTGGAGGCAGCATGAATGAAAGAAAATGACCCATGATTGGATTTTGATGCTATTTCACATTTCAACTATTCTTATTTCATTACTCTTTCTCTCAAAATGCGTAGAAACAGCGTACCATATATTTATATATCAATGCTGAAAAAATGGTGCTGGTAATAATATAAAAGGGTATAAATAATAATAATAATAATAATAATAATAATACATGTTTTATATAAAAAAATATTATTTAAACACTGAAAATAACTTTAATATCTTTGTAACTATTTATATATAATTTGAAATTTTGAAGTATAATTATCTATTTTTTATAAATATTATTATTTATTCTTTTAATATATATATATATATATATATATATATAGGTTCGAGGTGTTTTTTAATAATAATAAATAATATTCGTAACTTGTGCATTACGATGTTTGCGACGTTGGGAGAATGACGTTGAAATGCACGCGTATTTCCCTTGTTATTCTATTCGCATCACATTCCAAATATTACTTCGACACGCGTACTCATTTTTAGGTTTATTTTTTATATTAATTCTACCTTCAATATTTTTTTATTATTTCTTTTAATCTTTAGTGTACAATTCTTCTTACAAGTGATTCAATCTTATTTAGTATTATTAGTTTAAAAGTCTTTTATGTTAAAAATTTTACACTCTTTTAAATTTAGAATATTTTAAAATTGTAATTTTTTACTTTGTGAAGTTCAAAACATAAAATAAATTAGTTAACTCTTAACATTCTTAATTAGGTATAAATTAAAAAAATATTTATAATTTAAATTTTATCTTTAAATAATATCATGGCATATAAACTATTATATATCTCAATGATATTTCATATCTTGAGTTATAACGCGAAGTGACTATTTTGTTAATTACGTGGTTAGTTAACAATAAAATTACAATAATGAAAATAAATATAGTAAAATTTTATATTATAATATAAAATAAGAATTAAAATGATAAAAAAATAATATATAAATACTTTGCTTACATATTTAAACATATTTTGTTTGTATTTTTCATTATGGAAGAAAAAAATCGAATTTACCATTGAAAGATTTTATAGTAAATAAAAGTCTTTATTGTCACTTTTATGTCTACTTTAATTTTTATAATGTTGAATCTTTGTATGTAAATAATAATAATAATAATAATTTAATTATGTTTTTGTCTCTAATGTAAAAGAAGATTTACTCTTGCAATTATACCTATGGAAAAACAAAAACATTTCCGTGGAAAAACAATGTGGTATTGTTAATAATATATCACAATATATAAACTAATAACTATTAATATCAGCAACTATATAAAGTGTGATACATAAAAGTTATGAAAATGTTATACGAATAAAATGCAAAACCATTTCTATTTTTCATTAAATATTTGAGTCAACTAATACGAAAGCTATGAGAGATATTATTATAAAAACCTTAAACCCACTATAGTAAGTCCGAGAATAGATACATAATTTAAAAAGATTATGTTAATTAATAAAATGCTTAATTTATGCATTAATTATACATTAGAGGATTTGACGTGTTCTATACATATAAAAAAAATTACACGTCAAAATCATCTTACACATGCATGCCCATTTGGTGAATTTTTTTTTTTTTTTCTCTCTTTTAAAAAATATAGGCCACAAATTCATCACACCTTAATTCATGTCTCTATCTTTCTTCACAATCACTTTACTTCTTATACCAAAAGTAATGGTTGTGTATGTATGACTACGTACACTAAATTATTATTAATTAAAAGACTGATAAAAAATTAATTAATTAATTAATTAATAGGGATTGTATTAGTGGTGTCACATATATTAATTTTGAAGGCTCCTATGCAAGAAAGTAGAAGCATGTGCAAGTGCAAATAAGGAAGATATGACATAATTAAAATAATAATAATAATAATAATAATATTATTATTATTATTATTATTATTATTATTATTATTATGATAATAATAAACAATATTACTTTTTAATTTGATAATTAGAGATATGATTCATGTTACACGCATTTTAATGTTATTGGGTGAAGAATATTTGATCAATTTATAAGTAAAAAATTTCCATGTGTTGGCCACTTGTCGTTCCATTGTTTCTTTTATACAAGAATTTCTATCTTTCACCCAATTGAAAAATACAGCCAAATTTTAATAAAACCAAATAAATATAAAGTGAAATAAGTTATAAATAGTTTTATAAAATGGTTATGTTATATTTGTTTACTCAATACATAAATACTAATTAATAATCACCCTCAATATAATAAAGTAACCCTTTACAACACTATGATAATCATAATTTAGTGTTGTTTCCCTTCATAATTTTGTGTGAAGATTGATTAACTTTTGAGATAGTTTTAGGTTAGCCTAGATTTTTTTTCCAAAAATTAAAAGTAATTTATATATTCAAATTAAATTATAAGAACTTGGACTACTTTTTGTAATTTCTTTTTAACCTTATACAAGTTAATGTTAATTTATAAACAATATTTTAAGAATTTTCTTTCTTAAAAAAATTGTTATCAACTACAAATTTGTCTAAACATACCCTAATAATAATAGCACCATTTAAAGTTTAAGGGCTCGACTAAAGAGATTGATTAAAAAAATGTGATGTATTATTTGCTTTATCTTTGGATAAGAAAACCTTTTGAGAATCTTGCTTTGGAGAGAAGGTATAAGCAAGTTACTAAAAATTAAACAATACATTATACATACTTTATTCTCATCTTCTAAGCATCTTATGAATGGAATCAAGGGAACACTTCATCATTTACTTTCTTACGCTTCATACCACTTAGTTCCCACCTTCAAACATGTGACAATTAATGTTTATGTTCAAAGAATATTGTTCTTCATTTTCCACCTTATAATCTCCCTTTTTTCCCCTTCAAACAAGATGGACCCTAGACCACGAGATGTGGGGTAAAACATTAGTTATATATATTAAAAAAAACCCTAAAATTTCAATCTTTGGTGAGATAATTAATGGCCAAGTTTTAGACATGTTCTCTAATGCCTTATAATGTAGTTAAAAAGGAACAAGAGGACACATATTGTAATAGGTAGGTAATTTATTGAACTATATAAATACTTTATTTTATGATTTTTCTTATATTTATTTTCTTTATCAAGTGAAAATATGTTGAATTAGTGAGTAATGTAACTATAAACAAAAATATTATTTTATTTAGTTATTAAAAACATACTTGAGTAAGGATGAATATGTTCATTAGCTAAGTTTAATTTATACTCATCCTCTTGTATCAATGGGATAAGGGTATGCTTGCATCCCTTCAAATATTCATTTTACGAAAAATAAAAATTATAATAAAAAAACATGATACTATATGAATTTAATGTAGAAACGATACACTTTTTTTTTCAATTTCTGATAATAAAAAAGAAATTATCATTGTATAAATTGTAAAATAAATTACTAAATATGATAATGATGTTTTAGTAGTATGAATTTAGAAGAATTTGAAAACAATATATATATATATATATATATATATATATATATTCATATACTAAAAAAATTATTTTTAACAACTATATTAGTAATCTATAAAATGATAAAATTGATAAAAAATTAAATTAAAGACTAATTTAGTAAATGAATAAAATCTTAATAGTTAATGTTAAAAAAAAATTAAATTTTGATTTAAAAACCAATTTAGTCACTATTATATAGAAATTAATTTAATAATTTTTTAAATCAATAAAAAAAAATATAATTTCTATAATAATAAAAATTATTTTAGATACTAATAATTTTTAATTTAATCATTATAATAATTAATTATTTTTTATTTTGAAATTAATTTATAGTTAATAAATTTCCTGTAGAGATATATATCTGCATTTAAAAAGTTAGGTACTATCTATACTATTTAATCAAAATATTTCTAATCTTCGATAAAATTATTCAAACAATACTATATATACAAATTTATTTGTCACAAAATCATCTAAAATATCGTAATAAATAGTAAAAAATTAATTATTTAAGTGAAATTGAATTTACTTTTTAAAAATGTAACCTCATGCATAAAATGACATACAAAAGATATTAGAAAAATACTTAACTAAAAAAAAGTAAAGTAAATTTTTCAACATAAATTCATAAAAAAAGATCTAAACGGCTAGCCTAACATGTGAAGGAATGACAGAAGCATTAGGTTAAAAGTCTAGTTTTTTTTTAAAACATTGTATATAACGTGTACGCATAGTCTTTATTAAATTTTCTCAAATTAACAATGGGACAATTATAACCTACCCTTAATCTAACCTTATGAACCCTAGATATTAACGTCATTGCAACAATTATTTTGGTACCATATAAAATTAATATGATCACTCCCAAATTTTTATTCATAAAAATTGTTAATTTTTTCATGTATTATTGAAAGATTAAATCTTGTTTATTGAGTATTTGTTTTACCCTCTTTAACTCGAAGTGGTGTCTCTATCCGTAAGGAAGTTCCACCATGCCCTAGAAAAAAAAAAGCATAAGATTTCTTAAGCAGAGTGTGGCATCACCCTAATAAAATAAAATTAAAAAAATTGTAGTGGCAATGAATATTTGGTGGGAGAATAAATCCTTGGGAAAAGTTTCTATCATGATAGAAGTGTTTGAAAGTTCAATCACCCACAAAATAAAACAAAACAACACAACTCATTTTCATTTAGGACACTTGGCTTAAGGCACTTCCCTCCCTTTGCTTGTGTTGTGCTATACTCAACCCCATATTTTATCAATCAACAATTTTTAATATTATAGAATAATTTTGGATAATTAAATCATTAGAAAATTTCTTAAAACAACCCTTAAGTATAACCTACACTTTTCAAAGTTATATTATTCACTATTTTAAAATGGACTTTTATATATATATGTTATTTTTATTAAAAAAAATTGTTTTTACCAATTATATTATTAATTTATAAAATGATAAAATTAGTCATTAAACAAATTAGAAATTAATTTATAATCTAATTTAGTAAGTGACTAAAATTTTGATAACTAATATTAAAAATTAAATTAAATTATAATTTTAAAACCAATTTATTTACTATTACATAAAAATTAATTTTATAATTTTTTAAAATTAATAACTACCAACTAAACATAGTTTTCATTATATTAAAAACTATTTTAGATATCAATAACTTTTAATTTATAAAATAATATTTAATTTCTTATTATAATGATTAATTATTTTCTTTAAATTAATTTATATTTAATAAATTTATTGTAGTATTTTGATATTTTATATTTGATTAAAAGTACAATGTTAATGAAGAAGGAGGTGTAAATTTATGTTAAACATTTTAGAATGGATATAAATTTATGTTAAATGTTCTACAAGTTATGTAAATGGTCATTTTTCTATGTTTAAATAACTCTTTCTACAATAAAACAAGACATAAATTTACATTGTATATTGATTAATTTTTTAAACATATATAATAAAAATCTACATAAAAAGCTATTTTTGCAGGGGGTTGTCTTAATTTGTTTTGTTCTTCTAAATTTTCAATTAAGCTGTCATTTTTCCAAATCTAATGTTGGGTTGTTTTATGATTTTGTCTATGAATATATATGAGCAATGGGAGAGCCACTTTTTGTAATATAAAAAACATGGTGACATTGAAAAAGGGTTGTAGTCGGTAAAAAAGGTGATGATATGCTACTTTTTTTGAATAAATAGTATACAAGTAAAAGAACAAATGAAAACCCCCAATCTTCTCTCTTTCTATTTTCTTAATTCCTTCAACCCTAAGCTGAGGATCTAAATGCAATGCAGCAATGGTATTGCACATTTTATCTTTATCACACATATGCTATCTTTCTCCATTTTTTCCCTTTTGGCTTTAGAAAAAGTTGAATGGAGGATGAGGAGGAATTGTTCAAACATAAAAAAAAAAATATGAAGTGAAGTGGGAAATGGAAAAAAGCAAATAAAGGAAGCAAAGAGGGAGAAGAGTGGCACCAAAGAAGGAACAATGCTTTTAGATATGTTTTCTTCATCAAGTGTGGGCAACTGTTATTAAATGTATGGCTCATGAAAATTGTGATCATCATCATAAAAAAAAGTTTTAGTGCTCCCACCTTTGTGTTCTTTTATGGATGTGACACATGCATCATACACAATTTTCACATAGATATATAAATATTCTAGTTTTTGGATTTATTGACAAACCATCAAAATAAATATTTAAAATTTCACCATATATTATTCAAATTTCAATGTTGTGCTACTATATGGGTGAGAGGAGCATCCACTTTGTAACTTAGTGCACCATCACATGATCAAGATTAGTAGTAACTTAGTGTAGCCCTTGTGTTCTTAGGATCTTTCCACTCACTATTTTAGTAGTGAATATTGTTGCTTATAGCTGGAAAGTCATAGCTAAAGGAGTTTTAACTACTCAAAAGTCAATTTCCTTTTATCACAAAAAAAAAAAAAGAAGTTTATGTTGCTTTCATTGTTTTTGCTTAATTAAAGTGGGACATTATCCTTCTTGTTGTAATTAAGAATGTGTGAAGGAGAGAACCATGACCATTTCTTAAAACCTTAGGCAAAACTATCAGAAAAAGTTAATATGATATAAATTACAATTATTTATTTATTTTTCATAGAATTGTTCATCAAAATTTATAATAAAGTAATCATAACATTCCACTTTTAGTAATACTCTTTTCATAATAAAACAATGGTTCTTTTAGTTTTCCTTTTCTTTTTGAAATAGAAATATTTTTAAAACCACCCTTTTAAGTTATTTTCCAACCACACCCCTACATATAATTTAGAACAATCATTTATACGAGAAAAACAAGACACAGAGTAGTTAAAAAGTTGAAGATGTATTTGTCTAAATTGTGCTAATAAAGTAATTTTAATCAATGTCTTACAGTTTTAAAAAACTGTTAAAAAAATGTGTAAAAACATGTTTAATGTTCATGTCAAAATACCAACAATTTGTTGCTTTAAGTGGATTTTTTTTAAGAAAGTCTTGAGTTTTTATATATATATATATATATATATATATTCTAAGAAAAATAAATTACAATTAGGAAAGAAAAAAAATGTTGTTTTTCACTAAAAATATGTAGACTTTAGTTCAAACATGCATTAAATAAAATGATTAGGGTAAATTTTATCAATCTAAAAAAAATTTAAACATGTTTAATCTTATTTTTATTTCAACAATAACCTCTGTTGTGTAATTTCTAAAAGTATTCTATAAGGAATATATGTTTAGAAGGAAAAAAAATCTATTTTTTTATATAGTTCACTATTTGCTTTTGATTCCATAAAATTAAATAAAGATTATCAACAACAAAATACTAACTAAATATTAAAAAAAATCCCACCTGAACTTGTATCTATATTTAGTTACTTTTTTATATAATAATAATAGTAAATTTATAAACAGGCAACATCCATGAATCTTGAGAGAAGTGTCCCATAGCCATGATGAAGAGCCAAAAGTTTTTCTTTTTCAAAAAAGTTTGTAGCTTTGATGAAGCAAATCAATTGACATGCCCCACCCCAAAACAGGAACACATGAATCTTTAGAACCATAAAAAAGGAAAAACAAGTACATGTGTAGCTTATGTATGATTATGACATACTAATTGGAAAACAAAATTTGTTTGGATATTTATTCACACTATTATTTTTTTTCCCATAAAATTTACCAAGTTATTGATGATTTTTTTTTTTGCCCTTTATATGTGATTTTGATCTTTGCGTTTTTTCTATGATTTTAGTCTTCAATTTTTTTTACGATTTTGGTCTCCATTTTGCATAATTTTTTTTGTTTTTAGAATTAATTGCCCTTTTTGTTTCTAACTTGTGATTTTCTTGTGAAATTTGCCTTCAAGAGGTTTGAGATAGTGGGCTTTTTTTGTTATTACTCTTCAGATACTGGTCAAAGTTGCACTTGCAGTTTTGGGCCAAAAGTGGACTTGGGCTTGGCTGATTGCAGAGGCCATACCGGGCCAGATGAAGTTACAGGTTAGAAGCAGAGATAAATGTGGCCATGATTTTCTCACCTCCCTTTTTACCTTCCCACTCCTCACTTTCTTTTATTTTTTGTAAAATTTCTATTTAACCTTTTTTCCCACATGTAGTCGATATGACAAAAATTAATTTCCTTTCTGTCAGAAATACATAACAGTATCAATGAAATTTTCATTGGGCATTTTGACAAAATATTCAATAAAAATAAATTTTCGTTGTATCAAACTACACAAAAAAATATGTTTTTGTTGTGCACTTTGAAAAAATATTTTAAAAAAATTCGTTTCCGTTGTATGAATTGTCAAGATTTTGATAATTATGATAAAAAATCATATTAAATGTAGGTGTAAATATCAAACAAGAGTGTGTGAATATAATGATTTGTCTGAAAATAGGGCTCAAAGACCAGTCCTATGGCCCTAAAAAGCTACTAAAATAGGATATGTCTTTCAGTACCACTATACTTTCTTCCAAGACCTTAATCAAATTATTTTTATAGATTACATAATTTGAAATACATTTTTAGATTATACAAATCGAAATATATTTATAAATTTGAAAATATATTTTGAATGGTATAATTTAAGAAATGTTTTTGAATTTCTAAATAAAAGAAGTATAAAATATGGGTGTTTTAGATAGGATAAATGTTTTTTTAAAAAAAAAAACTTGTTTTCAAGAAATAGATAGGATCTTCATCTTAAAATAAACATAAAACTGTTTATTTTTAAAATAATACAATTAAAAATTAAAAATCTACTTAATTTACTAAAAAAATTAGTAATCTTAAAAAACAAGCACAAGAAGATAATTATTAATACGAAACTAATTTACCAGCAGCGTATTGTTTTTCTTAAACACAGTTCAGATGAAGGTATATTTTACCTGGTGTATGTCTGGCTACAAAAATCAATCTTGAGAATGGGAACAAATATATTTTTTAATAATTTTTTAAACACATTTTTACATTAGTCAAAATTTACTAGAAATGATAAAAATTAACAGGTCTCTCATTAATTCTATTCAATTAATTTCTATAAACTTTTAATTTTCAATAAATTTTAACAAATAAAAATATATATTGTAGTGTATTTCTAGTATATTTTTATTATTTGTTTACCAGAATTTTTTTTATTAACTTTGCACCTTCAACGGGAAAACATTAATTCCTTGTAAAAAAAAAATCACCTCACTGAAGTCTAACTAAAAACAGAACTGTTAATTTTTTTTACGACGATTAACATTATTAAAAATTTGAAGTGAAATACAAGATTCCAAAAAAAATTCCAATTAATTTAGTGAGAGAAAATGATATACTACAAGAAAATTATTATCTATTAACTATTAATAAAGAGAGGATTTATCTTTATATTCGTTTCATTTACCTTTCCTAACATAATTTTTTTAGTTATTTGTAAAAAAATTACTTACAATAAATAATAATTATCCTTAAATATTTTATAATTATAACATTTTAATTGTTAATAAAAATTATATTTTTTAATTTTTTCTATATATATATTTCAATTTTAATATACATTTTATTTTATTTTAATAATGTCATAATATGTAACCACAAAAGAAAGTGGATACATGGCATAATCAATTGTTTTCCACTAATTATAATAATTAACTAACATTAGGAAAATTGAAGAAAAGAAAATGCAAGAGTGTGGAATGTTTCGTGAAAAGAAAAACCTAGGTTATGTTATGTCTGATTAAGAATGTTTTTCATCTAAAAACACAATTAATTCCCAGTGTTCATGTATTTTTTCATTTATGCCTTTTCCTCTTTAAACTTTGATCACATGCTAGTAATGATCATTCTCAATATTTTATATTTCAATGGTAATGAACTAAATTAAATTGTGTTAATAATATAAAAATATTATCATTTAATACAAAATTATCAGATATAATATATAATATAAATTTTAAGCTTAATTTCACTCTTTTACCATCCAATAATTAATATTTTATGAATTTAATTTATATATTTTTTCTGACATGTTAATCATGTAACGACTACTATAATATCTCATGGAAACTAAAAATAAAAATGAAACGATATTTAAAAGATTTCATGTTGCATAATATGGTAAGAAAACAATATTGTTTCATTGTTATACGCTTAAGAGATTGGTAAATATGTGAAATTAAAAAAAATGCTAGTTATATACGCTTAAAAGAGTAATAAAATTTGTAAAATGTTGATAGTGATTGATAAAATTTTGTAATTAAGTATAAATTGTATAACATATTTTTTTTAAATGTATACTTTTAATCTCTAAAATGATAAAATTGATCAATAATTATATACTAGTTTAAAATCTAGTTTAGTGAGTATTTAAACTTTTGATAGGTAACGTTAGATATTAATCTAGATTCTGATTAAAAACTCAATTTAAATAAGGTTAAATATTTGTCAAAATTGTGTTTTGTTTCTGTGATAAATTTTGGACCTATTTCTTCTTTATGTTTTACAAATAATGTGTCAGAATTCATTTTTTATCTTATTATTTCCCTTTTTCATAGTTTCTTACTCCGGTGTCATTTATCTCTTAAGCGTTTCTTTCTTTTTTTCCACTTATTTCTTTTCATTTTATTATTTTTAAAGATGTTTTTATTTGTTACCTGAGATCATTTACATCAGTTTATAAAGTATAAGAACGAAATAGGTTCAAAGTTTATCTAAAAAACAAAACAAAATTTTAACAAATAGTTTATGGAATAAAAACTTATTTAACTCATTTAAACACTATTATATATAAAAACTAATTTATACTTTTTAAGATCAAGTAGCCAAAAAAATATAGTCTTTATTTATTTTTTAATAATAAAAAATATTTTGAATTAATAATTTCTGAATTATTCAATGTAATGATTAATTTTTTTTTCTCTAAATTAATTTATATTTAAAAAAATTGTTGTAAAGAGAAATATAAAAATATTTAAAATAAATTACGCTAACCTTCTCTTTTATTTTTCAATCGCATACTATATTTCTTGTTTTTTAATATTTGTAAGAATCACTGTGGAATATATCTAACTCATATAGAGTATATGAAAATCAAACTTTAAAATGATGTATTTTTTACTATGGATTGTATCACATGGTGTGATTTGTGATGTAATTGTGAAGTCTTACTTTATAATGATGTAGATTTGTGGCAGACTGAACATCAGATCAAATGGAAACTGAAAGTAGTGGTGAAGAAGAAGTGTGAAGAAGAGTGAAAGTTTCTGAGAATTCTGTCATTGCCAAAGTGAGAATTTCAAGCCACATATGTGTGTTCTTTTGTTCACTGTTCATAAAGTTAGAGTTAAAAAGTTACATCTTTAAACTTGTACGTGCTAACGAATATTATTTCTAGTCAATGGTTTTTTGGTTTCAGCAATGACATTCCCTCACCCAAAATTGATGAATTAGGAGGATACATATGGAAACAAGAGAGAAATAAGAAGAAAAATGTAACAAATGATGTGAAAGTATAAAAAGGAAATTGAAAGTGATATAGAAAAAGTAGTGGTGTTATGTTCTTCTTTTAGATGGTAACACTTTCTTTGTTACAAAAAGTGGGGAAAGACAAAAAAAATTGGACCGGTTAGGGTTATTTTGGATGAGGTATTCTATAAATTTCTTCTAAAATAAAAAAAAATAATAGTTTTTAGTTAAAATTAATTTATGTATAACAAGGTCTTTATATAATTTATTTAAATTTGTGAATAAAGAAATTTTTAAAGTATAAAGAAGTTATTTTTTAAGAAAAATAGTATATATATCTTTTTAACCCTAAATTTTAAACTTTAAAACCATAAACTCTATAATCATATGAATTACTATAAGTGAGGTTTGGAGGAGAAATTTAATAGGTTAGAAAATTGGTAAAGTTTGAAATAAACTAGTAAGTTTGTTTTGAACTTGAATATAAAGTAAATAAGTTATTGTCCGTTTTATCCATATAAAATGTATATTGTTATATAAAAATTCTTTGAAAATGTGAAAATTAAGTAATGTGAGATTTCACTTTTACAATAGTCACAAAAAAATACAATAATAAATTTATAATAAGAGATGACCTTTTTGAGTAAGAGACACACTATTGATACTATGAACTATAAAATATGTGTACATTAGTTTTTTATTTATATTGGAGTTGAGAATTGTTTACATTAATTCTAATGCATTGGTATACTTGTATTGTATGATGCAAAAATTTCAATCTTATAACATTTTCGCTTAAGCCAAGAATTCTCACTCTAGTGGAAATGCGAGAGAAACAAGTTTTTTTCTTTTTCAGCGTGATTTTTTTTAAGTGAGAGCTTAATTTATCAAGAAAAAAAATTTGAATGAGAAGAGTCTTTTTCTTCTTGAAGATTTTCACCCAAGTGACAATTGATTGTTCAAATGAATATATGAGTGAGAAAAGTTCATCTTTTGAGAGTGTTTTTCACTCAACTAAAATACTTCACTCAAATAACGTTATGTATGGTAAGTTGTGTATAAATGGAAATTTTATGTTTATTTGTGATAAATGATATGAATTGTATTTAGAATGTATTTCATATTGTATACATATAGATATCTTGATGATATATTGGAAACAAAATATTAAAATATATTATTGGATGTATATTGATATAGATAGTGATGTCTGATGTATGTAAATACCTAGTATGGTATTATGACTCTTTATATATGTGTTGCTTCTCATGAGTGTGTGGTGAAAATACCTGAAATGATATTGTGTAGTATTGAGCAAAAAATTCATTATGGAAAAAAGATATTTTTGTTTCATTGATGATCTTATCATTGGACATGTTGAATACAAGTTATCTAAAAGTGATTGAGTGTGACAAATTGCTTTAATGAGAATCTATGTGAAATGGATTGAGAGATGTGCATGTATATGATTAAATAGTTATATATTTATGTATATTATAATAATGATATTAAGATTTATCTTATATATATATTAACTCACATTTATGTGAAGGAGACTCCTCCTATCATATCTTATATAAAAATATGTGACTCTATAAAAAAATGAAATAAAAGTTAAGAAATAATTCTCTTTCTCAAACTCAATCTTTCTTTCTATTTCTCAATATCAATAATTATATACATATGTTTATATTATAAGTGTTATTTCTTCTACTAATGTAGTTAGATATATGTTTTATATGTTTGAGACGTTAAAAAAGAGAATGATAATCATATTATTTTATATCCTTAATATCTTTAAGTAAAATGATGAATGAACACGTTCATATAATATACTAAATCTATATTTTTATGTGTTTTTTTTAATTTATTTGTGACATGACATAAAAAAATAAATTTTTTTATTAGAATAAACCAATTTGATTAAACACATCCAATTTTTTATTAAATAAATATAAAGTATAGTTAATTGACTCAATGTATTTTTTATCATGCATTGAACATGACTAAGAATGATTTAAACCTCAAATTATATTTAATTATACTCACATAATATTTTCATGTAATAAAATGACACATTAAAATTGTTAACCAAAATTTATACTTATTTAATCAAGAAATTAAATATGTTTAATTAAATTGGTTTGGTTCATACAAAAAATCTATTCCCATATGCCACATCATAAATTAATTATTCTTTTAATAAAAAAAATTACATAAAAAGAATGTATTTTTAATGTATGTTAGATGGAGGTATTCATTTATATTGCTCCTCAATATGAGAAAAGAAAATATAATAATAATAATAATAATAATAATAATAATAATAACATTATTATTATTATTATTATTATTATTATTATTATTATTATTCACATGTTTCATATATATATATATATATAAATAATACTATTTCATTTTTATTCTTTTCCATGCAACGGTTTTTTTCTAAAATCTAAATATTTTGAGCTGTGTGCCTGAAGAAGATCTAACGTAGAAGTTATCAAATTTCTTTTAGGATCACAAAAGTTGATAAAAGTTCTCATAAAGCCTTTTTGGTAGTCACAATTTGATTAGCTGGTTAAATAACCATTGTTGCCTCTTATAGCTGACACTTCAACTATTATGTATTATGCATTATTGGTGTAAAATATACTTCTATAATCGTTTAATCATTATTAATTATGGTTGATATCACTTTTAAAATAGTCATAAGATATTAGGTAAACTTTTCATAAATTTTTTGAGAAAATAAAATGAGTTTCTTCGTAAATTAAAATTAGTTTAGGTAAAAGTTAAAATTTAAATTTTTAAAAATATATAAAAGAGCTTTTAAAAATTGAATTATATATAATTTAATTTCAATTTATAGAAAAATTCATTTCAATATTTTTAAATTTTTTATAGTAAAACTCATTCAAATAGATACTTAATCGTAAAGCACAGGCTTGATAATGCATTTCACTATTCAACCATTATTGTATAAACTTACTATACTCAAAGTTCTTTTTCTCGTATTTTATTACTAATATTTTAATTAATTTACTAATAATTATATATTTCTATCAAAGTGCCAAAAAACAAGTTAAATAAAAATTTCATTTAATCACAATTTTTTTTTTCAAAATAACGTACAGAGTAAAATTTGTAAAAATTTACAAGTGTGACCATTAAATGCTCCAGAAATTTTTTTAGAGATATAATTAAAAACAATTATAGTTGAGTGATAAAATGTCTAATATAGTTTCTTTTAGAAAATGTCAAATTAAGCTTAAAGTTATGTGTATAGGAAATTTTATAATTTTTATATTTATTGCATTGTAAAGTATATTAGGTGTGTTTTATTATTAAGTATGTCATTGTAACAGCAATAATACATATTTAAAAAATGATTTAAAAGTTTTGTCAAAATTGATTCTTAAATTTTTGTTATGGTTCTTAATTATTATAGATTATAGATTGTGTAGTAGAGGATAAAATTTAGTGTATGCAATAGATAATTTCACCACTCTGTTTAGTATTTTAGTGTTTATTTGTATTAGTATAATATTATACAAAATAAAACTATTTAGTGACGTTTAATTAAAAATATTGTTTATATTTTCTTTATTAGAATTTACATACGTTTTAAAAAATTAATTACAACAATATTATTGTATAAATAAGAAGATATATCATCGAGTTGTATCGTTTGAATGAGTTTAGTGACAAATAATTTATGAATTGTAATTTATAATAAATTAGGTTGTGAATTAATATTTTAATTGAATTTATTTTTATATTTTTTTGTCTAATCTTTATCTGCTAACCTTATTTATTTTATAATTTATATTATAATTACCTGTTTGTATGATAAATTATTTAGTAGGGAGTTTGTTTATTCTGCAACAAATTTGTAATTATATGATGGTCAGTATTTTATACGCTAATAATTAAACACGACTTCTATATTTTATATCCTAACTTTTGGAATAACATAAAGAAGTACAACTTTTGTTCTATAACAAGATACATAGATTCCAAATTGAATTTTGCTTTCATGGATCACATGGCCACATTTGAAACCTAATTTCGAATGAACTCAAAATCCAAAGAGTGCACTCTTTAGTTTCCATATCAAAGCATGAAAGAGAATCATTTGGATGACACATATATAATAAAGTTGATATATATATATATATATATATATATATATATATATATATATATATATATATATAAAGTTAAATATATTTTTAGGTCTTGAATTATTTGTCAAAATCATGTTTTAATCCTAAGGTAAATTTTAAATTTATTTCGTTTTATGCTTTATAAACTCGTGTAAACGATTCTTAATGATGTATCAATTTTTTTTATATCGTTATCTTTATCATAATTTCCTACTTCACTATCATTTATTTCTTAAATTTCTTTTAGCTCTTTTTTGTTTCATTTTTTCTCATTTTTTCTTTTTAAAAATGTTTTTATTTGTCATCGATGATTATTTACATCAATTTATAAAATATAAGGACGGAATAGATTTAAAGTTTGTCCAACAACAAAACAAAATTTTAATAAATAATTCAGGAACTAAATATATATTTAACTCTCTCTATATATATATATATATACACATACATGCATACATACACATAATGCATAGAGTTATAGTTATGGACCCCAAGTTAGGTGGCAGAACCAAATTGTTGAGTAGGTTTTGATCTATGCATGTCCCTATATGTAAAAAATTCCAAATCCATGGAAACAATAGCTTCACGCCTCCACCATACAGCCCACGATATGATGTAGCTTCTAGAATCTAGACACATGCATGACCCATGTCCTTCACGTTCCATCTCTTCTACACCTTATGTTGTTGTTAGTATTATTATAAGGATGTAGCAAATGGAAAACTAACACATTGCTTTATCATCCTCCCTCTACAATCAATGAAAGCAACTACCAAACACAAAACAGAGTCAAAATGCAACATAATTGCTCTACCACACCACATACCCTACAGTTTATGGCACTTCACCTTTCATCAAACATTTCTTAACTTTTTTTATTCACTGTCTTCTCTTTGCCTTTGATTTGGCAAATGCTTATTTGTTTCTCTAACTTTTGGTATGCGTATTACTATTTCTACTTTTCATTCGATGCCTCTTCTGTTCCTCCTTAATCAAGTCTCCTTGCTTTCTAATATAATGAATTAGGTTAAATTAGGCTGCATTACTCAGTTCTTTTCATACCATAGTGTGTCACCCTACAATTTCACTTCTATAAAGATGATAACAAAATTATAAAGATTAATACTTCCATAAATGGATCATTTATTATATGCCTACGTATCATTATTTGACTTCTGTAACTGATAATTTTACTACTTGTATTTTCCATTATTCTTTTTTTAGTCAATGATTTACTTATATTATTTCAAGTAATTACACACTTTTCAAGAGTTTAATATCTTTAAATAACGATAAAAAAAAGGTAAAAATTGATATAGATTATTTCAGCCTTACTATTTTTTTTTATTTAATCATGTTTGAATTACCCACATTATTAATATTAAAATATATATAAGCTTATATATATATATATATATATATTATTTAAACTGGTATTTATTTTTTTGATCTTATAAAACATAATGTAATATTTAACCTAGATTTGAAGAAGAATTTATTTGAGACTTACTCTTTTTTTAATATAATAATGTTTAATTTACATAAATTATTAATATTAAATGGTATATGTTAATAAAAAATACATAAATTTAATAATAATAATTATTATTATTATTATTATTATTAATTTGACCATAATCCAATTATGATTTAGACTAACTAACCATAAATAATGTTTTCCAAATTAAAAATGGATCCAATATTTAAAAACAAACAAAGCTTAAAAACCACCCTTTCAAGCTTCAACTCATGTTTTATCTCTTATCCCAATCATGAGTATAGCTAGGTAGCATCATCTTTATCTATAAAATTTTGAATAATAAAACCATTTCTGTTCTGTGCAAGCATTAGCATTGCAATATTATCCCACTTTTATCAGAATGGCCACGTCTTTGTAGTAATCAGAGGCTCAGAGACTAACTCTTTCTCCATTAATTTTACTTCATTTTATTGGTAAGTGTTCTAAATAGCTACATTTCATTGCTTTTTTTAATCATTTATTCATGCAGCACTTCTTCATTTCCTTAATTCTCACACACAAACTCATTTGCTTATAAATACATTTCTAATGTTTTTGCATATGTTCATCCACAACCTCGTTCAAACGTTGCTCGCCCCACACAATTTATAGCAGAGAGAAACCACTCAAGCCAACCAAACACTAAGGAAAAGGTGTGCTCAATTGTCTTCTTCTTCTTCTTCTCTCTTGTTTTAATGTGTTCTTACATTTTGCACTTTTACATTGCTAGTGTTTTCTGTTTGTCTTTTCTGTTAATGGAGACAAAGAATCTTAGTCATGAAGATGATAGTAACCAAAAAATCTTTCATTGCTTTTAACCTAGAATAAATTTCTTGACCTACCATAAATTATATAATTATTTTTTTTTACTTTCGTTTAGGGGTGTTCTTAGGAGCAAATATAATTTTTGTTCTTCATAGCCATGTATTGTTTTCTCCTCAAGCATAATTCTGAAGACCTTTGTCTCGATGACAATGTTGACTACGAGTCACTATCTCTAAAAGGAAAACTCATATAATATAATTCGTTTCTACATGTCATAATTAACAAATAATATGGTATTTTACAAGTTTGTTTTAATATCTATTTTGTGATGATAATAATTTTATACTAAGATAGAAGTAAAATAATTTATATTAGATTTTACAAAAATCAAGTTTATGTAAGCATATTTTTAAAAACATATACTTTACAATAAGATTTCTCCTAAATAAGTTATAAGTTTATTTTTGGATGAAATTATATATTTGGAAATTCACATAAGTCAATATATTTTATATTTAAAAATATGAATAAATAAATAAATAATTTTAATATACTATAAAAAAACTAATATAATAATCATACTAATAAAATTTATTTGTTTAAATATGTTGACGTTTTAATATCTAATTTTTAAATCTAAATCTTTTTCTTTTTAACTTTATAAGCCTCGTTAAAAGCTTTAACTTCTTTTTTTCAAAAAAAAATTGGTATGGATTTGGTATTTGGTTATTGGGTTCTATCAAATAATCCATTTTTATCTCTATAAGTCAAATCAAATTATGCAGATAAGGGTTTTATAAAGAAATTAGATGAAAAAGGTTCAATATGCAAAAGTTAAGTATATAAAATTATTTAAAATTTTTATTTATCCTTTTATATTTATTCTATAATATTTATAGAAATGCATTTTTGTTTTAGAAATTTTATAAAAAAAAGTAGAATATTTTATAGTTATAATTGTTAAAACAATTATTTTGAAAGATAGTTATGAGAGTATCTGAAAATTAAATATTTATACATTCTTTAAGTGTAACTTTTCCAAAATAAAGATAACCTTTTAGGATAAGAAAAAGTTGGAATAGGTGGTTTTAAAGGAGAGTCACGTGACTTAAAGATTATTTTTGCGTCCCATCTTCATTTAATGTAACAAATAATTTAAGGTTCCACTTTTCTACTTTGAGTAATTTAATTTAATACTTTAGAATAATTTGGATTGTGTGTTTGTTTTAGAGAAATAATCACTTTCACTAATGGAATAGACTATGGTTATTGTCTTTCAATTCCATTTTATTTAACATAAAAGATATTTTCGTTGTTATAATTCGAACCTTCAATATTTTGTGAATGTTTAATTCGTTTATAATTTTATTTTGAAAATTAATAACACACGTGAAAATATATCTCACGTGATTTGAAAAAGTGATTTCAGAATTTTAATGTACTCAACAACTCTATTATTTATTATATATTTTTTTAGTATCTATAATAATGTCACGTCATCTATTCTATAATAAAATATGATTATAACTTATCAAACAATAAAATATATAATGTTCAGCATAAACTAACTAAAATAAATCCGTATAATTTATCCATCTAATTATTCAATCAAAACAATATTTATCTTACACATCATCTTAACATCATTCATCTAAATATAAATAACTTTTAGAAGATTACATTAAATATTATTATAATAAACTAACACTTATTTCATTTAGTGGTTTATCTAAGTATTGATGTCTTTTCACGAATATGATTTCTCTTTTTCAAGTGTACCTTTTTTTCTATTTGATTGGAGAAATAATTTTACTAAGTAATATTTTTAAATATTTTAATAAAATAGTATTATTTTAAAACACAAGAAATGTAAAATATAGGAGAAAAATCAAATTGACTCAAATACTTTTTAGCAACCTAGACTATCAATAAGTTACTTCTTGAAAATTCTATAAGCAAGTTTTTCCTAAAAAAATATATTAGTTCATTTTCTTCTTCTATATGATTAGGATATTTAGTGGAATTTAAAATCTCACTATTCGTAAAGCAACCAAATTGTTGTAGTATATTAACAAATATAATCTTATTTTTCTATTAGTAATCAATTAACATAAGTTATTTATTAATTTGTGATCTTAACAATGAATATACATATGATTTCTAATAAGTTATACGCTTCTGTGATTTAATGATCAACTGTGACTCAAAAATTTAATCACATCTCAAATATATTTATCTTGTTATCATTAAAAAAAACGTGTTTATACCAATTATATTATTTAACTTACAAAATAATAAAATTGGTCACTAATAAATTAAAAATTAATTTAATAAATAACTAAAATTTAGGTAACTAATATTAGAAATTAATTTAAATTCTTATTTAAAAATTAATTTAGTCACTATTATATAAAAATTAATTTCATAATTTCTTAACATCAATAACTACCAAAAAGTCTAATTTTTATAATAATAAAAATTATTTTAGATATTAATAATTTTTAATTTAATTAGTTATTATAATAACTAATTATTTTTTTTTTAAATTAATTTATATTTAATAAATTACTTATAATGTATAATTCATTTAACATCATATAATACATTTATACAACTTATTGAATTAAAATAAAAGAAAATTAAATGAAAATTTATCCATAAAATACGAAGCAAGGTTTTTTAGCTTGAGTATCATTTTCTTAAAAGAAAGAAAATGATCTTATCTTTTTTATTCAAATGTTTAATAATCAATTAAGTGTTAATATCTTATATTTGAGCGACTAAACTTTTAAAGAAAAGATAATTTTTAGGACAACTTTTATGCTTAAGTAATCATTCTTAGTCTACATAACCTAAATTCTAGAGAAAAGATAATTATTTTCTTTTTCTCATAAATTATGTGATAAAATTCTTAGCTTAAATGACATGTGATCACTTAAATAAGGTGAACAAACTTCTTACATTTTGTATTTTTTAATCCATACCTTCTTATGAAAGAAAGGGTAAAAGAATCTAAAAAAATGTTAAAATTTTTTATATTTTAAAGAAATATAATATTTTAAATAAATAAAAAATAAATTTGTTAAATATTAATATATTCTTTATAAATTTTAATTATAAATGATTTATTCTCCATTTAACTAAAAAAATTTCACTAAAAATATAAAATTTCCTTAAACTTTAATCACATATATATTATCACATCTGAATTATGTTTCGTTTATTTTATAAATTATTTAAGAAGAATTTATTCATGATATAATTGCCAAATTTCCGTTTATTATGTACAATAAGTTCTTTCGTTTTGTTATAATAAATATTTTCAAAATTATATTTTATACAGTTTTTAATCAATTACACATTCTTATAATATATTTAAAAATTTTATATCACTTAAAGAATCTAGATAAATGATAGATTATATACACTCTTCTCTTAATTCGATAAAATCTCTCTTTCGAATGACAAATTATGATGAGTCATGGAGCTGATAAAATCATAATAGGTCATCTAGGTCCAAAATACCCAATACCTAATAATTCATATGCAAGACTTAAACACTTTATATATGTTCATATATCTTAACCTACCAAAATACTTTTTAAAGATAAAATTGTAACTTAATCACCCAACTCTAAAGCTAATGTATTTATATGATAAAACGACTTTAATGAAATTATCTTGGTGAACTTGAAATATGCTATATTAGTTGAAATTAAGTTATCATAAATATAAAATAAAAATATAGATAACAAATGAGATTCATTGAAAAAAAAGTGAGAAAGAAATAATTTTATGATAATGTTTTAGAGAAGATTATGTAAAAAAAAAGGATTATCATATTAAACTTATTTTTAAATGTTGTCTTTTTGTAAAAACAAAATATTTTTAAGCAAATTATTTTGGACTTATAAAGATGAAACAAACCTAGGTTGTTATTATTCATAACAAAGATAATTTCATCGTTATAAGCAAAAACACCAAATTCTATTTTTGAGGAACTGAAAACTCACCTTCTCTTTTCACCACTTTAGTTGTTTAGATACTTTCCTTTTGTTCTTTCCTAATAGATACAAGTTTGACTGTAATAGTTGGAAAGGGGTACAACATATTTGGTATTATTTTTTAGCTATTCATAAAATCAATTAAAAAAATATATTTCTAATTAATTTTTTAAAATATTTAATCTCTATCAATGATGATGGAGATTAATTTTAGTAACTATTTTTTAGTGTATATATTTTTTTACTTTTCATAATCATACTATATTATTATTATTATTTTAATTATCTAATTTTTTTAAATTTCGTAGTATATAAGAGGCTACTCACAATAATTATTTTTATTTTGGCAATTATTATAATAATTGAATTTTAATTGTATAATTTTATTTTTCATCATCCTAAAAGAAATGTAGTCACATAGACGTGATAAAACTACTGGTTATATATAAAATCAATTAGAAAAAGATATTTTAATTTAAAATTTTAATTATACTTTTTAAAAGTTTTACAATTAATTATATTTTATATTTAATATTAAATTTAAAAATTCAAAATTCTTTAAAAAATATTGCATAATAAATATTCTTAACTATATTTAATTTTTAGTAAATTTTAGAAGAAGTCAGTGCATTATTATTCATATTTATTACTGAGTTAGTTTACGTATATCTTATTCCCTACATTTCATTTTATCTTTTATTTAAGGTTTTCTCATATATATTAAAAATATCTCGTTGAAATTTATCTACAACCTGCATCATATTAACAAAAAACAAACTATTAAAAAAAATTAAAAAATCTCATTAAATATTTCTATAAAAACAGTACACTATTAAATTCTATTATACATCACAGATACTCTTAACTTCTCTTAATTTTTTTAGCTTTATTTTCAATTTTGATAATTAATTTTAGGCTTCAGTGTGCTTTTCTCTCAAATTTGAGGTAAGTTTAGTTTTTATTCTTCAAATTTAAAATTAATTTTTTAATTTTAATTTGAAGAGATAAATGGTGTTTTAGTCATTGCTCAGATGTTTTTAAGGTAAGTATCGTGAAGATAAATATACTCTTAACTTCTCTCTCTCTTCTTTTATTTAAAGCATCTAAATTAAAAAAAAATCAATGCATTAATTGTGTATGATCTATTGAGTTTAAGATAAATTTAGCCTAAATAATTTTACATGCACATTCAATAAAAATTTATCACATCATACCAGACTTAAATATGCTTTTTAATTTTTGTAAAATAAAGTGTGTTTTAAGTTTAGCTTTTGTAATTTTTTAAATTAAAAATTATTAGTTTTATTCTACTATTATATGATATTCTTTATCTTCGTATGTGCTCAATTGTGTTTAACTTCTAAAATAACTTCTAATATTTGTACAATATATATTACTTATCTATCTTAAAATAGTTATTAAGAACTAAGATTAATAATTTCAAAATTTGGAGAAATGAAAAATAAATAAATAATATTTTATAATGATCAAAACCAAAATTCATACACTTTATAAGAACTAAAAATATATTTAAAATAATATTTAATCTATTATAATATATTAGTCTATTATAATAATGACTTAAGAAAACTATAAATCTCATTACAAGTTTACATAAAAGAATAGTGCTCTATTTAAAATACTATTTAATCTATTATTATATTTAGTCTATTATAATAATGACTTAAGAAAACAATAAATCTCATTTAAAATTTCCATAAAAGAATAATACTCTAAAGTTCTTCATTATTGTAAATCATAAATACTCTCAGTTTCTCTTCATTTTTTATTTTCAAATTTTTCTATAATTAGTTATTCTATCTCATTTTTTTTTACTAAATGTAACTAAATTATTTAAAAGAACTCATTCAATGCATAATTAATTGTGCATAAAATGTTTATCATTGCTGACTAGGATGCATTAATTCCATGGATGAAGAAGATGAAAGAAGAACACTCTGACATCAAAATAGATTTGACCAAAAATAGATAATCCATTCTCTTTCTCTCTTTCCCTCTTCTTAACCTGTCATTATTACTTAAAATAATCATAAATTTCATTCATAATTAACTTTTATTCAAAATCTTATTAGTCCTTGTGAGATATTTTGTTTTCTATCTCAATATTTCTATTATATTAATAATACTCAAATTTATAAGTTAAAATTTAAATTTTGTAAGATCTTTATCATCGTACATATACATTAAAAACATCTTTTGTTTTAAAAATTTTAAATTAAAATCTAAATAACATCATTAAATAAAATTTTATAAAATTCTTAGAAAAATGTATAAAATCTTAAAATTACAAAACATAATAATAAAATCCACACAAAATAATTTAAAATTTAGACATGGAGATCTCTTAAGTTTGAAATTAACTTAAAAATTTCCGAACTCAATTTTATTTATTTTTTTCTTTTTCTTTGAATATATATATTATTAAAAAAATATAAAAAGAAACATCTAGTAGGTAAGTATATGTAGCTGTCTCTGTCCTGTACCAGTTTCCAACCTCATGCATTCTCTTTTTCTCTTTCTCTTTCTCACACTCTCTTCCATTCTGTGATTTTCTGTTGCATTATTAATTCTCCCTGCAGAAAAGAAAAAAAATAACTCTCAAAAATGGTGAACCCTGCAGTTGCTCGTAGCGTCGTCGGCATAACAGGTTCTTCTCTTTCTCAAATTCTCAATCTTAACATCAATTTTTTGTGGCTTTTCACCAAAATCTTTTTAGTCAAAAGATTTGGAATATGATATCATATTATTAGTTGGAAGCATCTATTGAATTTGTTCATAATTAATTTTAATCATTCTCTTCATAAATATACTTAACTATGCTTGAAAAGTAAATTACAAATAAATAATAATGAAGAAAACAAATTTTAATCGGTTTAGGTTCTTCTGTGCAGGCAATGTCATCTCCTTTGGCTTGTTCTTTTCACCTGCGTAAGTAAACTTGTTTTTTCTCTTTACTCTGTTTTTTTTTTCTACTTTACTTGTTACATGTCGTTTTCAGTAATTAGCCTCTTATAATATTTTTTTCAAACTGAATAATTTATACATTAACAAAGTAATTTATAGAGATTTGTATTGTCTCATGTAATCAGAAATGGTTGTTTAGATAAATTTATTGACGTTTATAAGATTATTCTAACAGAAATTTTGATTGATTTTGAAATGAAGTGCAGACCAACTTTCTTTGGAATAGTGAAGAAGAAGAGTGTGGAGGAGTTCAAGCCTGATCCCTACATAGCAACGGTGCTGAACTGTGCCTTCTGGGTGTTCTATGGAATGCCTTTTGTGCATCCAAATAGCATTTTAGTTCTCACTATCAATAGTGTTGGACTTGTGTTTGAGTTTTTCTATCTTACCATATATTATATCTATGCCACCAACAAAGGAAGGGTGCGTATCTTTTCCCTCTCATTATGCTATTCAGTTCAACATTTTCATTATCTAACATGGTCCCACTGTAATACCATTTTCTCTTCCTATAATGTCTAGAATCACCTATATTTAGCTCTCTTTTTGACTCTTCTGCACTCATCTTGGAAGTATATATCAAGCATCAATCTCATGTGTGCTTTTTACATAGTCCTCTCATGGACAGGGTAACCACTCATTGTAATGCAAAATATTAGGGTTAAGTTGGATTAAAATATATAAATTTGGTTCAGTATTAATTATTAGTTTGTTAATTGTTTACAAGTCATAGATTTTTACTGGTTATATTCTAGAACTAGCTAGCTTACCAAACCTGCCAAATCAATTCTATATTTAGTTCAAAGAGATACTCTACTCAAGATCAAAGAAAACTTTTGTTCTTTTAAAATGTTCTGCCATATATTTCATTAACTTTGAGATTGAATATTCTGGTTAACACTCACTATCTCTTCCCTAACTTCAGAAAAAGGTACTGCTTTTTCTTTTCATCGAGATTATTTTCTTTGCTGCCGTTGCTCTTGTAACAATGCTGGCACTGCATGGCACAAACAAAAGGTCGTTAGTGGTTGGTATTCTCTCTGATATCTTCAATGTTATGATGTATATCTCTCCTCTTACAGTTATGGTAAGTCTTCTATTTAATAAATTTCTATACTTACATTATGGAGCCATATATACATGATAATTAATGTATGCATGATGAACAGGCAAAGGTTATAAAAACTAAGAGTGTGAAATACATGCCATTCTGGCTCTCTGTGGCTAACTTCCTTAATGGTTTGTGTTGGACAACTTATGCTCTCATCCACCCCTTTGACCTTTTTGTACTGGTTAGTAGTAACTTACTTTACTTCTCACCTTGTTGTCCTCTTATTGTTTCTATTTCTTGTGAATCATCACAAATGTGGTTGGTTTGAGTGAGAATGAATTCAGGGTCTTAAACAAGTAGTTAAAGAAGTCAAATTATTATGACTTGTGTAGGGACACATTTTCGTTAGAAAATATTTAAATCATCACATGTGAATAGAAAAAATCTCACCACAAAAGCAATCTATTTAAAGGGATTATGGATTCATATTAATTTAGTGACCAGGGATCTAAACATATCACCATAAAAAAATTTGGATGGATTCATAGTGAAGATAAATAGTTAATTAATTTAGTCAATAACAATAAATTTTGCCCAAAATTTATATATATATTTTTTCTCATAACTATCTTTATGATTAATATTATTTTCTTTTGTTTTAATTATTTGACAATGTATTCTTCCACTATAATAATAATAAATATAATAATTGAGAGTATTTTAATCTAAAATGAACTAATGCAAGAAAAAAGATGAATTGAGATTTATAAAAAGAAATAAACACGACTTTTAATTGAAGCTTGTAAATAAGAACAAATATATTCTACTTTTTCTTTACATTTTTATCAACATTTAGATATTAGGGTTTCCCAACCATTTATTATTATTTTTTTCATTTTTCTCTGTTATACACTCATTTCTCATTTCAGAATTTTTTTATCATTTTAATAATAAATTCGATGTGGTAAGAAAATTGAAAGATTCAGATAAAAACAATGTTAAAAATACTATCTAAACTGAAGCATGCCCACTCCTATGCATACATAAAAAAATAAGGTGAATCATTATTAATGTGTTTTCATTTTTACCTTACCTTTGTATATTATTTCAGATCAGCAACGGTATTGGAGCAATCTCTGGACTATTTCAGCTCTTGTTATATGCTTGTTACTGTTCCTGCAAGAGTGAAAAAGATGATGATGGTGATCATGATTTAAAACCAACTGGGGTTCAGCTCTCCAACTTAAATGGAACAGTTGCAGTATGATGAAAACATCAATATGGATTCATAACTTCTTTTTTTCTTTCCTGTTTACTCCTTCTTCACCTTATACTTCTTTCTGCCACTTAAGTTTCAAATGCAAGAAAGAGATTTATATATAGATATATATATGCAATGGTTGCTTTTATAATATATATGCATGTGTTGCATGCTTAATGCTAACATTTACATCGCATCTTGTCCTCAAGTTTTTGTAATTGTGGAGTCAAATGTGTATACATGACACAAATGTAATATCAGTTAAATTTGGTTTTAAAAGTTATATTATTAATTTGGTTTTAGGTTTTATTTGGAAAAATTTATTTATAAGTTTTAAAATTTTTGGATTAGAAAGTATTTAGTAAACCAAACTGATAAAATTATTAATAAATATAAAATAACATAAAAGATATAATGCAATTTTTTATCGGCAATGATATAAAGCAAATGAAATTTATATTTTTTAAATAAAAGAATTTGTTATATAATTATAATTCTAAATTTTTTAAAATAAGAAAATTTTTATTATATTTTTTATTACTTTTATTTAATGTTTAAAAGTTATATATATATATATATTTATTTATTTAGACAAATATTTTTTTTTTAAATTTCTTCACTTAAATTAGTATTGAATTTCTCATTCATTATTTTAGTTTGTAGAGTTAAATATTTTTTAATTTAAACTATATAAAAAAACAACCTAATAAATATTAAAATCAATGTAATAATTAATTATTTTTATACGATTGAAATTGATAAAAATAAATAGAAAATTTAATGATAGTAAAAAATATGTTTAATAACATTAATGAGTTTTATAAATTAATTTGAACAAATAAATGCTTTAAAGTTATAAGTTATTTTAATCAGTATAATTTAGTTAATTTTTTATATTAGAAGTAGTTGATTTACATAATAATCATGATATGCTATAAAATAATAAAATAAAAAGAAATAAAAAAATTATTATCATATTTGAAAAATATACACGAATCACTAAATTTTAAAATATACCTTACAACAACTCATACAATACGTTAAAGAAATTTGAAAAGAAAAAAATAAAAATTAGGGTGTAGGAAAGGAGTGACTTTATTTGATGAATACTTATATTTGATATCATTTCTCTTATATTTGATACTTGATGTTTACTTATAATAAACTAAATAATACTATAAATTAAGTTTAAATGATATTTTTCTATAAAATACTAATACTTGGGCCAAATTATTTTATTGGCTTTTGGACCGACATGATATAGGGTTGAACGTAAATTGGTTTCTGTAACATCCATAAATTGGCAAGGGTTTGTTATATTATATACCCATCAACTCGTTCATTAATAAAACCTTTAACATAAAACTTAAACTAATTATCTAAATAAAATTATTTAACAATAAAATCTTAACTTAATTAACTCTTAAAAAGTATAATTAGTTAAGATGTTCAAATATCTTCGCTGAAAAACTCGTTATAAAACAAAACCCCTCTTCGTTTCTGCGTCAAACCTCACACACTCACACAAAGCGCATTGTGTTCTTCTGTCGTTCTCTCTAATTTTCTGCGTGTTTTCTGTGTTGCATTCGAAAATGGTGAGCGCTTCAGTAGCTCGCAACATCGTCGGCATCATAGGTTCGTTCTCTTCTCTCTCTTCCAAACCGCAACTCCAAATTTTGCACATGCATGTGTATCTTAATCGATTTTTTTTTCTATTTTTGATTTGCATCGATCGACCGCGTTTAGCTTCGTTTTCGTCAGAGAGAGCGCGATTGTAATGCGGAGAACTTGAACTTCAGTTTCAATTAATGCTCGCTAATTCTGCTTAGTTTTTATGCATGAAAACAAGAAATGTTCGGTTTAGAATCTAGAGTGCTTATTAAGTTTGTTGTGTTCACGTGCTCTGATCAGTCTTTGCTTTTTCTCTGCAGGAAATGTCATCTCGTTCGGCTTGTTCTTCTCACCAGCGTAATTAATCTTTCTTTCTCCATACACATCTATTTCTTTTGAATGTTGTATGATTACGACGTAGATGTACCAGTTTGTGACTCGTTGTGGTTATTAATCTATTTAATACCTAAATTTTGATGTACGTGTTAGATTGCTTAACTTTTTTTCTCATTACTAATGATTTGCTTCAAAATAAGTTAATCTATTTAACATGATACAACTATTTATATTTAATTTATTAATAACGTGAAGTGATTGAATACAAGATTGATTTTGTGGAGAAATTGAAAGGAATTAATCGTCAACAAAAATTAATAATATGATAAAAAGACTATAGATAATTTCCTTAACAAGTATAAGTTTAATTTTTGTGTTGTTAATCTAAAAATAATTAAATTGTAATTTTAATATTTTATTTTTATTGATGATTTTTTTATTTTCTACGATTTTGGTTTTCGGAATTCAAAAATTCGTAATTTAGCATATGTATCCCGAACTAAAATTAAAAAAATAATCAAAATGTTAAATTTTCCCGAAGTCAGTGAGAATAAAAAATGAACATTAATATAATTTTTAAATTTAAAATAAATGTTATAAAATTCATCAAATTAACTATGTACAAGAGCATGCCATGAGATGTTGTAGATATGCAAACACTATTACTCTAGTATATTGATAATCTTTTTTGCATATCATCTATATGATAACTCCATTTAATCTATTAATTATTTATTCATATTATTAGATTATTATAATCTAATTGTTAGATGGTTGTTTTAGGCGTGGAAGTATAATTTTCCTTACTCCTAACCCATTATGTAGTGGTTTCTTTCTTTATAATTTTTCTTGGTTATTTGAATGAATTTCAGCCCAACTTTCTATAAAATTATAAAGCAGAAGTCGGTGGAGGAGTTCAAGCCTGATCCCTATATAGCTACGGTGTTGAACTGTGCGTTTTGGGTGTTCTATGGAATGCCATTTGTGCACCCAAACAGTCTTTTAGTGGTGACCATCAATGGCGTTGGGCTTGTGTTCGAGTTCGTGTATCTTGCCATATTTTTCATCTATGCAACCAACAAAGGACGGGTTCGTATGCTTCCTCTTTGATTATGTTGTCACTCATTCATGCAGTTTTCCTATTATGTGCCTATATATATATATATATATATAGATTTTCGAAATGGATCAAGTAATATATAGTATAATAGAAATTTGAAATCCGAAGGAAATAATATACCCTGCTTGTATAATCTCTTAATTAAGTGGGTTTTTCCATCGTTGTGGTTGGAGAAGAAAACTTAGTGGTCTCATTAGGTCATTACTAGAGCGACCTTTTCTTCTGTGCTTAGTTGATGATACTTATAAAATACTAATTATGAAAACAACTCGTTCTTTTTTTGTCATACTTGTACAAATTGCAGAGGAATCATTTTCTTGCCATTGTCTTTTACAGAAATATGCATGCCTATTTTGTTTGTGAACTACTAAATTCACAGAAAAGAAACTATAGTACACAATCCATGTCATTAAATAAGCTTATATTTTCAAAATTTGTGCCTTTTTTAGGAAAAAAAAAGATTCAATTACTTTTGAAGTTCCAAAATCGAGTTGCTTAATTAGTGAATGTTTCAAAGATAAAATACTCCGCATCGTGCTTTATGTATGTAACCATGTATTATTCCTGTTCTGTCACTCACTGTCTCTTACCTTACTTCAGAAAAAGGTGTCGATTTTACTTCTCATCGAGGCCATTTTCTTTGCTGGCATTATTCTTATAACAATGCTGGTACTGCATGGCACTAAGCGAAGGTCGTTGGTGGTTGGTATCATCTGCGATGTCTTCAATGTCATGATGTATGTCTCTCCTCTTACAATCATGGTAAGTCTTCAATTTATTACAATTACATCCCTTAACTTACATTATGAGCTCATACTCCGACGCATGAACATTGAAGTCTATTTTACACAATTTTTGTCCACAAAACTTATAATGGTCTTGGCATATATAAATAATGATCAGGCTAAGGTTATCAAAACCAAGAGTGTGAAATACATGCCATTCTGGCTCTCTCTGGCCAACTTCCTTAATGGTGTGTGCTGGACCACATATGCTCTTATTCACCCGTTCGACCTCTATGTTCTGGTAATTAGTTGGTTACTTCACTTTTCACTTCGTTCTCTCTGTATATTATCTCTTTTCCTTTTGTAGTTCTTGAATGAATCATCTTTTGTTATCCCATCTTTACCTTTGTGTATTCATTCTTGCAGATCAGTAACAGTATTGGAGCTGTCTCTGGACTGGTTCAGCTCATCTTGTATGCTTGCTACTGTTGCAGAGGAGAAAACAATGATGATGGTGATGAGGTTCAGAAGACAACTGCGGTTCCAGTCTCTGAATGCCCCCCAGATGTTGAAGCTTAATTTCGTTTTAGGATTTTGATTTTTTTTTAAGATGATACTTTGACGTCACAAACAAAAATGAAAAAAAAAATCACTTGACAATCTCATTTAATAAAATATTAATATAATAATAAAATATGATTCAAATGTTAACATAAATGAATTTATATTGGTTATATTTATTTTTAGAGTTATTAATATAAAGCATTATATATTTTTTTATATTTTTTTATCTATATCTAAACCCTACACCTTATAGAAACCATTCAAAAAATTATACTAATAGTATTCTACTCCGTATTCATTAGCATTCACATGACATAGCATTGTCTATCGAGATCTACTTTCAATCAACAATTAGAATACTCAAATTGTTAGAAGCTCTAATACGAAGATAAGAAGCAGATATTTTCAAGAAAAAGATTTAGTTTAGAAACTAATTTTGCTCATGTATAAAGAATTGAGATAATTTAGAAAATGGTCTTCAGGTTAGAAAAGAGAGCACTGGAAATTGAAAAAAAAAATGTAATATACTTATGTTATAAAAGAGATATATACTAAAAAATATATTACATCTATAAATGGAAAATATTGATAGAAATATGAGTCTTATATATGCAAAAGGTTAAAATTGTTGATCCAATTAATGTTTCGATATTCGCAAAAAGAAAGGAAATGTTGAATGATAGAATAATAAACGAATTTAAATTACAAAAGCCAACAATCAATAAATGGAAATTACATCAATAAACAGAAAATATTTGAAGAAATATGAGCCTCAAATGCAAAAAGAATTAAATTGTTGATTAAAATTAATGTTTCCATATTCACAAAAGAAATGAAGTGTTGAATGATAAAATAATAAACGAATTGAAATTACAAAAGTCAATAAATTACAGCACTGTTTTGGTGTTGCTTATTCAGATTGGTTTGTGTTGCATTCAGTTTGCAAGTAACAATCAACAATCGAAATAAATTATTAGAAATATTTAGAGCTAATTGCTTAGATTTTGAAAGTAGTTAATATATTAAAAAAATATAAAGTTGAGTTCTGGAAAACTAAAAGCACTAATCTTAAAGTTTTAAGTTAGATAAATTTTTATATGATTTATTCAATTTCGTTCGTGTTAAAAAAAAATTTAGACTAGTTTAGAATTTTTGTTAAAAAAAATATTCTAGAATGATTTTTATTTTTTTGACAAAATTTTTCAGTGATCTCAAATATGTAGCTTTCAATTTTGTCAATTTTCTTTGTAATTTAAAGATTCTTACTCCAATCAAATTATTTTTAAAATTTTTATTTCAATGAACTGACGCTTAACCTATACATAAATGGAAAATGATGGAGCGTGTAATCATCATTCCTGTTATTTTAATTGTTTGTAAAAACAATCTGAAATAAAAAAATTGGATGCAATATATTCTTTTTTTTGGTTTCGTTGGAAAATTTAGATTGAATTGTAGGAAATTCTTTTATGCGAGCAAGATTTTGAATATTGTTTTCTTACTATAATGGATTCTATAATGTTTATATAAGAACAGGGGAAGAAAAGAAAAATGTTATTATCTTTTCTTTTAACTTTTAATAAATAGCAAATTATTTATTAAATGACCAATAAATCTTTTATAGGGTAAAAAAGAGAGAAAATTAATAAATAATTCTTCTGACTTTAATAACATTAATAATTTAATAATCATTATATTAGATTATTTTATATTAAAGTTATTTTTAAATTACATTAACTAAATATTAAATTAACATAATTTAACATAAAAAAGAAGAAGTTCTTCTTTGTTGAAGTGTGTATGAACTCAGCCTTGTTTGTATTTAGTGTTTTGATGTGATCCAATTGCAAGTATTTATCTCAAATAGTGTTTTAGATTAATAAAAATTTGATTATCGTAATTGATTTTATTCCAGTTAGAATTTGAAGTTCCTTTCTTCTTCTTTTCAAGTGTTTAAAAGGAAATGTTTTTAAGGACTTACTTAAATTAATTGGAATTTATTACAAGAATATATATAATTAACTTACTTCAATCTATGTAAGTGAAGTTTATGAACTCCTTTAAAATAAGTGATAATTGTTTGATTGTAATATGAAATTAATTAATATTTAAATATTTAAGTTTGTTGTAGAATTTGTATGAGATTATATGTTGTTATAAATTGGTAAATATATTGTTAGTGAGTATTAGAAATGAATAAAATATTTGATTTTGAAATAGAAATAGTGTAATTTTGGTTTAAACTTATTTAAGGTCTAAAATTTAGAATTTAAAATTTAGGATTTAAAGTTTAAAGTTTAAAATTTAAGATTTAAAATTTAGGATTTTAAGATTTTTATCTAAATTTAAAAAAAATATATTTTGATTTATATAGTTTTAATTGAATATTTTATGTATTTTCAAAATTTATATCTTCGTCTATACTGTAAAACATTTTTACACTTTTATTAGTTTGTTTCTTTAAGCTGAGTGTGATCAAATTTTCAGGCGTGTTAGGATAATATTTTTCAGGGTATGTTCGTTTTCTTTTATAATTTTTGCACTTTATTTTAAAATTAAAATTTTAAAAATGAAAGAAAATATATTTGTTAATTTTAACTTAAATATATATTTTTTTCTTAAAAGCTCGTTTTAAATTAAAAAGTTTTACTGTATTATCCCACAATGATTAGTTTATAATGGTGAGAAGAGGAAGAGATTATAACTAATTTTCAAAACAATAATTTTAATTACATTTTTCTCAATTTTTTCCTTTAAAAAAATTACTGTCTTTAATTTAATTTCTCAGAGTAATAAAGAAAAGTTGGGGGGAGGGGACATTAATTTAAATGTTTACCTAACTTTCAAGAAAAATAAAGAAAAAAATGAGAGGGATGCATTCAATTAGCATTTCAAAAAGAAATTTGCATAAAAAAGTAGCGCAAATTTTAAATTATTTATTGAAGAATGTAATGTTATTTTTTGAAAAATTTAAAAAATTATAATTAAAATTGAACTGTTAAAGAATTTATAAAATATGAAATTATAAAATTTGAAGTAATTTTATGAATTTACAAAAAAATTTAAGATTTTATCCATTTAAAAACAAATCTTAATTACTATCGATCTTTACTTTTTTTTTGTAAAATGCATACTTATTATCTTATTTTTCAAAATTATGTGAATCAATATTCATTATATTTTAATGACAGTAAGCAATTTTATTATTTTTCATATCTTATTCTAAATAAATAAAATATTAAACATTCAATGAAAAAAAACAACATATGTTTAAAGGAGGAATACATACTAAAAAACATAGAATAATATAAATTATAATTATTAATTTATATACATATATAAATGAAGTTATAATAGCCCTCATATGTTAACATTTTCTTATTCCTGATTAAAAAATTAATCCAAAATTATGAAACTTATTAACAGATAATTATGAAAATAAATATTTGTCTACTAATTCAATAGAAAATTTATCAGAAAAATTGGCTAAAATTAAAAATATGTAATAATATTTGCAAAAGTTATTTAGAAGTTATAAAATAATTTTATTGAATTTTTATTTTATAATAATAACTTTTTAAAATATTTATGGATACTAATTGACATTAGTGGATTTAAAATGTTTAAAGTAGTTTTTAAACATGTATGTGTGATTAAGTTTTTCAAGTTTTGACATATTTTTTAAAACATAAACCTCAATCTTTCTAGTTAACAAACCATTTTACAATGCCAGGTTTAGGCTTTTTAAAAAGTTTGTATAAAACTATAGTTTATATTGTTAGAAAGGTTTGTTAAGTTTGAGAATTTGATTTCTTTATAGTAATAATATATTACATAGATAAAATCATTAACATAAATAACATGCTTAATGATAGAAAATAATGCAAATTTAAAATTTAAAAAGGGCTGAACATATTAATTCAAGATTATGGTAAGTATGGGATTAAAGAAATGTTTAAAAATCTAATAAGTGACATAAGAAGTCAAATGAAAAAAAATATTTTTTTACTAACTATCTGGATTAAATACTATCAAATAATTTAATGTTTAAATTTTTTATCAAATAACACGTTACTTTTATATAAAAAATCATTTAAAATATTTTTAAGTTTGAGTTAAATATTCTTAAAAAATATTTATGTAAAAAAATGTGTCCTTTGCATGGACCCAATGCTATGTTATCTTATCCAAAGAAGCATCAAGATGAATGGATGATGGATTTCCCTCAAAGGTGACCTTTTTTGCGACCATCCCTTACAAAGCACAAACCTCAAAGTTTGCCTAAAACCTTATCTAACTTAACTAGTTTTCGCTGTCTGTCTCTTTCTCTACAATTTTGTGTCACATGAAATTTGTTCTCTGAAATTTTTGTAGGAGTCATTTCAATGGCAGCCATTGTCCCCTGCCACTACTGTGTTTCCCTCAGTCCCAAATGGTTCAATTCCAACACCACACACTCTAGGCGTTTATCCTACCCACTTCGAGGTCAACGAGGTTTCAATGCTCGTTGCTCTAACCAACCATCCCATCATTCTGAATTTCAGGACAACCATGTAAGTCTCTTAAAAATTTGATCTTGCGATTGTAGATGCTCTTTGTTTCACATGAATTGTGATTATGCTCATCTGAGGTGGAGATGAGGTAGGTACCTAATCAGCATTTTACTTTTCTGTTCTTCTCATATTTGAATACAATCAATTTGTTAAAAAAAGGAAAATTGGTAGAAGTGAATTTCACAAGGGCAAAGGAGTGTTAGTTCTATACATTACAGTGTGAAGATAAGCCTCTAATAAGGCACCGAGAGTGAGCAAATGGTAAGCAGTTTGAAAGGTGTAAATTTCTCTGTTGCTATTATACCTGAGAGTGGATATTTGCAATTTGCATTTGCCCCAAATGCACTTAAGCTACTTGAGTCAGGTGTTTCAGCCTAGAGATAAGCATTGTAAGAAAAATAATAGTGTTTTTTCTACTAATTAATTACTGTGCCCAACTCTTCAATCTACACCGGTAATTGTGAATACTGAATATTTGGGAATATATGTTTGGATAAATTTCTATGTTATCTGTGTGAACTTCTTTTGTTTTTTTTGTTCTTTTCAGTTTAAATAGGAAGAGTTTGTGTACTTTATTTGTTTTCTCTCGTCCTTGTGTTCTTATGTTTACAATGTAACTTTAGATTGCTGCAACGTGTGGTTGCAGCCCCAAAGCTTATTGTGTTGTATTTTGATGCAGAATGGGAAGCCATTTTCCTTCAAGAAGTGTGCTATATCTATAGCATTGGCGGTTGGGTTAATAACAGGAGTTCCTACATTGGGGTGGCCCACAAATGCTCAAGCAGCTAACCCTGTGTTGTCTGATCTGTCTGTTTTGATATCTGGACCACCAATTAAGGACCCTGGGGCATTGTTGAGATATGCTCTTCCTATTGATAATAAGGCCATTAGAGAAGTACAAAAGCCACTTGAAGATATCACAGAGAGTCTCAAAATTGCTGGAGTCAAGGCACTTGACTCTGTGGAAAGAGTAAGACATAAGATTTAAATATTCTTATTCTTCAATCTGTAGAAGTGTATTGTGTAGAGATAGAAGCTGATTTACTTTACATGGAATGTAGAATGTGAGGCAGGCATCTCGAGCTCTTAAGCAAGGGAAGGCTTTAATTGTATCTGGTTTAGCTGAGTCAAAGAAAGAACATGGAGTTGAACTGCTTAGTAAGCTGGAAGCTGGTATAGATGAGCTTGAACTGATAGTACAGGATAGGAATCGAGATGCAGTTGCACCAAAACAGAAAGAGCTTCTTCAATATGTTGGAGGGTAAGTATCTCCATTACTAAATCACTTATATAAACCACACAAAGACCTTTATCCTTCCATACACATGCTCAATGAGAAACAGGATATTTTTTTCTTCTTCCTTGGAAGAAATGAAAGATGGATTCCTTAAATGTTTTCACTCTGTCATGATGTATTCTCTATAAGCTTCTGTTCTATCTGCTTGTCATTAAGAATCTGAGACTCTGCAATTATTAGGATTGCAGAAAAAATGCATAGGCGTGCTATGACAGTATAAAGCACTTCATGTTCCTTAACCCAACCATAGGAACTGACAGAAACCTTCAACGATACAAGTTGGGTTTAGATTAAACCAATGGGGCAAAGCAATTTAACCTTGACCATATATCAATGTAATGAGAGAGCTACACTATTGGTACACCCAGTAGATCACCACTTTTCCTGACTTTTCCTGGTTATGTATAAACTGTGCCTAAAATCCAAAGGTCTGACTTAGTACTGTACTTCAAGGTGTCATGTTTAATTGGTCAGGTAGCCATTGAAAAGCATTCATTTGGACAACCTGATATTGCATACTAGATTTGCAACCATTTTAGCATGATCCCTCTAGATTGATTTGGTTGTAAAATCTGCCAAGTTTGATCTGTTTTGAGTGGGGGGAATCCAAACTCAGTCCAATTAATGAACAGGCCTTCCTAGGCCTCTGGTAACCTGGTTCTATCAGATGTTGGCAAAAACTGAATCCTCCTCCTAACAGTTGAAAATTGAGGAGGACTTAGAAAATTAACCTTCTTGAGAAAGATTTTTCTCATATAGAACCTTTCATTGACTGCAGCTGAGATGTTCCTGGGGCATTGCATTTCTGCAGTGTTGAAGAAGACATGGTTGATGGCTTCCCATACGAAGTGCCTGAGGAATACCAAAATATGCCCTTATTGAAGGGGAGAGCAGCAGTGGATATGAAGGTCAAGATTAAAGACAATCCAAATCTGGAAGAATGCATTTTCCACATTGTTCTTGATGGTTACAATGCCCCTGTAACTTCTGGAAATTTCGTTGACTTGGTTCAAAGGCACTTCTATGATGGCATGGAAATCCAGAGAGGTAATAAAGGACGTGCATTTTTGCTTTTGATTTCCCTTTAAGCTATAGCTGGTTTGGTAAATAATGTTTTAGGCCTTCTCTAGCTGTGTTTTAGAAAAAATACGAGGTGCACCAGTTTCTCTCATTGCACCACAGGAAATGACAAGGAAGGATGTATGCATATATATTATTAATTCTTTATGAATGATCCTTTAACACTATTGATATGTGTAATTTTGTATGGGTCTGTTTGGACAAATTTTCCCTCAAGAACTTTTTGGAGAGAAAAATAAAGACAAAATAAAATGAACTTCTTTGTAAACTAAAGTTAGTCTACGCATAAGCTAATTTGTAGAAACTCTCTCATAGTGTCTCTAAATTTGTATTTTGTTTACTTATGCATAAATTAGTTTTAACTTGTGGAGAAACTCATTTCAATTTTTCGTATTTTTTCTCTTTGAAAAGTCGTTATAGAGAAATTTGTCCAAAAACTGTGCTATGTGGATATCCACAATTTCTGTCCTGCTTTCTTCTTTACTTACACATTCACCAATATAGTCTTAAATTTTTTGTTTTCACATTTATATTTTGGGCAGCGGATGGGTTTGTTGTCCAAACTGGTGATCCTGAAGGCCCTGCTGAAGGTTTCATTGATCCAAGTACAGAGAAGACCAGGACAATACCATTAGAAATTACAGTGAGTGGAGAAAAGGCACCTGTTTATGGGGCAACTTTAGAGGTGATCTTTAGCCGTTTATCACACTTGGAGCATGTTATACTTTTGCATTTGTGTCACAAACCTCATTGTATGATCAGATGAAATAAGTGTTCTTTAATAGTATTAGTTTCTTGCGTGAAAATTCACTTTTATAACTTGATGTATTTTATACTTCCAAACATGTTCCTCTAACTGTCTCAAGGTTGAAAACTTTCTTATTTGCTGTTGGCAACAATCTGTTTGGACAGGAGCTTGGTCTATACAAGGCTCAAACAAAGCTTCCATTTAATGCTTTCGGTACAATGGCAATGGCAAGAGATGTGAGAATCTAGTCTTTGACGTGGCTGTTCTTTTCTTGCTAATATTCTTTTCTTTCTTTATTTACTCCTTTTACTTTGTTGAATAGGAATTTGAGAACAACTCCGGCTCTAGCCAGATATTTTGGCTATTGAAAGAAAGTGAGCTAACTCCTAGTAATGCCAATATATTGGATGGTCGGTATGCTGTCTTTGGCTATGTAACAGAAAATGAGGATTACTTGGCAGACCTCAAAGTTGGTGATGTCATAGAATCTATTCAAGTAGTTTCTGGCCTTGATAATTTGGTGAATCCAAGCTACAAGATTGCTGGCTAGTGAACTTTCTATGCTTTTGCTACAAATACCAAATGAGTGTTTGTTGTCACTAGCTTCAAGGCTATTCAGGAATGCAGGCTACTACATTGGAAGTTTACTCCCTTTAGTTTCTGTCCATTGTTATCAGAGAAGTCAGTATTCATTTTACTAGAACCTAGCATTCGGTTGACAGCTTGAGATTTTATTATGTTTTAAGACTATTTACCTCCCCGGCTTGTAACTTTCCTTCCACCAATTTATCAATAAATTATGATTGTTCAGCGAGGAAATTATGGGCCAATCTCAAACAGTTTCTGGCATTTCTCCGGAATTATTCATATGAGAATTATTTTATTTGTCTAATTTGAAACAAACATAAACTATGAATGGATCAACACTCATTATCATTTGAGCGCAAGACCAAAAACCTTGTAATGGTTATTTTTACCTGAGTAATGAAGTTACATGAATATATACATTTATAGAGAATTTCACATAATTCTTTGTACCATTACATCAATCGTTAGACTTGGGAAATATTAAAAACTTGTGCAACTCAAATGGTTTTGAAGAGTGGTTCTTTGTCTGAGTTTCTATATGGCATTGTCCTTCTTTTATCACCTCTGAAATATCAATATATTATTGTGTGCCAAAAATGAAAAATATTCTTCCCCTATTTTTAAGGGAAATTGTTTAAAGGATTGAAGACAACATTGTACAATAACATTATATCAAAGATTCTCTTGCACACATTCAAGCAAGGGAAAAAAAATCTAGAGAGAACAAAGCATCTTTCTTTGGTGGTGGATATTGCATCATCCAACTTGTATTCCGAATTTTACACTGTTTGAGTATGTGAAGGTCATTGTTTTCCCACCAGTATATCAATCTTATTGCGTGTCTGCAATTACCTTCCTCATCTCCAACATCAGATATGGCCAAGGATGATCGGTGGAGCTTCTCTCTTTGCTTATATTTATGAGTTTTTCTATACCTGTGGTTGGGAGCTTCGACCATGGAAAGAATCTTCGACCAGAAGTTGCTTGTATCAGCTATATTTATGCAGTTAAAGCATGGCCTAGTGGGATGCAGAACTGATTCAAAAGGCGTGCCATTATTAGATGAAGTTTCTTCTGAATCTGTAACCAGAAAGAAGGTACAGGGAACTTCCCTAATCTCTAGTTCTCGTGTTTTGCAAGGTAATAAATAAAGTGGAAGATGTCATTAACATATCAGAAACAGTTGTAGAACAAGAGAATTCTTCGTGCACAGCTCAATCAGAATTTCTAACAGAAAGATCTTTACATAGCAGAGTTTAATGCAAAGTGGCCTCATTAATGAACTTTTTAGATGACCAAAGTTACGGATGGTTTGAAGCAGAAACTTGATTTGAGAAGATGGTTTGTTTTAGATAAAGTTTGTAAAAATTAGATCAACTGGATCATTGTTTTAAAGAATTAGAAACCTTTTCAATCTGAGGATTGTCAAAACATGAATTTCTTTTTTATTATATGGTCATAAATTTTTGTCGGTAGATTTTGGGAAGGAGAATGAGCTACAAGCACAACCACACAAGTGTCTATGACACCACCTCCAACCCAAAACCTTAAGGCAATGGGTTTATGGGTCTTATCACTTGTATGTTGTTCAACTTGCTCATTCCTATCCAATGTGGGACTCCAACATCACACTTGTATCCTAACAATCTCCCCCTCAAGTGTGAGTCCATCCACATTGATATACTCCCCCTTTTTAACCATGAGTACCCTTCCTGGTGACCTTATTCAGGGATACCTCACCTCACTGGTGGCCCTAACCTGGGATTCCTCACCTAGGTACTCAGCCCAAACCTAGGCTCTGATACCACTGTTGGAAAATTTTCTAAGGGAGAGGGTGTATAAAAGAAAAGCAAAGACCCATAGACATTGAACCTTAAGGTTTTGGGTTGGAGGTGGTGTCATAGACACTTGTGTGGTTGTGCTTGTAGCTCATTATCCTCCCCATAATCTTCCAACACTTTTGATACATATATCATCATTCTAAGGGGAATTAGATATTCTCACATGAGATTCTTGACATTTAAAAATATCATGTAAGATTTTACCAGTTAAGAATTAATTATATCGGTTAACACTGCTCGGTACTGGTGATGAACTCTACTCCTAACAAGTTCCTACATAATTTAATTTGTCAAAAAGGATCATAATTAACCATAACATCGTAAATTACGAGGATAAGCAACATGTAGTCTCAACATGTTTCTTGTCTCGTTCAGATCCTCTAAAGATTTTGACAGTAGAAATGAACTCGTCAACAAGTAGATAACTTTCATATACTTGTCAGCAAGTTCACCACTGAAAGTGTCAATTGGATAAACAAAAAGCTTCCTCAATCTTACGGCCAAATTGTATATTTATTCCATATATTATAGGTGTCTTCCTGCACATGAGCGGATCTTCCCAAAAGAAATCACTTGTAGGCTCATAGGACATCAAATGACCCCTCAGGAGTTTGATATTAGTGTTGGAACAATCCATGCTACTACTGTCAAGTGTACAACTTACATAGAAAATATTATAAAAATGGGTGCAATGAGGAGAGAGCACAATTAGCTTTACAAAAATTATAGCCCAACAAAGTAACAAGTGATTGCAGAGCTCATCATTAACTATGGCCTTCACACTTTTCGTGTATGCATTCCATCCCGAGTCCTCCTTTCCTATTCCTTCAATGAAATAAAATACAAACTGATTTTCCAGAATACTGTATATCATCCCTCCAGAATCGATTTCCTTGACAGTGAAAAATCTTTCAAGGTCCTCGATAGCTGCGAAAACATAAACAACCCTGAGGCTGATCAAGAGGGATCATACCTCCACCCTTTGAAGTGTCAATAGCTTCCAACATGGACACTACTTCATCCATCTCTGGCCTCTTATCAGGATTGGCATCCCAGCATCTTTTCATCACATTTGCCAGAGAGCTAGGACAACATCGTGGAATCTCCGGCCTCAGATTCTGCAGTTCCACAAAGAATCTAGTTAAAACAAAAACAGCTACTAGGCGTGCATAAACATCAGATATGATTGTGTGAGACCATTTGCAAATAAACTAACAATCGTACATGTTGGTGATTGTTACAAAATACTACCTCTTTCCCATAACTATTGATGTTTAAGGTTAATGCATATGGACTAAGCAATATGTAGTGAATGTAAAATAGTATTATATTTGATTTTGAACAAAAATCTTGAGAAGGAACTAGACTTTGGATTTTGAAAACATCAATTGTTATGGAAGGGAGGTAAAAGTTAGTTTATGCTGCTGATAAAGCCACTTAATACATTTCATATACCTGCCGTACTACAGCTGACGTCACTTCAGAGAAACTAAGGTCCGGATATGGCATGTCACAGCAGTATATCTCCCATAAGCATATGCCAAAACTGTACACATCACACTTTCTGTTGTATGGATTACCATTTAGAACCTGCCCAATTTCTTCAGGTAAGTTTTTCATATATATATATATAACATCTGTTACTATTCAAACAAAACATGGATTACTTATGCAAAGCCAAGCTACTTTTGATTGTAACATAAGTAGAATATATGCCAAGGATCGTGTATTTAAAGAGAGTTAACTGTCAATTACAGTTAAATGACTGATTTATTTTGAAGAGAATCATCATTAGAATACTTTCAGGAAAAACCAAAACAATGTTTGAGCTAGATGCTGTAAATATCTCAAGATTAGTGATATGCTGAAGTTCAAGATCTCATTAAGAGTAAATGGGACCTTCTGAGGTAGAGATTTCTTCTAGTACTTATGTATCAAAACCAACATGGATATATACATAATTGATGGGTGGATTTTAAAACAAAAGGAATGCCTGATAAAAGTATGGACGGTTATGGAACAATGCAATGTCTTATTTTTTTCAAAATGGTAAATATTTTAATATGAGAACTCCGTCTTAGTGATTTTTCACTATATTTTTAAGAGCAGAATGGTTATCCCAGTTCTTTCACAACTAGTTAGACAACAGACTTGACCACATTTAACACGTCCAAGAAGTTTAAAAATTTTGTCTATGTAGAGGCAAGAAATACACATTAATGGGTATCTGAAACAAATCCCAAAAGAACAATGCATAAGAGAGATGTTTCCAAAGGAATTGAAGCATATACCTCAGGAGCCATGTAACCAAGGGTTCCTGTTTCACCTGTCATGTCATGAGGATTGGAAGCCTCAATACGAGCCACTCCAAAATCAGCTATTTTCAAGGTTCGTGTCTTGTCCAGAAGCATATTTTCTGTTTTAACATCTCTATGAACAATCTTCTTTGTGTGGAGATAGCTCAATCTGTAAAGTAAATAATAAAAAGTTCTCAGTGTGAGAAAGAAAGCTTATTCTCTAAAACTTATATGACACAGATAAGGCATAAAGATTGGACCCTCTAGCAAGGTCAAGAGCCAGTTGAACAACCACTTTAAAAGCCAGCTTCCTTCTTCGGTTTTTAATAAGATAAGTCTTCAGTGCCCCTCCAGGACAATATTCAACCACAACACAACAAACATTACTTGGCATGCCTATATGACCATTTTCTGTTTGTATCTGTAGCTCTGATGTTCCCATTGTTGCCCCAATAAACTGCAAAACGGATTTGACAGTAAGAGTGAATAAGAAGATTCTCACATAAATGTTTGAAATTATGATGCAATTTCATGCATTACATATGCAGGGAACATCAAGACCAGACCAAATTCCTGCCCTGTACACTTGCATGGGTGTTTCCCCTTGGCGCAGATCTTAATGCACCCCCACCCAATTATCACTCAGTCCTTTTCCCATACCCCAACATAGTAGAGACACAAAAAAAAAAACTTTAAAGAATTCATTTGACACAAATGTGACCAGAATCAAGCCATCATATCATATCACATTCATGCTAAGAAGAGAAAAAAAACGTCAGAGATTCTGGCAATGTTTGAGTCCTAGAATGTTTTCCAATATTTCCGGCTCGGACATAGTCCAATATTTGCCTCAAGAAACACATAAATCTCAAGATCTTCATCATCATCATCTATCTTTCCCCTTTCATTTTGTTTATTTATATACTCTCCGTTCTTATCTGATTTGACTCAGTAGCAAGTGACAGCACATAAACCACCTGTTAAAGGAAGTTATCGGTCCTACCATAGCACAAGATAAAGGACAAACATGATTAACACGAAGAGAAGAATGAAGGAGCAAAAATATTACCTTGGTTACATTAGGATGGTCAAGCTTGTGCCAAACAGCAACTTCTTGAGTAAACGCCGCTCTCAAAGAAGCTATTTCAGCATCTGATCGATGTCCCTCTTCCCCCCAGTCAAGGAGCTTAACTGAGAAAAACAAAATGAAAGATTAATTGCATGTTATGAAAGCAGGAGAGTATGCATTTGCATTTACAAGTTAAACTCTTCATTCATCTAAATTTCAGTAGAAAACTGCAGGGTTAACAAGTTTAGCATCCAGGAACTGTAAAGATAATAAAGTTCAGCATGTTGTTAACATCATGACAATCATAAAAATCTTAAAAAGGCATTACTATCACTGATGATTTTAACTCTCACGAGAAGAGTTCCTGTAACTGACTCTCACTAGAAGAATATTGTATGAACGAAAAATGCATGCGGCAACATAATAACATGTCAACTTAATTTTTTTTTTTTGTTTTTTTAAATCCTTATACCACCCCCATCGTAGTAAAATAAGGGGCACAACAGTAATAACCAAGAACATAAGAAAGTTTAAAAAGAAAAGAACATTAAAGTTAATGCACATAACTTTCAAGTCAACTGGATCTTGTGAATTCCAGGGAAAACAAAAAGAAAGCTAAAAGAAAAGGAACAAAGGGTACTCAATCTTGTGAATCACGGATTTTGCAAATCTTGATCTACAAAGTTTCAATGCTAGGCAGTTACGGCTCACCCAACACTATCAGCTTAGATGCCTTCTCAAAGAACTCGGGGAAACAAAAAACAGCAGAACACAGAGTCACGTCCAAGCAAAAATTGTTGCTTGATTGCAAAGGTACAATTAAAACGAAATCACAAGCAGGAACAGGCAAAATAAAACTTAAGCAGTGGATCTGCAGACCAAATAAGACATAGCTTTGAACAAACTCTCTGAAACCCTTCACAACACTCCCATTGAAAGTTAAACAAGACATCATAGAAAATGCACTTGCATAACTTGACATTCACACAAAAGTAGGCCTAAAAACCCAACAACCTACAGTTTAGGAGCATGTGCACATTATGCAAGTACACCTTGAAAGCACCAACTACATGAACTTCCATAAGTGAACAAAACTGTCCCTTTGCACATGTGTGTGGTGCTAAACAATATAGTGCAAGAAAGGGAGGGAAAAACAAACCACGCTTGTTTTTTTCCCTCTTTCTTTCTAGACATGGTTAGTTACATATGAAAAGAAAGAGACACCCATCAAGTGAAAACTCAAAACACTTCAAGTGTGAGACCAAAACAAAAGAGAGTGCACTACCTGCAACATCTTGTCCATCATAAATCCCACGATGAACTGTGCCAAAAGTGCCACGGGCAATGACAGCCTTGATGACAAGCTTAGAGGGGTCAATCTCCCACTCTTGTCTGCTTCTTGTGGACCTTCCTTCAACCTCCTCTTCCTCCTTCTCCTTGTTCTTCTCCATAGTCCATGCTCTACTCAGATGCCTCTGAAGCTGCTCATCCAAGCTCTTCAGATCTATCTGATCTGCCCTCACATACCCCCCACTCTCACTCTTCTTCATCTCTCACCTCTTCTCTTCCTTCCCTACTCCAAAAAAAATAAATTCACCACACCCCACTATGGACTTTGAACCTCAAGCCACTTAGAACCATCAAAAGATACTAACTTTGGGAGCAAGTTCTGGTTTTGAACAAAATTTCCTTGGTGGGTCTTTGTGTCTCTCCTCTTCTACTATATGTTTATGCTGCCACACTGCAGGTGCTGCCGCTGTTGCTGCTTGTGCTGATGTTGAGGTCATAAATATAACACTCTCTCACTCTTACTCTCTGTCTCTCTCTCTCTCTCAATCATCCATGTGGGCACATGGATTTTGCCTGAACACGACGTGTGTTTCTGACCCACTTTGGTTCCCTCCGATTAAGAAAACCTTCAACTTCTTCTAATTTATTGAAACCAAAGATCTCTTTCTGTGTGTCTCTGTGGCTCTCTTTCTTGTTTGGTGTGTCTTTGTTTTTCTGTTCCCCTTTTCATTTTCTTCTATTTTTTTTTTCATTGATGGCATTCACGGTTATTGCACCTTTACATCTTTCCATCCCTTTCAAACAAGTTGTTTGGCTTCATCAATGGGTGATCATGATGCAAACAGTTAAGGAAGTCACTTTGTCACAAAGGCAATTGTGTAACATGTAATCATAGTTCATTTTTTTGTAACATATTATATTACATACATATATATATACATAGAGAGAGAGTTTTTTTAATGCTAACATATATTAAGATTTCTTAATAGATACTCTTTTATATACAAATATATTGAACTTAAACTTGTCATTACATACTTACAAAATACAATTATTTTAATCATCATTGATGAGATTTATGAGAAAATCTCACACATAATTTTAAACAGAGTACATCCTAATTAAAATTAATTTTATTAACATACACTTCTTTTTTTAATATAAGATAATTGTGACCAATAAATTATATTTTAGTTTAGAGGTAATTGTATTACTTTTCAAATTATTTTAAAAAAAATGTAAGGTACTACTGGAGTTTAAACTTTCAAAATTAAGAATTTAGAACATTAATTATTTTTAAGTAAAATAATAAACCATATTTCAATTAAATTAATAATTAAAAGAAGAAATAATTAAAAAAAGAGTCTTATGAAAACATAAAAAAATTAAAACAATATCTTATATTTAAAAAAATACAAATTTTAAATTTTAACATTAAATTGTTAATCACATGTTTAATGTTTAATAAATATGATTATTTGTCCACCATATATTAGTGTAATAATTATTCAAGTAGCATCACTTAGACAGGTCCAACACTTCATAGAATCACATAGTTTTTAATTTGGTGAAGGTCATGGTCTTATTAATTTACACTCTGACCATCATATACTGACAGAAGAAAGTTTTGTTTTTGTTTTTCCTATTTCTGGTTGTGACAGGTAGAATCAACATACAATATCCAATGAAACAATATTATAGTAGCAGCAAAATTGTAGGGAAAAAATGGATTAGGTTCCTGACAGAGAGAGAATTATCATTTAATTATTAAAATAATTATTTAGGACTAGATTGAAAGTTAAAATTATTTCTCCCCTTACATTTCATGTTGTTTGATTTTATATGGTTAATTAATTATTTGATGGGACCCTAAAGATAAGTGAAAAATGATTTTTTTTCTTCTTGACAAACTAGTCTAATCTAGTAAAATAATATATGGACATAGCACATTAATGGTAAAGAGAAAAAGAAAGTGAGAATATATATATATATAGAAAAAGTAATATGATATAATAAAATTAAAGAAAAGTAATAAATATTAATTATGTGAAAATGTGGGCATACAAAGTAGTCAAACAAAATTAAATATTAATACTAAAAATGTTTTGTTTTTTTGCAAAAACATAGATGAATGATTGAGAATTTTTAATTACACAGGGAAGCAGGTTTTACATTCATATATTAAAAAATGTAATTAAACCTAGAACGTATGATGATAAGTATTTAAGTTAAATTTAATCATGGTTAAAACCATCAAAATTATTAAATTTAAAAGACACGTGTTTTTTTAAATTTAAAAGATTAATGTTTAAAAATAAATAATCGAAACCATATTTATTCCAAATCTCAGACAAATCAAACATTAAGAAAACAAAGCACAAAACATTTGTGCATTTGGCAAAACTCATTATACTGGTCAATATAGATTTATTGGTGAGACACATCCATGCATGCATCCAGGTGACAAGAACAAAAGATGTCTTTGCTTCTTCTTCTTCTTGTAGTCATCATTCAGATGGATTCTCATAATTCCTTTTTTCTAAACTATTTTCTTACCATCAAGGCCAATTTGACTTCCTGAGTGGCTTAGTACATACCAAATGTCTCACTTGTATTGGCTTGTTTAAGAAAAATAGTTCTTTTCCCTGAAGAGAATTTCTGTGACAAGCTTGAACTGGTGATCATCTGGGGAAGGTTACATTTGAACTTTCATGTACTTTGTTCTAAAAAAAGCATGAGAAATTTTAAAAACAAAAAAAGAAAGACATAAAGAAGCAAAGTGAGCCTTAACCATCAGATGTGATATTCCATGTTACTCCATAGAGATAAAAAAAACTTCTTGTGAAATAACATAAGTTCAAATAAGGAGGTGTTGATGGAAGAATCAAAACAATTTTTATAAGTCATGATCCCTACATAACCTAGAATAATCACATCACCATATTTGATTGAAAAATGAGATATCAAAGATAGAAGGGTGAAGCAAAACCAATGATTTCTGTTGAATTCATTTCCCTTTAAGATGCTTTCAAATTTTCAATGATCATGATGTTTTAGTCGGTGTTAACACTTTGGAATCATGAGTACAAAAAAGTTAACACATTATCATAGTGTAGGATACAGGCTGGACCTGATTTATCTTCACCAATCAATAAATAAATAATATTCAATTCTAGATATCTATTTCAAATTTAGGAAGGGTAAATGATGTACCATGGCATATATATTGAACACTCACATCAAACATGACCCACATATAGAATTTGAACAAAATTTAAGATCTTAATAAAGAATGGAGTATATGTTCATATGACAAGCCTCATGTGCGTTTGTGAATTTTCATGCAAAAGGGAAATATGAAGTTTTAGACATTTGCTTTGCAATGAATCAAAAGGGTAAGCAACATTGGTGTTTGTATGATGATATGCTCAATGCTTACCCGTGAAAGCCGACTTTAGACTTTAATGTGACCAAAAAGATGTTTCAGAAGTCTCAACATAGTCATGAATCACGAGGCCAAGTTTCAACTGAATCGCAAAATGCTCGAGATTTTTATTAAGAGCTATCAGTAGTAAGTAGTAACACCCGTGATCTTAGAGGCATGGCCATCCAAAACTAAAATTAGGGTGGCCCTTCCCAATGGACCCAAAAGAAAGTGATAGGAAAAATAGGCTTTAATATCTTTCTTGTTTTTAAATTTTTTCACGTTTTTTGCTTTCAATTTTAGAATAAATTTTATCAGCATTTTTTATCCCTATAATTTTTTTTCCTGTTAATTTTGGTTCTAGGTACTAGTCACATCAATAGCTAGTGTAACAGAACATCAACACATTTTTTGGTAAACTGTGTATTTGATCCTTGGTTGTTTCGAATCATTTAAAAAGGATAAATTCACCAAATATCATCCGCGATGTAGGCATGAAATGTGTTAAACTGTTAAGATAAGCACTGTGGGTTATGACTTACATAGCTTCAACACCACAATTTTTCTTAGTCACGGGACGCATATGCTGTTAGATTTTTCTGCCATAAGGAGTCAACTTGGCAATCCAGCATTATTTCCTTGCCTTGGGGTCAAATCCCACAATCAGTTTTATCCAAAAAAAAGCTTTGTCATACATTGAAATTAAGTTAATCAGACGACTTTTTTTCCAACTGGACACAATTGTAATACATAATGAATGCTTAGTAGTTAGTAGTTTTAAAAGGGTAAATACTAGAGATTCATTCCAATCCATGAAAAGTGGACCAATTTGTCATGAACATGAGAGTTGAGAAACATTTGCAAGTTGAGACTGCCAACTAGCAGTGACAAGAAAATATTGCTCTCACTGCCAAATACAGCTAAATGAAACTGTTACACTTAACCACTGCTATACATGTAATTGATTCTTCTGCTATGGTAACCCTAGTGCAACATTCAGGGTTTCTCGGTGGACTTACGCTATATTTCATTGTGGAAAATGTAAGTATGCCAAACAAGGGTGAGACAGAACAACGGCAAAAAAAGAAGTATCACGGTAATGATACATTTTCCCTCATACAATTGAATTATAACGTCGCCTCTTCTGGGGTGTTGAATGTGCCTGTGCTTTTATCCCATATGTTTTCAATTGAAAATTTTCAAAAGCCTCTGAAATTGCCTGCACCTATAGGATTGCACAAAACAAGAGGTTTGTGAATCCAACCAAAATGTGTAAAGCAAAGAAGTTGAAACATGCATAGGATAACTAACCAGTTCTGGCTTTTTGGAGTACACCTTAACTATCATATCTTGGTAAGATGTAGGTAGCAAGTGGCTTACACGGTCATCAGGTATTGTAAATTTCTCATTGCTTTCATAATCCTGAATAAATTATTGAACCAGGTAACTCAATAAAGCTAAGCTTAATTTAATTCCCAATTAAACTCCAATGATAAGAGCCAAACTCAATAAATATTTCAATAATTTCCAACAATTGCAGCCCAGTATCCCAACAGAAGTAATAAAAAACAGTTTAAACTAAAAATAACTAGAACAGAAACTGTCAAACTGCACAAGGTAAGAGGGTTGGTTTACTAGTAGAAAAAAATAACATTATCCACTAATACAATATAGACACTGCCAAAACCAATTAAAATATAAGAAGATTAAAGAAATATCTTGATAAAAAGATAGTTAAGGTAGGTTTGTCGATGTACCTTGAAAAAGTGGATACTGCCTCAGAAGCATGCATCATAAGAGAGAAAATAATACATTAGGATAAGATATTGGGAATTAAAACAAACTAAAGGTTTATGTTCAGCAAGCATGATTATTCTTCACTCAGTACCTTTCCAGGGGATTATGCTTCCCGCGAGTCAAATCAATTTTGACATTACAAACAGCTACATCCTCCTCTTTCAGTGTAACTCCGCCACTCTTCTGTCAAATGACATATATAAAACAAAAATGGAATTCTTCATTGAAGAGAAAGAATTAAAATTATATGTAATTTGCAAATGATAAGTTTTAACCAGATTGAAGACCTGAGAGCAAACAATATCTTGAGCAGTGATCTTCTTAAAATTGTCCATCATATCTTTTGGTACAGGGTACTCATTACAAAACTGCAAACAAAATTCTTCCTTAGATTCAGCAAAACTAAATAATTATAATTATAATTTAATAAATACAAAATTGTTAATCACACAAACATTTTAGGCCAATTCGAAATGTAAGACACATCCACACAAAAATTTACATGGAATTCGTGCCAAACAGCTTGAGAAAATACCACTACCTAATAGGTAACTGCAGCAGGTAAATGATAACTATCACAGAAAAGCAACAGGTTAAAAACATGCCTGGTACAAATTCCTCCTTCGAATGCGCAGGATCAACTCCCTGGCCTCCTTTAGTTCTTCACTTGGACTTGTCTCAATAGTTTTAACTATTGTGTCATCCAGCTGCATTTTTTAAGTAAATTACATTTTATGATTCAAAAGAGCACAGTACAAGTGCTTTTAATACAAGCTCATTTGTAAGAAATTGTAACCTTCCAGTACTGAGAAGGATCATGTATGTTAGAAGAAATCTCCAAATAACTATTAGCGTGAACAAGTGCATCAACCATCATAAGCTCCATTGCCTGGAAACATCAAGATGGGATTAGAAACTGTAAAAACAAGGGTAAGTTTATGGATATTAAATAGACTTTAAAATGGGAAAAAAAAGGAAGGGATCTACATCTACCCAAAATAAAATAATCTTCCAAACAAAATAACTACTTCATACCTTCACTTTTGGATGTGTATAAACTGTTCTATACAGATCAGCACGAGTGGCAAACATTTTGTGGATGGTAAGGTCTAGCAAATTGCAGAGCCAATAGCAAGGGACAATTAGAAACACAATTGAATTGGAAAATCAGAAATTTATTATGAAAAATGTTGAGGTATGACACTAACAGTCCTTAGCCCGATAACAAATTTCATCATCCAAAACCCACATTGTCTCCAATAACCTGTAGGTAAATTACAATTTAAGATATTTAAGTTCACTTTCCAGCTAAGAAGAATTATCAAACTACTGATAAGAATTAATTTGTTTTGAAGAAATTCATGAAACCTTTGAAATTCAAAGTTACATCCCAGACCACAAGCTCGACAGTCACGGGGAATATAATCAAATCTGCAAAACAATAGTTTCCACAAAAGAATTACAATATGGCATAACTAATGCTCAGATACTCAGAATACATGAAAGAGAGTATGTAAAAAAGAATAACAAACCAGATTTGACTGTTAAATTTTCTGTTTACTTACTTGTCAACATCAATTCCATTTCGGCCATTTGCAACAATATCATACAAGAAACTTTTCTCACTTGAGCTCTAAATAACCAACAATTGGGCAAAAAATATAAAAGAAAAAGGAGACATTGGTAACAAAGAACTTCGGTAAGAATAAACGAAATCATCCATCAAAATTATTAATAATTATGCCAAGAGAATCACAATATAAAATCGAATAAATTGAAAATCTTACCCTTGGAGGAGCACACTCAGAGCTCGCCAGTATCATATCCTGCCAACATTAAGCACTTACTAGAATGAAGATGCAAACCTCTACTTTCCATTTACATGAGAGATGTAATATGCTTCTTATCCAAAATAAGTGAACAAATATCTGAGAACATAAACCCGTGTAATTGCTCTTTCAACTTAGGATATCCACACTGAGGAAAGGAGATGGAAAATGGAAGCTAGACAACCTTCTAAATCTGTTTTGAAGATGTCCACGGCAGAGCTTGAAAACACATTTCCTACTGATGGCTACTATTGAACAAAGAAATACAACGGCTAGCTGCGCATTTATTACATTGTGTGTGTGTATTACGTTTAGAAGAATTACAGTGCTTCTAAACTAGAAGAAAGTTGTTTCCAAGTCTACATTGCCTAATCACCCAATTTATTACTTAAACTGACAACTTTGTTAATTTATCTCAGATATAATGTTTATGATGGTAAAGGAAGTGATGCTCAAAATCTGAAGACACTTAATCTAATGCAGGAAAAAAATAATGGTAAGCAGTAGCTTTACCTTGACTCTTTTTATCATTTGGGAGTCGACATCAATACAGTGTTCATCAACAATATAATCGACCATATTGACCGACATTTGTTCATGAGACCTACGACATACAAATATGACACACATTAAATGAATTATAATTAGAAAATAATTTAAGAAAAATCAGTTAAGCATAAATATCTTAGTTAAGGAATTTACTAACAGAAGAACAACTTTTATCTAATCATTAAGAGGGGTAAATACAGAGAAAAATGAAATAAATTAGATCATTAAATACAAAATTGCCCAAAAAAGGTAAAAATAAGATTACCAATCAGAACCATTGATAACTTGGGGAAGAAACTCGCGTTCAAACAAGTGACTAAAAGGGCCATGGCCCACATCATGCAGAAGTCCTATAGAAAACAAGGCATCCGCAGTAAAAATTATTGGAAAATTAATTGGATTAACAACAAATGCAGTTCCAAGAAACCTGAGATACCTGCAAGCTTCACTGTTTGAATATCAAATTTATCAATGCCAAGCTCCAAGCCCTGCATGATCACAAGCACAAATTAACATCCTGTCAAAAGACTTTACCTTTAAAATGATAAAATACTTAATCAAATTTTATACCTGATAAGTTTTAAGCTTTTCCACACATTGACCAGCTAGCCAATACACTCCAAGAGAATGCTCAAATCTGGAATGCACAGCACCTGGATAAACCATGTGCGTAAAACCTGAAACAAAAAAGAAATTGATTTATTGGAGAGATTAAACATACTGAATATTCAAAAGGGCATATCAAGCCATTTGTGCATAAATGGCATGACAGCGTTTGAAGCAGCTTCTTTAAAAATTATTACATTTCACAACACCTGTCTTCCTGTTACAGGTTACACGAAAATGACAGAAACTACTTCGTAACCAAAGAAATAAACTTAATATCTTCTTCTGAGAGACCAAATATCCACAATCCTCTATATATTCTACTGCATCACAAAGGAAATTTTTTTATTTATAAAGATAGATTGATTAGTTAGTGCCAGTGGTTAGCCGGGAATCAAATCATGGACATCCTTGTGTTAGTTAGGTCATAACATGACTGCATAAGAAGTTATTCAAGTTTCCGTAAAATTAAATGTGTTTCATCTCATCTCTGTAACATAATAGCAACAATTCACAAAGATCTTTTTTCTACCTTCATGCCACTTTCAACATTCTATAAACTGACAGGAAATAATTACGAAAGAACCCACACATAACATATTCACATCCAGAAGCAAAATTTGTGTAAAATAATCTTGTTGAAAAGCAAAAACAGTTTACCTTGTTTCAAATTGTTAAGCTATACCCCTGAACATAGTGTCATCTCAATATCAGAACTAAGCTATAGTGCAAATATAAATGAACTTCCAAGACTCTAAAACCTGTTTTACTATTTACATGCATTCTTCTGCAAGTAAAAACTCCCTAAAAGTGCTCAAAACTTTTCATGACACACACATGAAAAATGAGCATTGATGACCAATAAATGCATCTACTTTTATCATTTTAAATTTTGGTATCATTTTAAATTGAACGTAAGACAAAAATCTTGCCCCAAAACAGTAAAACCAACTTTCCCATGAAATTCCTCAGCTAGCGAAGTACATTCAAAATCCTCTTGCCAAAAAGGAGAAGCCTGGATACCTAGCATTTAAAACAAAATAGCGCAACAGCCTAACTAAGTATTTGATAGTTTATCATTCACTACATTTTATGTACCAAACTGATTAAACTACAAAACAAACAAATTAAAATTATCACCAAAACAAACAGGATGCCAGGGAACGTTCAAAAAATATATTACACTCATAGTTATAAAAAATGGTCCAACACTGCAAATTTGGCCACAATTTCAAGGTTTTCTGACCAGGACCACCGTTGTGGCTGTAATAGCCATATTTGCCTGCAATGTCCTGAAATGCAAAGGATCACAACAAAACCATGACCACAACTACCCTTGAAAATCTGGTCCCACTCTAACCTAATTTCATACATAAATTCCTAGAACAAAGGTTTTTCATGCTACGCATCCCCACCATCTTAACAACAATTCAAGCATCTAAAACCAAACAAATTATTTAATAAAATGCATAAAAAACCCTGCCTAGAATAAGTAATTATGCAAGTGTATTTAATTTCAATTTCAAGCAGCTTCTAATTTCTAAACGCCTCTCATACATTTGGATTAAAAAAACGAGGATTAACTCACCCAGTTGTTTCAACTCGCGAAGCCTGCAACATAAACAAAAAAATTAACAAATAACTAAACATAACAGGATTGTGGAAATGAACCGTTTCACAGAATAATAAAAACGTTTCAAACGCGCCTCTGAAACTGCTCAGTGTCTATGAACTTCAAACTAAGCTGCAAAACCGAACAAAAAGCAAAACTAAATCAGGTGGATGAAAAAAAAAACAACAGTGTGCTTCAGTTTTCTTTGCAGCTACTACAGAATAAGATTCGAGAAACGAAACGATTCAATTGCGGATGAAAATTACGGGATCGAGATAAATGTTGCCATGGACGTTGTCGTGAATGTGCTTGCAGAACCTGGGATCTTGACCTGAAGCGACGTCGTAGGAAGGTGGCAACGAAACGTCGACGTTGCAATATGCTCCCATATCTTCGTTCCTTTCTTTCTCTGTTACCAACTCCACACTATTAATCTCAGCTTTCAAATTTAAATTAATGCGCAGCCACTATTTATACTGTAAGAACAATTAATAATATATTTAAAATTAAAATAAATGTCAACAAATAAAATATATATTTGTTTTTATCTATCTAAACTTTTTTAATGTATTTTTATTTGTGCTCCCCAATTTCTTGGATTCTTACAAATTATATTTGGAATAAAATAATTTTTTAATAATCATAATTTTTAGGAATAATTTTCCTATAACCTTTTAATAATAACTTTTTTATAAAAAAAAACTCTTGGTTGTTACAGAATTTGTTATTAAACAATTTATTGAGAGTGAAGAATATGAACAACACGTGCTTTATGAGAATAATATTTTACTATTTACCAGAAGAAAAAGAAGAGGCACTAGTCATATAGTAAACGGTACGCGTTCTCATTCATTTTTAACTTTTTTTTAATTTAGTAGTTACTTTTTTATCTGCTCATAAATAGAATTAAAAGTGTGTAACATTAACTCATACACCAAACTCATTAGGTTTAATTGAAAATTTTACTACTCAACTATTATTTTATATTTAAATTTGTTTGAATCTCATCAATAAACTTTTTTATTTTATTAATGTATTTTTAAAATTTTATATCTTTTATCTATTCATTAAACTCTCTTACATTCACAAAATAATAAGAAATGTGAAAAAATTTGTCTTTTATATTTACTCTTAGCTACGTATGCAATTTGTTGTTATTTTACTTTAGTATATATCTAATAAATTATATCTTAGATTATAACTATAACTAATTTTTTGAGAGTTTTTTTTCTCCATTTTCATGTAAGTTCCATCCGATACATTCTGAAAAAGATAAAATCACTTTTTGTACTATGTTATATTTTTATCAATTTCTACATCACTTCAATTATTTGCTACAATTTTCTTTTAATTTTTTAGCTTTGGAATTGTATACTTTGAATGCTATTTTTTTGAGTTTCAAATTTTATAATTCAAAAATTAAACTAAATTATATAATTAGAAAGTTAAAATTTTAAAAATTAAAAATAATTTTTAAATTATATAATTTAGAAGTTAAAATTTTAAAAAACATTACAGAATAAATAATAAAACGATAAATTTTACATATAATTTTTTTAATTATTTTAATTCTTGTAAGTAATCACTCAAATTATTCATAAAATAAAATGGAAATATTTTTAAGAATAAATAATACAAATAAATTATAATGTATTAGTTTGACGATGAATACTTCACTTGATTAATTATTTACTTGTTTTTACAATAATTTAAAAATACTAATAATTATTATTTTAAATATATTATTTATTTATTTATTTATATTTTTCTTAATATTTTTATGATTTAGGTATTTCATAGTTTTAAATGTTAACGTGAAAGAGGAATTTAATATAATAACTATATAAAATAGAAAGAGTTTTATGTAATATTTAATAATGGAAATAATTTTTTACAATGCGTAAAAATGTGAATAAATACATTTGTCCAATTCATACAAAATAAAGATTTTAACTTTAAGTGAAACATTCCTTTAAAAAAATTAACCGAAACATATTTACAAAATAAATACGAATAATTAATTTAAAATAAAAAAAATAAGATGTGCTTAATTGTAATTGCATAAAAAGGCAAGCACGGTAACATAACAAAATAAGACATCATGAATAATAAAACTCAGAAAAGTATTTTACTTTTATTATGAAATTAATAATCTTAATAATAAAGAAGCTAAGAGAATTTTTACATACTATTTATTATCGCAAATGATAATAAAATAGAAAAAAAAATTACAAGAATAAATTAGAATCATATTTTTTTAATTATTTTTATTGTATAAAAAACTATGAAGAAGAAATGAGAAGAGAAAAGGAAAGTGGATAGCATATATAAACCTGAGGCCAGGAACCACAAACCCAACCACCTTAACCCCTTCCTTCTTCTTCCCTCCAACCATGGTGGTTTTAAAGTCCACTTCACCTCTCTCACCTCTCTCTTCCCACTTCTTCACCCTCTCCTCCTCCTCCAAACTCTCCTCCCCCCACTCCCTTCGCCGCCGCCACCACCATGCTCACTCCACCACTACCAAGCCTTTTTCAGGAATCAAACACTTCAGTGTCAAAGCTTATATGGAGAATTCAAATTCCTTCGGCAGTTTCGCCAACAGGGTCATGGGGGCACTCCCTGTGGTTGGTCTCATTGCCAGGATCCTCAGTGATGAAGGTGGCGTCGGTGATGACCTAGTGGACTTTGCTGAGTTCAGAAGACGCGTTGGGAAGAAGTGCTCCCAGGCTGATTCCACTGCCTTCTATGAGTTCCAAGACCGACGAGGAAGGGTAAGTGATCTATCAATCCTTCTCCTCATACCCTTTTATCTAATTTGTGTGGTTCCATGCATGGTGGTGTCAAAATCATGTCTTTGTAATTCGTCAAGGTTGGGTAGTTAAGCAAGAGTTTCACTTTTGCTAGTTTCAACCAGTCAGAAATCATGTTCAAAATAAGAAACTTTCTACACTATTTACTCGTTAATTATTCAATTACAAAACTTATAGTATATGCACTAACAATGTAATTTTATTGTGTAAAAAATGTAGAAATTTATACTATCATTGAATCATAAATTGATTTGTGTTAAGAGTTTTAGTTGAGTAGAATAGCCTTGAGACTCTTCTATCTAATATATTGGTCTTGTTGGTTGAGTTTTCCTTGTGTGGTTATTGATGCTTTCATTGAGAGCCGGACAAGAAAAGGACCACCTATAGACTGAACTAAGGTGCAAACTAAGTACTGCTAAGTGAGTGAAATTGTCAGAGAAAATAGTTACAATCGAGTCAGTGTTGATAGAGTGAAAGTTGTCTAGACATCCTTTCTTAAAGGGTTGTGATGTTAGGAGTCTCATGTTGAATAAAATAAACTACTTTATGTGATCATGTGACATTTAGTATTAGGACTCCCCACCTAATGGACTAGCCTTTTGGGTTGAGATTTTCTTGTGTTTAGGTCCTGACAATATGAATTGTAAGTTTGTTTATTTTAATAATAACTAACTTAAAATTGAATGAGTTGACAATTTAAAATTTTAGCATGGAAACGAAACATATATGCAGTTTTTAGTGGTATTCCCTAATAAGAATTGGAATTAGAAGTTCACCTATCTAACCTATGATGATATTTAAAGCAACCCTTTATTACATGGATTAACTGGGTTTTATGGCTAAATTTAAAGAGCTAGAGTTCATGCTGAAAACTCAATCTTTTATGAGTTTACGCTGATGAAGACTGGTGAAATGTTTAATTCCTACTTCATGATCAAATTTGAATTATCCTTTTTTTTCTGACTTTGTTCTTAGCATTGTTTTGCGGTAACAATTGGTTTTGGTGAGCTAAAGGCGAATGGATGTGTGACTTGGTGTTGGTTTGTTGTGGATAGGCAGGGGATCCTCTCTATGTTCTGTTATGCTGTTGGCTAGCAGCCATTGGCGCAGGTCTTCTCAAAACTGAGGATATTCTAGAAGGGGTCTCTAGACTCCGGATCTCTAATGACATTGAATTTGAGGAGCAGAATTTCATGGCCTTGATGAGTGAGGCAAAGGAGGTTGGTCTCCTTCTCACTAGTTTTAACTTATACTAATTTTGGTTCATCTATCTTTGAAGGTCATTCAGTTTTGATATTATGCTGCATTTGAAGAAGAACTCTACCAGTTTGCATTAACTGACTTAGTCATTCCAAAATATGTAATCTAAAGTCTAAACTCTGAACATGAAGCGCTATTGTTTAAGTACTTATTAAGGAAAGTACTAATAATATTAGTTATTAAAAGTTTTCTGTAAGGCTTACTTATCACTGTTCTCTTGTTTTGGGGAATCATTAACATGTGTTACATTACCAAAGATAACGTTTTCTCTTGCCTAAATCTATATGATCCTCTCTGATAAAGACAATTTTGTATCACAATAGCTTACTACATTGGAAAAAGAAACTTTGCTAATAACCTCAAGCCTGTCATGGGACATTCTTGCCTAGACATGGTACAAAAAATGAAAAACTTACCTTGTGCCTTTGCAATGTCATTTAGTGTGTTTTATGTATCTATGTCGTTCTATTATCTTTGACATAGTTATTCCCTATAATAGATTTAGTTCCCTTTGGATCAAGGCCAATAGGTATTCATTTCTTTTAGGTTGCTGCACTGCTGGGACATTAATTAACTAGTTACCATAATATGTCAGGTGCAACTATATCGTCAAGTACGGATTGACACAGTAAATATGCATATTTGTAACTGATAGAAATAGGAATGGTCTAATATTTGGATGCTCTTAAGTAACCTTTCAGTGGGTGATGACAGATCCTCTTCACAAATCCAGATAAATTTCTATTCATCTTGTGTTATAAAAAATGCTTTATATTACCAACTGTATAGAAGAGGAAAAACAATTCCAAGATGTATGGAAGGTATTGCTTTTTGTGTCACTAACGCTCCACCTGTATGCTTGGTGCTTTGATTATGCTGAAGCTAAGTTTTATCCATATGCCACTATGCTAAAAACTATATAAAAATTCATTCAACAATGTAGAGACGGGCAAAGCTAAAGGCTGACCTTCCTGCTATAGCGATGGAGATTCGAGCTGGGAAGGCTCTTGATGCAATCTATGTGTGTTGCTTTGGAAGGGATGCTGTAGAGGAAGAAGACGAGAGACTGCTGACAGCAATGCTTGGTGCAGTTTTTCCAACAGTTCAGCGCGATGAGATCCAGCGCCTTGTGAAGGACAAGGCAGAGAAAGTTGCAGCTGGTGTTGATGAGGATTTTGTTTCAGAACTCAAACCTCTATCAAAAGAAGCTGTTGAAATACAAATGAAAGACCTTCAGTTTCTTCAACAAAATAGTGAGATTTGACAGTGTGAAGCCTGTGATTTCCACTGGATAATGACTGAAATTATATTTCAGAAACTAAGCTGCTTTAGCCTTTTGGTTTTCTCACAGAAAAAAGGACAGTCATCATAGATCTTATTCTCTTATTTATCAGATCCATATTGAATGTTGGGGTCATGACTTGTTGAAAGTAAAGAAATTTCATGTAGTTACTCTGAGCAGTATAGATGGTGAAATTAGTTGTAAATCATGTCTGTAAAGGGCATTTGGTTTTTTAAACTCTTGAAGTGTTCCGATCTAGTCATTCCTTCACGTCTCCCCTCTTGAGATGAAGAGCCTAGCTAGTTATTGTATCGATTATTGAGCTACTTATGATGTTTATTTCATAAAATACAAGGACATGTAACTAATTATTTATAAAAAGTAGGTGTATATCTTTTCTTTATATAGATGAGAAAAATAGGTATTCATTCTAAAATATCATTCTTATTAAAAAAAAAAGACATGATATTGGTGGAATCAAATCTAAGATATTAATTAGAATAATTTAAAAAAACAAATATTTACAGTTTAAAGTCTAAGATAAGTTTTCATAATATGTACCAATAGTTCAACCAAAGTTAATTATGAGTTGTCATTTCTAATAAAAAGTAATAAAATTCTAATATAGATTTGAGAAAATAATAAAGATTAATACATACACTGGTTGCAACAACAACACAATTTGTTTGGTTGGTTGGAAGAAAATATATTGCTAGAAAACTACTGATTCAATGAGCCACCCATGGTTTTGGTTTTGAATGCAAAGTAAAGCTACTACAGTAATGAGAATAACTCACCGAAAACATGTCCAATGGTTATTTTTGCATTGAAATTTTAGTAGTCAGGAGTTTTAGAATTTAAACTCCTAATAAGGAATGATTATGGTACGCACCCATCAAATCATGCACATTATAAAAGATTTATGACAAACATTTTATTGGCAAATAAATCAACTTTTATTTATAGCCTGAAATTTGAATTCCTAAAATAACATTATTAAAACTTCGCAGTGTTTCATATGCAATTATATCTAGACAAAGGAGATAATGGGTGACAAACTTTCATTAGGTGAAGAAAACAACATTAATAAACTTGACAACATTATTCTTGCACATACTAATGGAAAGACACACAAGGAAATTCTAAGGTTACTGCTCAGACCTTAACTATTCAAATGAAAGTGTACAAACATTTGAATTCTTCATGCATGAGGATAAATCTCTTATCATATCAAGTCTTTCCTCATCCGTAACATCATTGTCACTGCATATATTCATGGTCCGTAAATATTTTACATTCTGCATAATATATCTTGCAAATTGAAACTTGTCTAGAGAACCCTTGTAATTTTTAAGACAACAGGTTTTAAGATGCAATGAGATGCATGTAGGAACATGTTATGGATAAGGCAAAACTACTTCTTCATGGACTTCAACGTATAAAATAGAACTGGCCTGATAACACCAATCATAAAATTATATTAATATTAATGTTTGAAGAAAAGATAACAATTACTTGAAAACTTAAACCATTAAACCTTGTCAATGGTAATGAGAAGAGTTTGAAGCTGGGGACAAGGCTTGAGCACATCCAAGACCTCAAGCCATTCCTCAGTATACTCCAAAAGGTTCAATTCAAGTTAAACTAATTTGTGAAAGTAATGCTAATGTTTTACTAATTAAATCCTGAGAATTCTCCTTTATTTTTTAACCTATTAACTTTTATAATTATTCTTTTATTTCCCCATAAATAGAATTAAAAATTAGGTTTAATTGAAAATTTTGTTACTCAACTGTTATTTTATATGTGTTTGAATTTTATCAATAATTTTTAATATATTTTTAAAATTTTCTATATTTAATATATCCATTAAATATGTAATGATTTATTGACATGTTTTTTTGAAGAAAATTTAAAAGATATTCATTATGTTTTATAAAAGATGTAAGAAAATAATATTGTTTTTTTATGATATCTCAACTTGTTACATGTTTTAATAAAAAATATTGTTTTAGATTTAATAAATCTTCTAGTTTCAATTTTTTTAATTAGTATTTTTATTATTTTTTTTATTTTAATTTTAATTAAAATTAATATGTCAAAATATTTTTTATTTTTTTCTTTAACACGTATCTTTTATATATATATATATAAATCCATTCACAATTTTACAGAATAAATCTAATACTCACTAATCTATTAACCAATCAAAACTGTTAAACTTTTAGTAAATTGATTCTTATGAATAGATATTATTATAATTTCTTAACTAACATGGATATTATTATATATTTATGATTATTTATGATGTTTACATTGACCAAAACTGAGGGAGTGTAAGAAAGAAACGGGACTGAATATTTATTTTCATTAAATAATGATTAATGGCCATGTTGCTATGTTTATGATTATTAAACAGAAAGAGAAAGGTGGTAAACACACAATAAAATAATATTGAAACATCAACCAAAATAGGGGCCTCAGCAACCTATAAAACTGATACCTGGTTCTGTGTTTAAAATCACATTCTATATTGTTCTTAACACAGCTAAGAGATGGGTGAGGGAAGAATTGCAGTAACAATGGTAGTTTTTGGTTTGTTGGTGGTTTCCACCAATATGGCTTATGGAAAAGTGTTTCCTGTCGGAAATAATGACGGAACATGCGACCAAGACGCATGTTGGTCTGCTGGAGCCAGTGATTCGCTTAAAAACAAGACCATAGTACCTGGTGACGTGCTTGGTTAGTATGATGTTCTTGTTGATTTACAGAAGCACAACACAATATATAACTGTTATAACTGTTACTGATGTCATTGTTTTGCAAGTGCAGAATTCAATTACAGTATTTACTTTGGCAATGTGGTGGTTGTGGATGAGGAAGGATACAACACATGTAATCCTGGAAGAAATCCAATAATTTATAGGTCAGGACATGATTATCTTCAAGTTCCAGAGGGACCAAGTTACTACATTTGTAGTCTTAATCGTCTTTGCACCAAAGGGATGAAAATTGCAATCATCCCAAAAAAATAATCAACTCTTATAGATCTCTTTTGTACCTAATAAGTTGATCACATAGGTGGTTATCAATTTTTGTATTTCATCATAGTAATGTCAATTTTTGTATTTGATTATAGTAATGTTACACAACTACTTTTGAATCTGTGGTTATCAGTTTGTTTCTTTTGATTATGGGATGTTACAGCTACAATTTGTTTGGACAAAGTGCTTCTTAAGAAAAATTCATTGATTAAAAGATACATATAAATAGAGAAATATATGAAGTAATTCAACCCATATACATAAGTATAAGCAATTATATAAAAATAAAATAAAAAAAATCACCTAATGGAAAACATAGTTATAACATAGTTTTGTTCTTAACATAATAATATTATATAAAAATTAACTACATAATCTCTCAACAAAAATTAACTCTAAGAACTAACTACATAGTGTCTTTTATAAAATGATATAGATAACATTACATATTTTTTGTAGTTTTAGTTTTATTCCTCTCCCAACCAACATAGAACACACAATATACATCCAAAATCACAGATCATAGTTTTCAATTCTCATTTTACTAATCACTCTATGTTTTAATCATTCAAGCTACAAAATATTCACTCCATATCAATTATAACTTCTGTTTAACTTTCATAATAGTATTTCTAATTTTTATAATAATAATAACAATAATAATAATATTTGTATTAACACAACTTAAAGTTCTATTATAATAATAATAAAAATAATTATAAAATTATAATTAAAATTAATAATTAATATGTTTTAATAATTAGTAATAATACAGTATATCATTAATATTAATAAAATAATAATTATTAATGTTATTATAACTAGAATAGTAATATTAGTTATTAATAGTTATTTATATTATTGTCAATTACTAATATTAATTATAAATATTATTTATTTCAACAATTATTACTATTATTTTCATAATTAATATAATTAAGTAATTTAAAAGATAAAATATGAATAACAATAATAAATTATTGATCAAATTCATTTTTTAAAACTATTACAGTTATTATCTATTATTACCATTGACCAGGGAATAAAAAAGAAACGGAAGAAAGGAGTATTTATTTTCATTGAATAACTTTAATAAATATTTTTATGAATGACATTAATTAACCTAAATCTGATCCCCTTTGTTTCTTACATTTTGTTTGTATTTTAGATATTTAAATTAAAATAAATAATCCTAACAATTTTTCTTTATTCTAAGATAGTTTTTATATATTTTCAATTTTATCTTTTTATTTTTACATTACCGTATATTTAATTTTATTTATAATAACTAATGAATTCACAAATGAAATCAATTAATTCTAATTACCTAATTTTTTAAAAATATAATTGTTGTTAATATCATAAAAAATAATATGGTATTGGTGGAATCGAATCTAATATATTAATTAAAATCATTTAAGAAAAGAAATAATTAAACAAAATAAAAATAGTTCACATTTGTTGTATTAGAGAACACAATAATTTTTTTCCTTATAAGTGAGGACAAAGTTAATGGATTCACTGATTTAATAGATATATTAATTTAATTAAGAAAATAAAGTAATCAATTCAAAAAACATAGAAAGAAAAAAATCAAAGATCATCAATTCATTTTAATTTTTTTAATACTGCTATTACTAAACCTACAGTTACTATTTATGATTATTACCATTGACCAAAACTAAAAGAGAAACTGGAACGAATATTTATTTTCATTCATTAAAAATCTTTAATATATGATTATATGTTTATGAATAACATATAACTTATATCATATTCAAACCAATTATTTAATGTTGAGAATATTCAAATATGAACCACAAGTGAGTCTCTACAGCTATAAAACTCTTTCACTCCCTAGTATTGGTCATAACATATATGAAAGATGGCTCAAAGAATAGACATTGTAGCAATGATCCTAGTTTTTGGTATTTTGGTGCTTTTCTCTGACATGGTTCGTGCAAGAACTGATGTTGTTGGAATATCAGATGGTTCATGTTCACAGGAAATATGTTGGACTTTTAATGTCACCAATTGGCCTGATGACAAGTCCTTTAATTCTGGTGATGTGCTAGGTTAGTGTTTTTTCTCTCTATATTACATGAAGTATTCATCAATTTTATTTATTATATAATTGATTTTTAAAGAATTTAACTGATTAATGTTATCAGAATTATCTGAATATGTTTGTTTTTTATGCAGAATTTAATTACAATCCTTCTGTGCACAATGTGGTGTATGTGAATGAGGAAGGATACAGAACATGTAAAGTTCCAAAGGATCCAAGATTTGCAAGAGTGTTTAGAACAGGACATGATAGTCTTCAACTTCCTGATGAGGGACCAATTTACTTCATTTCTAGTATGAACAATGACTGCAAAAGAGGAATGAGAATTGCAATCACATTGATGTAATACTTATACTAACTTTTCATTACTAATAAATTCATGATACCAATGATAATATTATATATATATATACAATTATTAATTTTTCTCCTTTCATTCCTCTATTCCTTCACTAATATATATATGTTGATTTAGTTATGATAATAATTTTTATGTTAATGAGTTTTACATGAGTACATTAGAAAGATATAAAATTTGTGATTTAAATTATATTATCATAAATTTTGTAAAAATAATTTATTTAAGAAAATTACTATTTTATAAAAAAAATTAAAAATTTATGCTTATGATCACAATCCACATTAGAAACTATAAATAGATTTAATAAAATATTTTAATTTTTTAAAATATAATAAATATTACAATTAAAATATAAATGTGTTTAATAAATATTTTATTTTTTTTCAAATACATGTTTTTATATATAGTAAATGTTACATTTAAAATATAAATAAGTTTAATAAAATATTTTTAATATTTTGAAAAAATAATTTTAATATTTATGTTTTAAATTTTACACATATATTATATACTCTTTATTTTTTTTAATTTGTCTACTGATAAAAAAAGAAAGAAAATTATTAAGATAGAAAAAAATTAAATTATTTATATATATATATATATATATATTAATAAAAAAATTACGTACTAAAATTGATCTATCCAAACTAAATCTTTGATTTAACTTGGATTTTATTTTATATTATTAAATCAGACTATATATAATTTTTATATTAAGTTGAAATGTATTTTTAATTAAAAATTAAACAAATCGTACTGCGAATACTTCTAATAATAATAATATGAAATTTCAATAAATTAAAATGAGATAATTAAATTAACTTTCCTTATCTTAAATTTACTTGAAATATAAAAAAAGGCCAAAGAGTTAGAATTTCAATAATTAAAACACTTAAAAAGGTTTGAATCTATGTGCCTAACACACAAAAAATAGATCCATTAAAAAAACTAACACAAAGATGAGGAAAAAGAGAACTTCATACCAATCTTGTAAATGTGACAACCAAAGATACGATATATGAAAAATGCATATCCCCTCAACTAATAAGCTTGAAGAAAATTTGGAAACTGGTGATGAACCTGAATAAATATTTAATATACTTAAATATAAGTAAATTATAATTTGAAAAACTTTATTTAATGATATTATTTAAAAAACAGAAATCATCACATTAATTTGGCTAAAGATGATTTAGAAAATGTATTTTTTATTTATATCCACAAATAAAAAATAATATATGTACCAACTATCATTCTTAATAGATATGAAATCGGCAAGTTTTTTGTTGTATATAATATATATATATATATATATATATATATAATAAATACATTGTAATATATAATTTGTTTAGTAAGACAAGAGTATATATAAATACTTCTCATTTACTAGTATGGAAGTTATCCTTAATATATAAGTTCCACTTTTTTCCTTTGTAAGCATATTGTTTTTTTAAACATGTTTTTGTTATTTAAAATATTAATTTTTGTTGTATTTTTTTAAAATTTATTTATTTATTTATTGTTTATAAAGTTCAAGATCATTTATATTATTTTATTAATTATGTATTTATTTTCTAAATTTTAATTAATTTACACGTACATTTGTTATGGAAGTAGAAAGAAAAAAAAGGATAGAACAAAAAGACCTTAATTAATTAACAAGTATTTTATTAGAGTCAATCAAATTTAGTACACTATTGGTTTCTACACAACAATCTTAAAAACAAATAAAAAAATGAGTGAGTACTTCATTATTCCTTTTTATATGTCTCAATTCTAGAGAAAAAAAATGTTCATTTGTACATGTTGTTTTAGAATTTTAAGAACATTTTTTTTCTATTATATTCTTATGTGTTATTTAATTTTTAAATAATTTATACATTTATTCACTGTTTTAGATAAAGGGGTCAAATAGAAACTTCATAACTATTTTATTAAAACAAAAAGAAATTATTATATTTCTTTATTTATGCAAAAGCAACCTTAAAAATCATATAAACCAACATTAGAGTATGGTTGACCACAACATGAATCACTTTTTCACTTTTATAATGATTAAGAGTACAATTATTATGAAAGAAAGATGTTTATGTTCATTATTCAAGATGTTTTACAATGCTTAATTATAGCAGAAAACAGATAATTAAGTGAGTTAATCACATCACATCACACAGCATTGATTGCAATTTTCATGCCACCCTGACAGTGAAAAGGGTAACCACAGATGAAGTAGTTGATTCCTTGTTCAAGCTGAATCTTATCATCTCCTGAAGTGAAAACTTTTGATCCTAATGAAGGAATGCATGAGTTGTATCCAAATTCATCAACTTTCAACACGTCATGAGAAAAAGGACTGTAACGAAATTCTGCATCATAGAACAGTGATCAATGAATCAGAAAACTTCAGAAAAAAAGAAAACAATGGAAGAATATCAAACAAGAAAACTCAAATTGAAGTGTTTGGATTATGGATCAGTTCGAAGTTTTCAAATTACTCTAATCCATAAACACTCAATGTAAGTGATAATTATGAACTCGATTTAAAGACTAAATTTTTGTCATTTCATAGACTTTTATAGGTTTAAGAGTTGTTTTTGTTCTACACTATGATTTTTTCGATTTCCTTTCATTCTTTTAAATGCTTTTAATTTGATTTTATCTTTCAAAAATCACATTAATAATCAATTTTTAATAATAAAATAATATTATTTAATATTCATATTACATGTTACTCTAATGACATAGTTATTATCAAATTAATAAAAACAACTGTATCAACTTTATTTTAACATCAGAATCAAATTTTAAGAACATTTAGAATAATAGCACACTACTGAAAAAATATTATAATAACAGAAAAAAAAAACTATTAAACTTGTATTTTACACATTCTATTATCATTTTTTTTAATTTTTAAACGTTTTAGACATGTAACAACAATCCATAAAAGATTATTTTTTATCATGTTTTTTTTTTCAAAACAATGTTGTTTTATTACTAAGATGGTGATAAAATGCATAAAATTTAAAAAAAATATCACGATAAAGGAGTCAAAATCAACTAGTAAAACATGTAAAAATTGAATATTTGACAATAAAACAGACAGAAGAAAAAAAATTGAATTATTAAATTTATAAAACTATGATAATTAAGTGATGACATTTTAAAATATTCAAAACCAAAACGTTGACATATCCATAAAACATTATGCTTTTTTTTATCATATATTTTTTCAGAACAATGTTGTTTTATTACTAACATGGTGATAAAATGTATAAAAGTTAAAAAAAAAATATAAAGGAATAAAAAATAACTAGTAAAACATGTAAAACTTGAAAATCTGACAATAAACCAGACAGAAGAAAAAAAACTGAATTATTAAATTTATAAAAACTATGATAATTAAGTAATAAAAACATGTAATTAAGTAAATTAAACATGTAACATAAAGAAGACTATAATGATACAAACCTAGTACATCCCCAGCACTAAATTGCTTTCCTTGAGGCCAGTTAGTGACATTGAAGGTCCAACCACCTTCATCTCCAACCAAATGGGTGATTCCATGAACCATCTCAAAGCAAATCACAAACATACACAACAACAATATTGATGCACCATTTTCTCTTCTTTGAGCCATTTTGTGTGTGTTTAAGAATGTGATCAAAAGAGATGTCTAAAGAAGGGTCTTATAGCACAAGAAACTCTTGTGTTTGGGATAAAGTTTGGAAAGAACTTCTATAAATTTTAATTTAGCAAACCAAATATGGAAAAAAAAGAGTGTTGCCTAATTCAAAAAGTTAAAGTAGTTTAGGACTCTATCAATTTTGACACAAAGATATACCAAGTGATTTTTTTTTATTAAGTAAAGCACATTTAAATCATTCTAAAATATCAATTAATCAATATTTTTTTCTTGTTTTGTATCAATTTATATAGATATTTTAAAAAAAAATCACATTTAAATCATTCTAAAATATCAATTAATCAATATTTTTTTTCTTGTTTTTTATCAACTTATATAGATATTTTTTTTAAAATATAAAAAAGGATATATTTATTCAAAATAGGAAAACCCTTTTTTTTATACAATTACATATTTAGGAAACATTTATAATTCAAAAAATATACGAGCAATATCAATTAATAAAAAAGAAATTTACTTCTTTTATATCAATATGATATACATATTTCTTAAAAATTTCTAAAAAGGCTATATTTGTTCAAAATAGAAAAAAACCTTTTTTTATTTGATACAATTGCATATTTAGGTAACATTTATAATTCAAAAAAAAATATACCATCCATTGAGTAATATCAATTAATCAAACATTCTTTACTTGTTTTGTATCAATTTGATATAGATATTTTTTAACAATTTGTAAGAAAGGCTATATTTATTCAAAATAGAAAACCCTTTTTTTATTTGATACAATTGCATATTTAGGTAACATTTATAATTAAAAAAAGATACCATCCATTGAGTTGAACATGTCAATCTCAATTAATTTATGTGTTTTTGTGACAATGCACAAAAAAATTTCATGACATTATATATTTTTTAAATAAATGATATATTATTTAAATTATAATTGATATATATATATATATATATATTAATAAAAATGGGGAAAATTAAATGTTAATGTCATCTGATCATAAAAAATATTTTGAGTTCATGTAGTAGTGGTTAGGTACTTAAGACTCATACATTATAGCAAAATATTTGTTGTGAGATTGGATATAAAATAGAACCTTAAAAATAATAAGATATTGTTCTTGACCATGTGATTTATATATGAGTGGATTAAATCATTGCTGAAAGAAAAACATGCAAGAAGTTCATTTAAAAAAATAAGAGTTTGAAAAGTGGTTGTCGACTAGTGGTGGGTGATCAATGGAGTTAGGGAATTCCAATAAAAGTAAACATTTTTTATTTTGTTGGACATGATATATTCACACATGCAAAGAAAATAATATTCATTATTTTTATTACGTGAAGGAAAATAACAACTATTGGAACTAATAATGATTTAATATATTTTTAATCTTTTTATTTATTGGTTTAATTTTATTATTTTTTTACATTTTAAAAAATTTATATATTAATTTAGTTTCCAAATTATCATGTCAAACACAACTAATTAGTTATAAAACAGAAAATTAATAAAGTTACTTGTAATAAAAAAAATTAAGAGATTAAAATTGTGTAAAAAAAACCCATTACCAAAATTGAGAATTTTACAGGATATAAAACTACATATTTGTGGCCCGTTATTATAATTAAGCTTAAAATAATATACTACTAAATATTTGTTGGCAAATATAAATTTAAATGTAATCCACTTAATTAGCATTAAGAAATAAAATGAAACAGAAATGTAAATTTTTTATGGTAATATCATAAAAATATACAGTACCAAACACCAATAAATATTAAATAATGTTAAAAAATTACTTTAAACTATTTATTAAAACTAAATCTTATCACACATTTATTGCAGAGTGTAAATATTTTTTTATGTGTTTTTTTTTTCTTTTATGTTCTAGGATATAGGTAAAATTACTGTTATTATCTGTCAAACACAAATATATAAAAAGCTTATATTGTTTTAAAAGCTTATTTCAAACTTCAAAAATAAAATATAGATAAAACTAAGATTAAAATAATAAAAATACAACATAAAAAACAAATAGTAGTGTTATACATTATTAGAATTACCTACCAAAACATCCACATAGACTTTGATATGTGAATCAACTTTTGAGTGAAAAAAATTGCTCATTTAGATATTGGATAGATTTAATTAGGTTGGTTCACTTAACTTGTTACTCTATATGCATTTTATTTTAATTTTTTTTCTCATTTTGCTCTATTATAAGTTTTTATTGGAAAAGATTGTCTAATCATTAATATTTTTTATATGTTTTGTTGTATTCACAAAAAGGTGGTTTTACATTTGGTCTGATTTCATAAACCCCACTCTTCTTTTCCTTGGTTTCGTTTGGGTTTGGGTTTGTGGGTTACAGAAAATTATCTTAGTAGTTCTATTGCATCATTTTTTGTATATCATGCAAATAAGTCACCATTTCAAGTAGTACATTTAAATTTAAAAAAACACAAGATCCATGCATGGAACAGAGTTCCTTACAATTTTATTTCTGAGATCAAATAAACAAAGTGCAAATTCAACGACAAAAGCAAGTACATTCCACAAAACAAAACAAAACAAAACAAGTACATCACAAAATTAGAGTGCTCTCTAAATCTTTATTTGCTCTTCCCTTGTTAGCCTTAGAAATGGAAGTTTCTAAGGCCACATTGATACTCTTCACCGATATTGGCTTGCGAGTTGACCCTCCTTCACAATGTAGTTCTGCTCTGGAAAGTCTTCACCCCTGAAGTGTCTATCAAGCATGTCTTTCACACCAGCAGCATAGCGTAACTGAACAAGTTTGGTTTATTATCATTTAGTGTTAACCCAAGCGAAAGAAGTGACACAAAAGGATAAATTAATGCTATAGATAAAAGTTAAAATACCTGTGCATCTATGGTGGTGCCAGAAACATGAGGAGTCATGGCATGGTTTGGCATGTAGCGCCATGGATGATCCTTTGGAGCTGGTTGTGGGAACCAAACATCACCACTATAACCTATAAAATTAAGATTTGGAGAGGGGGTGAAAAGATTACTTAGTTAGCAATGACAATTTAACAAGGAATAGTAACAAAACACAATCTAAATAGTATGTTTTTTCTCAGATAATATTGTCATGAATATCTCCAAAATCGAACAACTTAGGTTTAGAGTAATACAAATAATCTTGATTTTGGATTAAAAATGATATCTTATTTTACTCCTACTCATTTTTGTTAGATAGACTAAATCCAAAAAACTTAAGTTAGGGTGAAAGCACATAAATTCAATACTACAGTAGCAAATAATTTTTTGTGAGCTGATTTTAGAAAAATGACCTGCCACATGACCATTAGAGCAAGCATCAGCAACTGCCTGAGTATCCATAATTGCCCCTCTAGCATTGTTAACAATTAAGACACCTTTCTTGCACTTGTAAATTCTATCTTTGTCAAACAATCCCCTGCATCACAAGAATCATTGGTCATTACTCCCCACTAGAAAATTCTCAGAATTGACTATTCATACATTCAAACAGTCCAACAAATACATATATGTTTATATCAATCAAGTACTTTTCATTTCTAAGTTGGATTAAGAATTATTTCATCAAGATAAATTCTTATTATAAAAGCTTTGCAGATTAATAAATAGATCAAGATTTCAAGCGTGAAATGATTTTTATATTGATTGAGACATTAAGAGTATACCTTGTCTGCTCAGTAAGAGGCGTGTTGATAACAATTACATCACACTTTGGAAGCATGACATCAAGTTCCTCCTCAAACTTTGCTCCAATCTCTTTCTCCAATCCAGGGTCCATCCTAAGTCGATCAAAATACAGAAGATTACAGTTAAAAGGTTTCAACCTTTGGAGTAAAAGCTTCCCAATTCGTCCGGCACCTACTGTTCCCACAGTCTTGCCCTCAAGATCATAAGCTCTGTATGCAATGCCAGCAACATTCCATTCTCCATTAACAGCCTGATGGTACCCTGGAAGGAAATTCCTAATTAGAATGAGGATTCTCATGAGTTCATCCTCAGCAACTGACACCACATTGCTTCCTGTGACCTCTGCTACAGTTATACCAGCTGCAGCTGCAGCCTTGAGATCAATGTGATCTGAACCAATGCCAGCAGTCAAAAGCAGCTCCAAATTTTTGGCTTTCTTTATTCTTTCAGCAGTGACATAGGCAGGGTGAAATGGAGTAGATATGACGACATGTGCATCAGATAGATTTCTCTCAAGTTCTGCAGCAGACAAAAACAATAAATAACCATAAGTTTAACCAATTACAAACTTGAAGATCTTCACATTTAATCAACAAAAAAATTAATAACATGTTCCAGGTGGAACTTGGCCAGGACTAATTTATTAAGCTACACTCAAATCTCAAGATAGATAATGTTATATAAACTTCAATTGATTTAGCAAGTTATTACCAGAATCTGGTCCTTCTTTGTCATCAGTGACAATGTACTGATGACCGTGAGATTCCAGCCACTCGCGTATACCCAATGCTCCTTCAACACACCCCACAAAATCAGGATTCAGTTTGGCGTACTCATTCCCTTTGTAGAACACTCCCACAATCTTTTTCTTTTCACTCACAATCTTGTTCCTTTCACCTGCCACCTATTCTTAATCAATCACGAAAAAAAAAATCAATCACAGTCATGCATAAACAGAGTTGAAGAATTAAATATTAATCATGGTCTTGCATGTGCAAAATTAGTCATGGTCAGCAGCATAAATAATCAAACATTCCCTAACACACATTTTTTGAGGATGTGTCGTCAAGTGGGGTAACAAGGGTTTCTTGAGTTGTTGTTGTGTGGACTTCAACAAGATATTCTTGTGCTTCTTGTGTGCTATCACTCATGGTTGAAGGAGAAGTTTAAAGTAGGATAGCAATAAAAACAATGCAAAGGGAAACTAAGTGATGCAAGTGAAAGATTTGTTGCTGGTGTGTATGAGAGAATAGTGTGTTATATAGGAGAGTGGGGTTGCTTGGTTATGACACGTAGGTCAGAGCCGATGTCTAGCCCTTTGCATGATCAACAAGTTTCAGCTCGGCCTCAGCAGAATACATCAACAAAATTAAAATTGCTGACATAAATAATGAAGACAAATGAGAAAAATATGTTTTCTAATACAACTTTTACTGAGTTTTATTTATTAAAAAATATAAAAATAAGGGAATTTTGGTATGAAGAGGAATTATGGTTTGATTTTCTGTTTTTTATTTTACTAAGAATTTCCAGGGTTACATTATTTTCAATCAATTTCCTATTTGTAAATATTTGTTGAAAAAGTAGAAAAAGAAAAAACATATTTTCAGAGTTATTTTTTCTATATGAATATTTTTTAAGAGATAAGAGATTCAAAATCAGAAATAAGGTGACCGTTTCTATAATTTAGCAAAAATAAATAAACCATTTATACAAAGGAGAGGTGGGGCTACAAATCATAGCAATCCTATTCGGTTTTGGTCTCTGGTCCACCAAATACAAATTAGTGCAGTTAAATACAAACTATGCCAGACTCCTCTGTCAATGGATTATGATTCCTGACTTGTCTGTCAGTTTTTTCATATAAAAATATAGGTAGTTTTTAATTTAATCATATAAATATATTCTAACAATACTTTAAATTTAAATTATAATATTATTTTATATATTTATATAATTTTAAAATATATGATATAAGGGTAAAAGAACAACACGCCAACTCCGTTCAAAGTTATTCGGCAAAATCCAGCGGACACACAAGTCGATATCAGGGGAAGTTCACCGCGTGTATTTCCGATGGAAGTGAACGAATTAGACACGCACATAACAGAGGGAGAACCAAACTTTAGCATCACGAGATGGTGATGGATCACGCATGCAACACACACAAACAACAACCCCAGATCGCACTCCCAATTATCTAAGAACAAGAGCAGAAAGCTAAAACAATACAATTAACACAGAATCACGGGTTTCAGAAATCAATTTAAGAAAAAAAGAAATAGAAGAAAATCAAATTGAGAAAATCAGTAAAAAATTAACCAGACTTACTTACATGAATGTTTCTGGAGAAGGTGGAAGAAAACATGGAACGAAGCGCAGACGAAGCAGCACGTTTCATGGCCATGGTGATTTCACTGTGAAAAATGGATTCACCAAAACAAAATTTAAATTGCAATAAAATAATAAATAACAATAAGAAGAAGAAGAAGAAAAATTGAATCAAAGAGTAGAAAGGTGAGAAGTTGGAAAGGGATGAAACAATCACCACTTGCAACCTTCACTTGTGACTCTCTGTATGTCTCTTCCTCTTCAATTTGTCCACTGTTACACACGTGTGCCCTCTTTTCCTTCCCACGTGTCACTCCTTTATTTCTATTTCAATTATACTTTTGTTTATTTATGACTGTTTTGGCTCTATCCATTCAATTCAACTTAGTCAGCATTAGTCATCTGTCTTTATCATATTTGTTTTCTAATTTTAATTTTTTTTAGTTTCAATATAAATGGATGAATTTCAATTTATCAAGTGTTTCCAAACATGTTCTTACATTAACAAATATTAAATATATTATTGAAAATATAAGTATTTTTTAAAATCTAAATATGAGAAAGAATAGACTAAAATATTATTTTTATCATCTATATTTTTAACAACTTGTGTTTTTCATCTTTTATTTCTTAAAACTTTTTTTATTCTTTAAAAGTTGAAAATGACAGTTTTCCTCCTTCCTTAATCTTCACATCAATTAACATTGTTAAAATAATTAGTTTTAATGTAATAACTGGTAACTGTTAATACAAGGTTTAAATTACCTTAAATCTTCTTCACTGTTCTTTATTGTTATATTCAAACATTATTAGGTGAGATGTAACAGTCACAGAAGCAACTCATCAAAATTCACATCCTCAATTTTTTTAATAAATTAACTCTTTTTACTTCTATCTTTTCATAAACTTTTAAGCATATTACTTTACTAATTTTATTCTCTAATTCTTTTTACAAAATTAAATTTTATTTATTTTTACTAATCTTAATCTCTGAACTATATGTTCATCATTATTTTTAATCCTTTTCACCAAAATCTATCACACATAAAAATATTAGTTTCTCTCTCATAACCTCTACAAGCAGACACCCAAATATATTTAAATCTAATAATTTTTAATTTCCTTTATCTTTTAGACCCTTCTAATGTAGTAGGTATCTTAATTTCTTTCTTGTTATTCATTTAATGTAAAATTTACATAAAAATTTTAAAAAATCAAAAGATATTTACATAAAATTTGTAAAATTCATGATAGAATATATTAAATGTAATAAAACAATTGTTAAAATTATTGATCAAAATTATGTTTTTTTTAAAGTAAATTATAAATTTATTTTTATATTTTATATAATATTGGTTTAAACAATTTTCAATTATATGTTAAAGTTATTTTTTATTTTTTAGTTTCTTTTATAGTTTTTTATTCAATCATTTTTTACTTCTTAAGTTTATCTTTATTTTAGTTCTTCTTCTCACTTTTCTTTTCTTTTTTTTAAATTTGTTTTTAATTTATATCAAATATCATTTATTATAATAAAAAACATAACATAATTTTAATAAATAATTAATAGATTAAAAATATATTTAATCCACAAAATTATATTATCCAATATTATATTAAGTAATATACTTTAAGTTTATCATATATTATTATTTTAGAAAAGAAATTATTGTTTTAGAAAAAAGATTTTAATAATAAAGTTTCTTTAGAGCATTATAACATGTATGATATGTTTTTCATGTCATATGAGAACTGAGCCAAGGTTTTTCTGACTCGTTATTATAAAAATCATAACATAGTTGATTTATCAAAGAAAAAAAAATAACATACAAAATCATAACATTTCATTATGATTCACCCTAGATTTTTCATGTCCAAACAAAACCTTAGTATAGTTATTTTAATATCTCTCGTTTTAGTTTTTAGGAACCTCAAATCATCAAAACTCATTAAGTTGCTTTTGATTTACACTTTCGAGTAAAAATAATTACTAAAAGTATTTGTATTATTTGTGGACTAATTTATATATATTGAAAGTTTAAGGTGTAATGATTTTGTACAAGTACAAAAATAAGTGTTTTGTTGGATTATTTATACTTTTAAAAATATAAGAATAGTATAAATATTTTTAGTTAACAAATTTATACTTAATTATATTTTGTGCATGGGTTAGAGAACCTTAGTATTCTTTATATGCATGTATAGATGTTATATTCTCTAAAAAAATACTTTAGAACATTATAAAATAGTTATGATTGAAATTTGCAAAACAAGACATCACACCATCATGAATTTTAGTCTCAAAATTATATGAATTTTAATCTCTAAATTAGATATTTGTGAGGTGAAATCCTACTAAATAATGCACATTTATCAATCAATTATAGTTTATTATTCCTAAATATCAAATTTGCATGGATGTTTCCTTGGATTTAGTGTAAGGGTTAACTTTATGAACACCTCATGTTTGATTTTATGCATATTTGGAATATGGAACTGAGTTCGATGGGATACCCAATGTGTAAAAAAATTCACTTAATAAATATGATATTTGTTGTTATTAAATAATCAATTTTGCTTAACTATATATATATATATATATATATATATATTCTTAATTACATTTTAATGATCAAATTTGATCATAAGTTTGTGCTGCATACATTATAATTTTCTTGCATTACAATTAGTACAAAACTCCATACATGATCATGATCATAGTGGGCGTTCATTATTTTATTTCTTAATTAGATAAAGTGTAGACGAGTTCAAATTCAACAAACAAGTACTTCATATAATTAGGGTTCACTCTAGATCTCTATTTCCTCATTTGATGATCTTGAAAATGAAAGTTTCTAAGACCACATGATACTTCATTGATATTGGCTTGCAAGCTGACCCTCCTTGACAATGTAGTTTTGTTGTGGAAAGTCTTCACCCCTGAAGTGCCTATCCAACATGTCTTTCACACCAGCAGCATAACGTAACTGTGCATCTATGGTGGTGCCAGAAATATGAGGAGTCATGGCATGGTTTGGCATGAACCGCCATGGATGATCCTTTGGAGCTGGTTGCACAGGCCAAACATCCCCTCCATAACCTATACAAATATCAGTTGTTCATCTCAAAATCATCAGTTTCATCTTTTGGTGCTCGAAACAATTTTCTGTGCATTGGTTTTAGAATTACCTGCTACATGGCCACTACTGCAAGCATCAGCAATTGCCTCAGTGTCCATGATTGCTCCTCTAGCATTGTTAACAATCACCACACCCTTCTTGCACTTAGCAATTCTATTCTTGTCAAACATTCCTCTGAATTACAAGAAAACACTTTGGTCATCACCACTCATCACCAGAAAATGTTCAAAGAATTTGAAGTGTAAAATAAAATTAAAAATTTGAGTGATTGAGATACTAAAAGCATACCTTGTCTGCTCCGTGAGAGGCATGTTGATAACAATTACATCACACTTAGGAAGCATTGCATCAAGATCCTCCTCAAACTTTGCTCCAATCTCTTTCTCCAATTCAGGATTCATCTTGAGTCTATCATAGTACAAAAGATTACAGTTGAAAGGTTTCAACCTCTGTAGTAAAAGCTTCCCAATTCGTCCAGCACCAACAGTTCCTATTGTCTTGCCTTCAAGATCATAAGCTCTGTGTGCAATGCCAGCAACATTCCATTCCCCATTAACAGCCTGATGGTACCCTGGCAAGAAATTCCTCACCAGAACAAGGATTCTCAAGAGTTCATCCTCGGCAACCGACACCACATTGCTTCCTGTTATCTCTGCCACTGTTAAACCAGCGGCAGCTGCAGCTTTGAGATCAACGTGATCAGAACCAATTCCAGCAGTCAAAAGCAGTTCTAGATTCTTGGCTTTCTTTATTCTTTCAGCAGTGATATAAGCAGGATGAAATGGAGTAGATATGATGACATGTGCATCAGGTAGGTGTTTATCAAGTTCTGCATCAAGACACAATTACAAATTTTCAACTCATAATCATGTAAAGATAATGATATAGTAATTTCACACTACAATTATTACAATTCGCATGGCAGTAGTCAAGACTAAAACCTTAAACACAATACACAACCATGATTTAGAACTGTTCTCCCACTTTTCATGATTTTACTGTGATGATTGTTATGATACCCTTGTTTGAAAAATTACTTTGGGACATGTTTTCACATAAAAATATCATATAAATTTAGAGAATTTCGACATAGCAAGACACTAACCAGAATTTGGTCCTTCTTTATCATCAGTGACAATATACTCATGACCCTTTGATTCAAGCCACTCACGAATACCCAATGCTCCTTCTACACATCCCACAAAATTGGGATTCGATTTAGCATACTCATTCCCTTTGTAGAACACTCCCACAATCTTCTTCTTTTCACCTTGGGCCTGTTCTCAAGAAAAAAAAAAAATTATTCACGGTCATACATAATCCAAAGTTGAAGAATTACATGAATTACATAATCTCAAGGATTGAGCTTACTTACATGAAGGTTTCTAGAGAAGGTGGAAGAAGAGGAGTAAAGCAAAGAGCGAATGGCAGAGGAAGCAACACGGTTCATGGCCATGGTGATGGTGATTATTGAAACGTAAATCGCCAAAACAAAGCTTAAATAGTAAGAACAGATAACACAGAAAAGAGAGAGAGAAGTGGGTGAAAAAATAGAGCAGTGTGTAAGGTTTATATAGAACAAAATAAAAAAGAAAATAACAGAGAAATAAAATATCAGCAGACACAATAGTACTGAGATGAAAACATAGATACCTAAGCAGAGCAACTGGGGAAGGGATGAACTAACGTAAGCAGCAGCCATTGCTGTTGTGTCTCCATGTCCCTACCTCTGTCCCTCATCCACGTGCCACCTTTCCTTTCATTTCTATGTTTTTTCTAAATTATAGTTATGTTTGATAATAAGCTAATCTACACTGAATTGCAGAAGAATAGTGCAGCCACCTTCTTGATTAACATAGTGTGGCTTATACAAGTCTTTTACAACAAAATGGAGAAAATTAAGCATCCATGTTTAGCAATTCCTAAAACTTGGAGGAATAAGAATGAATGGTTCAACTCAAAACTAAGTCCTTAAGAATTTATTTAGTAATAATAGAAACTTAATTAGAGCATTTTTTTCATCTTTTCTTTGCCACTTTCCATTCCTTAATCAACAAAGACAAAAGTGTTTATAGTTGAAGATGCACTAAGGTATGCAAACTACAATTATTGTCAAATATAGACCATTTCACCCTCAAAATACAAAAATAGCCCAACAAAACATTTTTCCCTAATATAGATATACCATGAAGCATTATAAAACCTAAGAAACATCATGAGTGTCCTCTGCAATGGTCACTTAAAAAAGCACATGAATTTATATCACCAAAGTCTTAATCATGAAAGGCTCTGTAACCCCACATTCACAGATTTTCTGTAGAAAGTGATAGATTCAAAGTATAAATTATTATTTAACTAGTATGATAATTAATTTTATGTGATGTTATACTCATCATATCAATTTAAACTTCTCCATCAAATCACCATTTTTGATGTAATAGTTTCCAAAATATTAAGAAGATTAATGAAATACCCAATAAGTTTTGATGTATATTTTCTTTAAATAATTAAGAAATTTAGTTCAGGGATTATTTTTTCTTTTAGTTTCCTGAAGACAATTTTATTCATTATATAAGCATTTCTTCTGACAGATTTATTACTACCAATTTGATTTCGTAATATACAATGAATATATTTTTTTAGTTGACACGACACGAGTCACCACAATCATAAAGTTAAAAATTATTTTACTTTTAATCTTCTAAATTTAAAAAATTCGTTTAATGTCTCAATTTTAGAATAATATGGTTTAAGTTTTTAAAGGTCTAAAATTGTTTCTTTTAAATTTAGTATTTGGTGATCAAAATTATATTTTTTAAATTTGAGAAATTATAATAAAGTTTTATAATTTAAAGAATCACACCCTTTATTTGGAATTTAGAAAATAAAAACATAATTATTGAAATTATTTATTATAATTTTTATATAGATGATAATTAGAAATTGAAGACTTTAAAAACAAAATGATGCTGTCGGTGGCTGAGTTGTGTCCTAATGGTGTTAGTGATGTGACAGAGACGTGTTTGACTACTGCATCACTTTTTGGATATAATTTTATATTTTACTAATTATTGAGAAGATTAAATTAAGGTTTAAATTCACTTTTTATTTTATGATTTCAATCATAATGTCATTTTATTTTTATAAAGTTTTCATTACTTATTTTCTTTTAATTGTTCAAAATTAATTTATTTTGCTCTATCATTAACATACTATTAAATTATTATAAAAATCTTATTAATTAGTATCAAATAAATAAATTAAAATTTAATTAAAAATATTTATAAATAAATTAATTTTTAATAAAATTATAAATGAATCAAGATTAAAATTTCAACAATTTTAAATTATTTTTAAATTATTTTTAAATAATTTAAAATTAAAATTACTAATTTTTTAAATAAATATTTTAATCAAAATTTTTAATTTTTATTAAATAACAAATAATTATATTCAAATTTTATTTTAAAATTTTAATTAAAATTTTTAATTCTCATTAAATATTAAATTAAAATTGTATTAGTTGTTATAATTTTAATAAAAAATTGAAACATAATATTAATAGATGACACGAAAAAATAAAAAATTAAACTAATAAAAGAGAATTAATTTTTAATCTTTAATATTTAATTTCTCTTTCTATTATTTAATATTAATAAAAATAATAATATGATTAATAGGAGTATATAAAAAAGTTATTAAAATTTTGAAACGTATTATATTATAAAATAATTTTTTTAAAAAATACATATTATAATTTTAATGGAGAAAGTAATATATATATATATATATATATATATATTAAAAATCAACTCTTAAATACACTATTAATATATTATGTACATCTGTAAACTTACCAACTTGTATAAATTCTTGTAAGTAATTGGATTATGTATTAGATTAGACTTGAAGTTTTTATTTTAAAAAACTGAAAGATGAAATTTGTAATTAAAATTACATATTTATAAAATAATAGGATCAGAAGTAAATATTTATAAAATAACAATAAAAATAAGAGAGACTAAGGAACATGCAATAGAAAGAGAGAGACAAGGTGGTGATGAAAATGTGAAAAAAAGAAGAACGAAAAGGTGAGAATGGTAAAAAAGTATAGAAAAGACAAAATGAAAATGTGCCTTTAATTTGCGCTACTGTGTTTCATATGTACAATATCAATTACAACATATTTGGATGTTATAACTTTTAAGTCGTTTATAAATTTAAATGTTTTTAATTAAGTTTTCATTAAGAAAAATTATTCTAATATTTAAACTATTTATATTTTTTAATGAAATTTTTATTATTTAATTTTTCTATTAAGTAACTGTTATTTTATACTGATATTGTTGATATGTTGTTATATAGAAAATAAAAATTTACTTTTAAGTTTATCATAAATTTAAAATTTTTAATTGAATTTTTATTAAAAATTATATTAAATATATTTTTATATTTTTCAATTGAATTTTTACTATTTTATTTTATGTAGAGTGACATGTCTGTTTGATTTTTAAAGTTTTAAATACAAAATTATGAATTTGAAAAACAATAAAAATAAAACTTCAATCCTAACTATTTTTATAAAAGAGTGGCAACACTTTGTGAATTTTAGAAAAATAATAAAAAATATTAATAATTTAAAAATTTAGAGTTTTATTTTATTGTTATCTAAATTTATGATTTTGTGTTAGATATTGCAAAAATCAAACGGTTACACCACTCTAATTGACTATAAAATTAAACGATAAAAAATATAAAATTTTAAATATTCAATAAAATTAAATTTTTAATAAAAATTAAATAAAAAGTCTTAAATGTATGAAATATTTAAAATTTAATTAAGTTAATTTTTATTAATGATAAATCTAAAAAAAATTAATTAAAAAATTTAACTATTTTAAATATTTAATAAAATAATTTTTTTAATAAAAAATTAATTGCAACAAAATTTATAAGAGTGTTAAAATTCAATTAAATATTTTCGTAAATATATTTGTTTCTTTACACAGTTGGAGAATAAAATAACATCTTTATTTGATGGATGAGAATAAAAGACATATTGTTTATTATTTGTAAGATAATGTTACACTTAATTGGGAAGGACATTCTATTTATAGTAGATATTTTTTACTACTTACCTTTCCTATTTAAGAAAATAAATATAATTTAAAAACTAATTTAGTTTGAATAAATCGATTCTCATAATATTAAAAATTTTGTTTTCAGAAAAAGATATGTAATTTTATCTAAAATTTTCCTTGTAATTCTTGTTAAAGGTATAAATAACATTTTAGAATAAATCACACTTACATTGTTTGAATTTTTCTTAAGTCGAGATCCTATTTTTTTAAAATCTACATAAGTCTTTTTCTTAAAGCATTTGAATAAAAAATATAAGTGTAACTACAGAAAATATATAAGGAAGTACAATTTTAAGTTATTCCATTTTTTAACCTACTAGTATTTCATTAATTTAACAACAACAAAAAATCATGGATAAAACATCACACACATATAATAATAATAATAATAATAATATATATATAATAATAATAATAATAATAATATATATAATAATTAGATTTTGAGAAGTTTGAGGTTGACCATAGACAGATAGATACAAGAGTAAAAGGCTGCTGCTTATGTTAGTTCATCCCTTCCCCAGCTGCTCTGCTTAGGTATCTATGCTTTCATCTTAGTACTGTTGTGTCTGCTGATATTTTATCTCTCTCTGTCATTTTCTTTCTTTATTTCGTCCTATATAAACCTCACACACTACTCTGTTTTTTCACACACTTTCCTTCTTCTCTGTTCTCTGTTCTCTGTTTTTACAATTTCAGTTTTGTTTTGGTGAACTAAGTTTCCATCATCACCATGGCCATGAACCGTGCTGCTTCCTCTGCAATTCGCTCTCTGCTTTCTTCCTCTTCTTCCACCTTCTCCAGAAACCTTCATGTAAGTAAGCTCAATCCTATCTTCCAAATATCTTCATCTTCTTTCTCTTTCTCTCAATTCTACATACAATTTTTCTTTTGAAAAAAAAAATAATGTTTATCAAAAACAATTCTTTCCCATACACATGATGTTCCTGTCTCTTTAAAGAAGTTCAATTCGAAGAAGAAAAAAAAATGAAATACTTTAAAAAAGTTAAAAATAACTTATGGTAATTTTTTTTCATCAACTTTTTTATTTTTTTCACCTCTGCATAAGTTAATTTCAATTTATGATCAACATTTTTGTTTATTTTTCTTTATTTAAAGAGTTTATGGAGAAATCTGTCTAAACATATTTATAATTATCATTTTACATTATTGTATTATTGAAAATATTATAAGTGTAAATGTTATTTTTTTATACAAAAATGATTTTTTTAAAAATTGATACAAAATGTTACTAGTTTCGTTGAGAAATCTCATTAACTATCTTTAATGGGGTATCTGTGTTTGATTACAATGAATTATCTTTAGATGTATTTTGAAATAATGAAATTAAAAAACAAAATTTATAAATAGGAAATAATTTCTTATGTTTCATACAATATCACTTTTCCTTGCCTTTATCATGAAAATAAAAATGATGTAAAACATGAGAAGATAACTTTTTTTAGAATTAAAAAAATGAAAATCACTTTTATTAACTTTCTGACAAATATTAGAATAAATATTCTCAAATTTATATTTTTTAAAATAAAAAACATGTCCTAAAATAAAAGCTCCCTTGCCCTTTCTTCTCGAGTGTTCTTTTTCTTCTTCAATAATCTCACTTCACGTTGGTTGCCAAGTATAGGTAGTTGTAGTTGAGCCGTCATCAAAGTTATGTATTCATGTTGATATGTCTCTGTCTCCCTTTTTTCTTTAAAATTGTTACATAACAAAAGATTGTTTTAACATGCCAAACAAAAAAGTTACATAATTGTTTTAACACAATTTTACTTTTGCATCACGAATAATGTTTAATTCTGCAACTTTGATTTATGCATGATTGTGAATATATATTTTTTTCTTATGGTTGAGAATAGGCTCCAGCTGAGAGGAAGAAGATTGTGGGGGTGTTCTACAAAGGGAATGAATATGCTAAATTGAATCCCAATTTTGTGGGATGTGTTGAAGGAGCATTGGGTATTCGTGAGTGGCTTGAATCAAAGGGTCATGAGTATATTGTCACTGATGACAAAGAAGGACCAAATTCTGGTTAGTGTCTTGCTATGTTGAAATTCTCTAAATTTATATGATATTATTTTAAGAAAATATGTCCTAAGTAATTTTCCGAACAAGGGTATCACAATAATCATGAAAAGTAGGAGAACAGTTCTAAATCATGGTCAGTGTTGTGTTTAAGGTTACTGTTGTGCTACTGCAATGCGAATTACAATAATTGTAGTGTGAAATTACTATATCATTATCCTTATTATGAGTTGAAAATTTGTAATTGTGTCTTGATGCAGAACTTGATAAACACCTACCTGATGCACATGTCATCATATCTACTCCATTTCATCCTGCTTATATCACTGCTGAAAGAATAAAGAAAGCCAAGAATCTAGAACTGCTCTTGACTGCTGGAATTGGCTCTGATCACGTTGATCTCAAAGCTGCAGCTGCTGCTGGTTTAACAGTGGCAGAGATAACAGGAAGCAATGTGGTGTCGGTTGCCGAGGATGAACTCTTGAGAATCCTTGTTCTGGTGAGGAATTTTTTGCCAGGGTACCATCAGACTGTTAATGGGGAATGGAATGTTGCTGGCATTGCACACAGAGCTTATGATCTTGAAGGCAAGACAATAGGAACTGTTGGTGCTGGACGAATTGGGAAGCTTTTATTACAGAGGTTGAAACCTTTCAACTGTAATCTTTTGTACTATGATAGACTCAAGATGAATCCTGAATTGGAGAAAGAGATTGGAGCAAAGTTTGAGGAGGATCTTGATGCAATGCTTCCTAAGTGTGATGTAATTGTTATCAACATGCCTCTCACGGAGCAGACAAGGTATGCTTTTAGTATCTCAATCACTCAAATTTTTAATTTTATTTTACACTTCAAATTCTTTGAACATTTTCTGGTGATGAGTGGTGATGACCAAGGTGTTTTCTTGTAATTCAGAGGAATGTTTGACAAGAATAGAATTGCTAAGTGCAAGAAGGGTGTGGTGATTGTTAACAATGCTAGAGGAGCAATCATGGACACTGAGGCAATTGCTGATGCTTGCAGTAGTGGCCATGTAGCAGGTAGTTCTAAAACCAATGCACAGAAAATGGTTTCGAGCACCAAAAGATGAAACTGATGATTTTGAGATGAACAACTGATATTTGTATAGGTTATGGAGGGGATGTTTGGCCTGTGCAACCAGCTCCAAAGGATCATCCATGGCGGTTCATGCCAAACCATGCCATGACTCCTCATATTTCTGGCACCACCATAGATGCACAGTTACGTTATGCTGCTGGTGTGAAAGACATGTTGGATAGGCACTTCAGGGGTGAAGACTTTCCACAACAAAACTACATTGTCAAGGAGGGTCAACTTGCAAGCCAATACCAGTGAAGTACTCTGTATTAATGTGGCCTTAAGAACTTGCATTGGCCAACATATGAACAAATAATGATTCAGAGGGCACTTTAATTGCATAATGTATGTGCTTTGTTGTCTTTGAACTTGTTTATGATTGGTAGAAGAAATAAAAATGTAAGGAACACTCTCAACGTTCCATGTACTTTTGTTTTCAAATTTGAATGTGCTACTTGTGATGCAAGAAACTTAGTATGTTTGGTTAACAAACAAGTGATTGAAGATTAATGAATAAAAAATGGACCAAGTTTGATGATCAATTCTTAAACTTTTTGTTTTCTAGAAACAGATTGAGTTTGAGAGAAAAAAATTTACCATTCTTGCATAAGAATTTTTTTTTAGATTTTATAATTTAAAAAATTGTCTTTCTGAAGGTACATTGTGAATTGCAAAATTTTACCATTTGAAAGCTATTTTTTATTTAAAAGAATACTTTCAAATAATTTGAAATATGATTTCGACTTTCAAATAACATAATTTAAAAATCAAAATTAACTTTCTAATTACTGTTCTAAAACGTGTAATCTAAAAATTAAAATTACATACTTTAAAAAACTTTCCCTGACCAAAGCAGGAATTTTCATATTTATAAGGATGTAGAAGAAAAACATGGGGTGCAAAACGAAATTCTTCTACAAGAGACGAGTCTAGTTTGGGCTTTGATCCGTATGAGTTTGGGCTAAAATAGTAATCAGTTACGGACCAGGAAGCCCAATACGAAAAAAGCAAAATGAATGAGGTTGCTTTCCGTCACTTCTCGCAGTTTCTGGCAACACCATGAGTACAGAGAGCGAAAAAGAGACGAATCCGCCGGCGACAGAGGCGCCACCACCGTGTCCGACGGTGACGCAGCGGGACCAATGGATGGTAGAATCACAGGTGTTTCAGATTTACCAACTCTTCGCTACCATTCCTCACAATGCCCAAACCATCATGTATGTTATTCACTGCAACATCTCCTCTCAAATTCTCCGTGTTGCATTTCTTTTTCTCAGCGTTGTTTTCTTCTTCTTTTCGCAGGTTGGAGCTGCAACGAGATAATCATGTGCAGTTTCTCTCCAAAGGACTTCGTCACCTCAGTTCCGCGTTTTCCGTATTGGACTCGAAGTAACTTTATCTCGCTCTCTCTCTCTCTGTTTTTTTCCGTGTTGTTTGAATAGCGATTTCTGTTATTGTTTTTTGATTGAATTAAACGTCGTGGTTATGCAGTCGACCGTGGCTGTGCTACTGGATCTTCCACTCCATTGCTTTGTTGGGAGAATCCGTCGAAGATGAGCTTGAAGATAACACTATCGATTTTCTTAACCGTTGTCAGGTTTTCAATTGTGACTCTAATTCTTGTTTTCCTTGCATTGCTCTTTTTTTTTTCTTCCATTATTAGTTAGCTAGTATTTTTTCTGATCTGAGATACAAGTTTTTTCTATATATATAAATAATTTCTTAACAGATAAATCATTTTGAATATAGAAATAACTTCACTTTCTAACTTCTGTATTCTAGTTCTAATTCCAATTTATAATATAGTAGTAGATAGTTGATGTGAAAAAGGTGCTGGTGTTTGGTTTATTTTTTGCTTTGATTATGTTTTTGCTAATAATTTTACAACGTAATTACAGTATTAATTTCCTAGCACAGTAGAACTTTGATCTTAGATACATGACTTTGATGTATGCAATTAATATGTTTTCTTGTTTTCTCTTTACTGTTGACTCTTATCCATTTCATGCTGCTCACGTTAGATGCTGGATATATCTTATATGTATACTTATGGCTGAAAAATTACAATTATGCACTATATACCACACCGTGTTACTAGTCTAAACCATTTGTTATTATTTTGCAACCCAGAAATATTTGGTCACTTTACTATGTACATAGCTTTTTTTTATTTATGTACCAAACATGACCTAGCTGGTTCTTTAGTTATCATGTTCTAAAATCTTGTGATTTAAGACTGGATTTCTTGGCTGACAACTTTTTTTCCGTCCCATCCCGTTTCTACCCACTTATAGATTTCTTCTTTGTATACTAACAGGATCCAGATGGTGGATATGCTGGAGGACCAGGCCAGGCAAACTATTCTTATCTTTTGTTGATTTCTACTTAATTACTGAGCTATGGTTTTATTGAATTTTATTGTCTCTTGCTGCAACTCTAATGCATTCAAATAGAAAACTAATTCTGTGGTTAGTTATGATTTAAAATATGCTTTTGTAATTATGCATAATATATTCCTGCAACTTTTGCAATGGTAAAGAGAACATGTCAAAGGGAGGTTGTGTTGTACACATGAACTGTTTGAGTTTGAACAAATAAGTTGAATAAGTTTAAGTTTAGTTTGTACTTCTATTCTTTAGTGTTGGAGATACATAATGAATTATTTATGTCCTTGGAATGTTCTCTACAGATGCCTCATATTGCCACAACTTATGCTGCAGTTAATACACTTGTTACTTTGGGTGGTCAGAAATCCCTGGAATCAATTAATAGGTGGTCAGTTTATGTGCTCAAAGCAAGTTTTTTTCATATTATGTTTGATTATTTATTTGGCAGGGCTAGTCTTCATTTGTGTGGAACTGATTGGTTTGATACTTTGAACATATTATTCTCAGAGATAAATTGCATGGGTTTCTGCGGCGGATGAAACAACCAAATGGGGGATTCAGGTTTGAAATCTTATACATCTCTGTTACTTCATTCAATAATAAGAAATTATATTGATATTGTGTATCCATTTTTAATTTTTTCTGATACCTATTCTCTAAATTTCTTACAAGTATGGAAAACTTTTGTGGCAATGCTCACAAGTGCATCTATTTGCACACTGTTCACACATGCACCATTCACACCTATGGTGACAGATTTTTTTTTTCTGGAGCCCCAGTTCTGCAGAAATCAATCTGCCACCGTAACTTGTCTGAAGGGTGTGGCTTCATCTGCTGTGTTGAAACCATTTCTTTAATTTGGTTTATTCTCTTTGTTGTTGACACATTCAGAGCTGTTTGGGAACCTTATTTTTTTAATCAATCTTTTCTTTTCAATCATCAAATACTTTATCCAGGATGCATGATGATGGAGAAATTGATGTTCGAGCTTGCTACACTGCAATCTCTGTAAGTTGGTATCTCTTTATTTCATGCATGCTTGTGTGTGAATGACATTTTACTCTTTATATAAGTATCACTAATAGTTCTTATTAAAATGGAGATTTCATTTTATTAGACATGGCTTAGATAGTATATTACTAAGTAAGAATGACAAGATGTTAAAAACAAGCCGTTGGCCAAATAGGACCTTTTTGCTGCCATCATGGCATACATTATCTTTGTTGTGGGACGGGCCTTTCAAATGTTAGAACTGGTATAAAACAGTATATATGTGTAACATAATTAATCTTGTTGGATGCAGGTTGCAAGTATTTTGAACATTTTGGATGATGAGCTGATCCAGAATGTTGGAGACTACATTTTAAGGTTAGTTTCAAGAAGCAATAACTTCAATTTGTCTGACTGTATGTTTCCAGCTTGGAGGGCAATGTTTAGCATAGAAACTTGTTACAACTTAAACTCGTGATTTTTGTTTCCGTAGCCTAGGTTATTGATTAGTTTTCCTTAAGATCAATTTGCATGCATTCAAAATATGCTTGCATTGAAGTCAACTGTTTTATTATATCTTCAATAATCATATGTGGCCTCACATGTGACGTTTAAGTACAGCCACTGCTAATAATTGAAAGCTGCATTGGTAAAAAATGTTATTACTGAATTTTCTTCATTTTTTCCCGTTGTTTTGGTGCTCTAAATGGCTTTTAGCATTAAGGAATACTATTTTATGATCCCTTCTTTAACTGTTTCTTGCCTTAAATGGTATTGGCACTTGTATTGTTTGAAATATGAAACTCCCCGAGTCACAATGATGATGGTGTGGTATGTTATGCCAAGGTTACCAAATTCTCTCCATATTTGAATGCTTTAAAATGTCTTTGGCAATTTTTATATTAGACATTGTTTAGATGGCTGATTACTCATGCATCTATCTGATGACTTTGCATAACTTAGGATTTTTTGGTGTTAACATCAGTTCGATGGTCAGCTAAAAATGAAATAATTAATGGGTTCTACTATTGAATGCCTTAAGAGTACTGGTTAAGGAATCAAGAGATAGAAACTGTTGTTCAAAATCATGATGGGGGTACATTGGAAACCACAGTAGTAGTGCATTGGTTACACCTATCGATAATTTTCCACTTTTGATTTTTTAACTGGAGTCTTAAATGCAACTAACATCATCCATAATCTATAAATGGATTTTTTTATTCAAGTCATGGTGGGTTTGCATTGGAAATCGTAGTAGAAGTGCACTGGTAACACCTATCCATACAAATTTTCACTTATTGGCAATTGTTAACATCTCCATAATTAATTAATTCTTGTGTAATTGTTATGTAAATACATGCTTTATAATCTGGTGCTTTTCTGCAGCTGTCAAACATATGAGGGTGGCATTGCAGGTGAGCCTGGTTCTGAAGCTCATGGTGGGTATGTATCATTATACTCTTTCCCTCCCACCCTCCCTTCCTCTTATTATACCTCTTCACCAAGATAGGTGGAATTAAAACCAATAGAGGGTATGCGAAGCATTCTTATTTTTTGACAATTTGTTTATCAGGTACACCTTTTGTGGATTAGCTGCAATGATTCTGATTGGTGAGGCTAATCGCTTGGATCTGCCTCGTTTAATTGTAAGAGAATTCTTTCTTTCCCATTATTAGCTTCCAATTATTCATATGAACTTTTAAAGTTGCCCATAGTTGATGTTATATAAATGTTTAATTATCTGAGGTTTTGCATTAGGACTGGGTGGTATTCCGGCAGGGTAAGGAATGTGGATTCCAGGGAAGAACAAATAAATTAGTGGATGGATGCTATTCCTTTTGGCAGGTGATTGAAATTTTACCTTTTCTAAATCAATCTTTGTAATATAGTTGGATTGAAACTTGAATGTAATCAGGGAGGTGCTGTTGCACTATTGCAAAGATTATATTCTATTATCGACAAACAAATGGAAGAGACCTCACAGATTTTTACTATATCTAATGTATCTGAAGATAAAAAAAGCTTGGATGGAACCTCTAGTCGTGCAACTTGCCATGGTAGCCATGACGGTATGTTGACTTTCAAATGTATATTTTTTCCTAATTTCATTTATCATGATATTAATGCTTCTTTAAATTCTAATTCTCCCAGGCACAATTGAATCTGGTTCAACTGATTTGAAAAGCATTGCTTATAAATTTATTAATGAGTGGAGAGCACAAGAGCCACTTTTTCACAGTATTGCTTTACAGCAGTATATTCTCTTGTGTGCACAGGTCTGCAATTTTTCTATTTGTTTCATACTCTAATCCTCATATTTCTAATTTCTCTCTTTAACGTGCCCTGTGGATTCCTTGAAAGCTTGAAATGAAAATGTTTTCATCTTGTCCATTAATTTGAACATTTGAAATTTTGATCCAGCTTACATTTATTTTTAAACATAAACAGCCGGATGACAGTTAGAGATATTAAATAGCTGTGTGAACTTTAACATAGTCAAATCTTAGTTGAATCATTTGACTCTGCCAAAACAAGAAAGGTATTGAATCAGCTGACTTCATTTTCTTACTGTTGAAAAACGAAGTTTAAGCTTTTGGTTACTGATTTTTTTTCCTGATTAAACCAACCACCATGTTTTGACATTTGATTGATATCCTTTCTTCAACCAATTCTATCTTTGCACTTCCATTACTAGCTTCATTTGTTAAAAAAATTGCATTACTATTTGCTTGATGTAGGAGCAAGAAGGTGGACTGAGAGACAAACCAGGTAAACGTAGAGATCACTATCACACATGTTACTGTTTAAGTGGGCTCTCATTGTGCCAATATAGCTGGTCAAAGCACCCAGATTCTCCACCTCTTCCTAAGCTAGTATTGGGTCCCTACTCTAATCTATTAGAACCTATCCATCCCCTTTTTAATGTTGTCTTGGAACGATATCGTGAAGCTCATGAATTCTTCTTTTCTGAGTCATGACCACTTCTTTATCTGTGTAATGTAAAATCAGTGTTGTTAAATAGCCGTCTTACTGGTTTTGTTGCATAGTAATTTCTCGGATCCATGAATGTGGAATATTTACTTTCCCCCATTTTCGATAATCAGCAATTGATAACAATGTAAAATAAATTCTTTGTAACATTGCATATTAGATTAAAAGAGCTTTGGATTGGATTGCTTGGATTTTTGTGTCTGATTTTTTATGGTTATTGATAATTTGATATGGATTGAATATGTAGTTTCATAGAACAGAAATTGATGTTTACTGTGTTGTGTGCAAAAGAAGAAATCATCATATGGTCCAAGAGTATTGTGAAGTCATCCAATTATTTGTTACGTGATTGAGTTTTATTAGTTTTTTCTCATAAATTGAAAATTCCAATTATTTCTTCTGTAAAAATTGGTTGAGACTGAGTAAGAAATTAATTTGGATTATGTACTAGTATTTTATACCCAATGTACCCTTGGAATACATTAGCTTTTAGGATTGGAGCAGAAAAGAGTGCGTAAAATATATGAACTAGAAACAAAATTTAACCAGTTTGTAACACAAACTCTTAGAAAGTAATGAACAACACCAAGACAAATCACTACCAATGATAGTAACTACTAACACTACCCAGTAACAGCCAATAAAACTAACCAACAGACTAATAAATAACACTAATAGACAACTAAGACTGGCACTTGAACAAAAATATGACAACCATTATCCCTAAGATTGACCAACAGACAGCCCAAACACTCATCAACAAAAATACATTTCTTTGTGAGCTGCACAGTTTCTTCTTCAGTTTGGCTATCTTTCGTCTTGCCTCCATTTCTTGATTCACCTCTTGCTCATTTCTCTGCACTAGACGTTGGTTTCAATCATATGAGTCCTCACTTGCATCTTCCACATTCACATCACCATAGCCCACTCAAAAAAGTTGCAAGTAGTGGGACTCTACAAGAAAAAAACAACATAATCATCACCAAACCTTCATTTAATATGTCAATCACACACCAAATAAGCTTACACTTACATCCCAATTTCTACATCTCCAAAATTTCCTACCAGGGTTTCTTGTGCTTCTAGATGTTAGCAACACTTGGTTTTCTCCACAACCACATACTCTGCTGCTCCTCCTTGATGAAGATGCATCAGATCTCCCAGCCCCATATATTCTATCAGACTGTGATGATGCATTTTCCATTTTATCAACACCACCATACAAAGTTGTGCAACAAATGTTAGGGAAACTTGTTCATACTACAACTAGAGGAGAAAAAATATGTAATGAAAGCATAGATGAACATTCATCACGTCAGCTTTCACAAAATTAGAGTTCAACTTTGTTAAACAAAATAAAACATATTTTTATTTTTGAAAGACCTAACATGTACCAAAAATCTTAGAGGAACCAAAAATAAACATTTAAAATTCTAGAAGGACAACAACATATTTTATTCCAAATATATTAAATTTACTAGATTTTAGGTGAAATATTTCCAAAATTCTAGCCCAAATACAGTTGTATTAGATAGATATATAAACCTAGTGGTTCAATCATATGGAATTCATGCAATAAACAATAAATTTGGTCCCTTACATGTGACTTATAGTTATGCTAGAAAATAATGTTTAGAATCAGTAATAAATTAACATGTTGGTAAAACCGATCAGTTGATACTTTCGCAGTTTGAAGCAGAAGAAAAGTCATGATTGAAAACAAATTGCACATTTCTCAATCACAAGGCTTCATGACTTTTGATGTCAAGTACTGATTTTGGCTCTTACTTATGTCCGATAGTTATGGAAGAAACTGTTGCAATGTTCAGTCTACCTTTTAGCAGAAGGATTTGGACATGAAATTATTTAAGACTTGAAATTGGAAATGAACATCAAAATTTTAAATATGAAATGAAAATTTCTTTATCTAATGTATTGTATAATTAAAATTAAATCTTATCTCTAATTCTTAAATCCTTACCCTTATTTTCTAAATCACAAGTGTCATTAATTCTCGTGTCCTTATTATTCTATTATTACCACCATGGTGGCAGATAATGACCATGAATGAATTTTACTATCAAACTATATAGGAAAACTTACATGAATTTCAAGCGATAAGAAAAATTATTAAAAATGTGTAAAGGTGTATACATCTCTTTGTGAGGTGTTGTTTTGCCTATAAAGAATGTGAAGAAGAAAAGACAAGGCTTAGGAAGATTATTCTTTAGTTGTTAAAGGTACGAATGACATTTTAATGGAAGAGAAGGGCACATCAATGATTTAATTAAAAGCTGGCTCAAGTTTAACCAATAATTTGCAGTGTGATTATGTGGTGTTATATATGAACCAGAAGCTCACAGTATCTGTATTTTATGCAAAAATGTCATGCATTTGTTTTATGCAATTTCACTTGTTCTAAAGGTCAGGTTAGAAGACTTAATTGTTAATGGTGATTGGTAATAACCACTTTTCAATATTATTTTTGACAAATTCTGGACAAGCTTCTAGATTGTAAGGGAATCCATTACTTTGCTCCCTTAGTTTCACTAAAAGAATGTAGAATGAGTCAAATTACAAAATAAGTTTGATTTAATTACTTTAAAAAAACTTTAACAAAAGATTGTTTCATAGCATGTAATTATATATTAATGTTCTAAAGGAAAAAAAGTTAAACTTAATATTTTTTAATTACATATTATATCATTCAACTATTACTATTTTGTGATTTCACTGTTCAATTTTTTTTTCATGCATTTTATCATGAAATTGCGAAGGAGGAATAAAAGTGTTCAAATACGTAAAATTGAAAATATACTTATTAAATTACTGTGAAAAAACTTAAATGGCTAAATTTCTAAAATAAGGTTAAAATGTATAATTACATATTTTATTTTATAATTAAACATGATAAAGAAAATTGATCATGCGAATTTGAAAAAAAAAAACTTTTTATCTCATTCTTTCCCGTTCTAAAATCTTTAAATTTATTTTTAAGATAAATTTGTATGTGCTTAATTAATGAAACGCTTCTTTTATCAATTTTAATTTCTTTCCATTCACCAATTATTATTATCAAAATAAATATTATAATCACACAATTAAACCCTCTTGCTAACAAAAAAATTTATATAAAAACTTGAACAGTGTAGTACCATAATATGAACAGCAAACATATTTATCTTTGATTATTTAAAATGTTCAATACTAATAATTAAATTGAATTAATCTTATAAAACTTGATAGTAAGATTTTAAGTCATATAATTAACTTTTCTCTAAGTAACATATAATTAGCACATCACTAAATAAGTGATTATATATATATATATATATAATATTTACTAAAAACTGAAGTATACATCATCATAGTTTGATGAGTTAAATAATTATCAACTAGCATTCACAAAGTGATATATTTATTATCCATCAAGAACAATGCGTTTTCAGTGAAAGAACTGCTTTAACTAGTGCTTCCAATTAATCCCAAAAGCACTCTTGATCACACATTCACCATGGCCACAACCAAAAGTGAAACTCCATCTCAAGAAAAGAAAGGTGACAGAATGAAAAAGCACTCAGAGAAGAGAGAAGAAGAGGATGAACTAAAACCCTCAAAGAAGAAAGAACAAAAAAACTACCACCATCACCACCACCAAATTTCAAAACCTCCTTCAGCTCCAACCCTTCAAGACTCATTCAACAACTCTCACAGCCACCACTCTTTCAGCGAAGGGGACCTTCAGATGGTGGTGGCTAGCCACTCTCACTCCATCAGTGATGGTGCCATCAAGGTTGTGAAGGAGGAAGTGAATAATAACAAGAGTGTGGCAGTGATGGATGTGGAAAATGTTGAAGAAGGGACACGTGATGATGATGATGCTGCAGTGTCCAAGAAAGTGAGTAAGTGGTACATTGTTCTGCTGAGTCTGAGAATTGCTGCTTTTCTGTTTTGCAAGATAGCATTCTCTGTGCTGGCTTCTGATAGAAGAAAAAAAGTGCGTAAAGCATCATCATCAAAGAGATGGTATGATTCGTCATCATCGTCATCAAACGGATGGTATGACGACGAATCACCATCATCATCATCGTCTGAACTATACTTACATTGGTATAACTTTGAGGAATTCAAGTAAGTTGCACTGAGTCTCTCCCATGTTAGAAAGACACTCATGTCATTGTATTTTTGTTTAGCGTTGAAAAACTTAGTTTCAATGAAATTGATTTTTAAGTTATATAGTTTATGTTTGGTTGTTTTTATTATATATAAAGCCAACTTAGTAGTAAAACTTTGTATAAAATAATTATCCAACACAAAAAATACTTAAAATTGCTTCATTTGGCATAATCTCTTCTGCATGCTGAATCAATTTTTCAACATGAAATAAAAATATAAAGTTTATTAAAATCACTTCAATTGATATTTTAACTTTGATTCTATATAATTTAATGTGAAAACAAATATATATATAGTTATCACATTTATATTTATCTCTCTTCTTTCTATCCTTTTATGTGTGCCATGGTCTTTCATGCATGGTTTCCAATCTCTCCTTCCTCTCCTCCAAAGTGTTTATTTGAGTCATATAGTTTAGAATCTCCTAAATAATTTTTTGAAAAATAATGCTTCTATTTTTTAGTTTTTACTTTTTTTTTACTTTCAATGTAGGAAATAGTGAAAATAGAAATAGTAAAAATGCATTTTCAGTTTTCTCTCTACAATGTTTTTAATACAAAAAAAAGTATAGTGAAGATAACTTTGCGTTTTTGAAATAAAAAAGAAAAATAAAACCTGAGACCAAACTTTCAAATTCTAGGTTATTGTAGCTTTTCAATTATAGAAATTTTTGCTAATGGGTTTTGTTAGGTAAAGAAAGTTGAACTATTTAGAAGATAAATAAAAGAGCTCTTAAAATAGTTGAGTAAGTACGTACCTTGGTTGATTTTAAATCATAAAAGAATTTTATTTCATTTCCTTAATTTATTATAATTATTTGTTTTTTACTGTTATGAGAAACTCATTCAACATAACTACAAAAAAAGCATAAAAAATTATGAGTATTGAAGAAGAAGAAGAAGAAGTCTGTGAATTTAGGAATTTTCATGCAGAACAGCAATTTTTTTTTCCTGTATGATTCTTCTTTTATTACGTTAATCAAATAATGGGGCTTTTGGAGCCTATCAAATGAAAATTTTCATATTATATTATCATTATTGCTTCTGTTTGGTGCAACTGCCACTGTTTTAGTGGCCTTTGTGAAGGTGTTTCTAATGCTTTGGGTGTGATTGTGCAGATACTGCTTGTCAGTGAATGTGATTGGATTTGTGTATTCTGCATTGCAAATAATTGATCTAGTGAAGTACTTCATCACTAAAAGACACACAATGAACCCTAAACTGCGTGGTTACTTCAACTTTGCTATGGATCAGGTAAATTATGTCACACTTCACCAGGGATTTTCATTCTATCAGTTATATATCAGCCAGTAGTTGGATTTTGGTCCAAACTAATCAGAACTCTGTGAGGGAAATATAAATTTCTGAATCAGAATCAGATTTTTATCATGATAATCTACACAATAATAACAAACTATTAAGATAAAAACATCAATTCTAATTGAGCAACAACAACATGAACAAATGTAGTACACAAAATGCTGTTATTGATTATTCATACCACTATAGTTGTCTAATAAATCTCATATCTTAATCATGGAAAAAAATTCTCATATCTACTGAGATAATGCATGCATGCATATACATGGTGTTACTGATATTCTTCCACCTATGTTCTCATTGGCTGAAAAGGTAACTATGTTTAGTTCCTAGTTCATGGATCATGGCATATGTATTACATGCTAAGCAAGGTGTTTGATGGCTTGAAAAACTTCAGGTCATGGCATATCTTCTAATGTCAGCATCATCTTCAGCTGCCACCATAGCACATTATTGGTCAAAAACTATTTCAGCTGAAGACAACATGGAAATTGCTGAAGACAAGTTCCTGGAAATTGCCAAGGCATCTGTTGCTTTATCCTTCATTGCGTTTGTGGTCTTTGCATCTTCTTCCATTGTTTCTGCTTTCATTTTCTGTAGATTCAAGTAGTTTATCTATATCATAATATATATATATATATATATATATATCAACATGTAGTGTCAAGTACACAAAAACAGTTGCATGTGTATGAACACTGATGAAGTTTTATCTTTTCTGGATTATCAAGTGCTCAAATTTTCAAAAACAAGACTCGTTATAGAGAGATGTGTTTTCTGGTTTAAGTAGAAAATGAAGTTTTGCTAGCATGTTTCAATTTTGTATATTGGGGACAGAGGAACACCAAGTTTTTCATAAACTGTTCAACATTACAATAGTAGTGTTTGGTTTTAAGTTGAATTTTTCATAATCACGTTATCATTTAACGTGATTTAAAGTAAAATTTCATATATTTAATTTTCCGTTGAAGAATTGGTTTTCAATATAAAATTAATTATAGATTTAACAAGTTTTGGATGTTTATGTTTAAGTCATAATCACATTAAACTATTTTGTTAACGCAATTTAAAGTAAATGCTTATGTATATTTTTATTTTACACAGAAGAATTGATTACAGATTTAACCAACTTTAAATAGCTTTTGCTAATTAAAAAGCTTATACTGAATTTTACTTTTAACTTACTTTTAGATTAAAACATTTAAATATAAATTATATCATTTTAAAATTAATTTAAACCAAAAACAACTTTATAAAACCAATTACATGTTATGTGAGTAGTGAATTGGTGAATATAGTTCAACGCACCTAATTGGAATTTGAACCAAATACAATTACATTTATAATTAATTGGATCTAGTCTTATTCAAACATAAACTTCGTCACTATTTGCATGTTGTGTAGCTAAAAACAAAAAAAAACATATATGTAACTAAATTTAAGAAACAACACTACACAGAAATAGAAAATATCAAAATAGAACAAATTTTAAGAGAAATTGACATGTATATGGACTATTTCAATATATGTATTTAATGATATTTTTTATAATAATATAATTTAAAAAATTATTATCATTTTTAGTGCAACTAAGAGTAGTTAGCTAAACATATATATATATATATATATATATATATATATATATATATATATATATATATATATATATATATATATATTAAGATGCAACTTTATTATTATTTAAAAACAAAAAATTGACATTCTCAAAGATATTACAACAAAGAGAAGTATGTGTATAAAATTATTTTATTCTTTTTCACTTATTTTTTATTTTTTCTAAATATACACTTCTTGAAAATGTACTATTCCCCAAAATCAAACCAGACAAACTTTTCTTTTAATATTCTCTGCTGTGATCTTCCAGAGACATGAACATTAATCTGGATAAGGCAGATTTGAATAGCATCACCATCATGCAGACCTCAACATTGACTCCTCTCTCTTCATGCGTCATACCTTACGTAGCATTATACATGCACCTTATCATTCCTTTTCTTTTCTTACACTATTTTATTTTGCAAGATTTATTTCTGGACACTTTATATTCTTTTATATTCTTATATACAGTACAATTTTATTATTTCTGTTCCACTCTGAGACTTAACAACCACAACCAATAACACATTGATCCGTCAAAGAAGATGGGCAAAACATCGGTAATCTTGCTGGAAAATCGTCTGCATGCAAGCTGAAGTTGCCCTAAAGCATACGAAACAAAGAAAGTAAAAAGGAAAATGGTTTTTTGTTTCTTTAATTCTAAAATGATATCATGTCATGAAACAAATCATCACTTGGTTATTAAGACTATTAAGAACTGGACTTTAAGTCTAGCTCAACCTTACTTACCTCACAAAACCTACTTAGTAAGGTGAGGTTTGTACCCACTTATGTCAATTAGATTGACTTTATCTCTAGTCGATGTGGGATTTTTAACAAATACAAAGAAATCTATCCAAAAGAGAATGATTTATGCAGTCATCAAAAAATAGAAATCATATGTAACAATGTATAACTATTCCATTCTATAAATAGCATATTGCTTTTCATAATCTTCCCATCCTCATCATTCAGTTCAACTCTTAAGTCACAATATCTGTCCTCTTCATTACACTTCTTTCACTCCAAACAAATACCCTTACAAAGGATCTTTTCACAATACCATGGCAAGTATTCCATCTCACATAAGAGCTTGGATCTACTCTGAATATGGGCACATAGAAGAGGTTCTCAAGTTTGATCCTAATGTACCTACACCACACCTCAGTGAAAACCAAGTGCTCATCAAAGTTGTGGCTGCAGCCCTTAATCCAGTAGATTATAAGAGAGCTCTTGGTCATTTCAAGGACATTGACTCTCCTTTACCGGTAACTATGTTTTTCTCAACTCTTTGTCTTAATTAATTTCTACCAAACTTTTCCATCTAGCATAACATTTTTTTTAATCTCATTGCACTATGTTATTGCTTTGTGGTGAGAAGACTGCACCAGGGTACGATGTTGCTGGTGTGGTGGTGAAAGTGGGAAATCAAGTGAAGAAATTTCAGGTTGGAGATGAAGTGTATGGTGATATCAATGAGATTACTTTGGACCATCCAAAGACTATTGGCTCTTTGGCTGAATATACTGCTGTTGAAGAGAAAGTATTGGCTCACAAACCCTCCAATTTGAGTTTTGTTGAAGCTGCAAGCCTCCCTTTGGCAATCATAACTGCTTATCAAGGACTTGAAACTGCTGAGCTCTCCGCTGGCAAATCTATACTTGTTCTGGGAGGTGCTGGTGGAGTTGGATCCCTTGTTATTCAGGTTTAAAATTTTAGCTATAAACTGATCTTATTATCATCTAAAATTTCACTCTCTGAATTAACATTTGCATTATGTAATATTCACATTATTTAGTTCTCTATCATCCTTGATCTGTCTATATTTCTATTAGACCTTTTTTTCTTCTTTGTACTCAATATAACATTGTATACTCTCAAGGAAAGCTAATTGTATTTTGTATATGTGTGTGTTTGAGGAGATAGATCGCCAAGCATGTGTTTGGTGCATCTAAGATAGCAGCTACTGCTAGTACTGGAAAACTGGAATTGTTGAGAAACTTGGGAGCAGACTTGCCTATTGATTACACAAAAGAGAACTTTGAAGAACTGGCAGAGAAGTTTGATGTGGTGTACGATGCAGTAGGTAAGTTATTTGGATTCATTTTCAATTGCTTTACATGAATTTTTTTAACATAGTATGGTTGAAAAACAGTGTTGTTGATTCGAAATTGACACAGGGCAAAGTGAAAGGGCATTGAAGGCTGTTAAAGAAGGTGGTAAAGTTGTGACAATATTGGCACCTGCTACTCCACCAGCTATACCCTTCTTGCTCACTTCTGATGGAGATTTGTTGGAGAAATTGGGACCTTACTTGGAGAGTGGAAAGGTGAAGCCATTATTAGATCCTAAGAGTCCCTTTCCATTTTCTCAGACAGTGGAAGCATTTGCATTCTTGAAGACCAATAGAGCTACTGGGAAACTGGTCATATATCCCATTCCATAAACATGCATGCATGCATGCCAAATTTCTCTCTGCCCTTATGATTGTTCTGCTTTGGCTATTTCCTATTTCAGTGTCTGTGTTGTTGTAATAAATCTCTTCAGAGATATAAATGGTTGTTACTTGTGTTGTAAATTTATTACTGTACTTTGGACCTTCGCGTATGTATTCTTCTGTTTTTATCAAATTAATGATCTAAAGATTATGCAGTATAACATTGTTTTTTGTTTACTCTGTTTATACAACGTACAAGCAAATATTAATTTTCTTTATACAAATTTATGTTTAATACTCATTTGTTTTTATGGATAGAAAAATTATTTTACTTTATATTAAAAAATATTCTGTTTTAATGCTTGCACATAACTTTTAATTAATTTCTATTATTTTAGATTTTTTTATTAATTATAACTAATTAAAGTTTATCTTATTCTCATCTCACTTTTACCTCCTTTCTTATCATATACATTTCATCACTATATATAATATGATAAGATATATAATATAAGATAAGTTTTAGGTATTTTCAGTAATGAATTATTTGGTTTATATAATATTAATTTATCTTTTTTTACCTGTAAGAGGAAATTGAGGTAGAAATACACATTAGCTCACCTCCATTACAAAATTATTATTACTACTATACTTTTCATCATTTCTATTGTGATGTGAATTCTTTCATCCACTGTTATCATTATAATTGTTATCATCATCATTATTATTTTATTATTTTTATTCTTATTAATTATTACCTCTTTTTATATGTTTTAATTATTATTATCTTTATTATAATTTAACATTAGTGTTACTTTTATGTCATTGTCTTTTACTAGTACATAGCACCAATTTTATAATTATCACGAACATTACTATTATTATTATATTCATCAATTATAATCTCATTATTAATTATTATCACGATGGTTACTATTATTATTTTTATTATCACTTCTAGTGTTTAGGGATTATGTATTATAACTTAATGTTTTTTTATAATGAAACATAATATATAGGTTTAACTATTAAATATATATTTTTGTCATTATCAAAGCTTTAAACCTTACATTTGTCATTTCTTATGTTGAAATATATAGTTCAATTCATTCAACTTAATACAACTACTATAAATTACAATATTTTATCAGAGTTATCTCTTTGTTAAGATTAGTCCATTTAGTTTAGTAACACTGCTATTTTTTTTTTAAAATTGATATTTTTAATTAAAAATGAATATTTAAATATTTAATTTACTAAGTTACACTTCACTTAATAAATATTTTATTTTAAAACACAGAACAACTTCTCATAGGCCTCTCGTATATTATGTTCATCAAGTAATTGGCATTCAACTCAAGTAATTAATTCATATATAGCTAAACATTCCTACCCAAATTATAAATAATTTAACAATTTAAATAATTGAAAAACAAAATTAAACTTAACAAAACATACATATATACACTAGAAATACATATGCTTTGTCCTTTATTACTATGTTTTGTGTCATTCTTAAATTCATATAGATAATAAAGTGATAATGTATTATATCTTTTTACTAAGTAGTTCAGGAATTAATTCTTAGTGAAGTCATTTTTTATATAGAATTAATTATCAAAAAAATTATTTATCTTATATACGTTCGAAATTTATGAAGGCATTAATTATTGCTTCCCTCCGATTGAAAAAAAAAATTACTTACATGTTTTTCAATTTTTTCTTGATGTATAGAACCTTAAATCCGTTCAGATACAGCATTAACTATTTTATTAAATTTAAAAAGTATTTTTAATTTCTAATATCCAAAATTTATTTAGAACTCAAACCTATCATATAATGTTATTCAATAAAATTTCTTTTAAAATGATGAATGTAGTCATGGATTGGAGATGTTATACATAAATATCGTGAACCTTGCCAGAAAATGGTCATCATGAACTCTTGCAGAAAATTAATGGCCATTTACCAACCGGAAACTATAATGAAAAAGTGTTGGCTTCTTTTCCCTATATAAATGAATGGTTGGTGTTGCAACATCATAATATCCACACAACTGAGTTCCACTACAACCTAGGAATTCTAACATCTTACTTTTTTTCCCTCACTCACACAATGACAAGTACTCCTAGCATTCCATCACACATAAAAGCTTGGATTTATTCTGAATATGGAAACACAGAAGAGATTCTCAAATTTGAATCCAACATACCTATACCAGAGATCAAGGAAGACCAGGTGCTCATCAAGGTTGTGGCTGCAGCCCTTAATCCTATAGATTACAAGAGGGCTCTTGGCTCTTTCAAGAACGTTGACTCTCCCTTGCCTGTAAGAATATGATTTTATTTTTTGCAATTGTATATGCATGGTTTTCAAACCTTATTTACATTGGATTGTAGGCAGAATTTTCATTTTGTACCTTCTAATAATGTCTCGTTCTTTTTTGTTTTGCATTGTTTGATCTTGTATTTGATGCTGGAAATTAAGACTGTTCCGGGGTATGATGTTGCTGGTGTGGTGGTGAGTGTGGGAAGCCAAGTAAGAAAATTCAAGGTTGGGGATGAGGTTTATGGTGATATCAATGAGGATCCTCTGAACAATCCAAAAACCATTGGATCTTTGGCCGAATATACTGCTGTTGAAGAAAAAGTGTTGGCTCACAAACCTTCCAATTTGAGCTTTGTTGAAGCTGCTGCCCTCCCTTTAGCCATCATCACTGCTTATCAAGGACTTGAAAGAGTTGAGTTTTCTGCTGGAAAATCTATACTTGTTCTTGGAGGTGCTGGTGGAGTTGGATCCCTTGTTATTCAGGTTTGATATGTTCCATCTCTATTGATTTTTGCCAAGTGATGTCAATTATTTAATTTCATTTCTTCGAATTGCATTACATATTTAATCATATTTAGTCTTTTTTAGTAAAAACTTTATTAATCAAACAGAATAACTGGGTATTCTAATCCATCTAAAGAAATCTTGCAGAGCTAATTAGAAAGATAAGTAAAGACAAGCTACACAATTAATGCACTAATCAGAAAAAAGAATTGAAAATTGTCTCTCTCAGCTTGAACCATGTCTGCTATTTAACCTTTATTAAGTTCAAAGCTCCAAGATATCATTGCACATTATCCAAATAAATCAATCCAGAGCATGCCAAATGATTTGTTGTGTACTTGTTTGATGATGTAGCTGGCCAAGATCGTCTTTGGGGCATCACAGGTTGCAGCCACGGCCAGTACTGGGAAACTGGATTTGTTGAGGAACTTAGGAGCAGACTTAGCCATTGATTATACAAAGGAGAAGTTTGAAGAGCTGGAAGAAAAGTTTGATGTAGTATACGATACAGTAGGTGAGATATTGAAACTGAACCTATATATATATATATAACCTATATATATATATATATATATATATATATTACTTGAAGTTAACTAATTTGTTGTGTACAATTAATATAGTAAGAGAAATATCACACGTATAACAGCATTTTTTTTTTTTCTGTTTATCTTTCTTCTGCTGCACATTATAGTTACTATGTTGTAACAGTATAAACATTGACCACAAAATAATGTGGTATAAATTATTGCATGTGTATCAGATTTTATATAATGACATTATTGAAACCTTGTGTATGATTGATTCCAAAATCAGGGAAGGGTGAGATTGAGAGAGCATTGAAGAGTGTTAAAGAAAGTGGGAAAGTTGTGACAATAGCAGCATTTGGAACTCCAGCAGCTATCTTCGTAAAACGCATTTCAGATGGTGGTGTGTTGGAGAAACTGCAACCCTACTTAGAGAGTGGGAAGGTGAAGCCAATTCTTGACCCTAAGAGTCCCTTTTTGTTTTCTCAGACTGTGGAGGCATTTGCACACTTGAAGACTAATAGAGCCATTGGAAAAGTGGTCTTATACCCCATCCCATGAATGAGGAGAAAAGTGCACAAAATACATGAACTCAACCAAACTTCTGTAGAAATGTATTGAACTTCTGAACTTGAGAAGAAGTTGTTGTTGTTGATTAGAGGAGAGAAAATGTGTAAATTGATGATAAACATTTAAGAATTGTGGTTGTGACAATAACATATTTTGGTTGCAATATAAATAATATAGGTATGTAGCAGAATTTTTTATATTTTTGTGAGACTTTTTTTTGTTAATTTATCAGATTGTGTTGGATCAAATTTAATGTAATATAAAAAATTCAGTCACATATATTTAAGTGGAAATGAATTAGACCTGCAAAATAATGAACACCTAATTATTCTTTTAAACCATTGTGCTTTTAGTGAATAAAAAAGTTGTTGAAATTGCTGTATCCATCTGAAAGGATGCACAACTTTTTTGTAATCCATATGGAGAAAACATGAACATCTTTAGTTAGGTTAATAAAATGGGCTAGTTTGTATAATTGCTAATTGCACCCCATAATTGCTAAATGCACTCGATAATTGCTAAGTGCACCCTATACCCATAGTATAAGTCTATAATACTCTTATGATGCCCTCCATTCACATATCTCAGAAAACAAAACATGTTCTAGAAAGTTTTTTTGAAAATCATATCCAACTTAACTCATTTTCTAGAAGTTAAAATTAATTTGTTTATAATTTTTAGAAATTCTTTCATATGACTTTTCTAAACTTGTAAACTTTAGTTTTTTTATAAAATAATTATAACTTACATAGAAAAATCATTATAGTTATTTTATCTTGTTTTTTTAAAAAATTTATGAAGAAATTTCTCTAAATTTACTTTTAGATAAATATTAAATTTAACTAGTTGTAATTGAATGATAATTTTGCTATAGAAATTATAGTTATCTTTTACAATTAATAATTTTGACAGAATTAAGTACTATTGTTATAATAAAACTTTTATATGCAATATATAAACTAAAGATAAATTCATATGTAACTGGAACATGGTAAACAAATTAATATGCAAGACAAATATATTTGAAAAAAAAAAGTATGACCACACCTTCTCTTATTCTCTCAATTCAGATTAAAAATTCTGGTGATCTTACTTTCTAGTTTCTTTTTTTTTTATTTCTAAATTCTAATACAATTTTGACTTTCTTATTGGTTATTAATTTTCCAGCATGCATGTAGACGATTTGCTAGCAAGGTTCATGATGTTATGTTCCTTCTTCAATTACCATTCCTTTGACCTGTGCTTTTAATGTTAAAAAAAATAATTATATATCATTGTACCCAACAATGTGGGTGTTTTGTGTGAATTTTTATTTTATAATTTTAATGGAAGGATGAAACTTATAAAAAAAAAATTCAGTGCAACAATTAATTATTATAATGAAAATATTTTTTTATGTTTATTTTAAAACGACTTGATTTTCCAAATTAAACACTTAGAAGTAAAACTAGTATATATTTTTTCTATTTTTATGGATAAAACTTGTACCGCTTGAAGAATTATACAAACTAATTTAAAGATAAATATTAATAAAATTAAAGTTCACGGGGAAATTCATTTTTAAATTTAAAAAAATTAAACACCGATTGGATAAACATTTTGTAAGTTAAATTAAAGTTAAATTTAAATAAGTCTTGTGCGAACCTTGATTAATTTATGATTTTTTAACTGTTTAATTAAGTCTCTCGCCCCAAAATTTAATCTAATAATTAACAGACAGAAGTATAACTTACTTTTTTTTTCTCTGTGTAAACTTTTTTACAAACAAAAACATGTATAAAATAATCAAATAAAATTAAAAATATCTTACCACTTTATTTTTAAAATATTTTTATATTTTTCTATTCTAATTAATGTATAACCCACTACAAGTTTATTATATTTTTATTATTTTATTAAATACAATTTAATATATGTTACTTTAAACAATTAAAAAAATAAAAATTCGAACGAATAAAATCATATAAAGTATATCCCACTAATTAAATCACTCGTTGACTGGATTTAAATAATTTAATTTCTCTTTAAAAAAATATCAAACGCAAAACAAAAATCGTACACATCATCCATGACATGCAGAACGAAACATATATGGCAGCCATATATAAACAAAAATTCATGCTTTAAAGAATTTATTCAACAAAAAGTTAGGGCTTAGTTTACTATTTCAATGCAAAATCACATCATGCATGACGTGCAGAACCAAACACAAATAATATATATATAACAATTACTAATCCTAGTACCATACTAAAATTAACGTAGCTAGTTATCATACATTATAGCTACTTAAAATATTATAATATCATTTTGTATATCCAAAAGATTGAAATGTTACTATCATATTATTCTAAATAAAACCAAACTATTATATTTCTTAGTTTTGGTGGATGGTGATTGATATAATTATTACTTTAAGACAGACACAAAATTTTAGACAATATAGAACTTAATTTTTTTGCATAAAATTTGAATGTATAAAAAAAAGGATATTTATATGATAATAGTTGGAAATTCCACGTCGACTAGAGATGAAATTTATTTAATATATATAAGTGGATGCAAATCTCATTTTACAAAACATATTTTGTAAGATTGAGATAGACTTAAAATTCACTTCTTAATTAATTAAGAAGCAATAATAATTAAGAATCATGCAAAAGACGAAATCAAAGAAAAGTTCACATGATGAAATTCCAGATTTTCCATCAAACCAGATCCTATAAATATTGCTTTAATACACCTCATCTTCATCTAAATCCTTCTTCTCTATCTCTTAATAATTTATATATCCATCAGTTAATCACCACAAGGATCCAATATGGCAGAAGATGAATCAAGCACTGATCCTATTACTGTTCCAACCCACACAAAAGCTTGGTACTACTCTGAACATGGTAGCCCAGATGTTCTGAAATTAGATCCTAATTGGCCATTACCACAACTCAAAGATGACCAAGTCCTCATCAAGGTCCTTGCAGCATCCCTTAATCCCATTGATTACAAGAGGATGAACGGCTTGTACAAGAATTATGACCCTCATTTACCTGTATGTATCGTCTACAACTATACCTTTAACTATTGATGTTTCTTCAGTATTAGCTGTTTCGAGATAATTATAAAAATATAACTTTTTTTGTAATTGTATGGATTGAAAAGACTGTTCCTGGCTTCGATGTTGCTGGTGTGGTGGTGAGTGTGGGAAGAGAAGTGAATAAATTCAAGGTTGGTGATGAGGTATATGGTGACATCAATGAGGAAGGAGTAACAAACCTAAAGGCCCTTGGAACTTTGTCTGAGTATACTATAGCAGAAGAGAGGCTATTAGCTCTGAAGCCACCAAATCTAAGCTTCATTGAAGCTGCTGCCATTCCTGCTGCAATAGAAACTGCTTATGAAGGCCTTGAACGAGCTGAGTTTTCTGCAGGAAAATCTATTCTTGTTCTGGGAGGAGCTGGTGGAGTTGGTCACTTTGTTATTCAGGTATATGTGAAATCAAATTTAAATTATTTTATATAATTGGTAAGTCTTCTCATGCATACACCAATAATAAATAAACTTTCTTCACAGAGAAGATAGGGAAATTCTTGATTATGTTCTATAACAAAAAACTGTGATAGCTAGTGAATTAGGATTTTTGAAAAGTCTGAATGAACTTGTCTTTGGTTAACATGATAGCAGACCTCATACCATAATTTTGCAATGTATATATGTAGCTTGCGAAGCATGTTTATGGTGCGTCAAAGATAGCAGCAACTTCTAGCACTGGAAAATTGGAACTTCTAAGAAAGTTGGGAGCTGATTGGGCAATTGATTATACAAAGGAGAACATTGAAGACATAGCAGAAAAGTTTGATGTAGTGTACGACACAATAGGTCAGTTCTTTAAACCAGCAGAATATATAATTAACTAGAATAGGTTATTATATATGATAAACATATTAAAATTGAGAAATTTCATTCACTTTGTATATATCTATCTTTGAATGTAACCACTGTTTGTATAACTAAAGAACTAATTGTCTTTGTTGATGATGAACATGAACACAGGAGAACCTGATAGAGCCCTGAAGGTGGTGAAGGAAGGTGGCAAAGCTGTGACAATACTACCTCCTGGACTTCCACCAGCCATTTTCTTTGCTCTAACTTCTAAAGGCTCCATTTTAGACATGTTGAGACCTTACTTTGAGAATGGTCAAGTGAAGCCATTACTTGATCCAAAGACTCCAGTGCCATTTTCTCAGCTTATTGAAGCCATTTCCTACTTAGAAACTTCAAGAGCCACAGGGAAAGTGGTTGTTTATCCCATACCCAATTGATGTATATATATCTATATACGTTGTGTGTGTGGATGCACTAATTAGTTAAGGTTTGTGTGTGACTTTTACTATGTTTCATGTTATTTTTTCTTTGTGTATTTATATGAAGAACAAAGATTGGCAACTTAAATGTACAAGAAAATTAATTCAAGGTTTGGAAAGTTCTCAGGGAGAAAGACATGTGTTATGTAGTTTCTTGTTGTTGCCACAGTCAAGGGCAAGCTTGAATATGTGGATTTTGCTTCCTATGAGTGAATGAAATTTTTTGCTACTTAGTCTTCAATGAGCAATCCTACTATTACTACAAAATAATAAAAAATAATATTTAATATGATGTTTAATATTTGTAATTACCCAATTCAATTCAAACTAACTAAAATTATGTGAATTTTTTGTTAGTTAAAATTATTTTATACTTTGGAAAACAACTCTCATATTCACTTCTTCACAGTCATAATCATATTTTTAATTTATGTTTAATTTATGTCTGATTTTTTTTAGTTTATAAAAGAAAAAATTTACATGTTTAAGGAGAAGTTTACCTATTTAGTGAATGGAATTTAACGCATTAAAGTATTAATTGTCTACATATTAATCAAGTCGTAATGGAGTTAGTATTACTATTATAATATTAAACATGGATAGATAATATGATAGGCACTTAAAAAATTACGATATCCTTTTTTGTCCCGCTTCTATATATTAAATTAATTAAAATATGACTACCACTAAAAAAAATATTTATTTTTGTGATGACAAAGAAGTCATTATAAAAAATGATAAATTTTATAAAAAAAATTAATATTTATGATGAACTATATTTTTTAAATATTTGTAATAAATTTTAAGATGTACATGTCTTCTATAAATCGTTACAAAATTTTATGATGACGAAAAAAAGTCTTTTGTGACAATATTTTTAGTGTTAGAATCTATTACAGAGTCATGTTTTTCCTTAAAACTTTCGATGAAATTCTTTGTCTATGACAACATCTTATTTCGTCATCAAATTTCGAATAAATTTTTTTATAACAAATTTTTAAGTGTTTTGTGACGAAGTTCATCTTATCATCAAAAATTATTTTTTTACTAAAATATTAAAGTATTTAATGTAATCAAAGTTCTAGTGGGATTACTATAAGTATTATCATATTAAAAAGGGTATAGGTAAGATTATTATAAGCACTAGAGATTTATGATATCTTTTTTGGTCCGGCTGCTATGTATTAAATCAACTAAAATATGATCATCCAACATAAAAGTCTTTCAATGTTATTCTCTAATAATATACATGATCCTAATTTTCCATCAAATTTAGAGCCTATAAATTATGCACTTCATCATATCCCTCTCTCCTTAATCTCTTACTAATCACCACAAAGATCTAATATATGGCAGAAGCTGCATCAAGCACTGATTCTACCATTCCAACCCACACAAAAGCTTGGTACTACTCTCAACATGGTAGACCAGCTGATGTTCTAAAGCTTGATCCTAATTGGCCCTTACCACAGCTCAAAGATGATCAAGTCCTCATCAAGGTCATTGCAGTATCCCTTAATCCAGTTGATTACAAGAGGATGCATGGAATGTTCAAGGACACTGATCCTCATCTACCTGTATGTTAAGTATATACATCTTATAATTCATTACAAAAAGTTTCTAAAACTAAAATGATATCAAATAGATATATTCTTTAAATTTGAACTTAGTTTCTGACATATATAACTTTTGAATTTTAAAACTTACTGTCTTTTTATAATCTGTAATGGAACTAAAGGCTACAATTGATTAATCAATTATATCTCAATCTAAAACTTTTTGCATGGTGTGAGAAGATTGTGCCTGGTTATGATGTTGCTGGCATAGTGGTAAAAGTGGGAGGAGGAATAAGGAAATTTAGTGTTGGAGATGAAGTATATGGTGATATCAACGAGCAAGGCTTGTCGAATCTTAAGATTCTTGGCACTTTGTCAGAGTATACTGTTGCAGAAGAGAGATTATTGGCTCATAAACCATCAAATCTAAGCTTCATTGAAGCTGCTAGCATTCCTTTGGCACTTGAGACTGCCTTTGAAGGTTTTGAGCAAGCTCAGTTTTCTGCTGGCAAATCTATCCTTGTTTTGGGAGGAGCTGGTGGAGTTGGAAACTATGTCATTCAGGTAAATATTGCTACAAAAAATATATTCAAATTAAGTTCAAGAAGATTTTGTTATCTGATATAAATGAACTTTATTAAGATGATGAAGAACTATATAGTAACTGCTATGAGTATGTTTTGGTTGCAGCTTGCCAAACATGTTTATAAGGCATCTAAGATAGCAGCAACTGCAAGCACTGGCAAACTTGAACTTTTGAGGGAGTTAGGAGTTGACTTGCCTATTGATTATACAAAGGAGAACTTTGAAGATCTTCCAGAAAAATATGATCTAGTGTATGATGCAGTAGGTGAGACTTTTTGAACCATAATGAATTTTATATTTGGTTATAACAAAAAGAAATGGGATAAAATATACTTATAGTAATATCTAAATATTCAAGATTTAATTATGCATTTTACATCTCAAATGTTATTACTTTTATTATAATTTTTTTACATATTTTATCATGAAACTTTCTAATTTTTACACCTTTTTTACTGATTTGTTAAATTTCTATAATGGAATAAAAAAAAGTTAAAAAACTTTTTTGTCACCAATAACATTTTCTAAGTTTTATCTTTGTAAAAAAATCGGCACATTGTATTAGAATATGTGAAAATTTAAAAGTTTAATGTTAAAATTAGCAAAATGATGATAATAGTTTAGTGTGAGGATTTGTCATTAAATCATATTAACTTATACAAGAAAAAAAAAGGTTTAATTGAATATTTACTAAATTTCCTATTCTTATTTGGTAAAAAAATTTATTTTGAAAGTTTACCATCATATCTTTCAAATTTCACATATTTATCCAATAATTTTAAAAGCAAAAGAAAAACTAAAAATACTTTGCTCTCCAAAAAAATTATCATCTATTGTCTTTATAATTCATTGCTTCTCATATTAACCCTAATTGCTTACCAAAAACTAACACTGATTTATATTTATAGGGGAGACTGATAGAGCCTTTAAGGCCATTAAAGAAGATGGAAAAGTTGTGACAATAGTACCACCTGGATATCCACCAGCAATATTTTTTGTGCTAACTTCCAAAGGATCAATCTTAGAGAAATTAAGACCTTACTTTGAGAGTGGTCAAGTGAAGCCAATACTTGATGCCAAGACTCCATTGCCATTTTCTCACCTTATTGAAGCCATTTCCTACTTAGAAACTTCAAGAGCCACAGGGAAAGTTGTTCTTTATCCCATACCTTGATCATAACATATCATAAACTCATGATGTAGTTATATTTAATGTTAATGGTGATGAACATTTTAAAGTGTGTACTAAGTTTGTTAAGTTTTGCATTACTATGTTTATGTGTACAAAGTAACCTTGCTCCTCAAAAATAAAGAATGATAATGGATGTGTATGGCTGGGCTTTTTAAATAAATTAGATTTGATTTTTCTGGTGTTTAAAGAGAAGACTTTGTTAATTAGATGAGGTGAAACCTACTTCAATGTCTGGTCTCATAACTTTGGATTATATTTTTTTTTTAAAAATATGGGTTAAAAAGATAAAATAAATCATAAAATATCAATTTTGAATATATTAGGTTTAATTTTCTCAACAAAAAAAATGCTCAATTCTGATTTTGCTTTGAATTGTATCATACCAAGATTTAGCAAAATAACTCCATCTCTAGGGCCTACTGTAAACTAGGCCCAGTAAAAAAATACCAATCATGTACAAAAAACAAAAAATTATAGAGGCATAAGGTATTAAAATGGGCCTAGTTGGGCCACAAGGCGGATAAATGGTAAGTCGATTTATTGCATAATATTAATAAAGAATAAATGCTCAATTAGTCCCTAAAATTGTATTTCAACGAATCATATTTTTCAAATGGATTTTCGCTGCCATGTTAATTTTTAAACCTAAAAGAAATTGATATAGTCACTAAAATCATTTAAAATTTTGTTTAAATTTTAAAAATTATGCCACTCTTTATTTTTATTTTTAAACATATGTTATTATTATTATTATTATTATTATTATTATTATTTAAGTCTCCGAATTAAGAATTAAAATAAAAATAATAATTTTAAGAATTTGTAGAATTTTAAAAACTAAATTCGTCATTTCTTCGTTCTATTTTGATAAGAATTTTTGTATACATGAAGTTTAACGCTCCACAAAGATACGTGGATCTTAATCATGCATGATTTAAGAGTGTCATTATTTAATTTGTTGATTAAAATAGTAAAATGACCTAATAAATTGGTTTCCATTTCTATGTGGTTGGAAAAATTTAAGTGTTCATTTGTTATTACAGGTCTTGAAGTTTGACTAATGATGATGATGATCAAGTGTGTGTCCATATATATATATATATATATATAAATATATATATATATAAAAAAGAATGAAAAATACATGTTGGCCACAATTGCAACGTCCAATATCATGAATGGGAAACGCATATTTTTTAATTAAATAAGTTTCCATCCCTAATATATATGTTGTATTTTTTTTTCTAAAAAAATTATTTGAAATTCGTGTCTATAAATTATTGTAAATTTTGTTATATTTTAAAAAATAATGTCTTTATTTTATTAATGAAAGTATTTTAAATTATTTTGAGTGACTATAAAAAATAAATTTGTTTTTTTAGTAATCAAAACAAATATTTGGTTTGATTTAATTGATTTTGTATCATCTTATTATCCTTCAAAAATTAAGTTTTAAGAAACTCTTTCTAAATAGTTGTATTAGAGAAGATTTTTTGTACTAGAAATCTTTCTCTTTCACATCTTTTTTTTCCTTTTTCTTTCGAGTTTTTATAGGTTAGCTTCTCATAAAAATTTGTGTTGATAAGTTCTTTCTTTTCTTTAATTGTTGTCTGTCACTATATTTTTATTTTGTTCTTGTAATATATAGATAATTCATCTAATCCATATAAAATGTTTTTCAAATTGAGTAAAATAGGATTAAAAAAATAGAGAGTAAAACAAATAGAAAACATTAAAACTAATTTTTTTTTATGGAAACTAAAACTAATTACAACTATAAGAGCTGAAAATATATTTAAACTTTTTTTTTTTCATATAAAGCACATGTAATTTTAACAAAGAGATAATATTATATACTTGAGAGATATAAAATTATTATCACAAAAAATGTATATCCAGCACTAAAAATATATATACACATATTAATATAAAAGATTTCTTACTTATATACTCTTCTTCTTCTTCTTCTTTTACAAAGATTTCATTGCTAAGTTTCTCTTACAAAATTGAGTAGGTAGGGTTGTTTGGTAGTGGTTATGGAGGAAGCATCCCATTAAATAGAGGAAAAAAATTTAGGTTAAATATGAAGAAGAAATGAAAGAGTGTTTGTTGGTGTATCATTTTTAAGATTCCCTATCATGGAATTGGTGGATCCTATGTCTACTTCCCTATGAAAATTCATACATCACCAGAAACAATTCAACCTCTTTGCTTCTTCATGGCCTTGTTTATTTCTTTAAGATCACAACTCATTCAAAAAGAAGAAAAAAAAATGCACAAGATTCCTTTCATGTCTGGTGTTTTCTTTGTCTTTATTTAACTTCAAATTAACATTCATATCTGTGCCCTAACCCTAATGGGGGCCACTTAAAGTTCTTTCTTAATTAGCTACTAATTGACTTGTGATCTTTCTTATCCACTAATTACTAGCCCTAACCTCTGGATCAGTGTCTATAGATGTGAGTTAGCATGTGTATGTAAAAATAATGAAAATAATGAGTAAAATGTATTTAGGTTTTTCATTTTTAGTCTCATAATTACTGTTGTTTTAACTTTTTTTTAAAATAAATTGGTTGATGTTTCCAATTTTTAATAAAATATTAATTATTTTATTTTTAATTTGCTCCTAGATCATGAATGACCAAGATAAAGTATGTGAAGTGAGAAGATAAAGAAATATTATCCAAAGAAACTGATTTGGACAGATATTGTATTATTATAGATAATGGTTTTGGAAACATCTTATATATAGTATGTATTTGATTGGTAATGCTATTCTTAAACATGTAATTAGGGATTTAATATTAAGATCACTGCTTATAAATAATATTTTTTGAAAATATTATTCCCTTATAAATTATTTTTATAAGATTTTTTAAAAATTGAGCGAATTAAAAAAAATAAAAGGAATAAATTTGTGTCCTTATATTTTTTTTATTACAGGTGAATTTTGGCTCTCTTTATTAAAAAGATAAATTTTAGTGTGAGAGATTCTATTAACTGGTTGTAAAATAATAAGATGATTAAAATAATCCTTTTGAAAAATAAAAACACTTTACTCAAATATTATTTTAAAAATTTGTCTTAATTAGGGTCACAAGGTTTGGTGTTTCCCCAATTTTGTCTTGATTTGGTTCCTTTTGACTCTTCATGGATTCATTCCCCTTATTAACTAATTATATAATATGATGAAATAAAAAAATTGATCAATGGGTTTCTATAATTGAGACATAAGGTTGCTATATATTTGGTTTGAAAAAATATTTTTTCTTTCTTTTTTTACAATATGGTTTGGAGCATAGTGGAATGTAATGTCTATATAGTGAATTAGGTTAATTAGGTGGTTTAGTCATACATTTAAGATGAACTCCTATATTTAGTGTATGATTTGCACCTATGATTTCAATAATTAATGTGTATTTAGTGCAAAGCTTTTAATGAAGACCCTTCAATCTTTTTTTAGTTACTTTTATGTCTTAGTTGGGAGAAATTTTATCTTAGCCACCATGATGTGGTATAGCACACATCATTTTTAACTTGTTTTTTTTTTCATAGTATTTAATGTTTTAAGCAATAGTTGAAGATTAATGATGTGAGTGAGATTGGTTTATCATTTAATGAACTAGAAAAAAAACCTATAATATAACAAAATCAAATTTATTGACAATTAAAATCTAAGTTAACTAATTGATATTATTTTATGAAAAAAAAAATTGACTTAATTCCACTTTTTTTATTGTCATCATTTTGGAAATTTAGTATCTATTTTTTTCACGAATTTTATCTTTTTATTATATGATTATTTTATTATATCTATTAATTTATATCCTATATTTAACTTAAAATATTTACATAGAAATGACAATCTGATGTGGACATTGCAGATAGAAATGTCAAATTAATTAATTGTGTTTAAATAATTGGAGTTTCAAAATTTCATTTTAAAACATTTCATATTTTATACAATTAATTGAATCAAATTCATATTTTTAATTAAAATACCAGTGAAAATATAGGTATTGTGGTGGTAATTGTGTATACACATTTTTTTAGTATACTATTTTATTTTATTAAGATAAAATTTATTTTTTGTTAAAATTTTATTATTTTATATATTGATATTTATATTAATTTTAATTTAATATTTTTTAAAACATATTTATTTATGTAACTTTGTTTATTTTAGTGGTATATATCGGAATTAATTATTCCTATTAAAAATTTCTCTCAACAGAAATTAAGTGATCCTTTTTTTTGTGAATGAAATTAGAAAGTAATGGAAACAAACGCATGAAAATTAAAAATCATATATATTTATTTTAAAATTTTAATTTCAGATGTTATTTAAAACGTTCAAATTTAATTTTACTTAAACCAACAATAAACAAACGAGAAATTCAAAATTTAAATATTAGAGATATGTTAATAATATGTTTCAATATTTTTACTAAGCATTTTTCTTTTATTTATTTAAATTTAATAGAATCCACAAATAAAAAGATAATTGAAAGAAAAATGTTGTATTTATATCATGTTATCCTATTTCATTGGGTTAATCTACATTCGTTACTATTTGTGAATACCTACAATTAAAAAATTATTGAACTTTTTATTTTTTTTAAGAAAACGTTAAAATAATAAGAAGAAACTTACCCTAAAATGTATTTAAAATTATTAAAATCTCGCCATCATGAAATTACCTAAGAAGAAAATTAAAAATAAAAGAATGACATCAACATTTTGATCAACTTAAAAACCAGACATTAAATAAAATTATGTGAAAAAAATATAACAATTTTCAAATGAACATAATTAAATGTATTTTAGGAACATTTTTTCCAATTAAGAAATATTTTCAAATATTACAAACAGTAAATATAACAATATAGATAAAAATATTAATAATGGTAAAATAAGTATGTGCAAAATGGGAACAATATGAAAGTTTTTTTCGCTCCATCTGTTAACTTCTCAGCTTTTTAAACAATTATCTTTTTTATTACATATATATATATATAAATAATTTTTAAGTTTCTATTATAATTAATAATAAAAATTTAATTTATAAATATTAATAATGTAAGTATAATATTATTGTATGTATCTTAATTTTCATTGTACAAATCATAAATAAAACAAGTCCACCTTGTCACAATTTTACGTAATTGTAAAATTTTAATGTCATTGAAAAAATTTTAAATGAAAGAAAGACAAACCATTAAAAAAATGTGTTGAAAACACGTTATCTACCTGTCAACACAAAATCCACATATTTTGACTTCGTTCATCCTTTTCAACAATTCTCAACTAAAATATTCATATTCTTTTTCTCATTTTGTATATATAAAGAATCATATTATATATATATATATATATATATATATATTTGGATCCGACAATTTAAAATAAGATTTAAGTTGGAATCTCCTAAATAAAATAAATGTAATTAAAAAAAGTTATTTGTGCTAATTTATTAGTTTATAGATAATCTTATTTATGATCATGGTTGTTTGATAATTTTTTATTGAAAGTCAAATCGAATACATGTAAACTCTTGGTGATTTTAATTTATGAAGTTATTATATGCTCGTTTTTATAATTAACTTTCACAAAAATTTCTTTTTATTAACATATTTTGCAAGTTTCGTTCATATTAGTATATTTTAACAGTGAAAATATAATTTTCGAAATTAAAATAAATTATTTTTATAAATTAGTAGCTAAAACAAGGTATGGAATTTTTAAAATTAGGCAAAATAATCGATGTTTACAATTTTAAGGACCGAAAATCAAGATTAATCCAATTATATCCCTATCAAATGTGTGAGATCGATTGATAAAAGATAGTTCTTACTTAAGTCAATAATATCAATAAATTATGAGTTTAAATGTTTTTACACTGTTAATCAAGAATAAATTATAATAAGAGTTTAATATTAATGTATTTCAATTTAAAAAATTTACACAATCAATCAATAAAAGTCATTTTATATTATTTATAAGATCATTATTATAAAATTTTATGTCCACTGTCTCACACATCCTTTGAGAAAAGTAGTTATTTGATTTGACATTAACTTTGTCATTAATTTATACTATTTTTCCAAAATTTTTCTTAATATTTTTAAAATTAATTATACCTTTTTCACTCAATTAAATCTCACCTAATTAATTAATTATTGGAGGGAGGAATAATTATTATAGTTATCCATCTTCTCCAATCCTAGTAATAGAGAGAGAGATTTTATCTCAATAACTTTTAATATATACTATTTTTTGCTTAAAAAATAATTTATTGATAATATTTAGAAAGATAAATCAAAACAAATTAAATTCTAATAATAATGCAATCTTGTTGTGTTCAAATTGAATGGAAACAAAAACAAAAAGTCATAATCATCAGGGAATATGTAACTTTTGGGAAGTGGGCCCGTAGGCCCAGGCCCGGCCCACGTTGGCGGCTTGGTATGAGGGGTCCATCACTGCTACTTACCAGTTACCAGCTGGATATGTGGTCCACGTGGACGCTCACATTCCTCCAAAACCAACCAATCATTGCTTTCACTTTTGCCACGTGTTCCTTTATGCTCCAACTTTCACCCCCTCACACGGGACCTCTCGGTGACTTTACCATTACCCGTTGTCCCTGGTCTTTTCGCTTCCAAAAGCCGTTAATACCGCCACCTATGCTTCTTACGTTTCAACTGCAACTCCAATACTCAAATAAATAATATATATATATATATGTATATAAAACCCAAAATAAATAAATAAATTATATTTTTTTATTTCCTTTTCATTTTTTAATGATGAAAAAATAAGGATAATAAATCTCAATAAGAAAATATTTAAATATCTATTGAAATTTTAAACAGAAAACCCCTGTCTAATAAAAAAAAGTCAACCAAACAATTTTTTCTTAAAATAAAAAAGAAATTCTAACATATTCAATAACATTTGACTCTATAATAAATTTTTTGAGGGCCATGCAAAATAATTTAAGCTACTTTCAAGAAATAATTTAGTTATTTAAAATGTAAAAAAATAGGAAAAATAGATATGTGCAAAAATTAATGATTGAGTCAAAATTTCCAAAAGATCCCAGAAAAAAAAATAAAGACCAAAATATTGTAAAAGAAATTAAAGGAGAATAAAATTCTAATTTATTCTTTTATTTTTAAAGACCACGTATATTTTCTCTGATTTTGTTTAAGTTGAATAAAATTACTGTGTATAATAAAATTCTCCTTTTAAACATATACCAAAGTTATACATTAAAAGACTTAAATTTAAAACTGCTAAAGTTAGAAACTTTTCATTATAATTGAACTGATTGGTATATATACTTGATAGGGTCAGAATTTTTTATGTTTATTGATTTGATATAAAGAATGTATTAATTGTTTTCTGGCTGTAAATGATCAAATATTTATTGACCATTTATTCATAGAATAAATATTTGGAATTTACTAAATATGATGAAGAAGATAGTTGACTTTGATACCAAACATCGTGATAATCAATTTAGGCTTAAGGAACAATGATTCATATTATTTATTTTTCATTTCTAATTTGGCTCTGGATCCTGCTAATTAAGCTATTTCTTTTCACTTAAGAAAAACCAATCAATAATTAATACATGATTGATAATTAATAATTGATAATGCATGTACCAAGAACAGATACATATATTCATATCTATCTATCTGGCAAAATCCTTAATTGATACTTTGAAAAGTTATGAATTCTTTTATGAGAATAATAAAGCAGTTGAAGTTGAAGATGAAGGGAAAGAGTGGGAGAGAGGTCACCTTCTTGGTTTTGCTTCAACATTCCAACTCTGAGGAGCAAGTACAACTCTTACACATCATAATGCATAAATATTATCTGCAAAATATCAATAATTCCAACTCAATTCCCATTTTGCCCTTCACATGTAGTCAAAATTCCATTACTTGACACCCCTCTTGTTCCACACCCCACATGCACATATATAAATGCATGCCAATACAAATGGTACAGCTATGTTGACCCATATCTCTTCATCTGTACATAACATAACACCCATACAAACGAGTTTCGAAAGTTTTGGCTTATATTTTTTGGAGAATACTAAAGGTAACACTAACACAAACACCCTATTCATTGTCTCAATTGTGCTGTTTTGCTTTGATTCTGGTTTGGTTCCTGTATTTAATGCCTTACATCACACATGACACACCCTTTTGTTGTTTGTATGTTCTCCTCAATGAGAAGTTTGGTGCTGAATTTTCATTGCTTTCTGCTATTTGCAACAAAGTGTTTGATTCTTGATTGTGTTCGTTCTTTCACATTACTTTTTGTTGTACTGAGTTTGATCACTGACAATGATGGAATTTCAGAAAACGTTTTTTGTGCTGTGTTGTAAATTGTGATGTGATGTGCATACGTAGCATCTGGGAAGAAGCAATGTCACGCAATCAACCAGATGGAATATATTTAGATGCTTTTGGCTTTTCTTTATTCTCTTTTTGGTTTGCTGTAATGGGTTATAAAGTTTGATTCATTTCCCTTTTACTTTTGTTTCTTTTTTCTGTTTCTGCTTATACAGAGAAGTATTCTTTTTATTGAAATGTTTATTAGCACCCGTGAACTCATCATTGGCTTTGGGGTCTGCACCTGAAAAGTGAAAATTGGCTCTTGATTTTGTACGAGACCCCAAACATTGTTGCATTGCAAACTTTGATTCCTGTTTTCCTGTTTTGAACAATTTCTAACTTTCTTCTTTTCTGTCTTCTTAATTTCAGGTGAGGTGCTGATTATTGTGTTCATTCAATGTCTGGTTTAGCTATGGATGAATTCAATGTAAATAGTGCAGCAGAGGAACCTAGTGGAAGTTATACTCCCCATAAGGATAACTTTCCTCAACAAGCATCACCAAGAAGTACACTGAGTCCAAGAAGCATTCAGAGTGATTCAATTGATTTGGCTATTGATGGGGTTGTGGATACCTCAATTGAGCAATTGTATCACAATGTGTGTGAAATGAGGAGCTCTGATCACTCACCCTCCAGGGCTAGTTTCTACTCCTATGACGGTGAGTCCAGAATTGATTCAGAACTGGGCCATCTAGTTGGAGATATTGTGGATTTGGAGATTACAAAGGAGGTGGTGGTTACAGAGAACAAAGAGGACTTGAATGCCAATGCTAGTGGCACAACACCCGAGAAAGATGTTGTGTCACGTGGCAAGGAACCTTCAAAGAAGGATAATAGCAACCAATCTTCTCCAACCGCAAGGGTCATTGAAGGATCATCCAAGCCAACTCCAAGGAGGAATGAGAAGGGTGTCAGAAAAGCAAATGGTGTTTACCACATGAGGAAGCATAGGAGGAACCTTGGTATGAAGGAGATTGAGGAGCGTATTGCTGCAGGGTTAGATAATCCTGACTTGGGACCATTTTTGCTCAAGCAAACAAGAGATATGATCTCTTCAGGTGAGCATCCGCGAAAAGCTCGCGATTTGGCTCTCAGAGCTTTGAAATCATTTGAGATTTGTGCAGATGGGAAACCGAGTTTAGATATGGTCATGTGCTTGCATGTCTTGGCAACAATATACTGTAATTTAGGACAGTACAATGAGGCCATTCCCATTCTTGAGCGTTCCATTGATATTCCCGTGTTGGAGGATGGCCAAGATCATGCACTGGCTAAGTTTGCAGGGTGCATGCAATTGGGTGACACTTATGCAATGATGGGACAGATTGAGAATTCTCTGCTGTTTTACACAGCAGGTCTTGAGATTCAAGGTCAGGTCTTGGGGGAAACAGACCCAAGATTCGGTGAGACGTGTCGGTACGTGGCTGAGGCACATGTTCAGGCACTGCAGTTTGATGATGCTGGTAAGCTGTGTCAAATGGCTCTTGATATTCACAGGGGAAATGGGGCTCCTGCTTCCATTGAGGAAGCAGCTGACAGGAGACTGATGGGGCTTATCTGTGACTCAAAGGGTGATTATGAAGCTGCTCTTGAGCATTATGTTTTAGCAAGCATGGCTATGGCTGCAAATGGCCATGAAGCAGATGTGGCTTCAGTGGATTGCAGCATTGGTGATGCCTATTTGGCATTGGCTCGCTATGATGAGGCAGTGTTTTCTTATCAGAAGGCACTCACTGTGTTCAAATCAACCAAAGGAGAGAATCATCCAACAGTTGCTTCAGTCTATGTCAGGTTGGCTGATCTGTACAACAAGATAGGGAAGTTCAAGGAGGCTAAGTCTTACTGTGAAAATGCACTCAGAATTTTTGGCAAGATCAAGCCTGGGATCTCCTCAGAAGAAATTGCTAGTGGTCTGATAGATGTTGCTGCCATCTATCAATCCATGAATGATTTGGCAAAGGGGTTGAAGTTACTAAAAAAGGCCTTGAAGATATATGTCAATGCTCCTGGTCAACAAAGCACCGTTGCAGGAATTGAGGCCCAAATGGGGGTTATGTATTACATGCTGGGGAACTTTTCTGACTCTTACAACATCTTCAAAAGTGCCATTGCCAAATTCCGTGCCAGCGGGGAGAAGAAAACTGCTTTATTTGGGATTGCTTTGAACCAGATGGGGCTAGCCTGTGTGCAGTGTTATGCTATAAATGAGGCAGCAGATCTGTTTGAAGAGGCCAGGACCATATTGGAGAAAGAGTATGGTCCATATCATCCAGACACCTTAGGAGTCTATAGCAATCTGGCAGGAACCTATGATGCAATGGGAAGGTAACATATTCACTCTCTATTGGTCTTCTTGTTCTGATTTGAAAAGAGTTCAATTTTCATGCTTTGTTACTTTGAACTATTTTACACTATCAATGAATCAGAAGTAATCGTTTGCATAATTTTTAAGGTAGTTATTGTAAAAATCCGCAAACTTACAACAGTTTGTGATTGGATAACAGATTAAAATTTCTCTGCAATGTCGATATGTTTATGTTATTCACTCATCTAAATATTATATTAGTTCATGTCTAATAACATGATGGTATTTGTCAATTGTCACTTTTACTTTCTTTCTGCTTGATTTCCTACTTCTTGCATCACAAGAACACTTTTTGTTGCTAACATTTCTTGTTTATTTTGTGATTTTTTGCAGAGTGGATGATGCCATTGAAATTTTAGAGTATGTTGTTGGTATGAGAGAAGAGAAGCTTGGAACAGCAAACCCTGATGTGGATGATGAGAAACGTAGGTTGGAAGAGTTGTTGAAAGAAGCAGGCAGGGAAAGGAACAGGAGATCAAGAAGATCATTGGAAACCCTTCTTGACACCAACTCTCAGCTCATAAAAAACAATGGCATCAAGGTCCTATAAACCTGTGGCTGTATATAAAATACAATTGCTCATTTTGGTCATTGTTTTGTAATTTGGCTAGGAAACAATAACAAAGTGGAAGTAGATTCCACTATCCAATTGTTTGTTACCAAAGGATGTTCACAGAAGTTACTTCATATATGCTATTTTCTATAGTGAAAAGGAGAAATTTCAGTTATTCATAATTTTCTTTGTATAATTGAATTCATAAATGGTGGAAATTCAAAATTCTATGTATACAAATGGATGTTGAAACTTAATTTTCGCTGCTGCTGCTACATCAAACGTCCCATTAGAAAATTCAGTTGCTTCTAACAACGTTTTAGATTCAATACAACCACATTTTTTAAGTTCCAATGTAACAGTCAAGGGTCTTATGAACGTGACAAGCATGAATATGACACTGCAGACAGCAGAACCGTTGTTGTAGGTGACATCATATATCAAAATCTCATGCTTACATTGTAATGCACGTCTTGACCAGTTCTTAATTATACTCCTATGATAAATTTTGATAAAAGAAATCTTTTTGATTCCTTCACTAGTAAGAGCACTCATTAACAAAAGCCTAAAGATTTATATATGAGAATACTAGTTATACACTGAAACTCATCTACTTACAAATGCCTATGTATAATAACTTAACTCACTTTTACATATTACTATACAATTATATTAGAAAATTTTCATAAAGAGATTTAATACACATGATATATAAAAAATATCACACCACTTCCAACATAAAATCTTAAAATAAATCTTTTCTTTTTTTATATATAGCTAAACTTTTTTACTTTTATTCTTATACTTGAATTCCTATCTTCTTATACTTGAATCCTATCAAGAAGATAACGAGGAACATGAGGAAATTGATTTTATGAACGAAGTGTTTCACATGGGAGATGATTGATGCTCTCCTAATTTTGCATTTTATTTTATTTTAGTTTGAAGACTTTTGATATTTTAGTTTTAGGATTTTAGTTTTTTCTTGTGGATATTGTTGTTACTTGCTTTTGGAATTAGCTATGATATTGGTTTTTGGTACTATATGTTTGGAGTTAGCATTTTTATGATAGTGTTCTTGATAGATGTAGTCATGTGAATATGAAACTAAAATCGAACTCGCTTTTGAAATCTTGAGGCTACAACAAGTTTTTGTAAATAGGACTTTTCTTTAGGAATATTTGAATATATTTCTTGATGAGTTGGTTGGAAACTTTTGAAATCTTGAGGCTACAACAAGTTTTTGTAAATAGGACTTTTCTTTAGGAATATTTGAATATATTTCTTGATGAGTTGGTTGGAAAGAAGATTAGTTTCAAATGTAATTGGATTTGTGAATTGAGAAGAAAAGAAAGTGAAGTTTGAATAAAAAAACAATGCTGAAAGACAGCTATCTTCATCACCTAGTTAGGACATTTTCCGATAGTTTAGCCGTTACAGTGTGACATAACCTAAAGCTAAGCTACACTAGCTTTTTCCATACATAAATCAGGAAATGTTATAATTTACTTGTTTGTTGAAATAACTATGTGAAGAGTGAAACCCCCCATAATGTATGTTTCTCTATCTCAATTCGAGTGACTAACTAGTAACACATGAACTGAGTGAACTATGCTCAGAAACATGCTTGCCCAATTGGAATTGGTGGATCAGAGAATGAGCCATAGAGAATTCTCTGAGCAATCCATTGGTTTGCTGCTTGAGAGTAGTGTATGCCATCCCAACTAACATGTTGAAAAGGATTTTTGCATGGATTGCCATATACTGTTCCATTTACTATGGCTTTCTTCCCACAATTTATGTGGTAGCCATAGTAACTGCCACAACAGAACTCCAATGGACTAATAAAACCTGTCATAAATCAAGCATAGAAGTTAATAGAACAATTATAAATTGAGAACAAAAGGCTAAAATACATTATGGATCTCTCAACTTTTCTTTTCAAATTGTTTAAAATGTTTTACTTTAGTTCCTTAAAGTGTTTATGTTTAAACCAAATTAGTTTTTCCATATTATGTTGGACTAATGTGACAGAGGGATATAGAGTGACACATCTCTTACAGGTTGGCCTATGTCATCTAGTTGACCAAGTGATTATGGTAAATTGATGGAAGGACCAACTTGATCTAACAGAAACATTTTAAGAACTACAAAGAAATTTCTAAGAGAAACCAAATTGAAATGAAAAGTAAGATCATGATAAAAATTATATTTTAGTGTATCATAAAGACAAAACATTGCATTTCCCTAAATTATGTGTGACTTTGAAGACTTAAAAGATTACCTTGGCTCTTTGCACTGCTGACTAGTTCGTATTTAGCAGTGTAAAGATCAACGTACGTAAATTTGGCAAGTGAGAACTTTCTCCTTAGCTGAAACACTTGGTCCTTGAGCTGCCTGTTAAATTCCTGAGCAAGCTCATTATGAGGTTTCACACAGCCATTTGCATCTATGTTACCCTTCTTGGGCCCATAATAAATGTAACTGTAGGGCAAGCATCCAATTGGACCAGTGTTATGAATCCAGAACACTCTTGCCCCTTGGTAGTATAGTTGCTGAAATGTAGCCATTACAAGTGTTAGTTCCAGAACCAACTTTTATTGCTCTATTATATCTGATAATGCCAATAATGCCTTTGGGGCTGCTAACCTGCACTGCTTGGAAGAACTGGCTCAAAATGTCAGGAATTGACTTAATAACTTGTTCCTGTGAAGTGTGCTGAAGACCAAAGGCAAGATCATTTTGTCCAATATCAAAGGTGTATAGGGCCCTTGAAAAGTCCTCAGGCCTTGGAAGACTACTTTTGAAAGGTGGCTCTAACCCTGGAAACATTACACGGGTTCAAGTTTCAATGTCACCACTCGTTAAGAATCAACATTATTAAGGTGGGAGCGGTCAGAAACATTAAGGTGAATGTATGGCTACACAAGAAAGGATGAACTATAAAAAAGATTGTATATGAAGAAATATTGGTATGACACCAACTAAGAAAAGATGTCAAAAAATCGGTTAAGATAGTTTCAACGTGAGCAAAAGAAGGTTTCTGGAAGCACTAGTAAGGAAAATAGATTGTATGGTTTTTAGTATACGAAGAGAGGGACAATGAGACCCATTGGAGGAGATTATTAAGAAAGATTTCTTAGTAAATAATATCTCTAAAGATTTAGTCTTCAACTGAGGTTAATGATGTTGTGTAATCCATGTGAAATAAGTTTGTTTCTGTTGTATTAAATTCTGATTATGCTTGAGGATGTTCACAATTATTGTTTGAACTCGTAAACAATATCCATACACTCTGGTCTAGCATGCAACAAAAACACATAAAAATGAAGAAAATGAAGAGGGGAAGAGAAACCAACTATTGTCAGAAAGCTGATTGTAGAGAATGTTGGTGCGAGACTTGAACTGTAGAAACTGATCTACTTGAAGACCAAGAGGGAATGGACTATAACCACCAGGCCGAATGGAGGAGCCTCCTACTGCAAAGTTTGCACCATGCCTGTAATTGGATCCAACTGAGTCCAAATATGCACTGAGGTATGGCAGCTTCAACTCTTCAGCTACATATATCCACACACATCCCACAAAAAAGAGATACAAATGAGAAATGTAGAACTTCCACAGTCCAACAAATGAGTAGCCAATAGGATTAGAATGATCTTATCAAAGATGAGTGAAAAGGGTGGCTATTTAATTGATGCATACTAAATAAAAAGCACATACGAGTATGTTGGTATAAAGCTAAAAGATATAAAACACTGACACTTCTGTAGAATAACTTACTGACATGTCATACATTTTTGGGACACAAACACTTGTAGGAAACGTTTTCAAGAAAAATTAAACACTCTTCAACTGTGTATGTATGCAAACAACATTACAGAGAAGTTCTCATAAACATTTTTAGCTATCCAAATAAGGATTAAATGTATTATCTATTATGGTTGTGAATATGTGAGGGAAAATGTAGAGTATACACTATGCTTTGCTTACTCATATAATCAATAATGAGACGGCCATCAGAAGCCCTTCCTGAGAGGCTTCCAAAGAAGCTTATGCCATTGGGAGGCTTCACCCCTGTGAATGCTGCAGAAACAGCTCCTGTGTCTGAATTTGAGTCCCCAAAGTTGTAAATTGCTGGGAACCAACATCTGCTGAAATTGGAGGCTTTCCCAAATGAGACTTGAATGAATGTACATGCCACACACAGATTTAACCACCCAAGTGCATAAATCAGATTCCCACAATTCATGGTTGTGCTGTGATAGCAATCTCTAGAAGTTGTTTCAGAAAAGTGGTCCTTTTCAACTCAATAAATAGGATTATGAAGTGTCCTTCTCATACTCGGTGACTATTCCATGATAACTCTCAACAAGAAAGATTTATATAACCGACAATATTTTCTCAATAAAGTTATCTGCACATAAGTTTGTTGCATGACAGTAAGCATATGTAGTCTTATTGTGTAAAACATTCAATAAATTTATCATAGCAGTTTTTCTATAACTATATTATGATAAAAAGATTTATAAATTTTATTAATAACTAATTTTTATTAAAAAAAAATTAATTTTTTTAATTCAACATATGTATAAGACAGATTCGTGAATTAGAAGTTAAATTTTTAAACAGTTTAGAAGTCTCTACATTACACTTCTTACTTTTTGTGATATAGTGTCAAAATGAATGATTTTTTTAGTGTCAAATTGCAAAGCATTTGAAGTTTGTTATACAGCTTCAAGTTGTATTATTAATTTTTTGGGTCTATATGACTACCAGATTTTAAATTTTTTCTCTTTTTGGAGTTCAAATTTTAGTTCCTAAACAAACAGTTGAGTTTTTGCACAGTTTTTGTAATAGTTTATTAATGTCAGAAAATGTATCTCATATTAGCAATAAGAACAAACTGAAACTCACACTTTTTTGTGTAAAAGATTAAAACTTATAATTTTCTTATATATAAAGACTGAATTTATGTTTAATGCTGTAAACTGAAAGATAAAATTAAAATAATTGTACAGATAAAATAAGTAATTGAACCTAGTTATTAATTCTTGTATAAAATATATATATATATATATATATATATATATATATTATTTTAATCAGTGTCTTGATAACCAATCAAAGGTCTTTTATTGTTAATTGAGTTTCTTCAGTGAGAAGTCTGACCAAATTGATTCACAACTTCAGAGTGAAGGATAAGAATAAATGATTGAAGGTAAAGTGTCAGAGAGCAGCAGCATCAATGGTGCTCAGAGATTCTCTGCATCAGTTCAGTGAATAAATGGACCGTGAATGCTCCTTCTTTTCAATCCATACTGTTTGTTTAAGAAGAGAAAGTTATTTCTTCTTCACCTTGATATTTTCTTCCCTGTTGATATAAAAAATAATTAATACACCCTTTTCATAATATATTTAACATATAATTTAAATTAAATAATAAAAAATATTCAAATTATAAGTAATTTAAAATATAATAATTCAAAATGAAATTATATCTCAAATATAATTTTAAATTATATAATTAAAATAATATTTTAGATTATATAATCTAAAATAAATTTGTGTGATCTAAAATTAAATTATATAATTAAAATGTTATTTTAAATTGAATGATACAAAATAATATTTTAGGTAGTAATCTAAATAAAAAATCATACAATTTTATATTACATAATTTTAACTTATGTAATTCTGTCTATAATTCTAAATTACATAATTTAAAATAAAATTATTTTAAATTATTTAATTTAAAAAATTAATTTAGAAATAACTTTCATTATATACTTTAAAGCATATTTTTGAATTTTGGATTGATTATAAAGTGTTATCACATAAATATATTAATTAATTTTTATACTATGCCCGTGAGAGAATAAATTAAGGGGTGCAAAAAGAAAAATATAGAAGAGAGAAAATACCATAAAAGTTTAGGAGTTCTACATAACCACAAAATAAAGTATTCTGTTTGGGCTGCAGTTTCCTATATCTAGAAAAACTCAATTATTATTTGAACAAATTTTATTATTTAATTTTTTACACACATTTTATCACTCAATTATCATCTTCAGCAAAAAAATTATTATTTAATCATTTTCACATACTTTGCTACCAAGTTTTTAATTTTGGTATGTTTTACAATTCAATATTTTTTACACATTTTATCCTGTTTTCTAAATTTTACATATTCTATGATTATGTTAGTAACAAAGCAACTTTATAACACACTAAAATGTTTAAAAAAATATAACTGGTAAGAAAAACCTAAGAAACATGATGATAATTGAAAGGAAGCTTTTGAGGTTCACAAAGAAATGCGCCTCTGTTTATAAGCTTGATCAAAATTCAATAGATACATTATAGCAGGGACAAAATACAAATAATACTTTAAGGACTTAAACCAAAATTATAGTTTATTAGGTAATCAATTTGAAAAAATAATTTATTTATTACTCAACAAAATTTTACTATGTATTAGAAACCTGAAACTTAGCTATTAATAATCGTATTACAAGCATTCCTAATTGTCTGCAGACCAAGTGTGTCTAGTATTAATCACTTGTTAATGTTTCTTGTGAATGAACATTAAGTGTGTAGAGAATCATGATAGCATATAAGAACCAAAACAAAAGTATTCAGAAATTCTGAGATTTGATTGCAAGTGAAACTGATGTATCTGGTTGAAATTGATCCAAATTACCTATAGGGAATACATCTCTTGCTATAGTTAAACAATGAGTGTAAGTAAAAATCAGAAAACTATAAGTGAGAGAGAAGACATTCACTTGAGGTTCTTATTTCGCTACATTTCAATTAGATATACCTATTTATATGTATTGTGATACAATTTGATGCCTTACTGGTACATGGGCTGCTTGTGTAATTGTCGAGAACTCCATGTAGTATTTACAGTTGAACTTGGAAAAATGATTGTTGGAAGTCTCTTGCTTTCCTCTAGATGAGGAAAATCAACTGTGTAATGCAGTCCTCTGCTCTCATGCCTAGAAAGGGCACTGCTGATCACCAGCTTTGCACAGCAAAATAGGTTTCTCATCTCACAGATCTCAGGGCCTGCCATTGTTGGCTTCCATCCATGTTGAAACAAACACTCCTCCCATTTAGCCTCCAAGTTACCAATTTTTTGCTTGGCTGTCTCTAGTCTCATTGTGGACCGAACAATTCCTACATAGTTCCACATGATGGATTGCAATTCTGTCCTCAATTCCTTTGTCATTGACAAAATCTTGTCAGTGACATTACTTTCAAGTAACAAAGGCACAGCAGGTCTAGGCCACAAGTTTGATGCAGTGAGATCAAGGTTAGAGCTCTTCATGCAATCAACTGAGGGCTGCACAGCTCTTCTTGCAAAAACCAGTGCCTCAAGCAATGAGTTGCTAGCAAGTCTGTTTGCTCCATGCAAACCTGTGCATGCTACTTCACCAGCTACATACAGACCTTTCACATTGGTCTCTCCTTGGAGACCGGCTTGAACTCCTCCACACATGTAATGAGCAGCTGGAACAACAGGGATTGGATGACGAGTTATGTCCAAACCATGCTGGAGACATGTAGAAGAAATGTTGGGAAAATGGGAGAGAATTTCCTCCTTTGGCTTGTGACTTATATCAAGAAGAACATACTTCTCATCTCGCTTTTTAAGTTGATCATCTATACTTCTAGCCACAACATCCCTTGGAGCAAGCTCTGCCCTCTCATCATACAAGGGCATGAATCTTTCCATGCCTAAATTATAAAGGATGCCCCCATCACCTCTGACAGCTTCGGATATCAGAAATGCATTTTCCCTAGGCTTGGTTGGTTTAATAGGCAGTCCTTCATCAGCTAAGGCAGTTGGATGGAACTGCACAAACCTGCACAATCATGATTGGAAGAACAGTGTCACACGAATGAAATAAGATATAAACAAAGCTGATAAACTCCATCATACACACCGCCAGATAATGTGCAGCTTATAATAGAATATTACACTTATCATCACATATTAACTTCAAAGCATTGTTACCAATATTACTTATTTACATTCACTTAAAGAAATAATCCAGTGCTACAAAAAGATGCACCACCTGGGCACTAGAAATCCAAAGCAATTATCTAGTTGATTTTTTGCATTTGAGGCAATTATGTTGCTCATATAATTCTAACTATATTGATTATGATTATGAACGACCTCATATCATCAAAATTATATCAAGACTAGTCCTAGACATCCTTATTTTTTTTATTTCTATGGTTGGCGTGAGATATTCATTAAACAGTAAATATTCACAGTTTTGAAATAATCTACTCACTCCATGTTGGAAATCACAGCTTGAGCTCTGTGTGCCATGGCAATCCCATCTCCAGTGGCTACCTGTGATTAGAAAAAGAAAGTCAAATTAACATGAAAATAAGAGTATCTTGTATTGCAGGTTATAGAGACAACAGTTTGACACATGGGGTGTAAAAATGAGAAGGTTCATTACAATACCATGAACACAAATAAAATGGGTAAATTAGGTAATTTAAAACAAACACTTTTAGTTTCAAGTAGGCTGTATTATTGTCCACTGATCTTTATTTACACCTTAATCATCTATTATAAAATTATAGTGTATAGTCCAAGTAAATTGATGACATTATGAATAAGTGACTTTTTTTCCTGGGATCCATAGAAAAAAATAGATTTATGTTGGTTCAGTCCAACTCGTTATCCAAGATAAATCTTGAACCGGGTGGATAATTAGTAACTATAATAATGAGTCTTTTACTTTCAATTCTTTTTACTTTGAGGTAATACTGTTTTCAAGATGAGTTTACATACAGTAATAAAACTGAATTATGAACTCAATGCTAGAATATTTCTCAATTTTCACCATGATTGCGTGAAATACTGAAAATAGAAAATGAACCAAGCAGTAAATAGTAAAATAGAAAAGAGAATTCAATCCCTTAAAGAATAGGACTACCAGAGGATTTGTAGTTTTGGGATAAATATGCCCAGCTCCACCAGATGCAAGTAAAGTTGCCTTTGAAAGAAATCTTATCACCTAGAAGCTAAAAGAATGAAATTTTAGAAAACATATTCATTGAAGACATTGATTTTCTTCTCAAAAGATAATAGATAACTGCTTTTCCCACCTCTAGGGTTTTAGTATTCAGTGTGTCAACACCAAGACAAATTATATCCGATCCATCCTGCAGCACCAGTGGCATGCTTTAGTCAGTTAAGACATCAAAACATTCAAAAATGCTCTAAGATCAAATTTGGATGTCAAAAGTTCAAAAGAACAAAAACCTTCTAAAATTAACTTTCAAATATACCATAAATGCCAGCACATCTGTCCACTAGCAACACCATGTATGATACAAAACCTTTAATATAAGAAAATATAATATAATCCCGGAAATAACAAACCTGACAAGTAAGAAGATCAATAGCAAAATGATGTTCAAACACAAAAATATTAGGATTGTTGATAACTGCCTTCAGTAGAGCACGTTCAATCTCCTTTCCAGTCATATCAGCAGCATGAACAATTCTATGATGTGAATGACCTCCCTCCCTCATTAGATGCAAGTTACCATCTTCCCCATGGTCAAACGATGCACCCATAGCAATTAATTCTCTGACTCTTTCAGGTCCTTCAGTACAGACAACCTAGAAGAAAAAATCAAAGCTAATAAATTGTTCAATACAGTATTCATATAACATAGCAATTCACTATAGAACACATAAACATGACAATTCTTACATGTTCAAATCCTAGGAATTCAAGCAGAATGCTGATTAGTTACATAAATTAAGGATTCACTATAATTCAGAGCTTAGCAATTGGCAAAAAAGAACCAAGCAAAAGGATTGCAGTTCAAATTTAAGCAGAATGCTGATTAGTTACATAAATTAAGGATTCACTAGAATTCAGAGATTAGCAATTGGCAAAAAAGAACCAAGTAAAAGGATTGCAGTTCAAATTTAAATTGGAAACACCCAGATTGTGTAATTTTGTTAGTACAGAACATCACAGCCAGCAAATGGAAATATAATTTGAAAAAACAAAGAAATCAGTTGACAAAACAACTTAATAAGAACCATTCTCCTTAAAGCATATTCAGAATTCCAGATGTAATTGTTTTAATGTTCCAACCAACCAGGACATATTTTAGGTTGTGAATGATTCACAATGGAAACATAATAAGACCAGAAACATACCCGGACACTTTCCTCGTCACAAAGATATGCCCCAGCCACAATGGTGTCCTTCATGTGACTCTCCACAGAATCTGAAGGGCACAGCACAGCGCTAACACCACCTTGAGCATAATTAGTATTGCATTCATGAGACTCAGCCTTGGTTATCACTGCAACAGATCCATATTTTGCAACTTCAAGCGCATAGCAGAGGCCAGCAATCCCGCTCCCAATAATGGAAAAGTCAAAGCATCGTGTGGGACTATCTATCTTGCAAGAGGAAATGATTTTCAAGAGTTTCTGATTCTTTTGAAGTGGAGTTGCAGAAATCGTACACCTGTGTGTCTGAGGGACCTTGGATACTGCTTTAGACCTAAAGTTTTGCACCCCAAAACAATGGAAAAACATTAATTTAGCTAAGAATGCAGCAGAAAGTGAACATCCATTTTTATTGAGACTTTATGATCAAACTTCCAGACGCTGCGTCAAAACACTTTAGTATAAATAGCTAATCAACGCATAATACAAATAAAACTTTTTTTATTTACTGATAGAGAGGTTTCTAGTTAGCTCACACAACTTTTGGCCTCAAACATTTAAGTAAATGATATGCAAGTGCTAAAAAATACAAAACGTGATGATGACTCGATCAAATGATCTTGTCCAAACAGGTAAAATTTCATCACAAACAAATTTAGACTCTGTCAAATTAAATAAGTGTTTCTGTTTATGCATGTAACCATAGCAAGAAAAATGAGAACACTACTAGTATGATTCCTGGATCAAAATCTTCTAAACATACCAGGAAAAACTGCAATTAAAAATTATACGATGTTATGCTAACAAATAAAACTTCATCCAACAATTAGCACTAGAGAAGCACAGGAACTGTATTTTAGACTTAAAAATTATTAATACAAATCCTGAATTAAAATCTTTACCATGAAAGATCTTTTCGTAAGAATCTCGCTATGGGCCCATCAGAAACTAAAGCAGTCCTTCTACAACTGTGTCCCTTGCAGTTTGTCACTCTAAATTGCAGCGTGCCACTTCCAGCAGGTATACAAGTCGCCATTGCAATACAAGTATGCGACTGTATATGAAAAGCAGAAAGATATAGAATTAAAGAAAACAACAAACAAAAAGGCTTCATTCTCACTTTAGGCACTTCACACGTTCGCCGCAATAAGTAAAAAATGAAGACTTTCCTTTGAGAGAGGAAAATGTGATAAAATGAAACAGTAGCATTAGCAACACTTGGTAAAAAAACATTGACACTACACAACAAAGTTAACAACAAAGGCATAAAACACAACCATTTTTAACATTCTAACTCAATGTAAACACTAATCATGCTCCAAATCTAGAAATGTTTATCAACAACCATGAGCTATATATGCAGAACCAAATTCTAAGCTTAGCACATGCAAACTCTTTACACAATAAAAAACCGTTTAAAAATAATGTAAAACGCGGAAAATCCACTCAAAAAACAAACTAGAACTCCCTTCTTTCTTTCCCTCACCCCAGATGGAAGGAGTCAGAGAAAAAGTGAAATATGATACAAAACTTCCAGCAGCGTAAGAAAAATTCAGATTTCAGAAACAACAAAGAACAGACTTTTCATACGTGGTTGGAGGGCGAGACGAAAAGAGAGAAATGGGTTAGCAACATACAAAAAAGCAAATGATACCCACTAAAAGAACACACAAAAAAACACAATCTTTTGGATGAGAAATTGTTTATTTTTACAAAAGACAAGAGGGTGAAAACCAAAGATAAGACAGCAGCTAGTGTTCACGTTTTCGTGATGATAGTGAAATTTATTAAACATGGAAATAGTTAACGTATAGACATAGCATAACAGTGTACCTTGTTGTTGGGGTCAGAAGAAAACGAGAAAAGTACAATCTGGGCCGCGTTGCTTCACACAAAAAAGAAACAATAAAAATAGACAAACAAACCCAAAATACTTCTACAAATCTTAGCTTGGCTAAAAAATTAAGACATAGAATAAATGGGTCCTCACTTGTGGTCCTTTTTTGTTTCATTCAATTTATTTCTATTTTTTATTCATTAAATTCCACACGGACATTAAATAATTATAAAATTAACGGCATCTTTATTTATGAATTTTAATTTCTTTTTGACGATCTAATCATCTTATATTATTTTTAATATTATTTTCTAATTTCTTAATTTTTGTAATTTTATTTAATTTAAATAAATATATTTTCATTTTATAATAAATAATATTTTTATTATCATTTTAACATATTCTAATCTAAATAATTTATAAGTTACGTATGTTAAGTTTATGAAGTGTAATCCTAAGTATGTTTTACTTCCTCTAACATATACATATATATATATATATATATATATATATATATATATATATTGATTATTATTTAAAGTATTTAATATCTTTTTAATTTTATATTTAATATATTTTTCTTTAAATTTCTTCATGTTGATTAACTCTATCTTCCATTAAGTTGAAATATGTCTATTATATAAAATTTTGGTAACTTCTCTTACTTGCACCGATAGTATAAGTTGTAATACGATGGAATTTGTTATAATAAAAAACAAAGTGAAAGATTAAAAGAAAGATAAAAAAAAGTGTCAATGTAATAACAATAAAGGAATATAAATTAATATTTCTTAACTTAAACCAAAATTTTATAATTTATTGATTTTTTGCCAAAATTGTTACATACTTAAAACTGGGAAGTAATTTAAGTCAAATTTATGGTATCTAAGAAAATAATACATGAGTTCTACTTGAAAAATAAATTTTATTATTATTTATTTTTTTAGGATTATTACTACTTAATTTATCAAAATTGATATTGGGTATTTAACTGGTGAATTAGATACGTTAAAACAAAATATGATGATAAAATATAAAAAATAATAAAATTTACAAAATAATAATATTTAAACGATGAAATATCTAATTAAAGACTAAGGATTTAAGCTTAATTTTTGTTTATAAATTTCTATCTCAATTCCATTCAAGCCAATTAAAATTAGATGAGCTATCGGATTATGGGTATATCTTTAGTTAAAAAAAAATATAATTTAACTTTTATGTATGTTAAAAATAATTGTATTGTCAACAAGTCAAAACTTAAAATTTTTAAAGTAGTTATCATAAAATTAATAAACTTATCGATAACTTGTGATCTGGATTATAATAATTATCAATGTATAGACTAAGTATGTAGCTTATATTTAATTTCTTTTAAATTCTTATTCAATAAAATTTGATGAATGAAAAGACTTTAAGAAATTTTTACCTAAAAATATATGCAAATTTGATACTCAATTAATTGGATAAAATTTAATAAAAAACAATAAGGGAATTTTTACTAAAAAACAAAGTAATATTTATAAAAAAATATCTGATAATTTATACAAAAATAAAGTGTTGTATTTTTAATACTTTATTTGAATTGCTTTATTAAAATAAAGTTATATATATGAAAAAACCTTTTTAACATTATATATTTGGTTGACCTTTGAAGTTGAGAAGGAGCACATAACCCTTTTGATGAAAAAGTGAGCACTAGCCATTAGAATAGGAATAGGAATTTGAGACAAAAGAGAATGGTATTCCATAGTGAAAGAAAGGATGTTTCCTTTTCTATGGTGACACTCATTAAGAAGACAAATGGAAGTTGGCAACTTGGCCACCATTTATTCGAACGTCACCAATCACCACTTATATCAAATGGTTTTGTTTTGTTAAAAGTGTTCCTCAACTAGCTTAGGGTTTGAATATTACATATGGAAAGAATATGATTAAAATGACATGCTTTGTTAGGATGGTATTAGATTCTTCATGTTTCAATAAATTTGATAGATATTATATGCTAATATCCTTACTATTAAAGTTAAGTATTTGATAAAAAACTTGTATATCACTCATATTATCACTCATATTATCTATAATTTATGTAAGTATCGACTTATATTTTTTGTAAAATTTATGTAAGTATCGACTTATATTTTTTGTAAAATTTATGTGAATTTTATTATATCTGTGATCCACACAATATGTGAGTTAAACGGTTTTTATCCATGATTTCTATGAGTTATTTTTAATGCATGTTAAATTCAATTCAAAATTTAATATTTATTAGTTCTTTAGGTTATCACCAAGTTTTATTCAATTCAAAATATAATACTTTTTATTTATATCACCAAACTCAATTCAACCTAAAATTTATTTAGTTTGTTATTATTGGTTGTATATTATTTAATAAATTAAATAAATTATTCTTATATAAATTATTATTAAAAAAACTTCAATATATCTTAACGAGTTTAAACTAACTTATTTTATCAGCAAATTTTGCTAAATAAATACAAAACAAATAATAAGTAATTATTCATAAATTAGAAAATAAGATAATATTACCTATATCTAAGATGATAATTCATCTTTTTAGTTCATTAAACTAAAAACCATCATAAAATGCATATATTTAAGTCAATCTATAAAAAAAAGATTTGAATTTATTTATGAGTATTTATTATATACATCTATAATATCTTATTATCTATTTGAGAGTGGAAGTACAATAAATAAATATAGTTTAATTCAAGAGATAAATCTGATTCAACCTAGTATTATAATAAAAAATTAGAGAATATAAGAGTTTATAATTTACATAAAGAATAACAATAAATGTGTCATTTATTAAAATAGTTTCACTGTATTATTTTATATATTAAAGATATAAATTTTAATATACTTTATAAGGATAAATTAAGAAGAGAATAATTAATATTTCATTAACAATTTAAAACATTAATCAATTTGATTTTTTTAAATTAAAAGTACTATAAATCTAGCACGAAAAAAATACAGTGTAATTGAACCATGTTTGAATGGATAAAGTGAACTCAAATTATCTTTTGGAGTAATCATGTTATGAATGTGAAATGTTTAAAAATAATTTACTATTCATAATTCTATTTATAAGAAAAATAAAACTATGAAAACTTTCACAAATTCAATGGCCCAGTTTCACCTAATACAAAAAAAATATATATAATTTTTTCCGCAAGTTTTCTATAATTTTCCTAAAAATGAGGTTTCACAATTTTTATAAATTTTGTAAAATTCTACGAAATATTAATAAGAAAATTCCTACGAAATAACAACTGGAAAAGTCCCACTACAACCTAATTTCTATTTCTTAAAATTGTGTTCACTGTTAAATATGTTTGTAGGAAGAGAAATATTAAGAATATATTCTGATTTTTTTATCATAATTTTTATCAGTTAAAAAATATAAGAATTTACAAATTGTATTTAGTAAACAGTTTTTATAATTAGTGTTTTTAATAAATTCAACTAATATGAAAATATGTAAAAAAAAATATGTTAGAAAGTGTGTTGGAGTATTATAAGATTTATAGATACCTTATTCACTTTCTTTACATTTTACTGGAGAATTACTCTTATAATCAAATGTTTGTGTAATTTTGTATAGGATAAGCATATTTCCATGTGAAGAAAAAAACAAAAGATTCTCAAACCAATAATCTTATTATTAATTGTAGAACATACTTTATATAAAAATATATTTGATAATAAATATTATTTAAAAATTAAAGTCTTATTTAATACTTATCTAAGAGAATGTTATATTTCATGCTGATCATGTTTCTAAACTAACTCTCTCACACTCTAGTTAGTGATAGTTGATTATAGGAGTTAATTTGATTTTGGATTCTGTAATTTAAAATATAATTTTAATTTTTAATTATACAATTTAAATATTTTATTAAAAAATGTTTATAATATAAAAATGACTTTTAGATAGAATAATTTAGAAATTATATTTTACATTAAAAATTTCAAAATTTTAAAAAACATTTTAAATTGAACTAACTGAAAATCATTTTTACATGAAAAAAAGAATTTTGGCAATATCCTTTCATATTTTTGTTACATCTTTTTCTTTTTTCTCAACTATGATTGTGATGATTTTTTTTTCTTCTTCTTTCTTAATCAAGAAATGTGATAAAAAAGGACGAAAAGGGTGGAAAAAAAATAGTCACCGTGCAGAAAGAAAATCCCCTTGTAATATATTGGGTCAGGATTAAATGGACCTTTCATGAGTCCAACCCTCCTAATTGATCAGCCCAGTAGCCCCGATTCGTTTCACAAAAAATTAAAAGGAAAACAAAAAACCCGTAGGGGTAATGTGGTAAATGCAGATTCGAAGTTGAAACCGTCATGGTCAGTGGAGTCACGGTGGTGCGAAAATGGCGCGCGCCAGCACCGATTCCCAATGACACCCTTCGTAGAACCTACTTCTCGTTCTTCTCGTTGCTGAGTTTCTTTCACTCCACCACACTCATTCGTTCACTCCTCAAGTCGAAACCCTAGAACAACGATGTGGAAGTGGTTGTTCTCGAGCGAACCCGCGCCGCCGCCGCCGGTGGTGCTGGTCCCTCCGCTGTTCGACTTCCCTCCCATCGCCGCGCGCAACCGCATGCTTCACTCCGCCTACGACGTCGCTTTTGGCAAGATCGCCCTCGCCTCGCTCTTCCAAGACTACTTCCACCAGGCCAGGCACTTCACCACGCGAATAATGCTCAAGCCAATCGACGATCCTCACGTCGATCTCATAGCTACTGTATCTTCTCCTGTCTCTCTCTCTCTCATATCTCTTCAGATTCAGAAACTTGCGCGATACGGAAACTGAAAAAAGCACTTGTTTATTAATTATTGCTGCGATGTGTTTAGGTTTCAGGTCCTCTAGATCGTAAGCCCAACGACAGCGTCTCGGGAGATGCGTTGTTTCGCTGGCAAAGGTTTCTTCTCTCTTGTTTGTGGGGTTTTAAATTATTGTCACATCACAGTCGCAGTTTTGTTGCATTTCTTTATATTGTGGGAAACAGCAGACAAATGTTGTTTTGTGGCGTTCCTTAATATTGTGGATAAATGCAAATAATGTCACCATAATTACTTTTAGAAAATTTCGACATATAGCATAGGACTGATATGTCTAATAAACTTCATTAGAATAGATTTTGATACTATCTTCGTGCTCCAGCATAGGACTGATATGTCTAATAAACTTCTTTAGAATAGATTCTCATACTATCTGTAAACTTCAATTTCAAGATGTCCCCGTGAATGACATATAGAGGTGTTTGTTGGAAGTTTTATATGGACTAGTGTTATGGTCAAAGTAAAGTATACAAGCTGGCTTTGCAGGATTCAGATCAACGTTGATGACACTTTAAAAACCTTGCTGCTGTGGCTGAATTGCGTTTGTGGGACCATTTTTAAGACCTTGTTTATTTGAATTGTTTTTTTGTTGTCTTTGTTCCTGTTCTGCAATTTGTTGAGTAACTTGAATTGTTTCTGTGTTTTTTTTGGGTGTGCAGTGATGTTAACGATCCTCATACATTTATGGACCTTTATGTATCCACTTCTGATCCGTAAGTAACACTAACTTGAACGAATCCTGATGGTATGTTTGGGAAATGGCAGTAAAACGTGTGTTTTTTTCACTTCGAACATGAGACTGAGGTTTTAAGAATGAAAGGAATAAGTAAAATATTTATAATGAAGGACAATACTCAGACTCAGTTGGTTAATTTATTAGCATTGCTTTCCAATTAGAATTGGGGCACCTCTGTAACTAATAGTACAATGAAGGTCGACACTTAAAGTTAGCATCGGGTACAGAGATGAAACTTTAATTTCATTGTAGAATAGTATTTAAATTCGTTTAAAGACCTACAACTATCTTATAATAAAACCTTCCAATCATTCCTTATTCATTTTTATGGATATGAATACTATATTTATAAATGTTAGTAATTATTCTTCTGGGCACTCTCTTATTATTAGGTGAATGAAATGTGGGTCCCACTAAGTAGGATGTGGATCAAGGTTATTTTGTGGGGGATAACATGAAATTTACCTTTTAATAGAGCATGTATTGAAAGTTTTACTAGCATTCTTTGTTCTGTACAGCTCTCAGTTTTTCCTTTTAAATAAATTTACACTCCCTTCTCTTTCCCTGGCGTCCTTGATCCTAAAATGTCTATTTGGAATTGTGAATATTGTGTGTGGTCTGTATATTCAGGATTTTGCAGATGAGATCGTGTGCTTACTATCCCAAATATGGATTTGGTGCTTTTGGAGTGTTCCCTTTACTGTTGAAGAAAAGGTGTGTTTTGTTTGATGATGGTGGCAGAAACATGTGTTAGGTACATAGGATCTTATTGTAGCATGCACGTCATCCATGGATTGCAATATACAATGTTGACAAAGTTAATCAATTCTACAGACAAAGCTCCCAAGATTATGGCCTGATGGGGTTGAGATATGGTTCTGGAAATCTATCCTTTGGAGTCACACTTATGCCTTTTGCCAGTAAGTTCCCTGGTTTTTTGCAATGAGCTTTTAGGATATTTAGGGTGTTTTTAAATAAAAGTGCTTTTATGATATAATTCTTTTAGATTCTTTTTTTAATAAAATACTCTTTCTAGCTTCCAAGAACAATAATAAAATTGATTTTTTTCCTTTTTATTTTTTGAAAAGCTGATCATCATCTTATATTTTTCTAAACATGTTTTTAATTAGGACGTTGTTAGCCAGTGCTCTAAATAAACTTAATAAAGAATTAATAAGAAACAGTTTTTATAGTTAAGCACGTTAATGAAAACTTTCCACTTTTGATATCCTTAACTAGTTAGGTTGGTTAGCATTGGCCTAATTTATTATATATGTATTAAATATTCTTGCTAAAAATTTCTTTGTGAGAAATATAGGAGATTTATACATAAGTGGTGTCTTTTCATTGGGCATTTGAAATTTTAATTGTTTTGTCCATGATCACTAAATTTTGCATTTTGTTATAGATTTTTGCAAATATTGATTTATTGATCACTTGGAGAAACAATAAAAATAAACTTTGGTGTGTAATTGTCATACATTGCAGTGAAAGACGAATTACCAAAAAGTGCATGGCTGGTAAGCAAAATGGGAAGGGTGACTGCTGGGGTGCAGTTTGAACCACAAAGTAAGAACTACACATATTGTATTCCTTTAGAAATATTTCTTTATGTGTTGATTTTTTCTTATTAAAACTACTAATCGGTGCTGGGTTTTTAAATTAATTTTTAATTTTTTGGTTTCTCTGTGGCATGGATATTGAACTTTAGTTATCTTTCTGGTAGTTATTGTCATATGCTGTTTTGAACTTGAATTTCATTGAATATATTAGCCTAAAGATGTTTGCTTTTGTATTTTGCAAGTAAATGATAGGCCAAGGGGAAAAAGTAATATCTTGCATTCACCAGGAAGTTGAAATTATTGCATCAATCTTTTAATCAGTATGTTAATTTATTAATGTTGAATGTTTTCATTATATTTAGATTTTAGAATGGAACCTGCGCAATACCTGTGAGTCATGTGTTTACCTCTAAGTGTATGTGTATTTGCACATGCATGTAAAGTTACTATTACATCAATGAAAGGTGGAGCAATGGACAGAGTGAAAAAATCTAAGCTGAGAGTTGGCCACAGTAGAGAAATGACAGTTATGGGCAGTTAGAGCGGTTAGTTAGTTGAAGGGTATCAATTAGATAAATATGGAGAATCAGGATGAAAGGATTCACAAACAATTAGACATTTGTATGAAAGGGAAACTTGAGAAGGAAGATTCTTTCACCTATCCTTAGACATTCAATAAAATTGTTTGCATCCTTTGCTTTTTTTTCTGTCAATTTCTCTTTTTTCTTGCTTGCATTTTTAAAAGGATTGGAGAACTTGAATTCTTGCTTTATTATTAATTTTTAGTTTTAGTAATTTGGTTTATATTGATGAACTGAAACAATCGCAAAATCCTGAACTCTAAAAACATAGTTATCTAACTTGTGTTCATTTGAATACAATAAGGAAATGAATATGTGCATACTAACTTGAGTTCTTTTTAGAACGAAACGCCAAGCTTTCAAATTTAATGAACTGGAGCTGTGCCATTGGTTATGGTGTTGGATCAGGCAGCCCATTGTGTCAATCCTTCAATTTCAACCTTGAGCTTGTCAAAAGCTCTCAGGTACGTCCACATGCATAAATTGGTTAAATTTTGCATTAATAATTCTTTTGATAATTCATTATTTGGTAATATAAATTTGAGATATGTTATTAAAATGGAAAGTTTGTGAATTGTAAGAAATTGCCGTTGTTTAAAAATTTCCCTAATCATTAGTAATTTAGTATCAATCTTAAATTTTGTTCTTAACCGCTGATATTCAATGCATCTTGGCATATGTCTGCCCTAACCTATGATTTGTGTAGTTCTGATTAATATTTTGAGAAGCATTTTACTGAATTTTCAATGTCTAAATCTGCAGTTTATTGCCTCATTCTATCAACACATGGTTGTTCAAAGACGGGTATGTTCTTCTGTCTTTGCTCTCTTTCTTTGCATTGTCTTCTGAATGGTCCTTTGTCTTCATATTAGTATCTCCTTTTCATTTGTGCAAACACAACAGATATATGGAAGTTAGTCACATCTCTTAAAACTAAATTACTTGCTAATGGATTTTCCTTGGTTTTCTAAGAAAGCTGTACACGTATCTGATTCTTTTTAATGCTGTACATGTAATTGATTTTCCCTTTTTCTTTACTAGTTTGCAAGACTGAACTGTTAGCCTTGGGATACCAACACTACTTAAATTTTCTTAAGTTTCTGGGTTGAGGCCACTGCATTAAAGGTTTATTTTTTGAATTAGAAGCTTGTTTACTGAAGACCCGGTCCTATTTTTATTTATATTTTGGATACATTTTCCTTGTGATTGGATACTATAATGCTCAAGAATCTATTATTACTTATTTATTCTTGTTAAAGTTTACCCTTATTATTGAGTTTTATTTTTTTAAGTTGTAGTAAACTAGCAGATATGATTTCCTGTTGAATCAGAATATCTTATACTGAAAGTCATAAACTTGACTTGAACAGGTGAAGAACCCTCTTGAAGAGAACTCCGTTGTTGGAATTACAAACTATATTGACTTTGGGTTTGAGTTACTAACAAGGTATTCTTTTTAGCTCTAAACATATATTCAAACTTATTGCAGTCTCACCAATATGGTACAATCTAATTTTCTGTCAGTGTTGATGACGCCATAGTAGCAAACAATATCTCAGACTCCACCTTTCAAATAGGTGCATCCTGGCAGGCTAATAAAAACTTCTTGCTGAAGGTAGAAAATCGATGCAATGTCATGCAGATTTATATAGATTATATATGACGCATCTAAGTGGATTATTTCTTATCTTTTTAGGCAAAGGTTGGACCTCGTAGCTCATCCATGGCACTTGCATTCAAGTCATGGTGGAAACCTTCTTTCACTTTCAGTATTTCAGGTGTCTCGAGTGATTTTTCTACTCAATCTTTCTTTAGTTCTTTATCCCCTGTTCCTTTCTTTAGTGCTACCGGTACATCTTTAGCATGTGTGCATTAGGCCAACACCTATATAGTCATGATATAATAATGATCAAGGGATAATCATACTTAAGTTTTATATCATGATTCTGTTTTTGTTTTGGTCAACGAAAGTTCTAGTCCTACTTCAGCCCCTGCCCGAGGTTAAGTATCATAAAGTTCATTGGATGGCATGTTTCCCCCTTCAAAATTTGTTGATATGGTGTATTATTTTCTAGATAACTAGTGAGTACTACCTCTGTAATATTATTTTCTAGGTATCTGCTACCTCATTAATATTTAAGCAATTTCTTATGACAAGTCTTCCACAATCATTGACGTTAAACAGTTAGCGATTTCTGCAAGTAAAATCTGATTATATGTGGTAGACTTAAGTAAATTTAAATGCAAATGGTACGCCAAGACTATAACTGGTATCTCAGTAAAGGAATGGAGTTTCTCTCAGCCTTTTCTTCTTGGATAGTGGTTTGGGGTTGATTCTGAAGAAAGTATGATAAATAATCCTGGTACTGAGAATGTCCTGTTATTCTGTAGCTACTAGAGATCGTGCTGATGGTAAAGTGCAATACGGATTTGGCATCCAAACTGAGAGTCTCAGAGAAGCCAGGTTCGTTTCGTATATGCTTATATAACATGAATGAATAGTACCCTCTCCATGCTGCTGCTCCTGCTGCTGCATGTTAAAATATGATTGTACCATTTAGCTTACCTTTCTTTTTTATATTGAACTCGTGGCATAGAATCAACGTACTCTTTCAAAATTAGTATAGTATCTTGCACTGGTAAAATTTGCATGTTCACTTTTGCTTGTTTGCAGTTATCAAAGAGCTGATCCCAATTTTGTAATGCTCACGCCAAGCAAGGAGCACTTAGCAGAGGGCATTGTCTGGGAAACAGGAAAGCGACCTATGCTTCAATCTGACATAGACGCTGGACATTTTGATGGCGTACCTAGAGAATTAAGACCCCTTGATAAAATTTTGTGATTTCTTTTGTTAGCTTTATTTTCCCTCTTGCGGCTAATGACACCATTCTTATTTAGCAGTGGCCAATGAAATTGCTTTCATAAGCATTTACCGTAGGACAGTGCATCCAATCATTATCTAGAATATTTACCAAATGCAAAAAATTTTATGATACATTTTGCTTCTGTTTTATTTTGGGCCCGTTCTTCATGCATGCATACCAAAAATATCAACCCACACCTTTTGTTGTGGAAAGGGTAATCTAGAACAGAAATTTTACATTCCGAATTAACGTTTCCATAATGAAAGTGTGTTGGCTGAGATTTTTGGGATAGAGGAGGAAGATGCCACTGCTGTGATATAAAGTGTCTGTGACTGCCAAGTTGTTAAGGAGTTCAAACTGTTATTCAAATGGGTTGCCTCAAGAATAAGGACCTTTCATTTTGCAATCCCTTTTTTGTTCTTCAAATACCCAAATACCTTTTCCTCTCCCCCTTTCCCTTCTTATCGGCACCCCATTGCCCCTCTCCATTTTCTCTTCCATCTCCTCCCTCCCTTGCAGCCTTCTCTTTCACTAGTGTTTCCTTCACCCAAGTCATCTGTAAATTATACATTTTTTTTGCAGGTTGCAGGCAGTATGCAAACTAGTTTCTAGTTTTGTCATGTAATTATGTTTTAATGCATCATAGAAACATAATGTAGTTATGCTTTAATACATTATGAAAACTAGTTTCCATAATGTAGTTTTGTTTTAATAGATTATGAAAACTATTTTCTATAATGTAGTGAAACATACTTATATTAAGGAAACTAGTTTCTATTATGTAATTAGGTGGTAGGTTGCAATTTTCAAAAATAGGTTTTTGAAACTAGTTTTCAGAAGAGGATTTTTGTCAAAAGAAAACATTAAATAAACTGGTAAGGGAGGTAAGCCTACATACATAAATGCCAACAGAGGTTGCTTTTAAGTTTTGAACCGCTTTGCTTTTAAAGTCTCGGGGCTTTTACTTTTTATAAATCCGTAGTTTTCTTACTGCATCTCTATAAAGAATGATAGAAAATTAATTTTTAAAATTTTGACACTTTCTGGAATATTTCTGGAAGATGTTATTAAGACCGTGTTAAAAACAATTCAGATTATATATTTTGAAAAAAAAATATTCTGAATTTTTTATATATAATGTAAGATAATTTCTTTAACTATTTTATATTGTTAATTTGGAAACATTTTATCATAGGAATTATAATTACGTAACAAAATTTCTGAAAAAAATTAAAATTTATTACGGAATGCTTCTTCTAGATTTATATTCATGAAATAACTTTTTTGATAAATCAAAGATTATTACTTTATACATATAATTTCGGAAAGAATATTTTAGAAAAAAAATTGGTTTTTAAAAAAATATCATTCTCATAAATCTTACTATGAACTATTTTGAAATAAATACTAACGCATAATTAATAATTAATAATTTCAAATTATATATTTTGAAATGCATTCCAAATCATTATTTTAAAATAAGTATTCCTTAAAATGTCTTGAAAATGTTTAATTCAGAAACTTTTTATTATATTTTACCAAACATTTTCTAGAAAATGTAAGAATTATTTTTACCATTAATGGGGAAATGAAGAAACGGAGAAATGAAGAACTTATGGAGTGTAAAAAGTAAATTTCGTTGACTAAAAAAAGGAAAGAAAAAGTCTCTGTTTTCGTTTCAAACAATCTCCAAAATGTTTGTGTTTTGGTTTTACAATCTATCTATGTATATGTATTTAGATCACAAGTACTTTCATCATTAAGAAAAACATTACAAGTATATTTTTTAAGAAGGTTCTTTTATTTAACCTAACATCTTTATCATAGCGGTATTAATTTTTTATGTATGGGGTTCAATTCTTTTCATTTTTACAATATACAAGATGGAATAACAGTTAGAATGACGATAAAAAAAATATTCAAGAACAATTTAATTGCTATGTTTTAGCAAGAGAAGGAGAATTTTATGCATGATTTTATTTTGTATAATAAATACAAGGTCCACTTTCAATCACAGATTGTGATATAAGAATAACTTATTCCAAAATTAATCTTAATTTTTAAAAGTTGTCTTCTTTTTTACAACAAATTTCTCGATCTCAGAAATGTCATTAAGGTTTTTATTCTAAAAGCTTTGTTGAGAAGGTTAGCAATTTTCTCGATCTCAGAAATGTCACTCTCTCTAAAGTATCATGGTACTTCCATTACATGTAGAGCTTAAAAACAAAGAATCATCTACAGTAGAGTGGCGTTATCCGTGTAAAAGAATAAAGTTTGAGAGTTCATACCGTTGCTGCTTGCTTGACGAAACCATACTGCAATCTACATACCTGGTTGGGAGATGTTCCTTTCATGCCAAAAGGAACATGCATGTATACATCTTCATGCAACTCATCGGGGAGAAAAACATTCTTTACGTCCAAATGCTTAAGATGCCATTTGTTCATCACCACAACAGCTAGTAATGTTCTTACGTGATTAGTTTAGCCACAAGAGAAAAGGTGCCAAATTAATCATCTCCTTCAAGTTGTGTATACCCTTTTGTTACCATCGAGTCTTCAAGTTGTGTATATCCTTTCGTTACTATCCGAGTTTTATACTGTCAATAGTTCATTAGTTTTCTGTTTTGTTAGAGATCCCATATCAACTAGAAATGAAATCAATTTAGTATATATAACTGGGTATAAACCTCATCTTAAAAATTGGTTTTGTAAAGTTGAGTTAAACTTAAAGTCCACTTTTTAATATGATATCAGAACTATATAAGTTTATCTTAACAACCTATAATTTGGTGTAATTATTGAATATTTTATCATATATTACCTCCGATTCGGGGAGAATCACCTAGAAAATTATTTAAAAGTAGTTAAAAAAAAGAAGCTCAAGATTTAGTTTTCCTTTAGTAGGATTTTAGTCTACCAATGACGCCCAAACTCAGCTTTGAATAAGAAATTTGATCAATGTATCTTGCTAATTTGATAACTTTGAATAAAGCTTTCTTTTATGATCCCAGATCTAAAGTGAAACTTTCTTCTAACAAATATTTACCGCAAAGAAAGAAAACTTTCTTCAACACATCAAATATATCATGATTCAGGAAAATATGCAAGAGCAAGATCATTGAAACTGTCTAGAAGAACAAAATCACAGTACCAGGTAGTCCTCTTAAAAGGATGTTAGGAATGGTCGAATAGCTCTTCATTTTTTTCATGGCCTACTTTTCCCAACTATGAAAAGACATCAAAATTTAAGTTAAATAAAGTGACCTGATACTAAATTTGCTTAATTTGTAGCCATTGTAATAAGAAATTTAAGTTAAAGGAAACATTTAACATCTCTATATACTTTTCTAAAATAAATAAAAAATAAAAAAATAACAATGGTTAAATAATAAATAGTGAATAGTTTGTAATGGAATCCCTTATTAAAAAATGTAACTGATTCGAAAAATATAAATAGAATTGTGGAAAAAAATAACAATAGTAGTTACATTAATGAAAAAGATATATGAGATTTTTCTAAAAGTACACAGGTCGTGTTAGTATGTCAAAAAATTAAACACAAGTAGTGTAATTTTATTTTTATAAAAAAAAATAATTTATATTTATAATATTTTTTATTTTTTAATCCCATTCGGTTGTAAAACCCACTTTTCTTCTATTTATACTCTTCCAAATATTTATTAAAATAATATAATTTATTATAACATTAGAATTCAGCTACCCGACAGTTAAATTTTTAATATAATTAATCAGTTAATTTCTGAAAAATTAGTCAGAGTTCAGAAAAATTTATCTGTATATGTATTAATATCACAAATACTTTCAGCATTAAAAAATTTAAAAGTTATTTTATTTAACCTGAGAACATTTTACATATAGAGATGTTAATTCTTTTATGTACAGGGTTAAATTGTTTTCATTTATTTCAAAATTAATCTTAATTTTTAAAACTAGTCTTCTTTCCAAAACAAAATTCATAATTGGTCCAAACTATTTAGTTAATTATTATTATTATTATTTAACTGAAGCTCCATCACACACTGACAACACTAGAGTAGAACCCAACTGATCCAACCATTTAACATAAACAGACACTCTTCCTCAGTCCAACAAAAAACCATGGCCACTTGTTCACTCCTTTCCACACGCTTCCATTCTCCTTCTTCATCACTCCTTCGCTCTTCAACCACCAAACCCACCACCACTATTCACCTTTCCAAATCCCTTCATCTCCACACTCCCACCCTCTTCCTCCTTCGCCTCCCATCGCCAAAACTCACAATACCCCTTTTACCCAAACTCTCCATTCCCAAACCTCTTCTCCTTCTCTGCACTTCCCTCGCCCTCTCCTTCACTCTCCTCCTCTCCAACGCCGACTCCGCTGCCGCCTTCGTCGTCACTTCGCCGCGGAAGCTACAGTCCGACGAACTCGCCACCGTTCGCCTCTTCCAAGAGAACACTCCCTCTGTTGTCTACATAACCAACCTTGCTGTCAAGTAGCTACCCCTTTTGTCGATCCTTTTCGAAATTTGTTTTTGAATGGTTTTTCGTTGACCCTTTTGCTTTGTCTTTGAGTTTCTCAACCTGGGGTGTTGTGTTTAGGCAGGATGCGTTCACGCTGGACGTCTTGGAGGTTCCCCAGGGATCCGGGTCTGGCTTTGTTTGGGATAAGGATGGTAATATTGTGACCAATTATCACGTTATCCGTGGTGCCTCTGATCTCAAGTTGGTATTCTTTTTCTTTTGTTATTTTTTTTTATGTATTGTCAATAACCAGCACTTAACTGTTAGGTATTCAAGTGTGAGAGTGGGCATAAAGTTCCACATTGAGTAGAAATGATAAAGTTAAAGTGTATAAAAGAAAAGCAAAGGCCCATAGACATTGAGCCTTAAGGTTTTATGTTGGAAGTGGTGTCATCTTTTCTCTTATACACCCTCTCCCTAAGAAAATTTTCCAACAGTGGTATCAGAGCCTGGTTGTCTTGGTAACCGACTCAGGCAAAGGGCAAGCATGTCCTATTGTGGTAACAGTAGTTAGGGTCACTACTAAAGTAGTGGTTGAGAATCCCCTTGAGGGGAGTTTACCAATGAGGAAAGGGATCGAAGGGACCGTTGCGGTAAACCCAACAGCAGTTAGGGTAGTCTCACACTTGAGGGGGAGACTGTTAGGTATTCAAGTGTGAGAGTGGGCATAAAGTTCCACATTGAGTAGAAATGATAAAGTTAAAGTGTATAAAAGAAAAGTAAAGACCCATAGACAGAAACTGTCCTAGATATGGTACTTAGAGTGTTAAACAATTTTACTATATTTGAGGATTTGTAATCGAATAACAGGGAAAGAACCTTTACTAAATATGAGAGTTTTTTTTGTATGTATTGTAAATGTATTTGTTTTTACAATTTCAACTAAATATAAATCATCCTAAATATGATCTTTGAAGTAATTAAATAATCTTGCTGTATATGAGAATTTGTAGTTGGATGACAGAGCATGTATAAACTTTACAATGTCTGTGTATTCTAATGAAATTCGTTTTTTCGTTTAATTTTCTTGCACGATTAGTGTAAATATTTTTACACTGTTAGCCAATAAAAAACCAGTCTAGATATGATTTTTAAAATAATTATTACTATAGGCAACAATCTTACCATATATATGGGAATTCTTCTTTTTTATCCTATCAGTGTATTTTTATTAAATTCTTTTTACTTTTGGCATCTTTTGATCCAGTTTCTCAAACTTGTGCTTTTTCTTTTCCGCTGCTTCTAGTCAGAGATGGGAACATGTCTGGTTTGACCTTTGAGTGGTGTTATGCTGACAAATGGGAACTTTTTAGTTATGCAGCCAAATATTTTAATATTATGTGCTATGTGACATATCTATTCTAAATGAATTATACTCCCACAATCCCTAAATAAACATAAAAATTTGATAACTAATTCATACGTATTGGAAAGTTGGTTAATTTAGTTAGTAACATTAAGTTGGCAGTAATTGTAAAGTTTTTTCAAACTTTCCCTTAAACGATTAATGGATTGAGAGATAATAATAATAACAGTGAAGCTTTTCATTTTAAAACTTAACCCTCCAATTCTCCTATCTTCATAAGAGAGAAAGAGACAATTCATAGAATTTATTATTTATTTGTGAACTAGAATAATTAAGGATATTTTGGTAAAAGAATAATCAATGCAAGGGATCATTAGAAAAGAGTCTTGCAGAAAAGGAAAAGGAAATTTCAAAACAATGTCTTGTAATCATGGACAGAGGGTGTATAAGTTACCTTGTATTAAAAGAAAAGGAAGGTGATAATTATGTGTTACTTTTCACATTTGCACCTCCTTCAATATGTATGGGTGTATTTGCATTGTAACTTTTCCTGGCATTGAGAAGTGAATTCATTAAATAGAAAGCTTGGTGGTAGGTTGATGTATGTGTTGGGATGACTTAAGTGAAGTGATTACTCCTATTCAAAGAGATGCTAGTTATGTGCAGGGTCACTCTAGCTGACCAGTCAACTTATGATGCCAAAGTTGTTGGTTTTGACCAAGACAAGGATGTTGCTGTGCTGCGTGTTGAGGCGCCAAGAGACAAGCTCAGGCCTATACCTATTGGGGTCTCGGCTGACTTGCTTGTTGGTCAGAAGGTTTATGCTATTGGGAACCCGGTGAGATATCCATATTGATCAATGCATATTGTGTTATAAATATTCATCATCTATGAATTTTCCAATATAAAGAAATGATGGCAATCCTGGTTGAATCTAATATTAATTGGAGCTTTAGCTAGAATTTTATAATCATGGAGATTTCGTTCTACCTAAATCATATTTTTAACAGTTGTCTTATTTAATCTAACATGTAGTTTGCATAATTATATAGTTATTTAATCAGCATTTTCTGCTCCTGTTACAAATGTGTATGCAAAAATTTATGTTAAAAAATGCATTGGAGATTTGAGTTATGAATGCTTTTGATGTAAAGGCAGATTTGTAGCCCTTCCTGTTTCTCCAAAAATTGCTGGAGTTCTTCTGTTGTGCATATCTCTAACTAGAAATATTGGTATTTTCACATGATATTTTTTTTTAAATGAACAATTCAATTGCTTAAAGAACCAGACTTTTTTTATAAAAGATAAAAAGAAAACTACTAAATTGGTAAATTTTCATGGTTGGTACCTTGTAATTGCTGTCAAACTGCTTTATGGAGCTGTATTCATGGCTTGAATGCTATATTTTGTTGATGATTGACATGGTCAACTCTTCGTGAAAATGCCAATATGATTCCTCATTCTTATCTTGCAGTTTGGACTAGATCACACGCTCACAACTGGGGTCATCAGGTATGAAAACTTAAAACTGTTAAGTGAATAGTTTGATGTAGCTCCCATTACCTACACAAACCGTTTCTACTTTGCTATTCCTTTTTCTTTTCTCGTGTCAGATTATACATTGTGAATCAAACCTTTTCTATTTAGGAGTCTAGAAGTAGCAACTGTTGTCTTTCTTGTTCCCAATGTCACTTTCTGGGGTAGTTTTGAAGATGACATGCACTGTACTTAATTCTTTTCTTTTCCTATAAGTACATGTTGGGAAGATTAATTTTTTTAATGGACTTGGGGGCAAAATCTTATTGTAGAAATCATATTTTTTCTTCAAGTGGGATGCCATCAATCCATTTCCTGAATAAAGATGTGTCATAGTTCATACAACATCTTCTCTTCTCATTCCCTTGAACTCTCAACCTTTTAAGCATGGTATTCCTTAGGTTAATACTGTTTTTCAAATGTTCATATCATTGTGCTGATACTTGATAACTTGAAAGCTGGATACTCTGTCTTTTCTTTTTATGTTTCTTTTGTGTTGATTGTGTTTCACTGATACATACGTACGTCTTCTATAGTGGACTTAGGCGAGAAATTAGTTCTGCTGCAACTGGTCGTCCAATTCAAGATGTTATACAGACAGATGCAGCAATTAATCCTGGTAACAGTGGAGGGCCTCTCTTAGATAGTTCTGGAAACCTTATTGGGATAAATACAGCCATATATTCTCCATCTGGTGCGTCCTCTGGTGTTGGATTTTCTATTCCAGTGGACACTGTGAGTTCTTACTTTGACCTGTTTTTAATTTATATATCCGATTCTTTCTTCAGGGACAACTTTTGATGGAAAAGCGGAGATCCTCTAAATAAAATTGCTAATCTGCTTGTTGTTCTATATATTCAGGTAAATGGTATTGTTGACCAATTGGTAAAGTTTGGGAAGGTTACAAGACCTATTTTAGGGATTAAGTTTGCTCCAGATCAGTCTGTGGAGCAGTTGGGCGTAAGTGGAGTGCTTGTTTTAGATGCTCCTGCCAATGGTCCTGCTGGGAAAGCAGTAAGTTTGTTCATATATTATTTTTATATGAGAGGAAATTCATTACGAAATTTCAGCTATTTGCAACAAATATTGGCATAGATTTCATGTTAACCTAAACTTGCCCTAAAGCTTGTCACTAAAAATGTTAATGCCACTAACATATCCTGAGCTTCATTATCACATATTAAAACTAATATTGTATTGCTTCATCTTAATTTACTCAACTACAATTTTTCAATGGAGCCTGTATAATTTCTACTTTTCAGGGCTTGCAATCAACAAAGCGTGACTCGTATGGTAGACTCATTTTAGGTGACATCATAACATCTGTGAATGACAAGAAGGTCACTAATGGAAGTGATTTGTACAGAATTCTTGACCAGTGTAAAGTGGGTGAAAAGGTATGGCGCTGATTCAACTGCTCTGTTGTTTCTTTAAAAATGTACAACTTTTCTATTTTCAAAACTATTACTAAATCCTGGATTTCCAAAGCAAATAAAAAGTGATATAAGAACATTTTCAGGCTGAGTAGGGACAACCAAGCCAAAATCCATCCTATGAACACCCTATCTATTTTCTTAATCTGTTTTTGAACTTGATGTGGATGTGTCTTGGTTTGTCTTTCTGACTTTTGGTCTGTAGAATTGCCTCTCTATATAAAATATCTAACCCTTTGTATTAAAAACTTGCATTGAGAGACTCAACATGTATCAATTTGCATCTGCTTTATTTTCCTAGATTAATGGTTAATGATGTTGATATTCAGGTGATTGTGGAGGTTTTGAGAGGTGATCACAAGGAGAAGATCCCTGTCATTCTGGAGCCAAAACCTGATGAATCGTGATGTATGCAACACATCCATCCTATCCTGCATGTATATATACATTTCACATGCCATTGCCAGGGAATGAATGAAGCTGTTTTATGTGTATTCTTTAGTTGTATCTTCATAAACAGCTCCAACTGTACATATATACTATGGGACTCAGAGCTCATCATCCTTTAACTTGCTCACTATTAAACTTAATATAATTTGCCAAGTCCATTTTGCCTCCATACAATTTCATACAAGGGTAATTCTCATTGTGTCTCATTTTATTCTATTTCCTGAAATGGTTTTTGTTCCTTTCATAATTTTTTTATTATAGAAAAGGGTGTCACAGAAAGTTGAATAGAAAACAATAGTGATGACTAAATAATGAGATAACAAAGCTTTCAATTAAAGCATTAAAAAATACGTAATTTGGGAAGTGAATGGTGTTACCTAACCAAGACTGATTGAATTGAAGTGTGTAAATTTAAGTTTAGATGAAATTCTTTCTGTGTGAAATCAATATATGAAAACAATTATCTTTACATCCATTCCAAACCCAGTTTCAAGGTAACATTAAATTAAAACTCAGTTTAAAATCATGTTCAATTGCAAAACAAACAATATGATTTTTTTTCTGCTGTTTTTTTATTTCTCTGAACACTTGTAAACTTCTAACAGAAAACTAAATTTTGTGTGGTACAAGAAGGTTCGGTATTGAACTTGTCAAAACTAAGGGATTGACATTGTTGTAAGTAAGCAAACCTTGTTATATCATCAGATTGTATTTGATTCTGTTAAATTCTACCATTTGGTGCTTTAATGTCAATATCTGTAAATGGTAGTGCCTCTTTATTCATATGGCATACATTACACACTGAATTTTTTTCACTGTTTACAAGCACCCGTGCAAAATCAAAACAAGGTAAGTACTATTTTTCTTAATTATGCTTTCTAGTCTTTGAAATTTGAAGTAAATATGATTTTATTTTCACTTAATTTTAAAAGATAATTATCAGTCTCTCAAATTTAATTATAACAAAAATTTAAGGTACTAAAATAATTTTCAAAACTATTTTTAGCTTCTAAACAATAAATTTAAGTAGAGGTGGTAACCACTATGGATTGGATAAATTTTATTTTGAATTATAATGAATCAGATAAAAAAATCCATTAGTCAATTAATTAAAAAAATTAAGTAAAAATATGGTCCAAATGGATCTATTTAATAAAATTCAATCTATTCCATTATGTTCATAAACCATATTATTTTCCTTCTTTGAACTTGTCCATCTCAGAAAATCTGGTTGAGGTTTAATAGGGATCGCAACTGCAAAAAATCAATTTATTGGCTCTATTCCGCCCAACATTTTCTACACTCTCCAACATTTTTATATCGCTGCGAATCAAATCTCAGGTCTAATTCAACCTTCCATCACAAATGCATCTAACCATATGACATATGACATTGTATATGAACAATCTAGGTGACTTGAGTTCTTGAAATCTTTGACAAATGGTAGTACGTTGCAAGCGTAAGATAAATCCTACCATAATTTTGGAGGTCGTTTGCGAAGTTTTTGGGGAAATTTATCCACCTAACTTATTCAACAGTATCACGATTGATGTTACTTTTGCATTATGTTATCTTTCATCATTAACACTTCATTGTGATATTTAAAGTAAAAAATCATTAATTCTAGTGTGTGATTTTGTTACAGCAAGAGTTCTATAAACCATTAATTAATAATACCACTTTTAGGCAAACAATTAGTACAATGGCAATAAACTTTGCAGATACCACTATACTGGTTGCTTCTCTTTTAAACTCTATAGAGTCTGTGTTTTTTTGAATTCTTGTAAGAAGAACTACCTATATGAATTCTTTGAAGATATCAAAATTTACATAACTTTATGGAAATTTTATGTCAGTGATAATATTTTTCAGATTTTGGATTCCTCTCGTTCGTACCAAAACTTTAACAAGCAACAACTAATAACGTAACACTAAGAATCTTACCCCAACTTTTGATCACCTTTTAAGATTGGACTTTCCTTTTTTTGGTATAATTGCCCAAAAAAATGAATAGGGTGAATGTTATCAGAGAGCTAACAAAAAGCAGAAGAGTCTTTCTCGTTAAAATAAATGGAAAAATGACTTAATTCTCCACATATGTAGACATGTAACACGCTGCTTCTTCTGTCAAATTTCAATAGCACTTCTCTTCTTTCCTTTGTTTTTTGTTTTAGTTTTTAAATTATTTCACTCATATTATTATCCTTTTTAAACTTAACAACATAATAAAATTGAGATTTCTTGATGTTTAATTGCATATGTTGTTGGCTTTAGCTCTTACCTGATTAACTGCTAATGTAGTTACAATTTCACACTTTCTGCCATTTTGCTATGTTTCTCAAAATTCCAAAACTACAAAGGTGTTGACACTTATAAAGCTGAGATAAAGTGTCTATGCTATGATGTACTCTGATAGAGTTAATTTATCACCAGGGTGCAACACTGTTTAGTGATTTTACCTCAATTATATATACTCATAAGAATACATAAATTCATCCTTCAAGAGTTCAAGTTACATAGTGTAATACTCGGTCTAAACCTATTTGTTTTCCATGATTTTCCAAATTTCAATCTAGAGCATCAAAATGATTTCAAACTAAATCCATAGATCATATTTACCTTACCATATTTTTTTTTATATTTTTTGGAATTCATACTTGTCTTTAATATTTACTGAGGGTCTAAATATCAGAAAATTCTTTCTAAATTTAGTTTATGAGAAGTGAAATTCATGCAGGTAAAATTATAAAATCTTCCATATTATAAAATCTTCCATATGAAATTTCCAAATGAATGAGTAAAACAAGAAAGTTCATGGGCCATGATAAAAAGTGGCCTGAAACATTACAAGTTGTTGAAGTGACTTCAAAGGTTTGACAAATATTTGGATAAATCTCTATATTATTAATTTATATAAAGTTCTCACTCATGATTTTAGTTAATAACTACCAACCTTTTTTTCATTGTTGAGTGAATTACATAAAAACACTTGTTCCATGACAAATTTACACTAAAGCTTTGGTACAGTTTAGCATTGGTAAATGTAGCTTCCTTTGTCTTCAAAAATTACTGTATTTTTAGTTTTTCAAAAGATTCCAAACTAGCTGATGTTTATATTAATTTAATTTTGATTAACTAATGTTTATATTAATTTTGATTTTAACTATAATTTGCTCTCAAATAAACAATATTAATATTAGCATCATACAATCTAACGTATATATTGAGAAACTGATGTTATTTTAATATGTAACATTTATTCTTGTTTTAATTTTATATTAAAAACCTTAAACTGAAGTTATTTCAGAAGAGAGAGAGTAGTATAATTTCTCGCACCTCTCATGATTTTGGGCATATAGAAAGATTAAGGTTGAACAAAGAAAATTTTGTTACACAAGAGGATTTCCAACTCTTATTAAAAGAAGATTTTCCGACATGCATAAAAGCAGTTCATAGTTTCATATATATATTTATAAAATATCATATGGTAAAGGTGGCTAGGCCTCTTCAATTGCGGACACAGCATGGCCTATAGCTTCCAATGCAGAATGGTGGCCACATCTTTAACCTAACAAAGAAGAAAAATGCAGTGGTGAAAGACCATAAAACATTACATTTTTCTTACTTGAAGAACTTCAATTTGGAGAGAGAGAGAGAGAGTGATCTATGGAGAATCTCAATGCACTTTTTACTAGGAAATTCAGCACATGCAAGTTATATATAACAAGGGCAATTACAGAGTACATTTTAGATAGGAGAATACTTAGGGAACCAAGATGAGGTCATTGATAATGGTTGATGTTCATACGGAGAAAGAGGATGCAAGGCCAAAGTTAAGGCCCCAGAGCTCAAAAGATCCCTTAACAAAGTCATAGTATCCTCCTTTCAGTGCCAATGTTTTGTTCACCAAGCCATCTCTCACAAACGGGTAGGTTAGCAGGTTTCCAAGGGAAACATTGACAGCTTCCTGCACATAATTCCAATTTAACTTGTTAGCATCACCTACATGCCTTTAGTTTGCTTCTAAATCATTGCACTTTACTTTGAATGCTAATGATTTATATTAAAGGCTAACATAGATAAATGAAGTAAAATTTTAATTCTGATTAGAGAGTACGTAGTACTATAAATACTTTTGGAACTAGTTTTTGTCCTTGTACTATATGTACAAGTTATAAGTCAATGAGTTTTATGAAAAATATTAGAAAATTTATCTTGCATATGTGGCTTGAACTAATGTCTCTTACCTTCTCACAGTGTGTGCACAACTCAGCAAAAGGTGCATCCCCATGCTGTGTCTTCACCTTTGCCTTTGCAGGTAAGCCAATTTTGACCCACTCCTCAATAAAATCACTGAATACAACAAATCAAAAGTAAATCTAAGGAAGGGATAAACATAAACTTTTCATATAATAAAGTAAGTTTTGAAACCATCTTATTTTTTAAGTTTAACTTGACTTCAAAAATTAACTGATAAGATTTTGCCTTTGTTTATATACACTATTTAATGTGGAATGTTGAATGTCATGATGGTCTAAGAATTAACAAGTAGGTAAAATTGTGCATCAAATTATACGAACTATGGTAAATAATTCATTGAGAAAGAGTACTTTTTATGCAGAGCAAAATGACTTACGTAGAGTAGGTTCCATCATATGGGAAAGATAAAAGTCCCTTAATACCACCACAAGCACTGTGTCCAATGACCACAATGTTGGACACCTGTAGAAAAATCAAATGGGTTAATAGTTCTTGACATTTTCTCACCATTATTAAATTTCATTTTAGTAACACAGAGAGTACACTGTGCCTGAAATTCTGTGCATGTCATTTATCTTGCAATGATTGGAGACATACCTTGAGATGCAAAACAGCATATTCAATGGCTGCCCCAGTTCCAGAGTATTTTGACTGGTGCACAATAAAGTAAAACAAAGTAAGTTTGAGCACTATTGTGTCAAGACATGTAAACAGGAATTTTTTTTCTGTGTTGGAAACATACCTGGTCATATGGTGGGACAATGTTAGCAACATTTCTGACCACAAAGGCCTCTCCAGGTTGGAAATCTAGCACATGGGATGGACACACTCTGGAGTCTGAGCAAGCAAACACCATAAACTGAAAAAACAGACAAATAAGACAAGACAATTAGTTTTATAAAATTAAAATTTCAGTAGAAATCCAGAAGAGATGCAATAATTTATAAAAGTTTATCACTATATTTTTAGACTTTATTCAATCATAAATTAACATATTACTTCTGAATTTAAATAAGCAGAAATATCACCTAAAACATACTAAAGTAAAAATATTTGTTAGTTCATTTTTTTTTATTTGATAACAAAATAAATTTCTTAACTTGTTAATCATATTTGAATACAATAATATTTTGAAATAATCACATTAAATAGAGTTAAGTTACCTTGAATTTTTACTTATATTTAATTTCATCTATGTATAATTTTTTATACTTATGTTTGAGTATAGAAAAAGTATATAATAAGTTGGTTGACTTTAAAAATAAACCTATATGCTGAGTTGACAGTTTAATCTTTTTTACTTGTGCATACAAATTAAACTCATAATTCATCACAACAACAAAAAAGTACCTTGGGGCTCTGGCCTTTGGCAAGTTCACCATACAAAGCTGGATTCTTGCTGTGGAATGATAATAAAACAACAATAATAGGAATGAGAGAAAGCTTAAGATAAAAGAAAGGTGAAGTAATGAAAATAAGGTGATAGTGATGACTAACTCATATTTCTCCTTCTTGAAGTAAAGAAAACCAGTCTTGATCCTCTCAGAGGCTTCTGATGAAGGGATGCCATCAGAGGATGATGTCCCCAGTGAAGCTGTTATCTGCTCCACTTTTTCAGCTGCTGTGGCCTTTAGTTCACTCTTCTCCCTAAATTTCAACACAGGTCAATTTGCAAGGGAGACTCATGCTTGAAAATTTGCATATTATAATTATATTATATTGTATTATATAATATAATATAAGTTTCACACATCTTAGAGTGTGGTTGAGAGATACTTACCTCAACAATTTCTGGAGTTCTTCAATAGCTTGCTCATATTCCTTTGCCATGTCCTCTCTCTTTAAAAATAAATAAATACGTGTCAGTTAAAAGAGAGACAAAAAACTAATTAGTAATAAAGTGACCTTAATAAAGAAATTAGAAACCATAACCAATTTTCTCCTAGCCACATGAAGTTATAACATAAACTAATAACTATGATAAAATTGTGGGAATAAGGGAAATAAATATTCAGAATTCAATTATATATGTAAAGAAATATGTCAAACCTCAGAAAAGTAGAAAATTGGTTTTACACTGTCAGAGGATTAATTAGTTGCTAATTTGGTTGGGAAAACTGTTTAATTTTGAATGGACTTTTTCTTCTATAGTAGTTTGGATATGCTTCTTTATTGGCCTTAGAATCCTCCAACTAACACACCCTTCCCCACTACTAATTCATGTTATATGTAGTTCTAATTTTCTGTGTGAATTTTCTTCCTAATAAAATAATTTTGATAATTTTATGGTGCTGGATGCTGACACATACCAGTAGTGCATGAACAAATCCATGCCACACACCTGTCTTTGTTACCTAACCAAGCTACCAATGTGCATACGTGGTAGATGCCAAAGAAAAATCAAACGGTGTTCCACGTGAAAACTAAACTTTAAACGAACACACTTAAACATTTTTTTCTTCCAAGTAGCAACTCCATATACGTGGACTATGTTAGATTATTAACCACATGATGACCTAGAGCTAGGCCAAATTAATATATGTGACAAGTGACTAGTCAAAAAACACATTCATTGTGATCCAAATCTGCAAACCAGATGATAATTTCGGGTCCATTAAATTTTAAAGCATACAAAAACAAAAACAAAACAGTAAATAGTCCATGCAATGGAAAATTTACATCACTATTCCATCATAAACTGTCGTTTACATTAAGTTGGTTGACTTTAATGATATGTCTGATTGTCTGATGTGAGAAATGTTTTTACACTAGCAAGGTAGAAAAGTTAAACTCTAACGAATAACCACTAACACACATTGTGATCCAAAATTGAAAACTGAGGAGAATTCTGAGTCTCTTCCAATTTGAAAACTAGAGAAGCATACAAAACAAAACAACAAAGACTATATATTTATTTATGCAGCGAGAGTGTAAATAATCATAAACTGTCATGCATGATAAGTTAATTGACTTTTACGATAACTAGTTTAAAAGTCACAACAATAATGATACATATCTGATTGATTTCTGGCGTGACAATTATAGAAATTAAAGTGGATAACAAATATGATTAACTTTTGAATGCATGAAAGATGAAAGAGTAGTGTTTAGTAATATATACCACAGTTGGGGTGATGATGGGGGAAGGGGCAGCAAAAACAGGCCTGTCTTGAATGAGAGAAGGGAAAGAAGAGGAAGATGAAGATGAAGATGGAGAAGAAGGAGTGGTGAGGGTTGCAAAGACTGAAGGTCGCAATGTGGCCTTCGTAAGAGAGCTTTTGGCTGGGGAGATTGAAGAGAGGCACCAACCGTTTATGGAAGAGGTCGACATTGTGCACTGAGGACTCAAAAGTTTATGCTATATAGCCCTTTGTAGCAATGGGGTGTGGCATGTCAATAGGGTATCCCCATTTTATGTGACCTTTGGTAGATAATGAAAACGAAAGCCAAACAAAGGAGAGCTTCATTCCTATCCTTGTAGATGAGGTTTGAATGTTGGAGATTAACTATGAGAGAATGACCATAACCCTATGTCACTTTGGATCACACACACACCCTTTTTGCCATTCACCTTCACAGACACAAAAAATGGCCATAAATTCTAGGTGCACTAATTAAAAATGGTTTTCTTGACTTTTGAGGTGCTTAATTAGCACATTGTCACCTATGGACCATAACATTGTTTGTAGATATTATCTATGAGATTCACGTTAATTCTTATGAGGGTGTGTGTGCATTCAGATAAAATGAAAAAGAAATTGTGGTAGTGGGTATTCCTAGGGACTTAATTTGAGAGGTTTATGGCTGTAGGGCACACTGTGTCTCCTTTCAATTTTTGTGTCATGACATGCACGCAATGCCATGTTGCCACGTAGGGGAAAATGTAACTGTTTAATACCCCGTTTGAAAGGGACAAAACATTGCATGCTGCAATAGCAATTTGCAGTAAGTAACTGTATTTTTCTATTCACTGTTTTCTGCTGCAAGTGTGGATCAATGTTATTTCCATTTATGACAAATATACACAGTTTTACATACTATAGTGCAATCCTTTTACTTACTGAAATGTTGAATCATTCTGCACAAAACTTCAAATCCAATGCTTCTGGCTGACAGAGAGTGATCCAACAATTCACTGAGTAAAAGGATATGCTTTTTTTTTTCTGTTTTTAATTATAAAAATATAATCTTACTTTTATTTTCTGGTTTTAAATATTTATATAAAAATGTGAAAAAGTTAGTTTTGGTTTCTTTACATTGCTTTACTGACCTAAATACGGCTCAAATTCTTTTTCTTTTCTGTCAATTGCAAATATATTAGCTACTTTATATTATAAGTGAAATTATAAAATCTGAATCAATTTTAATAAAACAAAAAATGACCCAAGAAAACCACTTTTACTAACAAGGATGAAGTAAGAGTAGAAAATTTTAATATATCTACACATTAACGTTTTTATAACTTATTGAATATTACATTTTAGTAGGTCTTACTTTCTATTTGATAATTTTCTCTCTTGTAATTTTCAACAAATTTTAATCAACTATAAAGTTTGTGTTAGAAAAAGAATGTATATTAATTAACACTCTAGTGAATCATATTAACCATAAAATTTAATCATATTTACCATACTATATATAATAGACACACTGATTAATAAACCATTCCTTTTGTTTGTCTCTTGTTTCAGTGTACCATTTGTTCAGTAATCGAATGCCAAAATTGAAAAAAAGAAGACACAAACGTTTGAGATAAAAGGATAAATTCACAGTTTCATGGTATTATAATGAAGAAGATTCCAGAAGAAGAAGAAAAAAATTATGAATTATTAAATATATCTTTGTGAGCCTCTTTTCTATCCGTTGGTAAACCTATGGTTGATATGTGACGAAGGAGATAAACCAAGTGGTGGACCTAAAAGATAAAACCCTATCCTTCAACCTTCAATTTGTGGCTCTGCATCTAAATACTGCAACTATGTTGTTTCTGTTGGGTTTATATATACACATACAAAAGCTTAAAATGGTATACTATGGACTCACATATATGCAGCCATTTTTATCATATTCAGCAAGCATTTCAAAATAAATTTGAATAAATTACATTCACTATTTCAAGTTTTGTGATATTGCCTGCACAAACTTTTCTGGTTTTTTAATATCGATCTCTTGTAGAGGATATGATGTAAAGTTTTTCAAACAACTAAAAAAAGTTTAATGTAATCTACGAGAATTACCAGTGTAATCATTTTTATATAAGGGTTAGTGTTGAAGTAAAAAACAAGAAGATTTTGTGCAATCTTATGAAATCTCATAAAAGTGTAATATTCTGGTTATGAAATCTCATAAAAGTGTAATATTCTGGTCTTGTTATACAAAGATAGATAACAAGTTTAGGAAATTTTTACAATAAATTTGTTGACATGAAACCAGTAATCTCTTAATAGTTGAAATATGCACAAATTAATATATATATATATATATATATATATATAAACTTTTTATAGAGAGCATTGATAGTAGGAAAATGTGAAAGCAAACATGTCATAAATACCAATTAGACTTACATTCATTCCCTAATATACTTTGTTTGTTTAATTAATTTTGTATTAGGGTATGTCTCCTTTTTTTGTATATTAACATTGACAAATATTTTTACAATACTATTTAAAGAATTAAAAGATAAATTTTTGATTACAAATGTTATTAGTGCACTTTCACTTACATTTTAATACATTCCTAGAATGATTTATGATGAATGTTTTATATCATTGATTCCTTAAACAATGTGTTTAGAGCAATGTTTAGTAATTTGACACCAGAAAAGTAATACCTTAGCATGGTGTGCAGTCAAATTGCTCATGAATGAGCCTATAACTATAATCTAAGTGAGCATGAGAGAGATAGAGAGAGAGAGAAAAGAGGAATTTATAACATACATTCTTCTCACCCAAGGCTGCACCAGAATCATTGACCAATCACCATGGTAGAAATGCTTTTTGGTCATTGCAATGTGATGAACTTTGAGAGATTAATGTGAACAAAATTGAAACTGGTGAAGGGGAGTTTTGGTTTTAGAAGAGATTGGTGCAAAGGTTGGAGCAAAAGAGAGAAGAAGGTTTTTGGGTTGGTTTCTGATGACAAACTTTTGGTGTTATATTGCAATCAATAATTATGAATTTTGTCATTTGATTTTGATGTCAACATTCAATGTGCAATATGATGATATTATGTCAACATTTTTTGTTCATGTCCTATCTCAACGGTTAACACGAGTGAAGACTAGGGCTTGTTTGAAAAAAAAAAAAGTTAGTCAAAAAATTGAAAATTTAAGTGGTTAATTTATAAACATTTGGTACAATTATTTGTTGAAAGAAATTATAAGTCTAAGTCATAATAGAAAAGTATGTTCATAAGATATTTTTATATAACTTTAATCTTGTTTTTTATGGATAAAAATGTTCTTGGGTGATTATATTTTATTTTTTAGTTATTCAATAATTGTGTATTCTATAGCTAAAATTACTTTTCTATAATGTGGCTAATTATACTTCCATCATATAGAAACTATTAGGATGATAATTATATACAATTCTTAGTCTCTCTGAAATTTAGGATAAATGTAGTTTTAATTTCTTAATTTTAAAGGAGTTTTTTTTACTTTTTTAAATTTAAAAACTTGTAGTTTTAATCCCAAAAACTAAATATTAAATTTCAAAAATTATTTTTTTATTAATAAAAAAATTAAATTAATGAAAATAGTTGAGATGTTCCCACTCATATATGTTTGCATATTAAATTCTTTTTTAAGAAATTAAAATAACTTTTTAAAACACCTTTTAGCCCTTTAAATTTAGTGATGAGGGATTAAAACTTTATTTTTTCAAATTTAATAGATTAAAATGAACTTTTTGTATTTGGAAAAATAAATTTTGGAATCATTATAAATTTCAGGACTAAAATTATAATTTATTAGTAAAAAAATATTTTAACTATTTATTCATAATATTGGGAAAACTTAATGTTAAGTACGATATATTTTCTCTTTAAGATGATGCAAATTTTGTAATCATCATTCAAGAACACTTACTTTGGTCAAACATATGGTTAGTTGAATTTAATTTTGGAGAAAAAAGATGAGCCAATAAAACTTGTTTGTTTTTATTAATTATCTGACATTTATTTATTTATTCAACTGACTCAAACTAAATGAGTCCAAGAAAAAAATAATTTTGTCTCGTATTATCAATTTAATTTAATTTTTTTGTGATTAATTTCCATAAAAAATGAGGTTATTCTTTAACGAAAAAAATTATGTTTTAATAATATTTTTCTATTCATAAGATTTAACCATAAGATCTTACAGAGAGAATCTAAATCAAGTTTAACTCCGATTAAAATGTTGCATCAAATTAAGAATTTATATATACTTTAAAATCGTAATTTAAGAAATATGAAAAAAAAAACATTTATTCTTCATATTTGGCATTGCAATGAATGGTGTATATATGTCATCATCTGCGTAATTTATGGTAGTTGTAGGAGACTGTGTCACCGCTGGGTGATTATAGTTTCCCTAATATAGGTTCTTGGGCCTTGTAATTTATGTGAAAACAAAATCATAGTATTCTTTTTTTTTTGTTATTTTTTGGATTAGGAATTAATTTTTTTAAGAAAATTTTAAATTATATGATTTAAAAAATAAAATTATGTTCGAACAATACAACATGTAATTATAAGATTGACTGTACTAATTAAAAAAGTACATTTTTTTCATAAATTTCAGAACACAAAAACTGCTCCACGAATCATGCCACCGCCGTCACCGCCTCGGTCGCCGTCGCCAACCACCATGGGAAAAGGTAGTACCTCCCTCAAACTGAAATAGAACTCACAGGGACATTATAGTTGTTTTTTTTTATCAAATTACAGGAATGCCATCAAATTATAGGTATAGCCCAAATGAGCTGGCCCAAACATTTTTCACACCATTAAAAAAAAGAAAATAACAAAGAGAAAGTAAATGCAATTAGAAAAACCTCAATTTACCTGAAAATGTTTAATTTGATACACTGTTAATATGAATATTTTTTTTATCAGTACAATTTTTTTACCATCATGAATATTTTTTATTTTTAAATAATTAAAAGTTACTTTAAATATATTTCTTTAAAATAATCATTATAAAAGGTATAAATCTTTTAATTATGTCATAATTCATGATTATATAATAATGTAAAATCCCTTTACATTATTACTTTATTCAAATTTGAGTAAATAGTGCATGTACTAATAGTATCAGTATAATTTTTTATATAATTAAAAATTTAATTAAAAAAATATATTTTCAACGTATTTTTTTATTAGTTGAGAGTGAGTGTGAAACTCTTTATTTCAAAGATGTTTGATATAAGGAAATTTTTTTGTTTATTGATAATCCAAAATTGAAAATTTTTCTTTTCAAATTAGGTTTATTTTAAAAAAATTCAAATGTATTTTGAGAACTTTTTCTATGTTACCTATAAAATTGTTCACCTGAAAAATGTAAAAATATCATTTTTCTGCATTAAGAATTTTTTTATTGTAGTAAAATGATCGCATTAGTTTCATTTATATGAAAATTAAATAAAGTGTCCAATAAAATTTAAACTATTTTTTTTTCAAGAAATTGATATAAATATTTTTAAAACACATTCCTAAAATTTTGATTCGTATTTCCAAAAAACCCTAATTGTAGATTATAGAAAAATTATAATACTAATCATCCCCTTAATGTTTTAAAAACACCCTATTAAAGCATATATATATATATATATATATATATATATATATATATATATATATATATATATAAGCCTTGAAAGAATTTTGAATGGAAAAATAACTCATAAAAACTCTCAATCAAAATAGTTATTCATTACATTATTCATTTTATTTCATATGCTTTATAATTTTATCCAAAGTTCCAATGCAACAAATCAAAGAAGCTTTAAAAAGTTTAAACTTTTATATAATGGGGTGCAACTTTTTATTTTCTTTTGAAAAATATTAGAAAATAAAAAAAATAAACCCTCATAAAGGATTAAAGCAACATCACCTCCTAAGAAGGTATCATTTATGAACTATTCATTTATGTTTGTTATGTTCTTAGTCAACATTTTCATCATTGCATTAATTAGGTCTTTTTCTGCTTCACTTTCAATCTCTTCTCATCTTCTTCATCATTATCATCATAACATATAGTCTTAGCAGCCACACTTCAAAGTTTTTGCAGCTTCAATTCTTCAAAAGTAGGGTAATTTATTTGACTAACCAATATAACAGTTTTCACTTCATTTTTCTAATATTAATATCAAATCTTCATCCACTTTATTAATCATATTTTCTCCACATAGTTTCTTATTTAAAATGATATCAGATTTATGTACTTTGAACTAACTAGTTTTTTATTGTTGGATTATGTTTTTGGTTAATGAAAGAATGGTCAATTAAAACTAAACTTTTTTTAAGATGGATTCTAATTGTTGAAGTGAAATAAATGGTATATTTATGAAACATTAACTATTACTATTATATAATTTATAATGATTTTTTCCTTGTTTTTTCAACAACAATATGATTATATAACGTTGTGCTACACTTCTTCTTAACCTTATAATTTGTCTTTATTTAAACTAGATATTAGATAAAGATAACAATATAGTTTTTATTGTATTTTTAATTTATATGTATTATAAGTTAAATTTTATTAAAGCTCGAAGTATATTCAATTTTTTTAATTTTAATAAATTTCATCTAAAAATATTTTAAAAATTATACTACTGAGTTTTTTTTTTCTTGTTGGTAATGGTAATAAATTCCGTAGAAACAACTTTATACCTTTTAGTCTTCTTCGTATCATACAGCCATATTTTCCTTAGAAACAATTAAAAAAATCACCAAAAAAACTGAGTATATAAATGTCAAAATACATTTTTTAAGTCTTATTTTCCAGGTAAGAAATTATTTCTACGAGTGAAAAGGAGTTTGAAAGAGAATACAATCTAGTATTTAAAATTCACATTTTCATTTTACAAAATTAATTTAGTTTGGTAACTTGGTTTTCAACCAATGCTCTAGAAGCAATGAAATTATTTAAATATTAATGAAGATAACTTTTAAATTCTCCTAAGCATTGTTAAATCAATTCATCAGGAATTTAGAAAAAAAATCAACTAATCAGAATTTTTTTTAATATTATATTTTTTAAAAAATTATTTTAAAAATAAGTAAGTTTATCACTTCAGATAATTTAATAATAAATTAATTTAATAAAAATATCTATAATTTCAATCCATATATAATTTAGTTTAATAAGATTGATTAGATAAGAAATAACATAAATTTTATCATATTACATTAAATATTTTTTCAAAAAAATTGTCAACCACATATGAAAGGACATATAAGAAAGCCATATAAAAAATTATTGTCAATCAGCAAGAACTCATAATATATTAAAAGCCATATAAAGAAAGGACACATATGAAATTATTGTCTTCTTTAATTTTTTATCTTTTATTTCTTTTTTCGTTCTATTTTTTTTCTTTTCCTTCTTTTATTTTTCTTTGCCTTTAACCCCTCTTTTGATTTTTCAATCTATATTGTCCCATTTTTTTGTTGATTTTTCATTTTTTGTATAAAGATAAATAAATGATGAATTTCCTCCTTTTGGGGAGTATAAGATGGTTATAAAAATTTAGTAGAAATCTATTGAACTCCTCTTTTACTTTACACCAACATACTTTAATAAACTTAAAGTTAAAACCATCATTTCCTAGACTTTTTGTATCCTCAAAATCCCAAACAACTCTTTTAATTTCTTCCTCTTCAAGGGCAAAAATTAAGAAAAAAATATTTTTCTTCTCCTTGATTTTCTCAAATTAAACACCATCTAATGTAGGTCTTATATTTTAATCTCACTCTGAACTTATCTCAAAATATTTACCTACTTTATTCTTCACAAAAACTAGGTCATTTATCCATGCACCATCTATTTGTACTCATTTAATGATGATTTTTTTCTCATCCATTTAATTGTGTCATAAAGTAACTTATTATTACCATCTCCTTTCTTGATCTAGTTCACTATGAAATTTTATCTAAGTAATGACTCATTGTAATTCACAACCCTCCAAAAATGTTTATGTAATTTTTCTTTTCTTCTTTGCTTCCTCTTCCAATAAAATGATCTACTTTCATTTTTCTTTTCTATCTAGTATATACACCACACTTCCACTCCACTCATTCAACCACTCATATTGCAACAAGAACTCTAATTAATCTACCTTCTACCCTACCATTTGGGCAATAATAAGTAAAATTTCTATCAATCATAAATATGTATTGTAATTCTATGTCTATAATGAGTTTATTAAATATACTTTGTTCATAGTCGTGGTTAATGTCTCCACTTCTTTCACTCCTAGACCTAATATTATTGAAATCCCATATAGACACCATATACTACTATAACCTTTTTATCCCTTCAATTCCTCTCACAATGACTTTTTTTTTCATAGGGTGAGTAGAAATTAACAATCATTATTTTTCTAGTTTTTTTCTTTCTAGAATCTTAATAGACCTATATGCACTTGACTTGAGAAGAAATTTTAATTAGTTAAAGATGTCTTTATTCCATAAACAAAAAATCCTCTTAAACAAGTTGAAGATGATATTTAGTTGGTATAATTTTAAATCTATTTAATTCAACTTCATTTCTTTATGCACATCATTTAAACCTTATCTTTATCAATATTAATTGTTTGATAAGCTTTCTTTTCACTTTCCCCTCAATTCTCTAACATTATTTGATATGGTTCTCATTTAGCTCTTTCTTTTGTTTCTCTCACATTGTGCATTACTTGCCAACTCCAATTCTTTCTTTCTCTTCATTAAAATTAGGTTTTTCTACCATATGTTGTTCCTACCCATCAATCCCCAACTTATTCTCAATTTTTCCGTAATATCTTTACTTCTACAAACTCTTCATTTATTTAGAAAGCCTAACAAATCTTAAACCTTAAAAAATACATCGTTACCTAAAAGGGTATTTAAATCCACTTATCAAATGAACCAAACTTTAAAAATGAAAAGCTTTCAAAATACTTTTTAATCAACGTTATTTATGATTACACATACATTAAAACCATAAATAAATCCAATCCTTCAAAATTAAATAGATTTATATATGAGTAATACTAGATTTGATTTTTTTAAAGCAAAGGTACAAACTCAAGAGTTTTGAATGAAAAAAAATTAATTGGGATGAAAGACCTATTTATTGGTTAACTTACTTCTTTGATGAAAGTAAATGGGTTATATTTTAACGACATCTTCCATTATTAGACTCTTAGCTTAATTTAATAAAAATCATTATAAGGAAAAATGTGAGCAAAGAGTGTAGTTTAATTGTTTATTTTGATTGCAAGAAGCAGACAAACCAATGAGAAAAATCATAAGTTTTGAATGAAATAAATTTGTTGGACAAAGATTTTGCTTAATAAATTATCAAATAGAAGAGCTTGATGACTAAGAATGAATTTTTTGAGTGAAATTAGGAAAATGTAAACCTTGTTCCGAAAAAGCAAACATATAAATAGGTATCTTTTTGAAATTAATAGGGGAGTCAACAAGAGATAGAATGAAAACATTGGTAGAGTTGAGAGCTTGAAGATGAAGAAATTCTCGAAGGCTAGATAGAAAAAAACCATTTAAAATCTTTCTCTTCCATTTATGTATAATCTTGATTAGTAAGTTACTAAATCTTTCTTTGTTGGGATAAAATGTAATCAAACTTCTACTTAACATCTTTGTTTGTAGTTCATTTATGTACTTAATATTTGTTATTTAACCCATTTTTAAATTTCAAAGTTTGATTGATCATAATGAGTAATAACCATCTAATGAGTCCATTCATCTTTAATTATTTATTTTTTTAGTTGTTCTTATTTTTCTTATATTTCAATAGCAAAAGAGATTGTGAATTAAAAACCAAAAGGAGGTTCATGGTCAAAGGTAAAAAATTCTTTGGAAGGTATTAGTTGTGATAAAAAGAAATAGAATTGACACAATATGTTGCATGGTTCTTAAAGTTGTTTTTTTTATGATTAGTGAGTAATATAATATGTAACAAAAATTATAATCACTCCAAATGTCTAACAATACTAAAGAAAAAGAAAACATAAATCCAAAGTTGAACAAGAAGAAAATTTTTATCATCTATAATAATTTCACAGCAACAAATTCTACATTACCTAAAATCAGACCTAAAAACTTCTGCCATAACTATACACAACTTACATATCTCAAACATCTTCTTCATAGCACCATCTCTGATTTGTGATGATCTCCATAACTTGTGATTTCAAAAGTGATATCTTCACAATTTTGGTCTCACCAACTTTTACACTATAATAGTATAAATTTACTCTAAGAAATTTTTCTCCATTTAATTTCACTTAGTTTTTTTTTTATATAATTGACGGAAAAAAAATTCAAGAAAGAAGAGGGAAGGCCTTGCCGATGGCGTTGAGATTGACACAGAACCCAACCAAATCCTGTCGATACGGCAAATACGACCTTCTCTTATCCTCTCTCCGCATCTCTCTGTTCCTCACATAAAGCGCTTCGTGCGCCGACACCGCCGCGATCGCCGGAAACCTCTTACCGCCATTCGCCGAAATCGCAGGAAACCTCTTAGCGTCTCCGCCATTCGCAGCAATTTTCTTTCCGTTCTCCGATTTCACTGCTTTCTTCTTTGCCGAACTCACCGACGGCGTTAAAAACACCACCGACTCCTTCCCCTCGCTGTTGCTCCGCCGCAGCAAATCCAGAAGCTTCCACCGCTTCGACGACGACGATCCCGTCGATTTGCTCTTCCGACACGGCGTCGACGCAGGCGAAGGTTTCGGCGTCCACACGCAGTACGTCCCCGGCGGAACATTCTCCAGCTCGTCGTCCACCTCCGACGACGAGCACGACGGCGAATCCTCCAGCAGAAGCTTCCCTAGCGTAATCTGAATCGTCTCCTCGCCGGAATCTCCATCTCCGTCGCCGTTCTCCGCCTCCGCTGCGAGATCGCGGTCGAAGACAGGAAACGTCGGAATTTCCGCCTCCGCCACAGCTTCGAGGAAGACACCGTCGGCGACCTTGCGAAAGGCGACGAACTCGAAGTCGGTGTCGTTTTGGTCGAAGCGGTCGTCGTTTCGCGTGACCTGATCAGCGATATCCTCGAGCGTGTTGGAGGAATACGCGCTGAAGCTGGGACACACCAACCACTCCTCCACACTCTCATGTTCTTCTTCTTTCTGCATGTTCTTCTCTTCTCTTCTTTTTATTTTTTTTTCTTTTATTCAATTTTATTATTTTGTTCTCTTCTAAGAAGCATGAAAACGAGTTTGGTGCTATTTATACACAAACAGCTACCAACAATTTGGGTTTTGTCTTTTTAAATATCGTCTTTGGGATTCTAATTTTCCAGATTAAACAAGTGATTAATAAATGCGATTAGTAACTTTTTAATAAAAATTCTAATTTTTTTTATTCTTTATTTTCATCGCCCTTAACATATTCCTAAAATTTACAAAATAAAATAATAATAATAATAATTTGAGATGAATTTTAATTATGTAGTGTTACTTTCTTGGGGTGCTTCACACCTCTGTTGACCAATGACCATATGGAACATGTTTACACTTTACACACATCATCACTACATGCATGATGCATATACATAATCACAAAACTAACCCTTTTTTTATTTTTTTTTGTCCTCAAACAACTGTCTTCTAACTTTGTATCTATTCATATTTTTAGAAAGGAACAAAGTTTCTCGTCCAGAATAAAAAGGTTGTCTTATTTAAGTTTATATTTTAATTATAATCTAAACGTAAAAAAATAATATTCTTACAATTATTTTAAGTTCTTAATTAACACGTCTAATATAATAAATGCTGCTATTTTTTTTCTATTTTATTGGTTAAAGTTTGAAGTTAGATTTAGTAACGTAAGGAGTAGGTAACATATACACGCATGTTTGTTTCGCATAGCAACAAACCTTGTTTTGTCTTGTAATATTTTTGATACTTGTGCAGATTTGATGTTAACTGTTTTTCACCAGAAATGCATATAACTCTGACAATTACGTATGACTTTTGTGTTGGCTTAAGCTTACGTAAGACACATGAAAATGGCAATATGTGAATGACTTATTTTGTTACTAGATTTGATTTTTAAGGCAAAGAACAAAATTTAGGGATTGGTTGGTTAGGGAACTTCCAACAAACACCAAAATGGGGAAAACAAAAGAATAAAAGTAAAACAAAAACTCTTGTGATGACTTTCTTTTAGTAAGAAATGTGATACATTAGGTAGATTTGAGAATTTTTTTAGACTTAAGAGTGTGTATAAACTTTAATGCAAAATGTTGTTTTCATTAGTTAGACATTATTATTGGAATATTCTTAATCTTAAGTAAATTTTAAAATGTATAATTATAGGAAGGTATTTAAAGAAATTAACATAATTAATTTAGTTATAATCACTTAATTTAACTATGGTGCATCTATATGTCATGAAAAGTTTATCATGAAACCACCAAAGTGTAGTATAGTATGAACATGTAACTAATTAAAAAAAAATTGATTGTATATGTATGATTCTTACATTTGTGCTATCACTAAAAATTAATCATTCCATGGATCATGGTGAGTCATAAAAGATTATTCTTAAAATGATAATTGTATGATTTTTTTTACTTAAAACTATAAGAGATTTGTTAATACTAGATATTAGAATGAGGAGACAAAAATCACTATTAGTTATATATTTCTTTCTCCATGTCTCATACCAAACTAAAGAAATAATATTTTGACATACTCCACACTCATGCATTGCTAGCCAAAGAAAAACTACATATATAGCCAAAAATACTCAATTTCAATTAATGAACTAAGTCACAATTTAATTATTTTCTTATCAAGTTGGGCATTGAGAATCCTTATGCACAAACTTGAGGGTGAGATTTACCTAAATATGTAAATATATATTATGTGTGATGGTATTATAATTGTAGATGATATTTAGAGATATTTGTAGATGATATTTAGAGATATTTGTAGGAGATATTTAAGAGAAATGGTAAGAGTAAATAATTAAAAATATTTGATAATAGTTAAGAGAATATTGATGATCAATTATAAAAAAGTTGATAATAATTTAAAATTTATAAGGGTAATCACAGGAGACAATAAAACTTATTTTACTAACTTATAACTAATAAACTATATGTTAATTTATCAAGCTATACTATAACTTTTTTTTCTTTTATTTGATCTTACTAATTGAACATGTTAACTATTTTTTAAAATAATTAATAAAAATTAAAGCTATGTGTTCACCAAAAGAAAAAAAAAAGATTTATATAAAAAGTTATACACTTGTAGAGTTTTATATTTATCAAATTTTCAGCATATGATTCTACACTCAACACTTCTAATTCATTGGATTGACTTGATAACTATGAATTTTAAATTAATTTATAAACTATAACATGTAAAATAATTATCAGTTGGTTTTGATAACTATAACCTAAAAAGTTAGCAGCCATTTGAGTTCTAGAAAAGTAGCTTCAGTTCTGCGCACACAAGTTGACTGACATAATCCATCTGCGTTTAACCCTTTTTTTACTTCAAAAGAAAAAAAAAGTGACTTTTGTTTTTTTCTACAAAGGAAGAACAGTGATCTGTGATGCAAATATCTCAATACTTTATTTTAAAATTTATTGTTTCAAACTTTTGAGAAGAAATATTAACATTTTTTCACGTTCTTTAGAAGAAAAAAACGTGATTAACATAAAAAAAACTATACATATTTTTATTAAAATATTTTTCTTAGCAACATAGAGATCTATATTTCTGCATAAAATAATGAAAGAGAAACTCTTATTAATGTATTTGAGTGGATATATACGTAATTTTTTATCAATAAAATATTATATTTTTTATGTGTTATGTGTGATTTTAGAATATTAAAAGGGTTGTTAATGTAATTAATTATTAAAATTGATATTGAGTATAAGAGGGGAATATGAAATGTTGAAGAAAGAAAGATTTTTTTTTCAGTTAATAATAAAAGCTTGTATTAATTAAAATTAATTGAATTGCTGACAATGAGATGATTTCTAATACGAAAACGATGAACATATGCTTTAAGAGTTAATTAATTGTTTCGTTCATGTGTTTCACAATCCATGATTCACGAACACAAAATAGTTTGATAATGTTTTTTCGTGTAAAATGCCATCTCTTTTAATTAATTAATATTTTACATATAGAGATTAATTAATCAACTAATTAATTAATTAATGAATTCTTGAATGAATATTGTTGTCACACACTTAACCCTAAAAAATAGTGCATGATTCAAAGTGGGAAAGTTTGTCTAAACAGTTGGGTGCTTGCAATGATGACCAACAATGGATGAAGTTTCCACTTTCCACCATTTTTCCAAAAGCTTGATGGAGTTTGAAAGTGTTTGATTTTAAGTCTTCATTGATTTATTCTAGAATTAATGAATGTGCCCATAAGCTGGACTTTGTCTAGAAGAAATTATATATATATATATATATATCTATATATAGTCCAACAATCTATGCATATCTTAATTTTTACATCAAAAAAGTATACATCACCTTGATGAATGAGAAAGAGTAATATATATTAGTTTATTATTAACCACAAACATGTTGCCATTTTCATCCATATATAATATAGATTAAACTCACAAAAATCAAAACCTCATTAGGAAGAAACCACATAATTGAATATGCTGCAACTAGCTATCACCTGGCCAATAAACTTGAAGGGATATTTTCACATTTTGAATCTCTCTCTCTCTCTCTCTCTCTCTCTCTCTCTCTCTCTCTCTCTCTCTCATATATATATATATATATATATTTGTTTATTTAAATGAACTAATTTGAGTATAAATGTTTATAACCTTTATATATTTTAAAATTAAATTTAACCTTAACTAAAAAATAATAATTGAGAATTTAAATAAATCAAATTCAAATAATTAATTTATAAATAGCTCAATTTATCTACATCGTTATGTATAATAACACATTAACCTATGTTCTAATAATTTAATTTCATTCTAATAGGAAAATTGACTCTTTTTTTTCTGGGTTTAATCATAGTACAAGAGATTTCTCAAACAAATGTTCAGCACAATTTATAATTTTTTAAAGTTTTTACTTATTTATGAAATTTGAATCCCAGATTTTTTTCCTTCTTACTTAAGTTATATTCCAACTAAAATAAAGATAGAAACAACCAAAATCTTATAGAATGTGAAAATATAAATAAAGGACATTTTCAGGTTTTGGTAAAGCTTGATTTCCTTGTACATATATCTTTGAAATACTGTTACAATTAATTATTAAGCACAAGACCTGGTGTTCTTGAAAGTCAGAAACAATTAAATAGATTAAATATTACATTTCCAAGCACAAAAGAAAAAAATAAACTAGAGTTAGATGCATGATAAGGACATTATAAGATTTCATAAGAGATGATTTCTTAATTAACTTTATGAATTGACATAATCCCATAATATTGTAAATAAGATAAGTACCCACCTAACCTTTGCTATAAGTTCTTGAGAAATAAAAATAAATTACAGAGCAACAAATTAGCTTTCACATTAATGTTTAAGACTTGGAATGGAACTACTACATATATATATATAAACTATATGATTAAGAAAAAGTCACTGAAATTAAGTATAAACTAGATTGAGATTCTATTGGATATATACCTTTTTTAACTAGCTAGGATGAAAATTTCAAAGGACCCTTTAAATAATTTGATGACAAGCTTTTAAGCAATTTATTATCATAATTTTTAATTTGCACTAATATTGGATTTAGGACATATAAGTGAACGAACTTTTCTATAAAATAAACATAAAAATTTGAAAAAAATATTTGTGAAAACTTACAAATTAATACACATATATATATATATAAATTAATTTTAGCTTAAAAACTATCTTTTTTCTAAAAGTCCTTATAGAAAATATAATCTAAATAAATTTTTACAACAAATTTTGGGTTAACCACCATTTTTGCCATTCCACTTTTGTTTTACTTTTTGCTTTCCCATTCAAAAGATTATGCACATCCCTATCATGAATGAATAGTAAAATAGTCATTCACATTGATACATTCATGTTATTAATTTGGCAACTATAAAGTTACATTTGTTTAATAAAAGAAAATCTTTGATGGGGTCTAAGGATTTTCTTCTAGAAAGCACTTAATCATACACTAATTTACCCCAAGAAAGAATAATAAATATATTCAATAATAAGATACATATCTATAATCTAAGATGGACAATCCCCACGTGCATGTAGCCATTCCCTCACTCACTAATTAGATCACAAAACAATGATTATCACTTTGCAAATTCAATTCTGAAATCTTAAAACTTGATCTTCCTTTTTTGGTTTCATAGCATTAGTGCTTAGATAAACTTGTGCCCCAAGTCAAGCCGGTTTACTTGATTAAAGCATCACCTTTCTAGATGTATGACCTCACTTGAAAATCTATTTGAACATCTACTTTATAGTAGTAATCCATTAAATAATATTACAAACATATTTCTAATTAATGTAAAATGCACTCTAAACTTTTAGATAAACAAAAAACTCTACAATTTCCAAATATCATAGTAAAAATTCAATATAAGTAATGGTAGTAATATAATTTATGTTATTTGTATGCATTTTAAATGGTTTAATCTATTGATTTTTAAAGTTTATAAATGGCCTCAAACAAGGTGACATTTTCTAAACAATTCTATTTAGAAAAGTTTGATACTAAGTTTCCTATGAGCAGCCTCCAAACTTTTCTGAGCATATGAAATTAGTGGGTTGTGTTGTGTGGATAGCTATAAAATTATATTAAATGATTATGTACATTGGCCACCATAATGCTTTTCTCGTACCTTTAATAATATGAAGGAATGATGGCTGCATGAGACAGCACATACATAGGAATTAATCATGACACAACTTTCCCATGCAGCCTTTCTCTTCAGTCCTACTAACCCACTCTTGGAAGTCTGTTTCTGCAGAATTGTAACAACTAAGAAACATCATCACTGACATGAACAGTAGTATATATATATATATATATCAACTCTAACAATTTTTATTTACTTGAGCCTGATAAGGGAAGAATATAACAACCATTTACACATTCATTTTCTTTTCCTATTCCACTCTTAATGATATTATTTCTTTATTTTCCTTTTTGTCATATAAGCACAGCTACATAGGGCATAGTTGCTTTATTTAATCTAATAAACCAACAAGAGGTACCAGTATTTCGATCATGACCCACCCTCCAACATATCTAAGACAGATACATGAACCTTTTTCGGTGCAACAAATGACAATATTTACGAAGCTAATCTACAGAAGGTGTCTGCTACTGATATAATCCTACCACACCACTAATTTTATAAACAAACTAATACATTAGTCTTTATATATATATATATGTGTGTATAGAGAGAGAGAAACTAAATTGATAAATACCTGTTTCATCCACATGGTTCTTAAAAAGATGAGTTAATGATTTCTTTCGTATCCCTCCCATTAGAGAGAAGAAATTGAACACATATTAACAGTTGAATCCGCACTTTACATCAAACCATCAATGACAAAGATGAGAAAAGAAAATAGTTGGAAAAAATGTTAATGACAGGGAGCTAGAGCCTCTTATTAGGAGAGTCTACAGGAGAGATAAGAAGAATACAAGGGACGAGACCCTTGTATGTGTAAGAGTTAATAACTATAACCACAGTTAGTTAGTTGTAGTTGGTGAGTATTACAAAAACAGGGTTGAAAGTTATGAGTAAAGGAATGAACATTAATCATAGTTGTGAAGCATGAGAAAAATCAAGTCCTACATCTACTAGAGATAATATCAACATAATGTAGGTAAGTGGAGGCAATCCTCATCATGCAACAAACCAGATTTTGCAGAATTGATATACTAATATCTACATTCTAAGATGAAGGATAGTGAAGGCCTCCACTAATGATTCAAATTACATACATTCAATAAATAGTTCTTCTTCCATAATTTCTGATCAGTTATTATCAAGAAGTAATATAGTTTACTAATTTTTTAAACTTTTATTCCAGAGCAAGGTTCTGTCAAAGAAAAGAGAAACAGTTTATGGAAGAGATGGAGTAGCATAGCCACTTCTAACAATTACATTCTGTACTGATAACTTTACCAATATCATGTGTATGGGTTTCACAGCTGGTTGATTATCTATAATTCAATTTCTCTATAATTTAACACAATCCACTAACATCAGAGCTTGTTCTCTAAATTTGATCATTAACTTAATAGAATAAGCTTAAAGGAGTTCTTTTTTTAAAATGGTAACTAAGCAACTATTTGAAATAATAGAGATTATACTAGTCATAGGCTCAATGATGAAAGAAATTCCTGACTTCTAATTTCTTCTGTGTTTAGGGTTTATTCAATGAGATATGAACTAAAATAAAACACACATTAATATTACTTTTAACTCAAAATCTTAAAATAATAAATTTATAAGATTTTCTTATTATATATTACTCATATCATCCAACGTGGGACTACCAAATTCTAATTTTGAATTCTTTAGATTTTGGATGTTAACAACGCTAGTGAAGTTTTACGTGCCATAGAGGCAGCCACAATATGGCATGCCACTTGGCTGCTGTTAATGGTGAAATTTTCGACACACATTCCATGTAACAAATAATTTCTTAATTAACAACATTTTCAGCTGGAAATTGAGCAAAGCCATGACACCGCCTCTTCAGCAGTTTGAAGTTTGCGAAGCCATAGTTTGTTCCATGGTGTGCCAAGTTACCAATATCATCCATGTACATTCCTCCTGTGACTCCTCTCTGTAACTCCACTGCGAGTCTGGACATAGAAGATTAAGGGTGCATTTAGGTAAAAACCTTAGTCACCACAAAAGAGCTTTTGCTCCAAAAATTTCTTAGAATAAGCTAAAATGAGTATGCTGCTACGCTTTACTTGGTAACTGAAAAAGATAAGGCTTGAATATGTTTTCCCCCTAAAATATAGTTATATTTTTCTTTTAATCCATTAAAATTTTGCTTGATTTTCGATCCTTATAAAATTCCTTTTTTTCCTTTGGCCCTTGTTACCTCTTTTTAGTCCTTCTGATATATTATATCCATTTTTCATTATAGTTCCTCTAATATTTTGCTTATTTTCAATTAGTTGCTAAATATATGCTTTATATATCGTATGTAACTGCAAGTGATTTTATATTCTTGTGTTAGTTTGTAAAATAATTCATAGTAGTATGACATTTTTACTTTGAAGAGCAAGTTAGATAGTTACTACTTTTACAAGAGGAGCAAGGCTTTCATATTTTGTTTTCGCTTCTTTCCTATCTTATTTTCTCTGTTATAAATCCAGCATTAGTCCATTTAAAAAGTATGTGATACAGAGTAAGAACTTATTATGCATAATCAAATGTAGCTTTAGTCCTGCGTCCCTTCAGTATAACTCCAGATATCAGACTCCTGAAACTATTATCCCCAACTACTATGTTGTGTTCAGTAACATGCATATTCTTTTAAGCTGGTGAGATTATAATGTTTTGACACCACAAGGAATGTCTATATTCAAGCAATTTCTACTATTTATATGACTCAAAAATTCGAATTTCAAATCCATAATACCCACGAACTTTTGGATTGGGTAGGATCGGCAACATATTACAGAGGCACAATAAGTTGGCAGCTCAGAGAAACACCTCCCAAAATATTGGTTAAGAGAATAATCCCTTTTGCATATTCGATTCGGTAGATTCCTTCTCTGATATTTCTTTTAATGCTTTCAAGAGAACCTTGAGAGGCCTAACCAAGTGTTGTTTCATAAATCTATACAAGTGAGAGAAAATGAAAGGCTCTTTGTCCCCTTGTTTTACAAAGGACAGTGAATCCAGAGTGATTATTACAAGCATACCTGTAAAGTGAATAAGAAATAAAACTAGCCTAAGCTTTATAACTTCCTAAGAAGCGTGAACTAAGAAAAAAGAAGGAAAAGTGTGTGCAAGAAAACAAATATACCCAGCAACAAGCTAGTTAAAGGAAGAGGATGCCACCATAACTCCCAACTGCAGAGTACTATTTCCGGAATGGATGCCAAATGCCAAAACATATGCACTTCACTGCCTTCAAGATTTTCAGTGTCCTACTTAAAGGAAACACAATTGGTTGGAATTAGTTTGATATTGATAATAGAAATCCTGCATGTAAATCCAAATATTGAAGAAAGGGATTAATACATGAGGAAATTACCTGAGGCATTCTACTTTAAAAAATGTCCATCAATTTACGTTTGACTTGTGTTGCTGTTATTTGGTAAAGCTAACTAGAGAGAAATATTGCAACAAACAAGACTGTATTTCAAAAGCGGTAGAGATATTGTGGAGAATTAGCACCTGATAAAGAGGAAGAGGAGTGAGAATTGGTGCATGTCTAAATTTTATCTTGTGGCTCATCTTACTCGAAAATATTCACGTACTGAATGTGAGCTATCTTTTCCCAGTCTTCACCTTGTGGTTTCTGACAACGCTGTTTGAGCAATGGACAACCCCAGATTTCAAGAGTTGAGATTGATCTAGGCAAACCCTCCTCTGGTAAGCATTTAAGGTTGGGACATTTACGAAGTGTGAGAGAGGAGAGGTGGAAGAGACCCCTGTAGTCCAGCTTTTTCAGATTTGGGCAATCATAGATTCGTAGAGAAAGAGAGCGTGGCAGCAAACCTTCTTCTGGAAAAGATTCTACATTCACTTTTTCAATACACAAGCTTTCAAGACATGTGTTGATGCCCATGGTGTCTTTCAGTGAGGCGATAAGTTTAAAACTTGAGAGAGTCACATATTTTACATTTGATGGCAAGCCTCCATCTGGGAACATCTCCACCTGTGGACAATCATTTACGGATAGACGAGTAAGAGATGGAAGGAGGATGCGCATGCATTTAGGCAATAATTTCAAATTCTTCAGTGCAGAAATACTCAGAATCACTAACAAAGGTGCTGATAATCCTTCACTGGGAAAGGATTCAAATTGAGGGCACTCATCAATGGTCAGTTCCTTGAGATAATTATGAGTGTGCTCCTGTGTAATTATTTGTAGGTTTTGACAGTTGGTCAGTCGAAGTAAACGAAGCTTTGGAAAGAAATCTAGCGGAAAGATTGTTAGAAATTCACTACAATCATCGATCTCCATTTCTTCAATTAAGTCATAACTAGTCATTGGAATTTTTCTCATTGGGTATGAAGAAATTCTCAGGACTTCAAGAGATGATGTGTCCATTTTGTGTCCGCTAACGATGAGCCTATCACAGTAATGAATAGATAGTTTCTTTAAATGAAAAAGTTGCTCTGCCAAACCTTTCAGCTTGGGGCATTGACTCACAGAAAGATCTTGAAGTCGTGGAAAAGAAGCAGTTATACATTCCCAGTCCTCCAATTCCTTCATTTCATGGAAGTACAATCTTTCTAAGGATGGAAATGGAGAAGAGCTGCTCCCATAAAATTCAGCACCAATGCTCACTATTCCATCAAGCCCTATGATTTGTAGGATCTTCAGACATGACAAAATTCCAAGGGGTGGCAAACATAGGCAATATTTACAGTCCTCCAATCGTAAGAACACCAAATTTGATAATGAATTATCGAATACCCAGCTTGGAAATTGTGTACCCCCATAGCTACTGATTGACAGAAGCTCCAGGTGTTTGGAAGGTTGTAGATTTTGAAGTACTTCCTTTTCTTTCCTTGGATCATCAGGGATGTGGTTCTTATTCCATTTTAACTTTAGTGTCACAAGGTGTGTTTTAATTTTCAATTCCATTGCTAATGCATCCGACGAACTGATTATATTCTGCAGCTCCTTAATTGATAGGTCTCCGTGAAGTTCGAGTCCTCCTAGCTGTTTAGCACTGAACTCGTTATTTTTATCAACAAAAAAAGTACTCAGCACTTGAAGATTCTTCAATTCTCCCAAATGCATTGGCATCTTTGCCACCTTTGAACGAGTAAATTCAAGGCAACGCAACTTGATGAGTTTACGCAAATTTATGGGCAGCTCCTCTAGATTGTAGCAATAGTTCAACTTCAGTATTTGCAAGTTATAGAGCGAACATGTCGAGTCAGGTAGTTTTTGTATGTTAGTTCTGGAAAGGTCTAACGAATTGAGATGTTTAAGATCACCTAGAGAGTCAGGGACCTCTCTAAGGTCAGAGCATTTAAACAAAGATAAGACACGTAAGAACTTAAACATGGAGAACAAGTCATGTATTGAAATCTTGAATTGCCAATCATAACAACCTAGATAAGTTCTTCCAGTTCTTGTAATCGGAAAAAATGTACGCAACCTTTTAGCATCTGTTAAACTCCCAAAACCGTCAAAATACTGAACATCTTTGGCTGCAAACGAAAAATGACGGGTTGTTTCTGGTATAGATTTTCCTTTATCAAATTTCAACCTAAAACAAAGATCTCCACTTACATATTTTGCTAAATCGTTGAGAAGATCGTGCATAACAAAATACATTTTCTGTCTGCTTGATTGTTCAAAGAATGACCTCGATAATAGATCATGAAAGTACTGCTCCCCAACTTCTTCTGGACGCCTGCTTATTTGAGAGCATTTGAAAAAATTTCCAGTCATCCACATTAAAATTAAATCATTCTTGAGAAACTCATAATCTTTGGGAAATAACGCGCAATATGCAAAGCACCGTTTGAGATGAGAAGGAAGGTGGTGATAGCTCAATAAAAGAGCAGGGATAATTTCACTATCTTCTTTCAGTGTGTCCCATATGTTGCTTTCCAATATGCTTTTCCAATCTGATATGGATGACTTTGTGTGTAAAAGGCATCCAATTGTTTTCAAAGCTAGAGGTAATCCTTTGCACTTCTGAACTATCCTTCTACCAATCTCCTTAAGCTCATCATTCAACTCAAAATGATCATATTTTAATGCGTGGTTCTCAAAAACTTTCCAGCATTCATCCTCTGGTAAGTGCTTTAGGCGATGCACTTTAGACCTCATGTTAGAAGCAACTTTCTCACATCGTGTTGTTACAAGAATTCTACTTTTTGGAGCCCCATAACCAAGAGGAATTTGCACAGCTTCCCATTTTTCTCGTCTTTCATTCCAAACATCATCCAAAACAAGAAAAAATTTCTTTCCAGATAGTTTTTCTTTCAGTTTTTTGTGAACCATTTGTAGGTTTCCACTATCATCTTTTTTATCAGTGATTTCCTCAAGAATTGATTTTGTCACTGTCAAAACGTCAAAATCATCTGAAACACAGACCCAAGCTTTGATATCGAATTTGGCCTCCTCCATCCTTGGGTCGTCGTATACATGTTGGGCGAGTGTGGTCTTACCCAATCCACCCATGCCCACAATAGAAAGTATTGATGGTTGGTTTCGATTTGCAGTTTCGGATGTGAGCCACTTAAAGATAACTTCTTTGTCAGCATCTCTGCCATAAATAACACTTTCAACCACCAAAGAAGTTGATGGCAATTTCTGTGACACTTTACTACCAGACCCAACACCAGAACAAGTACACTCTTTCAAACCAAGAGCACCTTTTTGCCTTGCTAGATATTCTAGTTTTTCTAGGACTTCTTTCATCCCTGAGTCAATTTTCTTGTTAATTGAACTGAAAGTAGAATTGAAGAAATTCAATACCTTGTAAGTGTGGGCTTGAGTTTCAGATTCGGCTTCCACTTTGCATTTGGTGAGTTCATAATCTATTTCATCCAAGAGATCCTCTGCATCAAAAACAGCCTCTTTGACAGCAAAAAGCCATGCTTTCACATTTGGATCTCTGAACTGTTTTTGTTCAGCATCATCAGCGAGAGCATTGATGGAGTGCAGCATGATGTTCAAATTGCTGAGCAGATTTACATCAAGTTCTCTTCCACGAAAGAAGTCCACAACTTGAGGAGAAGCCAACCTATCAAATGCAACCTGAAGGAAAGCAGAAAGAAGAGCACCACCAACAAGTTCTGCTGCCATGGTAGAAATTGGTGAAGGATTGGTTGAATGGAAATCAGAAATTTTGAAGTTTAGTTTGTGGCAATTATTCAGCACAGGGATGTGATATTGATGAGATGAGTAGTAAGCTGTTTTACAAAGGATGACTTGACTTTAAGATAGTGGAACATCGTTTTCTTTGGTGGTTACTCAACCAATATATTTGTAGTCTTCTTGAAAAGTTCAAATATTCTGAGTTTAGTTCCACAGTTATTCGTTGCATTCCCAAATTCAGCCACGAGTAAGAAAGAATGATAGTTGGATTAGTGGTGGATGGTTCAAACTTTAGATACATATTTTATGCTTGATTATTACAGACATGAAACACTAGCAGATTAATTTTTATTCAACGGTTTTGGTGAGTTGGACGTGTGAGTGTATAAATCCATGGTGTGGAAATCTGCATACAAACAAGGTTGATGCCCCAAGCCAAGCAATAATTGTTGAATTTTCTGATATGACAATCGTATCTAATGAACAAGTCTAACTGTAATTGTGTGTGCTACGTTTTTATTTTACTATTCTAACTCTAGTTTCAACTTGTGAAAAAATATACACCTAAATATCGATCACTTAGAATAAATTTCGAGAGTTTTTGCGTGTTCCAAATTTTAATATTTTATTTAAATAAAATAATAATTTTCTTATCATTTAGACAAAGTCTTGCTTTTAAAATGAAAATGATGTTAATATTTGAATTTCATGATAGAAATTTTGTATTTGGTTTATATATTAGAAAATTATGCGACATATAGTGTATGAATAAAAGATTAATGAATCTATATGATAGATCTCCGCTTTTCTTAAAAGTATGTTTCTTTTTCTGTATATGTAGGATCACATGCGTTTAGCAAAGTGACAGGGAGTGGAAGATAACCTTAACCATGAAAAGAATCTAAATCCACTGTTCGAACAGACAAGATTTGTAGAGAGGTGTTGGCTCCCAACAATACCTTCTTGAATTTCTTTCATTCACATCTCGTCTACATGGGTTGCAATCTTTTCCTTTAATTTCGTCCAGTTTTGTTTCTGCAAGATGGTTAATGGCATAATGAGTCCTCAGGGAAAAGTCCATTTCTATAATTATAGAATGCTAGATTATCAGTACGTGACATAGTGTTTGGAACATCGCATAGTTCACTGCATAACTTTGACCCAAAAAAATAACATAAAAAATCATTAATATCAATATTTTAAAATTATAATAATTATTATATATATATAACTTTTCGTACTTCTTGATGGTGAAAATATTTTATACAAATAAAAAATTAAAATTTAATAAATTAAATTGACTTATCTATATAAAATATTTAAAAAATAAATTATTTGTGATTTGGTGAATTCAAATTTAATATATTTAGATGAGTTTTAATTAAAGAAAATTAAATTTGTAAAAAATAAATTCCAAAACAATCATCATAATAAAAAATATTAAATTTAATAAATTGATTCAATAATGATAATAATAACCATAACAGTAACTATAATAATGAGCAGATAAAGATAATGGTGACGGCGACATAACGGTAGCAACGGAAACAACGGCAACCGTAATAACGGTAACTATAATAGTAACCACAGCTACAATGATAACGGTAAGCCATGCATTCACATTTGGATCTCTGAACTGTTTCTTTTTTATCATCATCAGCGAGAGCATTGATGGAGTGCAGCATGATGTTCAAATGGCCGAGCAGCTTCTCATCAAGTTTTCTTCCACGAAAGAAGTCTACAACTTCGCGAGAAGCCAGCCTTTCGAATGCAACATTGAGGAAAGAGGAAAGGAAAGCACCACCAACAAGTTCTGCTGCCATGGTAGGAGTTGAAAGTGGAGTGGATGGTGAATGGAAGTTTAAGACAGTGATTCAGTGCAGGGATGCTTTACTGATGAAATGAGTAGTTAGCTATTTTGCGAACAAGGATGGCTAGACTTTAAGGATAGTAGAACATCTTTTTCTTTGATGGCTACTTAAACAAAAACTTTCAAGTCTTTCTGACAATACAAATTTTCTCAACTTTGTTCCACGGTGATCGTTAGATTAAGAATGGATTCTTCAGAAATTGGATAAGTTTGATTCACCAATATAAAATGTAAGCAGTTCGATATTCATTCAACGGTTGTGATGAATTTATTGTGTGAAAGTTTGGAATCCTGAGTGTAGGAAATCTGTCTTGAGAAAGGGTTGAGGGGCCCAGTGAAGAATAGTTGTTGAGTCTTTCTGATAAGAAAAATGTTGACCGCTGTAATCCATGAATGGATGTCTGACCATTCTGTAAGGTGAAATATATAAATTAATCACCACTGACATCCGACTGACTTGGTATACAGTATTTTGAAACCAAAATTTTACACCGGCGTTGTAAACTTTAACTGCTTTGATATTCTGACTAGAAAATATAACAAAAAAAACCTTCATCAAATATACATTCATGCAAAATTATTTGTTGTATTAATTCGCATCCTTTCTTTATTCACTTAATTGGCTATGATGAGATATTTAAGTCAGTATTCTTAGTTAGCCAAGATTTTAAGTTTTGTCTTTCAACACAATGATCTCGCAGACTATGTTTAAGTATTGTCTTTCATCTCGAAAACTATGTTCATGAAATGGTATTAATTAGTAGATAAAGATTAAGCTGGCTAATTGAATGTCATCTTACTTCCTGAGATTGTTAAGCAGTTCATTTAGATAAGTGGTACTGTGGTACTGACGGTTTTCAGGATATTTTAATTTATCTATGACAAGTTGTAGAATTTTATAGGCTGCAGACTACAGTTATATTACAATGAAGACAAGAGTGTCAGTTATCTACCATGGAGCTTAGGTCAATCTTTGCAGATGGACAAGTGGAGAAAATTAGTGACTGGACTTAATTTGGATTAATGCATCTTTTTGTTAGGAAGCAGGAAGTTGGTCTTGTTCAAGTTGTAGAATCATATTGTCTGTCACTCTGAAGTTTATTTAAGTGTTCATTAAATTGTTGAGTTTGTTGAAAAATTTTCTTAGGGAGATGATATAAGAGAAAAGATGACACCACTTCCAACATAAAACCTTAAGGCTCAATGTTTATGGGTCTTTGCTTTTCTTTTATGCACCTCAACTTTATCATTTCTACTCAATGTGGAACTTTATGTCCACTCTCACACTTGAATACCCAACAGTCTCCCCCTCAAGTGTGAGACTACCCTAACTGCTGTTGGGTTTGCCACAACGGTCCCTTCGATCCTTTTCCGAATTGGTACACTCCCCTCAAGGGGATTCTCAACCACCCCTAACTACTATTAGGCTTTACCACAATAGGACATGCTTGCCCTTTTGCCTGAGCCAGTTACCGAGATAACCTAGGCTCTGATACCACTGTTGGAAAATTTTCTAAGGAAGAGAGGGTATAAGAGAAAAGATGACACCACTTCCAACATAAAGTTCCACATTGAGTAGAAATGATAAAGTTGAGGTGCATAAAAGAAAAGCAAAGACCCATAAACATTGAGCCTTAAGGTTTTATGTTGGAAGTGGTGTCATCTTTTCTCTTATATCATCTCCTTAAGAAAATTTTCCAACAGTGGTATCAGAGCCTTAAGGTTTTATGTTGGAAGTGGTGTCATCTGTTGGGTATTCAAGTGTGAGAGTGGACATAAAGTTCCACATTGAGTAAAAATAATAAAGTTGAGGTGCATAAAAGAAAAGCAAAGACCCATAAACATTGAGCCTTAAGGTTTTATGTTGGAAGTGGTGTCATCTTTTCTCTTATATCATCTCCTTAAGAAAATTTTCCAACAGAAATTTTTTGTTCATACTTATTAGATTTCCTTTTACCTTCATTATCAGCTATTATTTTGTGTGGATATTAATTTCTTACAATTCTATTATAACTATCTAATCATACCTTGACACGCTTCATTTCCTTGAGATATTAAACGTTTGTATCTTCCAACATGCATTTCCTATACACATCAGTGAAAATCAAACTCCTAACCAAACCCTCTTTATCTTGGAACATGTACAAAAAAAAGTTCATAATACGTATATTGAACTATTATTATAGTCTTTCAGTTGACATTAATATCATGAACCTCTCAGACCTTCACAGGTATGTCATCTTTCTAATGATTTTGGAACTTCAATAAGATAATAAAGACCATTTATATATAAAATATATTGTAAAACATCTATTGTTTCTTCCATTAACAAATACAAGGACCGTTTTCGGTACAACAAATATTGAAGCTTTACATAGCTAATCTACATCAGGTGACTGCTACACATTCTCTTTTCCTAATTTTTATAAACAAATGGAAACCCAAGGAGGAAAGGAAAAAAAAATTAAAAACTATTTGCAATGCTCACTATTGCAATGCCACTTCCCAACTCTGCAAGAAATCAAATACAATTTCAAGGTCTAAGAGTGTATGTTTAGAAGCATTTACATTTCACAACTCCCTTTGCTTCAATCTCTCTCTCAGGTGTATTAGTTTTCCCTGGACTTGTTTAGGTAACTCATCATCAGATAAGCCAATTTCAAACCCTTCTACTTGTTCTCTCTGTATAATATCATGGTACATTGGTAGAAACCGACTTTGGAAAGACCTATAAGAGAAATAGGGTAGCAGCACACACACAACAACCAAAAGGGTAACTAGCCAATATAGACCACTGGGAGCACATGCTTCCACAAAAACCCTGTAAGCTGTTGTGGATATTGCTGGAGAGAGGTAACCATAGACCAACACAAATACATACCAGAAGGCGATGCTGCCCCATATAAAAAAATGTTGTATCCAAGTAAAGTAGTTGATGGATAGTGCCATTTGGCAATTCACAGTCCACACCACACATGTATACATTGTGACCCCAAGTATTTCAAAATCAACCACCTTACCATCTCTTCTGAAGGCCTGATTCAAGACAGAATTAGTAGTTAAGAAGAAGATCACCAAAGAACTAAGGACTCCATTCAACATCCAGCCAAGAATCCGAGGCCAGCTGAAGAGGGTGTCTTCTACTCCCTCTAGATATAGAAAGGGATACTGTAAAACAGACAATATGATTATTGATTAGCACACGATCTCAGCTTTCAACTAATCCTTAATTTAAAATAAAGAGCCATAGAAGAAATCATTAGACATGTCATCAATACAATAGCATAAGAACTTTTACAGAGTAACATGTTAGCTAGATTTCATCCTAAAATCAATGTCATTATGTAACCATTGTAGTGCCACGATAATGCTATAACGGGGCATTTTTTGACCCGTCTGTTAAAGGAGAGGAAAGCAGCATTAATTTGTTTTGGAAGCAGTTATCTGTAATTAGTTAATCAAAGAAATTAGCATTCATTTGTAAATAAAATTGACAAATTATAGAATCATGATCTTGTAATAATTGTATTCCTAAAACAGCTTCATTTTTCCTAGAGTAGTTCTGTATTTAAGAACAGCCCAGTACAGAATTTTTTATGTATACAAAATTACAGACTTTTGTCCATCTGTTTGCCCTCCTCCATAGGTAATTTGTGAAGGGAGGCCACTATGGTGGTGCCATAGGCCAAAATGACATGTCATAAGCTGGAATTTTGGCCTTCTGCTATATTTTGCCATCTGCCATTAACCATACTTAAAATCAACTAGTACCAAGTGAAGACATCACTTTGGATAGCAAAATGGGGTCGTATTTGGATATTGGTGCTAGAAATCATATGTGTAGACACAAACATCTCTTTGTTGATATACAAGAGATAGAGAAGATGGACGTGTGTCTTTTGGAGTTTTTCCCAAAAGGATGGAAAAGAAGGTACAATAGAGGATGTCTACTATGTACCTGACTTGAAAAGTAATATTATTAGTATAGGACAATTACTGGAGAAGGGATGTTCGGTTTTCATAAAAGACCAGATGTTGCCCTTGAAGGACAAAAATGGTTGAGTGTTGTAAAGTGGAGATGACGAAGAATCAGATGTTCAAAGTCAACTTAAAGAATATACAAGAAAGGCGTTTGCAAGTCAACATGGAGGATAAAGCATGGTTATGACACTTACTGTTCGGACACTTACATTATGGCAGGCTAAAGGAGTTAGCAAAGAAGAAAATGGTTTATGGGTTACCAGACGGACTATATCAAGAAATTTGGTGAAGGATGTGTACTTGGCAAGTAAACAAGGACAAATTTTCAAAAGAAGGTAGAATATCATGCAAGGAGATCTCTCAAGTTGATACACACTGACATATGCAGCCCAATCACTCCAAAGTCTTTTAGTGAGAAGTGGTATTTTATTACTTTCAATGATGACTATACAAGGAAAACTTGGGTTTACTTTTTGAAGAAAAAATCAGAAGCATTTGAGGTGTTCAAAATATTCAAGGCTATGGTGGAGAAGACAACAAATCTTTACATCAAAGCTTTGCGATCAAACAAAGGCGGAGAATACATGTCAACCTCCTTCGTGAACTATTGTGAGGAACAAGATATCAAAAGATACTTGACAACACCATATTCACGTCAGCAAAATGGAGTTGCCGAAACAAAAATCGAACTATCCTTAATATGGTTCGATCAATGTTGAAGAGCAAAAACATACCAAAGGAATTTTGTGCAGAAGCGGTGCAATGTGCTCTGCATGTGCAAAACCGATTTCCACATACAAAATTGGCGAATCAAACACTACAAGAAGCTTGGAGTGCTCAAAAACCAATTGTATCACATTTTAAAGTGAATAACCTTCTTTAGGAATAACCTAAGCCTCCCTAAATTCAGGTTTTATTAGTTGTTTGGATATTGTATCTTTTCTTGCATGAGTTTTGGCCTAATCCCCTCAATCTTTTTGTATTTTCTTTATTTCTTTTACGGATGCTTCAGGTGGTGGAAAATGGTTCATGGAACTTTAAGGTGCCAATCTAGTTGGGACGTCAAGGTTTCATAGTGATGCCAAACTAGGTTTTAATAAAAAAAGATCTGAAATCAGTGATGGCATATTTTGAGTGAATGGAGGAACCTCGCTGCTAGCAAACTCCTTTTTCCATTGCCTTAAAGGAAGAACCAAGACTTTTACAAAAAGAAATAATAAATATAAACTTTAGTGCTTATCATGTAGTAATTATAAAAAATGTATTCTCGTTGAAATGTAACATAATTAATCAAAGGGTCCAAGATGAACTGGTAACATAAACTTCCTATAGAGGAAGTAGTGCATACAGTTCTTTCTTGTCTTCTAAGAAGAAGAATCGTATATGTCTATCAGCTGGTTCTTAAATATTCTTTAATACATACAGGAGCAATTTTTAAAAAATGACAACATAGTACCTTTAGGCAAAGTTTGGCGGAAACGTCCTGATCAAAAACACCTAGAGCGATTACTGGAAGTGAAGTGAAGAAGACATTGTAAAATGACATGTACCAATCATTGTAAGCAGCTTGACCAGAGAAAGAAGCATATGCCTCAAACCAAAAAAGGGTAAATCCAAATGCAATGTTTTTATAGAAAAAATAGCATATCTGCATAAAAAAATTCAACAAGTTATCAGCAGCAATTTTTTGGTGGACAACGTTGCCTATTTTTTTGTCTAACCAGGCATGATACGATTTAATGCATTCCCAAACTCATGTAGTACTCTTACATAGCAAACAGAAAATTATAAGATCATTTACATCCAGAGTAATGGAGAGCGTAAAAAATTTGACAAGAAAGGAAAAATAATTAATAGTCTTCTTTTCAGAACATTGAGGGAACTAAATTTGGATTGTGAAAGCATTGAGTAGCTGAACACTAAATCTTTAAGACTGAGAGAAATAGATGGACGCATGGTTTTACCATCATCGATATACGCCGATAACACCAATGGCCATGTACCAACAACAAACGCTCCAGAAACCGGAATTGAGCTATTGCAAAATCACTTGCCATTACAGCCTGTAGACAATATTTATTTACAAAAATCAGAAACTGGGACCCAGTCATTCAAACTAAATTCATCATTAGCTTATCATACAAAAATTGGCATGTACATGCAGAAATGTTAATGATGTGTTTAGGACTGCTGGTGTGGAGTAGTTGTTACCAAATCAAATGTTTTTATATACTTATTACTTGTTATTTGGTGATGGTTACTTTTTATTTGTTCTTTGTGATTGTGGTATAGTTTTAAACCATGACTTCGGTGGGTAGTTATTAGGTAATACAGTTACTTTTATATAAAGGTTATAAGTTTCCTGTGGATGTGAAACAGAGAAGTTTTCATTCCCTTCGCCTCAGCAGAAAGTTAAGTTCTGGTTTTCTTTCCTTAATAAATTTATAAAGAGAGAAAAGGTATAGAAGAAATGCAGTGGAGAATCACCAATTCTAATATGACAGATAACAAAATTATGTCAAAAACCAAGGTACAAAAGCTTCATACATTAAACAAGTAATTGCACTTGAATTCTACGCTTTCAACTTATTAAACTCCTTTGGGATTTTATTTTAGATATGATAAAAGGAAAGGGAAGGAATTGTATGGAAAGTAATGGGCAAGAATAACTGATTAGACTAGATTTATTCACATATAGCATTGTTACCACCCTGTTAAGAATATTTCTCAGCATTCCTCTTCGAGGTAATGAATAGATGTCAAATGTCAATCACACCCAACTTGTTTCAGAGTTCATAAAAAGTATTCAACCCAAAGGCTGAGTCATAAGATCACTCCACCAATCACCAAATCCAATATAGAAAATTAAAACCTACTTTCTTCACAAGGCTGAATTTTCTGAGTTTAGGCCCTATCTACAATGCAGTTTGATTGTCATCAAACATCTTCAGGGTGTTTGACACCTGAACACAGTTTCTTAAAAATAAATGTTTATCTTATCAAAAATCGGCCTGATGGAAACAATTGATGAATTTAATATCTGATACATATTAAGGTGTCATCTAAGAAAAGAAGAAAAAAATTAGGGAGACAATTGACGAAAAATATTGATTGGCATAGTCACTTCTAACAACTCTATTCTGTACATAATAACATTACTGATAACTTATGTTGCATGCATGTGAGTCTGAGAACTTGGTTGATTACGTTCAAGCGAATTTCTCCCTAATTAATCCAAATGCAATAACATATTAAGACCACATGTTAAACAGCAGAAAAGAGTTAAGAACATATAGACCTTGTTAGATCAAGGGAACATTCGGGTAAAAAAAACTTAATTGAGCCTTTCTTCAATAAGTTATTATCTCGTATAAGATCGTTTGCCTTAAATTTGAACATAGAAGTAATAGGAATAGCTTAATAACAGCTTATTTTGATAACCTTCACTATGAAACTCATTGAAATAAGCTAAAAAGAGTTTATAAGAGCCATCAATTATTATCATATGCTCAAATATAAATCTTTCTTAAGGAAAGGTAAAAGTGGAGCCAAGATAGGGATAATGAAATGTATTTTTAGACCTGCATCCCTTCAGCACCACTAATGCCAACTCCAATATCAGCCTCCTGAAGCATGCCAACATCATTTGCCCCATCACCAATAGATAATATTGTCTTCCCCGTTCCCAATTTTACCAATCTTGTAACCTGCATATTTTTTCGGCTGATGAGATTATAATATGTTAAGAACCCAAGCTACAATTATACGCAACTACTCAAGGAATTTATATTATTTCTATGACAGAAATTCAAATTGCACACACACAGTACTCACACGAGCTTTTTGTTTGGGTGAAGATCGGCAACATATGACAGAAGCACAATTAATGGCTAGCTCAAAGAAGGACCTTTCCAAATTCTTGTTAAGAGAATAATCCAAGGACTTCCCATCAATTATCAAGCCAAACCCAGAAGAACTTTCATTGTCTGTAATAGAACTCTCTTTGGCAGAGTTGATTTGGGAGATTCCTTCTCCAATTTGCTTCTTAATGCTTTCAAGAGAAGCCTAAGAAATTCTTGTATCAAAGATCTACAATAGTGAGAGAAATTAAATTCCAAAAAATTCAAAGGCCGTGTACCTTTGCTAGAGCCTGCTTGTCTCCTTGTTTTTCCAAGTATAGGATATCTGAGGAATCAAGAGTGATCACTATTTGTTTCATGTCTTGTCTAAGTAAACTACAAGCATACCTATAAAAAGAAAAGGAGAAAATTAACTTCAATTTTATGTAACTTTCTTATAAACAAAATCCAGAACAAGCCTTGTTAATGTACCCTATGTTGACTGCAGTTTCCATCTTGTCTCCAGTCAATACCCATAACTTGATTTTTGCCCGTGCAAGCTTTTCAATACACTCAGGAACCTGTATTTCCAAGTCAGATAAGCTTTGTTAACGAATCAAGAACATAGGTGTTAATAACAGATTTTTTGTACTGTCATTTTTTCCCCAGTTTCAGTGGTCTAATTCTGAAGCCGAAGTTCATTTTTTTGTCAGAAACTTCTATTTTATTCTCACTTAGTATATAATTGTTTCAAAATTGTCTTCATTTCATCACCCTTAGTCCACCCTAATTGCAGCCTCTTTGGGTACATCTTTAATTTCACATCAACTAGAAATATGGCTTAAGAAAATTTGGACATTTCTCACTTTATAATTTGATTTTGTGAGATAGACTTAGGCTCTTAACCCAAATTCTAAGAATAATAAATACAAAGACTTGCATAATTAGAAAAGTAGAAAGATTAAAAAGTTTGAACTTTACCCCCTTTTGCAGTCTATCCTCAACTGCCGTAGCACCAAGAAGTATCAAATCTCTTTCCATCTTATCAGCAGCTGCATCCACCAGTGCATCTCGGTCTTCTGTTACAGAAGTTTTAACCTTTGAAAACTCCTTGTCCCATAACTTATATTCTTCTTCATCAAGTTCACGGTATGTGACTACAAGGGTTCTTAAACCAGCTTCGGCATATCTTTTGATATGATCCCTGGTTTCAGCCTCAAACTGTCTTCCATGTTGTGAGAGCCTTTCAAACATTACACTGAATATATGCAGGGAAATACACTATTTGACGTCACTACATGCAACTTACTACTAACAACTCCATTATTCAAAAAGCATGGGATATTCATTGAAACCTGTCTGCACCCTTGCATAGAAGCAATAATTGATTTTCCTCATTCCTCACTATCACTGACATTCTTTTGCGGGAACTGCTGAACTCTAAGACATGCAGAAGCTGGTACACTCTACTAGTCAAAAATTAACCCAATGAACAGTAAATTAAACACGAATTTTAAACAAATGAAAATGTGCCAAAATTATAATATATGTAAAGACTTGTTCAAAGCTTCTTAAATCAATCTCTCTGCATGGACCAAATATATCAAACAGGTTCAAACCTATTGACAGAATTTATCAGAAATAAAGACAAAGAATACAAACTAGAATATATACCACTCTAGCAGTATATGAATCAAATAATTTATAAAATTTCAAGTAGAATTTTCTCTTACTAATAGTTAAAGATGATTTTTATTCATAGGAACTGAATATAGGTAATAGGAGGTTTTCAACAACTCACACTACTCAAGTACTTGAGTTAGACCCATGGTAAAGATGATTTTCTTATAGTTGGTGAATTTTGTTTACATTTATTTTGCTTCTATTTTCAAGATATTGAATCTTACGACCTTTACTATTCTCCTTTTCTAGCCAATATTCTTCCAAACATGAAAGGCTTTAAGCAAATAATTTTCTTCCCCTCAATCTTTCATCCTAAAACCAGATTTAAGAGCACAAACACTTTCAGAGAATCTTTCCCTTTACATATGATTTTGCAGTAAGGAAAATTTTCCTATAACTATAATTTATATCATCCAAGAAATTACAAAAAATCCATAATTGAACTTTTTCTTTTATGGGTACTATATACAATGAAATTAGTTGAATAGATATATGAAGATGTAAAAGGAAGGGCAAACCAAAACTTCAAAAATCCTATTATAATTTTGTTTTGGTGAGAAGCAAGATAAAACTTTGTCGACAACAAAAGCTGACCTACTCTGTTAAATAAAAGTTATATAATCTCATCTGAGATGACATGACAACTTTGGCCAGCAACATTGTGGAGAAAATATTAGAAAATGGGGCTGATATGTATAACTATAACAAAACATGGTAAAAGGAGCTAGCCAACCTGTCAACCTTTTTTCCACTTTCATAATTCAATTCGTGCAATGATATGCTTGTTTGTGTCCTTGCAAAAAACTCAAAACCAAGCTCCCTTGCAGCTATGAGAAAAGCTGATTCATCTGGTGACTCAGCTTCATAGGAAATTTCTCCGAACTCTTTATCTTCATCTGGAATAGCTGTGTGACAAATAGCTAAAACTCGAAAGAATTTCTGTATGAAGTCTGGATATGGTTCATTAACCCATTTCCCATTCACTATGCGCTCATCTCTGAAGTTAAAGCCCTTAATTGGATGCAGAGAGTCCACTGCCTCATTATTCTGGCCCAAGAAATCAGATGATCCACCATCAATATCAGATTCCCCACCTTTTCCTCTCCTGGCAAGTGCCTTCTCTACTTCCGTCATACCACGACCATATGGAATGCCCCCTATTGAACATTTGACAAATTCCATTGAGTTACATGTCAAAGTACCAGTTTTGTCACTCAATATTGTATCAACCTGACCAAGTTCCTCATTCAAATTAGAAGTCCGTGCATGAGCTGGCCTATCTGATTCTTCATAATACATTTCTTGGTCTTGGTTAATGAAAATGCTCTGCAGAACTTTCACAATTTCTATGGACACATAAAGTGATATCGGAATTAGATATCCATACAACATAATGGCAGTCAAAAAATGAAGAACAGCAGCAAGTGTTGCCCTTCTGGGATCATAGAAAACCGTTGCATTTTCTGGACGAAGATACCATCTTCTATACCTTCTACCACTAATATCCTTTTTGGTCTCAATACCAAAAAAGACAGAACCAATAAAGGATATTAAAACCAAGGTACTGAAGAGGATGTAGATTATCTTATCCATTTTCCTCTCAATTTTGCTTCTCTTGGATGGAGGATCAGTGGAATTCTGCATAACTTTCGTATCATGGCCAGTAAAGATAACAATGCCATAGATAAAATCAGTGTTTTTCAACTTTGAATCTCTTAACAGGATCTGCTGCAACGAAAGAGGATACTCTTTACCATCATGTTGTAAAGTTCCAATAAATGAGTACAGATTTTCGTTTGGATCCTCACATTTAACCACAGCTCTAAACTTTTGGAGAGATTTTTCATCATGAAGATGAATTGTCACCTCCAACGCTTGCTTTAATTTTAGATTAGTTTCTCCGTCCAGATTCATAGTCTCAACATAACAAACCCCATCACCATAGCTTGATGAAAGCAAAAGAAGATCAGCAGGAAAGTATTCATCTTTGTACACTTTGATGATATCACCAACACGGAGTTTCTTCCATCTAGTCTCCGTAAATGTATAATTTCTACCATATACCTGAACCTTTCTGTTGTTTGCCTCTACATCCTGAAGAAATACAAGAACTTTAGCCTGGAAAGCTTCTAGTCCGTGAATGATATCTAGGATATATCAATGGGGGAGGGGGTATCCAGAACACACAGATTTAAAAGAAATCAATCCAAAAGGGTGACTCAACAGTACACAAAAGTCAAGTACATCCTAAGAAAGTGACTGACAGAGAAAGAATATCCAAAAAAGGCCAAACAAGTTACATAGGCATATAGCAGCACTTAATTACATGACATAATAATAGTATGGAACAGAATCATTTCGTAGAATTGTCATTTTAAGAATTAAGAAAGATGAAAATTTTCAAACACAAATTGATATGTACTAGAATTATATTATACTAGATATGTTTAAAGAGAAAGGAGAGTTTTTCAATACCCCTTCCTTCCACTTTCCAGAAACGAAAGAGCATTCAAATATACTAATATGTCAATAAAACCATAATAATTTTCTAATTTTAGAGCATTGTAAGATAATGAAGCTTGTGAACCTACTCCTTGACCATCAGTAGTAACTAGTAAGGGGAAAATTACTGTCATTTTTCTATTGATTCATAAATTTTATTGAAATCACAAAAACAAATGCAAGCTTACTCATAGCAGCAAAATGCCAACTGAGTATGGTCGAATTTTATGGAACTATATATAATAATCAAGGACCTTTATAGAAAGTACCACATGGGGGGAAGGGCCATTTGGTGTTTTGATAGGCCATGATAAAAAGGTATGACATAAAAATTTGAAAGGGAAAAAAAAACAAAAAATACCTGTTTTCTCCTCCTCCAATCTTCCACGGCTTCCTTGGCCATAGTAGCTCCAATCACAACCAGCAATGGAGCAACAATACTTAGAGCAGTAAAAGGTGTCAATGGACTAAATGAAACACACGCAACAATGAGAAAGTAGATATTTGCAACCCTCCTGAACTGCTCAAACAAAGACTTGGGGATAAAATTAAAAGCTGTATACTTGGTTGTTGAAACATAATTGCCTCCATAATTCAACTGAACTGCTTCAGGGTTATCCGGATCATTGCAGTACACAACCCTTGAGTAGCCCTTCTGCCCAATTTGCGAATGACCATCTCTGAAAGGAGATTTCAAACAAGAAAAACTGTACAGTTTGCTAAAATGTATCCTCCTTTTGCTGCTCCCTCCAGGCATTTTCCAAATGGGGTGTCTAAGTGTCTTCTCTTCACACACAAAACCCAACTATTCCTCTAATTCTCCAAGGGATCAAAGAAGCACCCATCATTCATACCCCCCTCAAGCACAGATTTTTATCCTCACCATGAACACCCTCACCAACTATACGCAGAATGAAAGAACCAAAGTACAAGGCCAGAAATTTAAAAAAATAATAATGAAAATTAGGCCAACCCCTTCACCTAAAAATGGCTACACTCAATTAATATGAAAAGAACCACCTAGCATGGCAAGTCAAAGATAAAAAAAAATAAAAATAAAAAAAACAAGCTTTGATCCCTTCAAACAAGAACTCAAAGCCTCAACTGCACCACAATCACAGCCAAAATGAGCTAGAAAAAGTGTGCTTTGAAATTTGAAAACCCCTTAAGCTAAAGCTTTAGGAATTCCTTCCTCTCAATGGAAGCTGCAGATGTCTCTTCCTTGCAGGTCCAACCAAATTGTTTGTGGAGAGAGAAACAAAGAAAGAGAGAGAGAGAGAGAGGATCAAAAAGTAAGAGCTTGGTATGAGTAGCAGTTAACTTTGCCGCTTCTAAAAGCAAACAAATGAGAGAGACAGAGAAACATTGATAGAACCGACTACCGAGCTGGTCTTACTATTAGTTTAGTATTCTGCTAATATTACTGCTTCTCTTCACTTCACTTCACTTCTTCACCTTTCATTCATTCACCAAAGAAAACATAATAAAAATAAAAATAACAAGAAGACCAAAAATCAGAAAGAAAGAGGGGTGAATACTGAATAAAAAAATAATGATAATAATGGCAACAGTATAATAGTATAGTATACCCTTTGTTTGCATGAAGAAGAGTAGGACTTAGATGGGAAAGTTGGTGCAATCCACAAAACACTTTTGACGTTTTTGTTTGTTGCTTTGTAACACGTGTTGTTACATTGACAACAACAAACCCTGATACAGATAGATACTCCTTCCCTTGTCCTAGCCAGATGCTCTCCCTTTTCCCTCTGTCACAACACTCACTCACTTGCTCCAGTTAATATATTTTATTGCCTTCATTCTACTTTTTCTCATTTTATTATTATTATTTCCACAATTTTATCTATTATCATCTTTCCCAAATTTAGTCAAAAACTTAGTCTCTCTCACTACTTGTGTAATTTAATTTATTTGCTATTTAAAAAAAAATACTTGCATGTTGACACTTTATTAAGCTGTCAGGTCAACATATTTATTATACTGATGCAATATTTTACTGTATTTTTGTTATGTATTAAGGGTAAGATTATAAATTAACCAAATCTTATAATTAATAATACTCTTAATCAAGAGACACAAACATTATTCCAACTAATATTGGTAATTTTATTTAGTTTACTGCTTAGTTACATTATTCTTTGGTCTCCTTTTTATTTAGATTTTTAAATTATTTTTTATTAGTAAAAGTATGATTTGGTGTCTTCATTTTTAAAATCATAACAATGTTATCTTTTTTGTTGATTTGACCATAGCAACATCAGTAAAACTAAACATATGTGTCATTCTTATGTAACTGCCGACATGTTGAGAATTAGTTAGACAGAAACTACTGATAAGAAAAAAGAAACTGTAATATTAACCTGATATTGAAAAGTAAGAATTAGAATAACTTTTCATTGATAAAAACATCCTTTGAACAAAAAGAGAGATGAAAACAATGCATAGCCTTTTTGTTGGTTAGGGTTTACGTTAAAAGTAGAAGACAACTAGATTTGTATGGAGTAGTTTAGAGGTAGAGACATGCTGATTCCAACAGTGAGAAACAAGAAAAGGAGTCACATCATCCCAGCCATGAAGAAAGAAAACTGGAAATGGACATGCAAGGTGATAACGTTTGGATGTGAATAGAAAGTTCCAAAAGTTACCATGACAAGTTAAGAGCATGTGACCCTGCACAACTTCACAAGTGTAGGGCATGTGCCTTTGCATTCTTCCATTAATGTGTTGGGAAATTAAATTAAACCCATGTCATTTGCTGCTTCCCCCTCCTATCTATACACATACATATGTTTAGAAAATATTATAAATCAAAGGTAAAATTTGAAGAGAAGAACTTGTATTCATATTTGTTTGTACTTATTTATGTAAATTTTAAATGAAAATTAAATGTGAATTTCATGTTGTAGTTCATCCATCAAATAAGAAATAAAATATTAGTTGATACAAAATACACAATTTTCTCAAAAAGAACCTCTCATGTATTTTTTAAATGTCCATTCACGTATCATTTTCTTACTTACTATTAATACATTTTTATTTAGTATATTAATTAAATCATTTATAATTCTTCCTTTTATTTTTACTATATTTTACTCATTTCTTACTTTATTTTTCTTTTTTCTTTCTTTTTTTCACTCTCTAATTCAAAGAAAAGCTTATTCTAAAAATTATATATTTAAAGGTGTAATTATGTTTTTTATTTGTTATATTTATGGTGAATCTATTTATAATTTTAAAAATTTAAAATATTTATATATATATATAACTATTTTAGCGCATTAAATTTGAAAAACATGTTTTCTATTTATTCTTTAAAATCTAAAATTAATTCTTTAAATTCTTTAAATTTAGTATTTAAAATTTAAAAATGTAATTTTTTCGAAATTTAAAGGACTAAAAAGTTTTAAGAAAATGGAAAAAAAAAACTAGATTCATCAAAAACTTTAGAAAAGTATATGCAAGCTATTTTTCAATTAGGGCATACTTTTGGAATCAAAAAATTTCAAAAAGCATGACGTTAATAACACCTAGCTATCAATTATTTTTGCTTTAACTTTTTCGTGGATTTTGTGGCAGAGCTTTTCCATTTATACTTTTCAAAAGCTTTTTTTTTTCATTTTTCACGATTAATATTTTAGTTTTTTTTTTCATTTCTCTTTACTTTTTCAGACGAGGTTTTCCTTTTTAATTGTATTTTGGATATGAAATTTGCTACACTTTATAGTTAGTAGTTCGATTATGACATAACTATAGTATAAGCTTTTCATACAATAATAGTTTAAAGAGATAAGGAATATCTTTGTGTGACCCTACCTACACCTATATGACAACAACACAACCCCTCATCAAGTTAAGTAAGCAATGCATTCATTATCATAAAGAAAAAAAAATGATAGATGATATATGAATGAGTTTTTTTAATGTTGTTATTCATACAAAATATTTATTTGTTTTAGAGATAATTAAATTTGGTTGAAGAATTTTATTGATATTTTTAGTGAGATTTCTTTTTTTCTGTTTTTTTTTCATATACAAGATTATAAATTTGATTTATCGGAAAAAGAATTAAAATATTAGAAATCATTATGAATATTACTTTTATGGTGTTTGATTTAAGAAAAATAATAAAATAAAAAAAGTGAAAAAAAGTATAGGTTGTTGTGGTGAAGAGAAAAAAAATTAAGCATGTATTTAAAATAATATAAAAATATTCCAAATAAAAACTAAAATAGAGGTAAAAGCATTTTTGTTATTTAATTATAAAACTAAATTTCATATAATTCTATATAGAGTATTTATTTAGGTATGAAAGTTATACAATATTATTGTTTAACAAATTTTTTTATTAAATCCTATGACTAGGTGGCACGTGCTAAGAGGGTTATTTTAATGAATAACATTATTTAACTAGTTCATACCAATAAAAAAACATTTTTCAGATACAAAATATAGTTAAACATTAATCTTAACAATTATAATATTGAAGTAAATTTTTGTATAGAGCTGTTAATTAGATCTATAGAATATCGTATAAAACCACAAATTTAACATAAACCATTCATTAATTAATTAATCAATCAATCATACCTATAGAACACTTTTACCTAACAACATCAAACTATGAAGAGGATAGCTTATTCAATATCCTTTCCATTTATCTCTCTTTTTTCCCTCATGTATCTTTTTCTAAAACATAATCTTAAATAATTAACATAGCCATTTGTTATTAAACCATGATATAAAAATCCTTTACCCTATTATTTTATCATTAATTAAGTGTTTTATAAAGAACACTAAGAATATGCAGATAAGCACCCTTATATGTGACTGTAATATATATATATAGATATGCATGTATGTATATATATATATGTGTATATATGTATATATGTGTATACATATATATATATATATGAGAATTGAGAAGCATAGTAATGGTGGCATGTGGTCCTCTCCTAAAATTGAGGACAAGTTGGGAGTTGGCACCTTTGAATTGAGTTGGAAAATTCCCAAACATGGGATGACACATGCCATGAACCCATCTTGGACACCTTTCTTCTCTCAATCTCCAATCTTTATCCTTTTATTCTAATGTGCTCAAGGAATTTAGATACAGATGTTAGTATTAATATATATATATATATATATATATATATGATCAAACATTTATTACTAGATTAATTTATGTATTTTATAATAATTTTTCTTTAAATTCAAAATTTTAACTTTGATATCAATTATTAAAATTATATTTACTATTAAAAGTTATAATTTTGGGTACATTTTTTTTTAGATTATAAGAAACACATTTATTATCAATTTTGTCTACACCAATAACGTTTACTATAATATTAATAAATATTATTCTAATAATGGATATCAAAGTTAAAATTATAAATTTAAAACAAAATTATTACAAAATACATCAATTAATCTAATAATATATGTTGGATTGACTATATATATACATATATATATATATATATATATATGTGGAGATAATATTTTAATACTGTTCTAAATAAAAAACACTTACTTGACAATTAATAAATTATTATTTTTAAATTTTTAAGTTAAAATATCACTATATATTATTATAGTATTAAAGTGAATTATAAAGTAATTGATTTATATTTTATAGGTGTTAAAATATTATTTTTTTAATTAAAAAATAGGGTTTATAAACATTCATGTTTAAGGTGATGAGGCTATTGACCCATTTGTTCATAGGATGGCTAGACAAGACATTTTGCCGTCTTGGAATTTGTCATTCTTTGATTTGTATGGTTGTTTTGTTTTGTTCGACTTCTGTTATTCCCACGACAAGAAGAAAAAGTTTTGTGAACAAATGCAAATTAAAATTGTGATTAGAAGATTTTTTTAACTCAAACAAGTTTTTTTAAAAATAATAATGAAATTTTAATTTGTGATATTAAATTGTTATTTTGTGTGGATTAAAATAAATCTATTGTTTTCAATAAACCCCATATAAAATTATAAAGTTAAAACATTATATATATATATAACTCTTGTAAAGTAAAAAGTTTTGTTTTATTATTTATGAGTAATTTATTTTTATTTCTTTAAAATTTAAAATTTATATTTCTTGTTCTTTATAATGAAATTTTGTTTTACTTGTTTAAAGAACTTCAATTTTTATTTCTTCAAAAATTTAAAATTGGTATTCTTTTCTTAATATTTACTTTAAAATATATAAGTAATATTTATTTTTGAAATTAAACAGTTATTCAAATGATGACATTATACTATATAAATTAGTGGTGTCATATAGAATAACCATTTGTCCTTTTGTTTAACATACAAACTTTGAACAAGTATCGAAATATTTAAAACAATCATAATTTCTAATTTTAGAAAGATAAAAATTAGGAAAAAAAATATTAGAACCAAATAAAAAAAAATCACTTATTTTACCAAAAATTAAAAAAAAAGGAAATATGAGAAGAACAATTCGATTTATAGTAGTGAAATATCAATTACGAAAAAAAAACAGTAATACAATACATTTAGAAAAAGATCTGTGATTATAAGAAATAGGGGTTAAAAATATAGAATAATTAAATTTAGTTACATTATATAACCTTTTTTAAATATAGTGATTTGTTTGAATTAAATTGGTATATATTTCATCTCCATAGTTTATACAACCTTTAATACAATTTTTTATTACATAAATTACCAGTAATTAAAGAACTTTAATTTTGATTAGAAAACAAAATTTTAAACAACCAAAAAAGCTATACTTTTCTAAAATGATTTTGTAGTTATTTATAATTCAAATTTATTTACTTAATATAATTTTATCTTTTTTATTATTCACTTCCATTTACATTTCTCTAGTAGATCAAACCATTATAAGAAAATAACCTTTTTCTCATATTATTTCCATTTCGCTTAAATTTGTTCTTTTCACTTTCTCTTTTTCTGAATTTCCTTTCAAACTATAAAAAGGTATTGATTGAAACCATGAAATTTAATAAACAATAAATATGATGAAGGTACTAGGCTATACAATGTGGTGACAAGAGAGCCACGTGTACATATGGCCCACTAACATGTAGGGCCACGTCAGCAGAAATTAGGGTTGTAGTAAAACGTGCCAAACCCTACAACGTACAAATAACCTGTCACAGACCTTCCTTAATAATTTTTTAATTTATTTTCATTATTTGGGTACCAAAATTTTTATTTAATGGCAAAATTTGATTGATCATGTTAGACATCTTACAGTTACATTAAAAAATCCGTATTTAATTTTTAAAAAATATGGAAAAATTGTCAGATTATTATTGAAATGAATTCATGACCTAATTGATGAAAAATAGTAAAAAAAAATTAAAAGACTATATAATAAAAAAAATACAGTTCTTGAAGGTTGTCCATTTATTTTCTTTTTATGTATAAAGGAATTAAATGTGCATATTTATATGGTTGTTTGTATATATTAAAAAAGTGAAAGAAATAATAATAGAGAGGAAAATGACATTTTTTATTACAATATGGATAGATAGAAATGTAGTATTTATCTATATATAATTCAATGAATAATATATAAGGTATGATAGAAAGATAAAAAGAGAGAAATGGAGATAACATTAAAGAATTTATATTGTTAATTTATAGAAGCATGAAAAGTATATATGTATAAGACAAATAAATGAATATGTGATGAAATTATTGATAGAGGCTATAGAGTAACACATGTTTGAAACCTTGGAACCATTGTGATGTTCATGATGTCTTGCTTCAAATCTATATATGTGAGTCACTTTATGTGATATTGGTTTTTATAAAGAAGAATTTTTTGTTCTTTGGTTATGTAGTTACTACAAGTTATCCCTCTCTTTGTGCTTATGCTCATGGAAAAGTATATATATTTCCCTCTCTAGATGCCCACATGCATGTGCCCCAAAGATAAATTATTTGTTATTTTTTTCAAAATAATTATTTTTTTTAAGTTCAATGTGGTTCTCTATATTTTATTAATTTTTCACCCTTACCATGTATTTTTAACAAGAGATATATGTATCATATTTTTAAAACTTAGGTGCATGTGTATTGTAAAAAGAAATTAACAATGAAATACTTTTAAAATAAATGAGATTTATATGGAATTTTTAAAACATAGCCTAATCCTAAGAAACTTCAATGTCAATATAATATTTACTCAAGTTGTTATATATATATATAACTATAATTTTTTCAACAATAATTAAAGTTGGGCATATGAAAAAGCATTTGGCTAGGAAGTCAATGATCGTGGGCTCATATGGATAATAGGGTGGTTCAAATGTTTAGGAATGTGTCTAAAGTAAGGTGGTTGGAATTTTTTTGTGGCGAGAAAACATGCACATTCCTATGCTTCTTTTTCAAAATCTCATTACACTAATTATTGCATAATATGACATTCTATTAACCCTTCATACTATTATTATGTGGACCAAATTGTTTACTCTTAAATACACTTTTTAGATTATTTTCTCAATACTAAAAAAATGTTTAAATTTTTCAAATGATAAAAGTTTTAAACTTCTTACTTACATGATAGGTTTTCCCTCTATTGAACTTTAATTCTATTTAGTAATGTTTTGTCAAGTTTGAAATTTATCATTACTTATTAATAGTATAACCAAATACAAGGAAGAAGGGATGAAAAGTAATTTTGAATCTCAACAACTATTTATTTTAAAATTATAGTAAAAAAATTACTTGTTATCTCATTTTTTTTACTAAAAATACTTTTATTTGAAAAATAATGCATAGTATATATTTAAAAAAACAGCTACTACTTTTTTTTATAAAATTGTTTAAAAAGTAATTTTTTTATACATCTTTAAAATTATCATTTACAAATCAAACACATTCTTAACAAAATTTCATGCATTCTATTTAGTAATTGTTTTAGATAATTGAGTTACACGATTTTCTTATCCATAGTTTTTATTTGAAACTCTTTTAGTATATCAACTTATTTTAGAATTAACATAAATCATCATGACTTTATACTAAAGTGCAAATTTCGATTTTCAAACCCTAATTAAAGAACTTAAATGTAGAATTAGTTTTATATGAAGGACTTTGGTTGGAAAAGTTTGCATATCATTCATTGATTTCTGACATTGGTCACATACACATGAAATATAGGCTAATAAAAGTTTGAAAATTGTGTGCTGACACTTTCAACAACCATTTTTAATCTTGCATTATTTCCTTTCTTAAATAGTAATTTTGGCTTTACTCAATTCTTTATTTACAATTTTAGTTTTTCATTTTGCCTCATATTTTACTTCACCATTTTAAAAATCTACAATTTTGGTTAAATTCTTAATTTTACACAAAGAAGTTATACAAATACACCATTTCAAATAGCAATTTGTGCCAGATTATTTTGTGTTTATTTCTCCATCATTTTCACATATAATAGATTATGAGTAGGAGACAAATATATATATATATATATATATAATCCTTATATGAGTTGTTTTACAAATAAAATTTCTCTTTAAATGTTTAATTTATTTATAGTTTAGTTCAAATGATCTATATATTTAACATATTCGATATTGATAAAAAATAATTTAATTAATTAAAATGTAAAATAAAGAAATGAGCATATGAAAAATTAAAAATTGAACTACAATTACAACTTTCCAAAAATATGAGAATTAAAAACTCTGAAAAACAAACAAGTCAATTGTAAACTACGAGTTAAAGATGAATCAAAATTACAATTCAACCTCAATTATTTAAAAAAATATATAAGTATTTTCATCTGTAATTTTTATTGAAGCATCTAAAATTATTTTTCCATGGACTTTTTCTCTGATTTAAGGAAGTTATAAATTTAAAACTCGAATTTGAAAGTAATTAATGATTCAATTGAAACCATTTTCAATTGTTTTCTTATTTTACTTTTTAATATGTAAATATTTTTCATATATGTTTTTATATCATAGAAAAAAATCATATATGTTTTAGAAGATTAAATTGACTTCAAAATTGAATGAGTTTATCAACTATATATAGGCTCATAATATAAAAAAAATGCATGATCAAATATTAGAAACCATTGGTGACATTTTTTTTACATAAAAATGTGTAAAATTATTTTAAAATGTGATTACTAGAATAATCTATTTCTAGAAAGACCAAAAATATACTAACTTTCTTTTTTTTACTAAGTAGAAGACTTGTGAAGTTAAAAGAACTTGTAAAGTGTGTCACATGTATCCAATTATTTTTTGTAAAACAAACACTTCCTTATCAGATAGTAAAGTTGACCCTAACCAAAAAAATGGAAATAATGCAATGCATGATCTAACTATCCAAATTATAATTATCAATTTGAATTTAAATACTACACAATAAAATTTAGATAAAGATGTTGATCATTGAAAGCAACACCCATAGTAATTACTACTCTTGAGAAAAGAAAAAGAAAAAAATTTCCCTTGTGGAGAGCTACTATTGATCACTCTATTGATTGTGACAAAAATGCAACTAGTTTTGGACACATTAGTTCCAATTTCCAATCGTATAATGCACTCCACTAGTAAACGTGGATTCTTAACTCATTTTGATGCAAAAGTCTTGAGAAGTGGCTTTCCAATAGTTCCAAGCATGGAAGTTTTGTTTGGATGATGTGGAAGCTATGGTGACAAGATTTTCGACCAACAACAACATTGTTCTTTGGGTGTGCCCTTCTTCTAAAACGTGGATCTCACGGCTTTGTTTGTAGGGAAAGAAAAGGAAAAAGAAAAGTGCTTTTTCATTGCATTTAAGGAGTTTTGCTTTCTGAGAAAATAAAGAATTTGTAATCGTGCTTTTAGGGTTGGAGTTGCTAAAATCTTGCTTTCAACAAGTGATTTCATGCTTTTTAGTTTCCAATAATGCAATGACTTCAACTATTTTAGTGAATTTCGAGATTCTTATATAATGGTAAGATTAATATTTTTTATATGGAGACTTATTTAATGGATTAACATCTTTTAATATATATTTTTATCAATAAATCATGTTATACTATATTGTTTGATGTGATTAAAAAGTGAATAAATGATTATATTATTGAAACTTGATCATACCCTTATTCCACTGTTTATTACAAACCACTAAATAAAATTATTGCTAGTGTTCCTTTGTTTTTTCATTGACTTTTTTCTTAATCTAAATTATAATAATATACTATTAAAAATTCTCTTAAAACTTGTGAAAATGTATTTGTATTGCCTTTGTTTTGTTAAATCAATTTCAATTTTCTTTAATCTTCAAATCTTTTCAATGATCCCTTCATTTAGTTCAATGCAAGTGGTTGGGTGCTTAGCATTTTTTTTCTTCAAATGTTTATATGGAGGGAGGAGATGTTAGTGACATTTTATAATAATTATCCTAAAATCATTATATTATTATTAATTATTTAATGAAAGGTTTAAATATTGTTAGACTAATAAGAAATAAATTTTAAATTAAAAGATGTTACCAAATCTTCTATAGATATGGTTATCTCACGCATAACATTTTCTTTCTCCATTATTATTATTATTATTATTTTTTCTTCTTCATGATATAAAAATGGTTTAATATGTCACTGTGATAATATTTCATAATTAATTAAAAATTATATTTTAGATTACATTGCATTGCAAAATCTAAAATGTAGATTGAGATTAAGTAGTTTGGGATATGATTTCAGATAACGAAATTTGGAATATAATTTTAGATTTTATATTTCAGAATAATATATTTCAGAATAATAGTTCAATTATGCAATTCGAATTTTAGAATATGCTTTTATATTAATTCAAATGATATAATATATAAATATTTCAAATTACATGAAATTATGAATTATTTAATTTAAAATATAATTTATAAAAAGTTGATTCAGATTACTAAGCATATCAAAATAATAATTACAAGCTTATAAAACAATAAATCCAGAATCTATTTTGGGATAAACTATTTCATAACCTATCTGGAACACAGTGTGAAAGGTCTTTCACATATTGAAAAAGAGTAAAAATTGATATTTAAATAATAAAGAGAAATATTTTAATAAATAGTTATGATCAAGAAGAAAATATAGAAATGGAGGAAGAAAATGTTCTCACACCTTCTTGTTAAGCCCATCTTCTTTGGACCGGCCCATTTACCTCCAACACTTAGGAGAACATTTCTTCAGACATAAAGTAAAATCCATGCAGTGCAGCAACACATTGCTTTAAGTTATGCAATCACATACCTTTTTTTTAATTTAATAATTGGATTATTCGATAATAGAGAATTTGAATTACTAAAAAGTAAGAATTTTTTTTTCATATTTTTAAACTAATATGTATTCACTTCATATTTTATCATCACTTTAATTTTGGTTGGAAGATTATTAACTTGACAAATATCAAGACATTGTATTAACTAGGATTTTTGTTTTCTTATTGTTAATAGAAATTATTTCTTTATTTAAATTTTTAAGATTAATTTTTTTTTCATAAACTACTATTTTTTTACTCAATATTATTTTGAATTTTCTGAATCAAAGTGTGTCAAAAAGACTATTTGACTGGTAATTTATTAGAATTTTATAAATATTGATAGAAAATATTTTCAATTGACCTTAACTAGAACTCTTTCTTACCAATGTTAATTGGATAAATTTTCCACTAACATCAATATAAACGTTAACCTCGATTTCTGATTTAATTAATTAACCTCGATTTCTGATTTATTAGTCTAACTAATTACAGTCATGTTAAATTAAAAATAAAACTTTGCCAATGATAGTTGAAAAAATATTAACAAAACAAACCTTCTACAATGAAAATATTCTATAAAAAAATTAAAATCTAATAAATTTAAATTAATTTATTCATACAAAATATTTAAAAAATGAATCATTTGAGATGAATTGAAAATTAATATATTCGAATGAATTCTATATAAAGAAAATTGAATTTGTGAATAATAAATTCCAAAACAAATCACACTAAGAAATATTAGATATAATAAATTTAGAATTGTAGTTTTCGTTGACCGACCGCTTAGAACAAATTGATTGAATATAAAATTTAGCATAAAAAGAATAAATAATATTAAAGTGGTTATTTCTAAAAGAATTTAATCAATAATGAGAAAAGAAAAGTTGCATAAAATGTTTGAACTTGTGCTTCCTCTTGTTACAAAACACTCACTCTTTTAACGTGAGCAATCTTTCCCCTGTCTTCGCCTTCTGGATTCACACAACTTTGTTCCAGCAATGGACAATCCCAGATGTAAAGAGAAGAGAGGGATTTGGGGAGACCCTCCTCTGGTAAGCATTGAAGGCTGGGGCATCTGATAAGCGTGAGAGAGGAGAGGTGGCAGAGACCCTTGTACTCCATCTTTTTCAGATTTGGACTATCCCTTATTTCTAGATGTGTAAGAGAGCTTGGCAGCAAAACTTCATCAGGAAAACACTCCACATCCATCTCTTCGATCCTCAACCTTTCAAGACATGCGTTGCCATCCAAGCTCTCTCTCAGGGAGGCGATAAGTTTCCAACTTGATAGAGTCACCTCTTTAACATTTGATGCCAAACCTCCCTCTGGGAACATCTCCACTTCTCCACAATCAGTTATCACCACCTCACTGAGAGACGGAAGCAGCATTTGCATGCGCTTTGGCAACAACTTCAAATTCCCCGCTTTCCGAATTTCAATTCTTTGTACCCACGGCGCAGATAATCCTTCACTGGGAAATGATTTGAATTCAGGGCACTCGTCAATAATCAGATACTTGAGATTATTGTGAACGTGCTCCTGTGAGATTCTTCTTAGGTTTCGACAACCTTTCAGTTGAAGAAAACAGAGCTTTGGAAAGAAATCTAGCTGAACGATGACAATAGAGTCACTTCCACCCGTAATCATCAATTCTTCAAGGAAGTCGTAATAATGGGTAGTCATGGGAATATTCACAGATGGAGATGAATGAATTCTCAAGACTTCAAGCAACGATGTGTCCATGCTGTTTTCGCTAATGGCGAGCTCATCACAGTAAGTAATATCGAGTGTCTTTAAATGAAGAAGTTGCTCTGACAGACCTTTCAGTTTGGGACAACCATCCATAAAAAGATACTGAAGACGTGGAAAGGAAGCAGTTTTATATTCCCATTCTTCCCATTCCTTCATCCTGTGGAATCTCAATCTCTCCAAGGACGTGAATGAAGAAGAGTTGTTCCCATAAAATTCATCACCAATGCTCACTATCCCATCAAGCCCCGTAATCTCGAGGGTCTTCAGAGATGACAAAAGCCCAAGGGGAGGCAAACATAGGCAATATTTACAGTACTGCAACTCTAAGAACACCAAATTTGATAATGAATCATCGACTACCCAATTTGGGAATTGTGTACCACCGTAGTTCCTGATTCTTAACGTCTCCAATTGTTTGGAAGGTTGTAGATTCTCAAGTACTTTCTCTTCTTTCCTTGGATCATCGGGGATGTGATCAACCCATTCTAACTCTAGATTCACAAGGTGTTTATTTTTCAAATTTGCTGCTAATGCTTCCGGAGGATTTCCAATATTCTGCACCTCCTTAATTGAAAGGTCTCCGTGAAGATTGAGTCCTCCTAGCACCTTAGTACCGAACTCACTGTTTCTATCGACACAAAACGTACTCAGTACTTGAAGATTCTTCAATTCTCCAGAACGCATTGACATCTTTGTCACTTTTGTATTTCTAAATTCAAGACAACGCAATTTAGTAAGTTTATGCAAATTTGAGGGCAACTCCTCCAGACTTGAACAATAGTTCAACTTCAGTATTAGCAAGCTATAGAGCAAACATATTGAGTCAGGTAGTTTTTGTATCGCAGTACGTGAAAGGTCCAACGAACGAAGATGTTTAAGATCACTTACGGAATCTGGGACCTCTCTAAGTCCATAACAACCATAGAAAGATAAGACGCGTAAAAACTTAATCTTGGAGAAGAAATCATGTATCGAAATCTTAAATCGCCAATAAGAAAATTCAAAGTGTGTAATTGGAATAAATGAACGCAGTCTTTTAGCACCAGTTAAACTCCCAAAACCATCAAAAGCTATAAAGTAATCGGCTGCAAATGAAAAATGACGGGTTGTTTTCGGTATGCTGTTGCCTTCTTCAAATTTCAACCTGAAACAGATGTCCCCACAAACATATTTTGCCAAATCATTCAAAAGGTCATGCATGACGAAATGTCTTCCAGTGCATTGTTGAAAGAAAGACCTTGACAATAGATCATTAAAGTACTGCTCACCAACTTCTTCTGGATGCCTAATTTGCTGAGGGCCCTGTAGAAAATTTTCGGCCATCCACAATAAAATTAACTCCTTCTTCACAAACTTATAGTCTTTGGGGAATAAGGCACAGTACGCGAAGCACCTCTTGAGATGAGAAGGAAGGTGGTGATAGCTCAATAGTAGAGCAGGGATAATTTCATCACTAACCTCTTTTGGTAAGTCCCATATGTCACTTTCCATTATGTTTTGCCAATCTGAAATGGATGACTTTGTGTGTAAAAGGCACCCAATTGTTTTCAAAGCTAGAGGTAATCCTTTGCATTTCTGAACTATCCTTTTACCAATTTCCTTAAGCTCATCGTTCAATTGAAGATCAGAATCGTTTAATACGTGTTTTTCAAAAACATTCCAGCATTCATCCTCTCGTAAATGCTTTAGGCGATGCACTTTAGACATCATGTTAGAAGCAACTTTCTCACCACGTGTTGTGACAAGAATTCTACTTCCTGTAGCCCCATAGATAAGAGGAGTCCTCACAGCTTCCCATTCTTCTCTTCTTTCGTTCCAAACATCATCCAACACAAGTAGATATTTCTTTCCTGACAATTTTTCTTTCAGCTTTTTGTGAACCATTTCTAGGTTCCCGCTGTCGTCTCTTCTATCAGTGATTGCCTCAAGAATTGTCTTCGTCACGGTCAAAACATCAAAATGATCTGAAACACATACCCAAGCTTTGATATCGAATTTAGCATCGTGGATCTTTGGGTCATTGTATACATGTTGGGCGAGTGTGGTCTTACCCAACCCACCCATGCCCACAATAGAAAGTACTGATGGCTGGTTACGATTGTCATTTTCAGAAGTGAGCCAATTCAAGATCATTTCTTTGTCGTCATCTCTGCCATAAATAACACTTTCAACCACCAAACTACTTGATTCCAATCTCTGTGACATATTGCTGCCAGATCCAACCCCAGAATAAGTACCCTCTTTCAAACCAAGAGCACCCTTTTGCTCTGAAAGATATTTTAATTTCTCTAGGACTTGTTTCAACCCCGAGTCAATTTTCTTGTTAAATGAACTGAAAGTGGCATTGGAGAAGTTTGATACCTTGTAAGAGAAGGTTTGAGGTTCAGAGTGAGCTTCCACTTGGCATCTGGTGAGTTCATAGTCTATTTCTTCCAAGAGATCCTCTGTATCAAAGACAGCCTCTTTGACAGCAAAAAGCCACTTTTTCACGTTAGGATCTCGGAACTGCTTTTGCTCTGCGTCGTCAGCGAGAGCATCGATGGAGAGCAGCATGATGTTCAAATTGTCCAGAAGCTTCTCGTCAAGTTTTCTTCCATGAAAGAAGTGTAGAAGTTCACGAGAAGCCAGCTTGTCGAATGCAACCTGAAGGAAAGCAGAAAGGAGAGAGCCACCAACAAGAGAAAGTGCTGGTGCTGCCATGGTTGGAGATGGTAAAGGGAAGTTTGTGATATGAAGTGGAAGTTGAAGAGAGTGATTGAGTGCAGGGATGGTATACTGATGAAATGAGTAGATAGCTATTTTGGGAAGAAGGATGACTTGACTTTAAGGACAGTGGAACATCTTTTCCTTTAAGAAAAAGAAAAAAAGGGTAGGAATTGGAAGTGGAGTGGATAAGGGAAGTGAGTGATTTGAAATGAAATGGAAGACAGTGATTCAATGGTACACAGTATACTGATTAACCGAGTAGTTATGTATTTTGCTAAGAAATATTAGATTTAATAAATTTAGAATTGTAGTTTTCGTTGACCGATTAGAACAAATTGATTCAATATAAAATTCCGCATAAAAAGAATATTAAAGTGGTTATTTCTAAAAGAATTTAATCAGTAATAAAAATGTTTGATTTGAAAAAAAAAATTATCTTATTGACAATTAAGAAATAATCCATTAAAACTCATATGACCATCTCCTTTAAAATGTAGTGTTTAGTAAATGCTGATTACAGAGTGAAATATTTGTAGGTAACCATGAGCATTTAGTACCACTAGTTATAACTGTTACACCAGTAGTTGTTTCATTATTCAAAATATTTTCTTATTATTTTAATTACAATTACTATTATTATTATTATTATTATTATCATCTCTTCTTTTAACATTTTTCTAATATTGTTTTATTAATATTTAGTCTCTCTTATTAACATAAATATATTATAATTATAATTGATCTTTTAATTATTGGATATGACTCAAAATATAATATTTTTTTAATCTCATTAATCTATAATCTAACTTTTTTTAAGTAAATATCTCTAAAAAGTTACAAGAGTTTATTTTTCTTAAATTCAATTAATTCTTATAACTCATTGATTATTTTTTATCTTTAATTCCTTATTAGTATTGCGACCATATCTCTTATAATATACATTATTTCTATCAATTTATGATTTCTTCCTATATGAAAATATATAAATTAAAAAGTTCATAAAAATCTAAATGAACACATTCTATAAATTAGATATGAATTTTTTTTCTATACCATATAAATGTAAACCTTAGATACCATCTAGGTGTAACACCCTTTATTATATAAATGTAATACTACTTTATTATTAATATTATCATCATCATACAAAAATCAAGATGCAAGTCTGAGTTTTCCGAACTTTTCAACCATGATCTCAAATGGTCGAGCTCTGCAATGACCACTAAGATCATTCACATCCTAAAATTTCTATGTATATTTTTTCAAAAAAATTTCTCACTCTCCAAATACTCACTCTTTTATAACTCCATAATGTCAAGTTGACTTTAAAGATATATATTATTTTTTTTAGTTTAAAACTTATGTTCAGTTTTATTAAAATTTATTATATAATACTCAAAATTTTAATATAATATTTAGAATTATCTATAGATAACATACTTCAATATATTGAATTTAAAAAATATTGTATATATTTTAAAATATTATAGATATTATTTTGATACGTTCAATAATTTCACATAACAAATAAACTAAAAACAGTTCATGTGTTTCTTCATCGTTCCTTCGTCGTGTTTAAGTTATTTTTTAGAAACAAAACAGTAAAAATTATTTAACATGTATGTTAGAGTCATCTATATATATAATTTTTTAAAATGTGGAATTTAACATAAATATATTATAATTATAATTCATCTTTTGATTATTAGGTATGACTCAAAATATAATATTTTTTCAATTTCATTAATCTATAATTTAACTTTTTTTAGGCAAATATCTCTAAAAAGTTAAGAGAATTTATTTTTCCTAAATTCAATTAATTCTTATAATTCATTGGTTATTTATGATCTTTAGTTCCTTATTAGTCCTACGGCCATATCTCTTATAATATACATTATTTCCATCAATTCATAATTTCTTCTTATATGAAAATATATAAATTAGAAAGTTCATAAAAATCTAAATGAACACATTCTATAGATTAGATATGGAATTTTTTTTCTATACCATATAAATGTAAGCCTTAGATACCATCTAGGTGTAACATCCTTTATTATATAAATGTAATACTACTTTATTATTAATATTATCATCATCATACTAACACGCAAGTCTGAGTTTTTTGAACTTTTCAACCATGATCTCAAATGGTCGAGCTCCGTAATGACCACCAAGATCAATCACATCCTAAAAATTCTAGATATATGTTTTCAAAAAATTTCTCACTCTCCAAATACTCGTTCTTTTATAACTCCATAATATTAAGTTGACTTTAAGATATGTATAATTTTTTTTTAACTTAAAATTTATGTTGAGTTTTATTAAAATTTATTATATAATACTCAAAATTTTAATATAATATTTAGAATTATCTATAAATAACATACTTTAATATATTGAATTTAAAAAATATTATAGATATTATTTTGGTACGTTCAATAATTTCACATCACAAATAAAGTAAAAACAATTTATGTGTTTCTTCATCGTATTTAAATTATTTTTTAAAAACAAAACAGTAAAAATTATTTAACATGTAAGTTAGAATCATCTATTTTATAATTTTGCATTACAGAACGTGGAATGTGAATTGAAATGAATATGATTTCAGATAATACAATCTAGAATATAGTTTTAGATTCTATAATTTATAATTTTGGATTATATAACCTAAAATTTAAAATACGTTTTGGTATTATTTTAAATTAATATTTCATATTATATATCAAAAATCTGAAATATAAAATTGAATTATTTAATTTAAAATATAGTTTAAAAAAAGTTGTTTTACTAAGAATCATATGAAAATAATAATTACATGCTTATAAAACCATAAATACATGTTTTTCTTATTACATAATTTAAATATATTTTTTACAATTTCTTTTAAAATTATATAATGTAAAAATTATTTTTTCAAAAATAAATTTTTAGATTTTATAATTCATGAATTACTTTTAGAAAAGTCATTTTTTATAAGAAAAATTTTTAGATGATGTAATTTAAAAATGCCCTATAAATTACACAATACAACCATCTTTATTTGTATACAAAACTTTTAGACAGTATAATTTAAAAAATAATTTTTTACATAAAAAATTTTAAGTTATTAATTTGAAAGATACTCTAAAATGACACAATTTAAAATTTTTTCCCAAAAAAATAACGGAATATGATTTTTCAACACATTTTTTGGAAGGTCTTGCAATACTTTTAAAAATAAATTTAAATATAAAATATTTCTTAAATGCAAAAGAAAAATAAATTTTTTTACTGTCTTTTCCTTTGTACGTTACAACATACTTAAATTTTTATTAAAAATTCTTTCAGAAATTTAATTCGAAATTTTATAAACCACACCTGGTTCCGAAAGAAACATCAACTTATAGAACATTTTATTTTCTAAAAAATTAAAAAACTAGTGTGGTTGACAAAAATTGAAAAAAAAATGGTTACTGGGCCTTTGGCCTTTTTAGAGAAAGAAAACTTTTGAATTCAGAATAAAAAGATAGAAAACCAATCTTTTATATTATTTTCCTGGGTCTTCTTTTCTCCACCTCCATGATTTATAGGTATACCTCATCATATTAAAAAGGAGTTAAATATATACCTCATCATATTAAAAGTGGGTTAAATATATTTTTAATTTTTAAGTTATTTATTAAAATTGTATTTCGTTCTCAGTTAAACTTTAGATCTATTTCATTTTTATATTTTATAAACTCATATAAACAATTTTTAGAAACTCATGTAAAAAATCTTTAATGATTTTTTTTTTATAATTTTCTAATTTATTATTATATATCTCTTAAGTTTCTTCAATTCTTTTTTCTTTTATTTTTTTATTTTTCTTTTCTTAAAAATATGTTTATTTGTCATAAAAGATTATTTATACCACACATGTTTATAAAGTATAAAACGAAATAGGTTTAAAATATATCCTATCGACGAAACATAATTTTATCCAAATTAATTTAAAAACTCAAATTATATTTAATCCTATTTAAAATATCTAAATTATCCTTATGTTTTTAAAGTTTTTGATTGATATAAATTCACCTATAAAATTTAATGATATTTTAGATTATATAATTCAAAATCAACATAAAACATACTTTAATTTTCAGAAATAAATATAAAACATACTTTAAACATAAAAATTAATTTTGATATTTGAATTATACCGTTAGATTAAGGGTGAATTGCCATAGATGAGTGCAGCAGCGGATTAACGGTGCCTTTTTGTTTGAAAAAAAATGCAAAGCGAAGTGGTGAGAGAAAGGTGCAGCAAGTGACGAGGGATTAAGGCTATTTTCATTCTTTTTCTTCTTACATAGATAATAATAAAAACAACTTTTTTAAATTCTTATATTTTCTAAAATGTATTCGAGAAAAAAATTTAAAAAACTGTTTCAGAAAACTAAAAAAATAACTACAAACTGAAAATATTTGTTTATAGAATAAAAAAGGTTTTTCTCAACGTCATATACGAAAATATTTTTTTATAATAATTTCTTTTAAAAACGTGATCAATGATTACTTTCAATTAATAAAAACTTTTACATTTATATTTACTTTTATAAAAAAAATTACTATTATCGAACCCTTGCTCATATACAAATTTTTTTACAAAAATTTGGTTTCCTAACAATGTAGGATCAAAACCATGTGCCCACTGAAATACAAATATTTAATTAATTTCATTAATATCATTTAATGTTAATCATAAATAGAAAGTAGGAAGACTCAACCAAAGTTTAATTTATTAAAACCTCACACCATTTAAGCCAATGTTTTAAAGTTATGAACATTAAAATTTAGAAATATATTTTCAATGTATTGTTATGCTAAATAATAAATGCTTATGCTTTTTAATAAGTGTCCATTAAGGATTTAGTGAACAGATGAATAAGATACATTTTTAATTTTTTTTAATATTATCTTTAAAAAATTAAATATAATTTATTAATAAGAAAGTGAATAAAAAGATAAAAAATAAATTAGTTGATAAAAAAAAATATTTAAAGTCTAAAAAAAATTAATATTTTTAAACTTAAATATAATTAGTAAAAAATAATTAATACAATTCAAACTTTAGAAAAAAGAAAACAAAACTTATTTTTTAAAAAAACACTTCTTTACAAAAATATCAAGTATTTTAGTACTAATTCTTTTATTAATTTATACTTATTTATTTATTTATTTATTTTTTGTTTTGTAATTAATTCTTTATGTTAATTTATATTTATATTATTTAATTTATTTTTAGTCTTGTATCGATCATTTTTATTAATTTATAATTATATTATTTAATTTATTTTTAGTTTGGGATTGGTCATTTTTATTTATGTTATTTAAATTATTTTTAGTTATGAATTGATCTCTTTTATTTTTATTTATGTTATTTACTTCATATATGTTCTGGTTGTTTTATTTATTTATATTTTTAATTTAATTTATTATTATATTATTTTTTTATTTTAATTATGTAATTGATTATTTAAATTTTTTTCTTTAATTTTTATTTTATTTGTTTTTATTATTATTTTGAAATTATTCTTTATAATTCAATATATATATATATATAAGAAAAAAAATAATAATAATAAATTCAATAAATTTGGATAAAAGGAAGTTATTGATGTGTTTTGTTATTATTTTATATTTTTTAAAGTATTCTTTTGATATTGGATTGCGTGTGGATTATTTGTTGAGACAAAAGATGACATTTCTTAAATAATTGTTTTAAAATATTTTAATTTAAAATTTAAAAGAATTATTGACCTATTTTATTGTGATCTCTAATCCTAACTTTATTAAGGTTGTGTATAATATATTTAAAATGGTACTATGATTTTACATCATAATATTACACAAATCCATTTAAGAAATAAATTCTCTTTTATCATTGATAATTTAAATCATGTAGATTAAGATATTATATAGTAAAAGATTAATAGAAGTTATTTGGAGTGCTATGATCATATACTCTAAATAAATAACTATTGTAATGATATGAAATTGACGATTGCAAATAAAAAGGATTTGAAATGAATCAAATATTAATCTTCAATAGAACATACTCACTGTCATGTCTTATATATTTATATCTCATTATATAAATAAATTACGTTATATTAAGATAATGATAAAGAAAATTTACGTTATGATTTCTATTTTTTTTCATCTATTATTTCAAATGGTCCAATTACTAATGTGTTATTAACCTTGAGGGAAAACATACGTTTTTTCTTTTTAGATAAATAAAAATTAATTGTATTATACTTTATACTTTTCGTAAAATGCTTTAGTTTTAATAAATGTTTAACCTTTTGATTGCATAATTATTATTTGTATTTTTTATTAGATTAATAACATCAATATCTTAAAAAAAATGTTAAAGAACTAAAACAATTTAGTGTAGTTGATTGATTTTTTAATATATGTATTTTCCCTTTATAAATAAGTAAGAAGGAAGATAAGTATTAGGTTTTAGATAAATTATTATTAAAAATGTTTATCTATTTAGATTTTGCAAATAATTGTACATATTTTTAGTACATAAGTGATAAATGTTAGATTAGTTTTTCAACACTTAATTAACTTTATTAAATTTAACTTCGTTAACTGGTTTTTAAATATATACCCTTTATTATTGATAAAAAGGCTTAAATATGGGTTAGTTTTCTTAATAATATTTTATATTTTATACTTATCATAAAATATATTATTTTAAATTCACAAATATTATAAAAATATTCTTATTTTAACATGTAATGACATACATTGTTTTTGTTAAAACATAAAAAAAGAACTAAAATTGAATAATTTTTTATAATTAAAAAAAGTATATTTTCCTAGACAAAATGTATTTAAGCATTGTTAAAAAAACCAAACACCCTCAAAATATATTTATCACAAACATTGTTATAATGAAACTTTTCCTTTTCTTCCTCTCAAACTTGTAATAGTTTGTTAGATAATGACATTATAAATCCTACCTCTATGTAGGAAGCAACTTTGAAAATGACCAAAGATATCATCAAGGAAAAGTCACAATCTATAAAACCATAACCTTAGTGTGATATCATTGTTATAAAGCTTTGTCTAATAAAGGTTGAATTTAAGGAAGAATATATTTGAAATTGAAAACACTCTTAGATAGTCAAATATTTAAAACAAAAAATACATTTTTTGGTAAAATTTTTAAAAAGTATTTATAGGTATTTGATTTGTTTATGTTTTGAGTCTAAAAGGGTTAACAAAATTTCAAAAATGCTAAATGTAGTTAATCTTAGTAGAACTATATTCATTTTAATTGAATAATAATTAGAGTTTGAGTGTTAAAAACAAAACAAAAACTTGATTAGTGTTTGACAAAGTTAAAAGTACTTTGCATAAATATTATAATTACCTAAAAAATTAATGAAATATTTCTTGATTATTTGTTTTTACAAATAAAAATGCTCCTATCTCTTTTCTTTGATATTAGAAAATTGTAGAAACAACACAATAATAATTAAGTTTGCTTTTGAATTAAAAGTTATTAATTTAATCATTCAATGGGATCAACAAATTCTTCAATTTACTATAATTAATTATTATTATCTAAGAAAGTAAAATATAGAAACATCTCCTCTTGATTTTTACAAATAAAAATGACTATTAACTTTTTTCTTGTTTTCCTTGAACAATTGTTGAAACAAGACTACTTAGGTCTCTTGAACATGTTATTGTACTTGTAACATTTTTTATTAGTTTTTGGGACTTGTACTCTTGACCAAACAAAAAGCCTAAAAACACAGTGCAGGTGAGACAGAGACATATGAATGAGGAGACATGTTTTGTTTGGCCATCACTTAATGCTTCTCTTATGTTTCATGTTTCATCATGCTTACTTGAATTATAGAGATCCAATAATAATCATGCCATAAATACATGAATTTCAAACTCAATACCATACTTTATGCCACAAATTTCTAAGGTCAATCATGAATGATTAATGATTTCTGTGAAACTCTTCAAAGTTTTCGAATATGTATTCCTTTATAAGGGTGTGTTTTTATTTTTTTAATTTTAATTTAACTATTATTTTAAAAATCTAAATATAACATGTATTATTATTATTATTTTGTTATTTATATTCTTATTTTTTTATAGTTTCTAACTAGTTTATATATATTTATTGTAATTAAAAATGAAAAGAGTAAAATATAAAATTTTATAAATATGTATCTATTAAATTTAAGAAAATTTATTCCATTTTTTATTTCTTAAAAAATATTAAATGACATTATAAAAAAAAATAATATGCATGGTTACAATATTTTCTTCTTCTTAGCTTGTTTGAATGTAATTATTTTAGGTATATTCTTAGTGCGCGTTACTTACCCTTATTAGAATTACTACTATTAATATAAATTAAACTATAATTTTGGTCTTTTGTAATCTTTTATTCATATTTTTTATTTTTTATGATTTTACTCTTCAAATATTTTAAAATCTGTAACTTTTTATACATACTCAATTGTGGGCATCTATATATTTTTTTCAATTTAATTAAATATAATTTTAATAAATTAATTTATCACACCGTTAAGATGTGATTTAATCTATTCAAATATAAAATATAAATGAATAAAAATGAATGATTGAATAAAATGTATATATTTTTTGGAATTTAGAACAAAAATCACAGAAAAAAACCCTAAATCACTAATAAAGTATTGAATTCTTTATTTTGATTTATTTATTAATTAAAATATCTTTTTATGGAAAAAATTGGATAAAATTATCATAAACACTATTTTGTAAATATTTATCATAATTTCTATTTAAGACTTAAATTTAATCGTTAATTTAATAAGTTGTATTTAAGATTCAAATGTAATATCATTAATTCAATGATAAAATTTAATATAATGTCACAAGTATTATTGGTGATATTTTTCAATTAAATTTGGAGTTTGGCCTTAGTAATATGAATTTTAAACTCCAAACATGATTATAAATTATTCAATCCTTACTTATAATATTGGGTATCATTGTCCTTTCAAAATGATTATATTTTTAATATTTGAAAATTTTAAATTAACTATTCTTAATTTCAAATAAATATTAATATATTAATTTTTAATTTTCTTAAATATTTATTGAAGGAAAGTTTGATTTTACATCATATATAATAATGGTATATATTAAAAAAATTAAAATTACAAGATGAAAAAATAATAATTTCCCTCCAATTTAAACATTATATTTAAGACTCAAATTTAATACTACCATTAATTTAAACTTTGTTTTTAAAACTCAATTTTAATACCATTAATTAAAGTGAAAGAACTTTATCTCCGCTGGATGCTATTTTGATGAATTGAGTTTCAAAAGACGCGATAATTTACCGATAAAATCAAAAAGTGCCCGATAAATTCACCTACTTCAATTGAAATCTCGTAGTGAACCCCACTGCAGCATTTATTTGTTTATTTTCTCTCAATTTGTTTTCCACATTAAAATCAAATTATCTTTCTGTTTCTTTTTATAAAATCCAAATTATAATAATTATTTTCAGACTAAAGAATTTTTAATTAAAATGAATGAAATTTATATTATTTTTTTAAAATAAAAACATTGATAGTATAGGTAATTTTCTAAAAATATTTAATTTATTTAACTTTTAAAAAATACTAAGAGATATAATTAATATTTTAAATTTCACAATAAGCTTCATTATTTCTGTTTTATGAAAACTATAAATAATTCAGAAAAAAAATACAGTGTCTAACTTTTTTATAAACCATTTATTTCTCTAATTAATTACTCGGTTACTTTACTCTTAATGTACAAAACACATTGATTAAAAAATAGTCTTGAAAAAATAAAAAATAAATGAAGAATTAATTGTATATAATGGTAGTAATTAACATTAGTTAATTTAATTAGTGTATTTAACATGAATTAAATAATGAAGTGTTGTTGTAGATGAGAAAGGGTAGTACTAGTATAAAAGAGGAGAAGCAACGTGGCTCATAATTTTTCTTTTGAGTATTTTTTTTTCATTTTCATGAATTTGTTTAAATCCGAAAATAGGAGAGACCAGTCAGTAGTGAGATTGAATCGAGGTTGAAGTGTGCGTTGTTGTGTTGTGCTGTGTTGTGTTGTGGCACAGAAAACGAAGCAGACTCAGAAAAACACACACAAGTGATATATATAGAGGGAGTTTTGATGTGAAATTGGAGAAAAGTGAAAACCATTCAATCCATGGTGGTTTGGTTGGGTTGATCAGAGGAGCAACTGAATTTTGCTGAATCGGGTGTTGGGTGTTCTTTCGATTGCTCATTTGGTGTTGGTCTCTTCCTGACTTGGTCAGATTCAAGTAAAAGTTTCTTCTTCTTTGCACTGGCAAACCCTAGGTTCGTCAATTCCCAACTCTAATTTCAATCCATTTTGTTTTCTCTCTTCTTAATGTGTCGTTTTCCTCTCTTGAATGCTCCTTTTTTTGTTCTGATCATTGACTAATGGGAAATTCACTTATCTTTCTCTCTATGTGAGGGATGTTGTTGTTTGTTATTGCTTTTATCAGTGAATTGTGTTGATCAAAATGTCCGTGGATTGTTTTCGTTTTGTTGAATTTCGTGATTTTGTTGCAGCTGAAGGGATGACAAATGTTGAAAATCTTTGAAAAATGTTTTTTTTTTTATAATTGGGGATTGGATTGGAGGTCTATTAAGCACCTTCTGAAATTTTGGGTTTTGCATTGTTTTCCATCACTGGGTTGTGTATCTCAGTTAATGCAATAATTGTCTATCTTTGTTTGTGTGTCTTCCATTTTTTGATTTTTTTGGTGGATTGAGATTTGGGAATAATGGACTAGATTCTGCATGGAAATGAAGTTCTTGTATAGATAATAATGGCAAGTCTTGTTGAAGTAAATAATGACAAACAAAGAAAGAAGGTGGATTTTTTAGGTGGCTCAAAGTTTATTGTAGTAATCTTGGCTTGCAGTGAGGAAGAGGGTATACTTTGATGTGTTAATAGATCTGTCTAATTTTTACGGGATCTAAACCACTATGCTCGTCAAAGCTGTGGTGCTAAGGGCTAAGCATGCTCAAGTGTTGTTTGTTTCGGGAAGAAGTCTGCAGTCTGTACTTTATGCCATGATATCATTTGTTCCCTGTGGGAGGAGGATTTTGAGAGGGAGGGTGGGCGGATTTGTGATTGAATCATATATGCTGCTTGTAAATCAATTGCAGCACTAGAGGTTGTACAAGAAAATGAATTCTGTGTCTAGTGTTTTGGGTTGAGCAGATTCAATTAGGAAAATGCCTTATTACAAATCTTATGTTGTAGGTTGGAATTGTCCGTGATACGGGTAATGTTGTGGGTTTGCAATTGGGGGTGTAATTAAGCAACTAGCGAAATTGATGTGTGATTGAAGTGAGTGTCTCTGACTTTACAAAGGATGGACTAAACAAATTACTTTTATTTGTTGCCATGGAGTGATGGATAGACACAGCTGGATTATTTTAGTTTTGCTTCTTTTTGAATGCTGGGATTACATGAATCTTAGATTCTATTGTTCTAGATCAATCATGGGAAATTTCCTTGGCTCAGAGGTCTAGGAGCTCTAAAGTCTTAACTTTTGAAGGACTTTATTGGGAAGAAGGATGTTCACACCTTGTGCCATGAACCATTTGTTCCCCCTAAGGAGGGGTTTAGTAGAAATTTATATGCTGCTTAGGAAATCCATTGCAGCCCTAAAGAATGTACAGGAAATTTGCATCTTATATTTTGGATTCAACAGATTCCGTTAGGAAAAGGTTTTATGATAAATCTTGTGTTGTAGGTTGGAATGGCCAATGACATGTTACCAGTGTTCTATGTTAGCAATTAAAGATGTAATTAATCAACTTGTAAAACTGTTGTTTTGTTGAACTGCTGAAAGTCTGATAGTCTGATTTTGACTTAAGGATGGATTAAACAAATTATATTTATTTGTTGCCAATGAGTGATGGGCAGACAACTGGATTGTTTTGGTTTTTCTTCTTGTTTGTTGAGGATATTAAATTAATCTTTGAACCTATTTGGCTGGCTCAATCATGGGAAATTGCCTGGGTAGGACTAGGAGTTCTCAAGTTTTACGGAAATTGTTTTTCTCCCTTCCCTTGTAATGAAAAGGTGAAATCACTAAGCTAATAGCAAAACAAAGAGAGATCAGATGATAATGTAAAAGCAAAGTACAAAGCTGGTAAGTAATAAAGAAAAAAGAAATCATTAATGGTGGAAAGCTTTCCAACCCTCAGCATATCTATTGGAGAAACCTGTTGAAAAGTTGTGTGATTTACTCCAAGCAGGAACCATTTAAGCCTAGTTTTATTCCAAATAATTTGTTGTTCCTCATAAACTGTCTTTAAATTTAGAGAATTGTACACTGACCGTATGCACCAGATAATAGCATAGATTTCATATCACCAAGCACATTTAGGCTTAGCTTCTCCTTTTAGTCCACCACAATCGTGAAAACTAATTGTCAAGTATTGGTCCAGGGACTTAGCATATGTCTGAAATACATAGAATACTAATCAAGGAATTCCATAGAGAAATAGTGGCTGAGCAGCGTAAGTACAAATGTGGAATGTATCCTAAGCAGGCACCATAACTTGCATATGAGAGGAAAGAGGTGTAGGTGGGCTACAAACTTGCAACATGATAGTTGAAATAGTTCTATTCCCACAACCAACCAAATAAAAGATGCGATGTTAGAGGGAGCTTTGAATTTCTGGAAAGGATTACTGAAAGCTAAATTAGCTCTATTAAAAAATGAGTTAGAAGTTGGAAAAATGATTTTCACGAAACCATGATTGCTTCCTAGAAGAGCCCATGGGTCAATTATTTTATATGGGTTAGAACTTAGAAGATAAATATATGGAATCAAGGAGACCTAGAAGAAAACCAATATAGAAATTCTCTTACCATTTTATGATAAAATTATAAAATTTCATGAAATAAACGAATCTTATATGATGAATTGTGTATAGGAGAGTTTTTCAAGGGAAAAAGACAATAGAGATATGGGCAAGCATATCTAAAGCGTTAACATTATACTCAACAGTCATCTCCAAATCTGGAATTCATTACCCACCCTCAAGGAATTCATAGATTTAATTGTAGCAAAACCACATGAAATATATGAATGAAGGTAGTGTTTTGACCTTTGTGGAGCATAATGGCAACTTTAAAGTTGAAGTGAAATCTAAGAGCCTTAATTTAAAGTTACTACTGCTTGTAAAACCAGTTTCTTAAAAGCTCATTCTTTTAATGGTTTCTTCACTAGAATAAGTTGCTCTTTAAAAGTTTTTTTTTTTAAATTCTTTTTTATCCAAATTTAGCGAGATCAAATATTACCTAAAAGGAGAAGCTTGGATTGCTGCCTATCCACCCATTTTGATCTAGGCCATCAATTGTTGCTTTTATTGGCTTAGGTTTTTTTGATATGCAACGTGCATGGAATTTCTCTACCTAATTATTGAGGATGAATGATATTCTTATAACAGAAAATTTTCATGTCAACACACACACACACACCTTAATGTCCCCATGCTTTCCTTAAATTCCTTGTTGGTTTACTGTCTGCTTCCAAATTTGTTGATGTGTGTATTGATGAGTTTCTAGGAATGTGATTACTTAATTATTTTGGTTTTGCCTTTGTGTATGTTGAGTTGATTAAATGAATCTGAGTCTATTTTACTGCCTCAGTCACGGAAGTTGCCTAGACTAGGACTAGGAGCTCTTAAGTTTAATTATCTTTTTTCTTTTTAATTAAAGGATGAGGAACCTTCCATAATGTAAGAGCAAAGAACAAAGCAAGTCAGCAACAAAGAAAGAAGAATATTGATAGTGCCAATCATATCTAAACCAGTAATCTTCTTCCAAAAGTGGACATTCAATTCGAGCTATTACCCATAAACTAGAAATGAAGTGTTTTGGAGGTAGCAAAACCATGTGGAATAAATTTGTGGGCTGTTTGGTGGTTTTATAAATTTTTAAGCTTAAAAGTTTCTTGGATAATGTGTTTTTGAATTTTGGGATTTGAAATAGAGAAGGAAAAGAAGAACGAGAAGTCAAGAGCTTCTGAAACTAGAGTTTTTAAAGGTCATTCTTTTTATGTTTTCTTCACTAAAAATATGCTCTTTTAAAATTTCTTTTAAATTAAAATCTCCTTTTAAGGAAAATTGAAGCTGTAAATAAGCTTGGTCAAAACATTACTTTAGTTTTAACAGTTGAACTTAATTTCCTGACTTTCACAATTGTTTTTCTCTTAGTGGTCTAAGATTTTATTATTGCCAGTCCCATTCGTCTAAGGAAAAGTTAAATTTAAGAACATGATAAGTAAGCCTGTGATCATCTATGCTTTGAGTCAAAAGAGCTCTTGATTGAGGATGCATGTTAGAGATATATCGTAAAAACTATTCACGTGTCTTCACAAAGTAGCTTATGCTTTGGATTGCTAGTTCATGATACTTGCATATATATGCATGTCTATATGATGGATATCATCTTGTGTTATTATTGCATGATTATGGATCTCACTTCTAATTCTGTTCTGTAATATTTTCTATTTTGTAGGGACAATTGTTTAATTTTCTTGAGTGGTGAATTTTTCATTGTGACCATTGCTGCAGATATTGGAGATTGATGTTATTCTCTCTTTACCTACCTATCTGCATGCAGTGCTGAATGGATTCCTCTGGTTCTTATCTCGTGCTGTTTTAGTTGTGTATTATGTTATAGCGCCTGTTTAATTTGTTACACCTTGCTGAATAAAAAGTAAGTGGATATCTCAAAATTCAAGTTTGGCGATACTAATTAAAATCGAATGAGCATTTATCAGTGACATCATTATCAGTGTTAAAAGGAGCAATTTGGTTGTGGATAAAAGAGCATCTTTGTAAAGTTGTTGGACACACTTTCTAGTTTGGTTTGAGGAAAGGGCAAATGCTACCAACCTGGAAGTATTATAACATTGATTTCACCACTTCCGTATGTGATCAAATTTTTTTGGCTGGTGCATTTAATACTAAACATATTGATGTTATGTTATAAGAAGAAAAATGGAGCATGTTTTGGAAAAAAGATTCCCTCTTAATGCAGAAGACTACAAGTTATATGAAGAAGTTGGTGAAGGCGTTAGTGCCTCTGTATACAGGGCTCTTTGTGTTCCACTCAATGAGATAGTTGCTATCAAGGTTCTCGATCTAGAGAAATGCAATAATGATTTGGTATGTGTGTATATATATATATTGTTTTCATATTTTACATTATGTTCCTTTTCTCTTATTGTGCTGCTAGTTACTTCATGCTTGGATTCAATGGCTTATGAAATTATGAAAGAATGATTTCAACCATCACTATTCCTTATGCAGGATGGCATTCGAAGAGAGGTACAGACAATGAGCTTGATTGATCATCCAAATGTTTTACAGGCACATTGCTCTTTTACTACTGGACACAATCTATGGGTTGTAATGCCATACATGGCAGGGGGGTCTTGCCTTCATATAATGAAATCTGCCTATCCGGAGGGTTTTGAAGAGCCTGTTATTGCTACTTTATTGCATGAAGTTCTCAAAGCTCTTGTCTATCTTCATGCCCATGGTCACATACATAGAGATGTTAAGGTGTGATGCATTAACTATCTGCCCGCTTATTTTTTAAAACCTATGCACCCTTGTGATATTGAAAATCGAAAATCTTGCAGCTAGATTTCTCAATCTTAAACTAAATGGCATTAATTCATTGAATCTTAGATTTTGGTTTGCTTCTTTTGTGGTGCTTGTAAAGCTTTAGCTGAACCTAACAACTCTTTCTTATTTTTTTCTTTCCCTTTTCTTCATGTTTGTTGGTTTTCTGTTTTTCTCTTTTAATTATTTTTAACTATGCAGGCTGGGAATATTCTGCTTGATTCTAATGGTGCAGTCAAACTAGCTGACTTTGGAGTGTCGGCATGTATGTTTGATACTGGAGATAGGCAACGTTCAAGAAACACTTTTGTTGGAACACCTTGCTGGTATTAACCCTTCTTTATTGTAGTTTTTCCTCTGGCTACCATCATATGAATGATTGTTGAAGCTATGAATTGTGTTTATTTCCACAGGATGGCTCCAGAAGTCATGCAGCAATTACATGGATATGATTTTAAGTAAGTGTTTTCTATTTTTCTCTTCCCTCGTTGGCATAATTAATAATTTTATCATCATCATCATCATTTTGGTACCTGGTATCTTACTCTTTGCTGGGCTCTCTACTTTTAAATTTTTCTATAAACAGAGCAGATATATGGTCATTTGGTATAACAGCACTTGAACTTGCTCATGGTCATGCCCCATTTTCCAAGTATCCACCTATGAAAGTAATTTTCTTGTCTTCAAATATTTGCAATTACCTATAAACTGCTTGTCTCTGTTTCTGTTAGCTCGTGTTGAATATATTTTTTTTTTCTGGATGCAGGTTTTGCTTATGACTTTACAAAATGCCCCTCCAGGTCTTGATTATGAAAGAGACAAGAGATTTTCAAAGGTTTGTGGTGTTTACTAAAGCACTTTGTAGTTTGTAGAATATATTTACCTGTATTATTTTCTTTTACATCTAAATTTCTCCTCATCTCTTTTCAGGCTTTCAAGGAGTTGGTTGCCACCTGCTTAGTAAAAGACCCAAAAAAGCGTCCAAGTTCAGAAAAGCTTTTAAAGCACCACTTCTTTAAACATGCACGTGCCAGCAAATATCTAGCTCGTACCATTCTGGATGGCCTTGCTCCTTTAGGAGATCGATTTAGAACTCTGAAGGTTTGCTGTTTGTTTGCAAATTCCTGTGTTTTGTGTATAAATTATTTTGGTTTTTGTTTATCATTTCTCTTGCTTGTACCAGGCTAAAGAGGCGGATTTATTGGTGCAGAACAAGGCCCTTTATGAGGATAAGGATCAATTATCTCAGGTAGGTTTATTTTAAGTTCTGTGTAAATGCTTCCTTCTAACACTGTCTTTGGAAGATGATATTTTGAGTACAGTTTCTCATTATGTCACATTACTGTATTATTGTGTTGTTTGTACCGTATCCATACTTCTTTTTGTAATTAGATCTTGAGGATTAATAATTAAGGATCTAAGGATGTTCTACATTTAAACAACTATTTCATCTACAGAAAGAATATATTCGAGGAATTAGTGCCTGGAATTTTAACCTGGAGGATTTAAAAAGCCAAGCTGCTCTTGTAAGTGTTTTTACCTTCCTACTTTGTCTTATTTATTTTAATTAGATGGGAAAGTTAGGCATTACTGGACATTGTTATCTTGTAAAACAATTTTTATGTTGTCAACAGATTCAAGATGATGACATACCTAATGTAGATGAGCCACAAAAGGATAATAAGCAAAAAGACAGATCGGATGACTTCAGGATACCCGCAGAGGGGTTATCATCTGTAACAGCTAATCATTCAGATGATGCACCCAGTCAGAACAAGGAGGTACTTTATTGTCCAAAAATGATCTAATGCTTTCTTTACCTTGTGTTCTTTTTTAACTATTAATCTTTTTTAAGTATACTGGACAAGATTTACATCACATCCCTATTTCAGGATGGATTCAATAATCTTCAGGATTTGGAGGGTTCGCTTGCTTCATTTCCTAGTAAACCTCTTCAAGCACTTAAGTATGTGTATCTTCTCCATCCTTTCCCTTTCAGCTTCCATTTCTTTTCCAATTTTTTGGGTTATGATTTCATATATGTTTCCAGTTACGTGGAAGCTTGTATTTCAAGCTGAAACACTGCTGGTTGTATATATATATTAGAAATTGGGTAGTTTAGTAATTATTTAGAGTAAAGATCTTAAAGTTATACCGTACAAACTGAGCCCTTTGTTATCACTTCATTTCTCGTATAAATTCTTCATTAAATCTTACTATATGAAGTATATGGAAGTTTATGCGAAATTCTTCTAGGTTCACTTATCCATTTATTTATAGAAATATATAATGTTGTACTTGTTTATATTAATTTTTTTGTCTGATTAAGAATTAAAGAGAAATTTTGGATGTGGTAAATGGGATGTACATTTGAATTATTGACTCAGTTTCCTTTTGGTGACTAATTTAAATTCTTCCTAGCATTTTCTACAATTATGTTATAGTTTAGCGAATAACAATTCATTTTCCATTATAGAATATTTGATCTTAATTATATGTAATTATGCAGAGGATGTTTTGATATGTGTGAGGATGACGTTAATAACAGTCCAAGAGATCTGGATCATGATTATGGAAATGAAAGTTCTGGGCCAAGTTCTTCATTACAACAAAACGCCAACAATCAGCAAAAGAAGTTTTCGAGTGGTTCTTTGCTACCTGATAATTTTCTTTTTCCCAAAAAGGTTGTTACTGATGGGGACAGGTAATTTTTCATTTTACACCAATTGTTTGTTGCTTCTTTTTTCGTCCCCATTTTCTTCTGGACCTGTTACTTGAACTTATCATTCTCAATCACTTTCTTGGAAATGAATTCTCTTTTTAAAGGATTTGAGCAAACTTAAATGTCCGAAATTTGTAACTACGCATGCTGTGCATTGTCTCTGACACTTTTTTTGTGCGCCTGTCTTTATCACTCCTATATTTTGGATTTTGTTTAACAAATTGTACAGTTGCATTAGGGAATGAAACACGATTACTGAGAATTTATGAAAAATTGGTATATGTTGAAAGCTTGGTTTTATAATGATTTGTGATCAAGAGAATTTTAATATCTTCTTTTTCTAATAGACATTCTTGTTACTTTACGGCTGCTGCATATTTGGCTTGCTGTATTGACGTGCTATCACATGTTCTGTTTTTATTAAAAGGGATTATCTACAAACAAAGTATTCTTCCGAGAGGAATCATAGTGGTCCATTACAATATCGACAGAAGAGAGATACCAACAACCTTCCATTGGGTAGGTCTATCTTGTTAGTCTGCTTGGTATTTTGATAATCTTTATAATTTTCTTTCTCCTGTGCCAGCTAGATTTTTATTTCATCTCAAGATAAATGCATTGGGAAATGGCTTGTATATATTTTTCTTTAATGTTTTTTTGTGTGTACAGTTGATGACACATCAGATGGAGCATTTGTCCAGCGTAGGGGGCGGTTTAAGGTCACATCAGCAGATCTCAGTCCAATGGTTGGTATCAAATGGCAGATATTTTTTTCCCTGCTAGTTCTATCCATGATCAAGATTTCTTTGTAGAGATTAGCGACACTTCATTATTGGGTGCAAGTAATGTGGGTGGCAACTTCTTATTTAGATTATTTAGTGGGACCAACATGGAATTCACCTTATATTGAAGAGTTTGTGGAAAGGAGTTTGTATTGGCATTTTTCTTCTGTGTATATGGTGAATCTTCAAATGGTGCGCCATCATATATCTGAATTATGCATCTTCATATTAATTTTTGGTTTTATCTGTTAGAGTCGGTATATGCAGTCTATACTATTTATTAAAGATTGTACCTTTGCTAACTTGAGCTATTATAATAATTGTGGTTGAATTTGTCTGCTTGAATGTTAATTGGCTTCATTAATTACCAAGGATGGAACTTAGGTGATTTATGTTTTACACACAATGGCTTTGTAACCATTACCATTTCTTTTACTCATTTAGGGTCCTTCAAACAGTGCTTCTGGCCCAGTTGTTAGTCCTACCAGTCCACCAAATCAAAATTTCATGGCCGGTGCTATTCTTCCATCGCTGCAGTGCATCTTGCAACAGAATGGCTTGCAGAGGGTATGTTTTTGTAGAATTTCTTTGTTTTCTTTCTTTTTAACACTGACAAGTCTATAGCATAACCTTATTTTCCAATGGGTTTTGCCAGGAAGAGATTATAAAATTAATAAAGTATGCCGAGCAATCTTCTGGTAATGCTTCTGTGTGTGTTTCCTCTTAAAAGATCTGCCAATTCAGTTTGTTTAATTTTAATTTTGTTTACTTGTTACAGGTAAGAATGCAGAATCAGTGGAAGCAGGGGCAGTTGATAGTTTGCAGGTAAATTACTCTTGGTACAAATTTTTCTCGTCATACTTTTTCTTTAATGATGAGTGGTATTATACAAGGGGAATGTGCAGAAAGTATAGAAGAAACTTAGAGTAAAAAACTCAGGAGGAAAATTTGTCTGCCCTTTGAGGCAACATCCACCCTGAAACTATCCAGATGATTAGCACGCATAAGGTTGTCAAATTGGAGAGTCTTATGTAAATTATTAGTTTATATTATTGACTTAACTGGTGAATCTTACAAGAGTTTACTTAATATAAAAAGTCTTTAAAAAACTATTGACGATGTATATGCATAATGCCATCGTTGTTAAAATTATAAGTCAGATAAAGAAATCACACAATCTTATGTGCCAAACAGCTTCGTGTGTGGTGAATCATGACCTGGTTCATTCATGAGCAGGATTGCAGTGTGATCTTGATCTTCCATGAATTGTCAGGGAGAGATGGTGGGTGAAAAACTGGATTGAGTGTTTTTCAAAATCCATTCTCCCCCATTTTGTGACCCTCCTCCCTTCCGAATTTGCTTCATCTCCGGGTTCTCCTTTTCTTGCAACTGCCTGATTTTTAGTAGAGAGGGGACCCCGGGGCGGGGGTTAAGAAAGATTTTGATTTTGCTATAGTTTGTGCAGTATTGTGTTAAATGATTTCATATTTGTACAACTTGTAGGTACCTACAACAACTAGGGAGAGAGAGCTGCATTTTCAGGTGATTCAACTCCAACAGAGGTACATGATACAACTGAATTTTTTATTCTTTGATCTTTAAACTTAAATTCAATGTACGTCATATTTTTAATTCTTATGTCAGCATTGGAAGCCTTGTTGAGGAATTACAAAGACAAAAGATGAAAAATGTTCAGGTATATTTTAATCTTGGTCCATCCTACTTTTACCATTTCATCTCAAACTATTTGTTTGTGTCATGTTTTAGTTTCAATCTGAACTCAACAAATGTAAATGACGTTTTGAAGTTTTTTTCTTCTTTTCTCTGTCACACCACTTATTTTTTATTTTTTCTTTAATACACTTTTATTCAAATTTCTTACTCATTGCCTTTGCAAGGTAAATTCTAAATTTACCATTTATCTACCGTAACAATCATTGTTCACTTTGAACAATTGGTTGCCTCTGTATAGGAGCATATTGAAATTAGACTGTGTTGCCATGACATTTGGACCTAAGAAATGTGATTGCAATTCGGATGGGGTGAAAAATTGTAATTCAAAAGGTAAATGTTAGCAACTGAAAAAAATATTAGTTTTATTGATTTTTTGAATTGTAATTATAAGTGCCCAAGCACTTGCACAACCCAGCCATCAAAAGCTTGCTTTTAATGGAAGAACTAAACACATAAATACTTCACCGAATGTTCCATACTACTGGATATGGGACTTAGACTTCCCATAATACCCAAGTTTTACCATAACACTGTCCAAGAGATGGCAGCCCTTTTTGAGACACCTACAATCATTTCTAATACCAATTGACAAGTACCCAAGAGCTTGGAGAACTCATCCGCAAAAGCTAGTTTAAGGGGTAGAATCTAACACAAACTTAATCAAGCATCCCATACTAAGTGGCAGGGGACGTAGGTACCTCAATATCCAAATTCCTGTAAAATTCAAATTCAAAACAGACTTTCAAACATCATAGTTGCATATTTGAAGTCCAATTTAATGTTTGTTGAAAATTCCATATCAAGTATAGATACGATCAAATATATAGAATATATAAGTGAGATGTAAATCTCGCCTTACTAAACTGGATATATGAAATTGAGTTAGGCTTAAATTTTGCTATTTTACAGAATCATTAAAGAATTTATCCTAATTAAGATTACTTGGAATTATTGTATTATTTGCTATCAGGCCTCCCCTCTATTCCCACCCTGGTGAGTTATATTTAAAGTCCTTCCAGGATGGTAAATTTATTAAATTTTACTGACCAAGAACACTACCCTTTTTTTGTCAAGACTTGTCCTTACACACGTAATTCATATTTGGAAAGCACTAGTTTATTAGTAAAGCTGCATGTTGCTTACCAAAATGTTCCTTAGTGTCTCAAGGATCAACCATGGATTAGCTTATCACATATTTGCTCTCTGAAAATTTGCTGTTTGGAATTCAGCAGTCTAGTCATGGTCTAAGATGACTCACCTTCTGTCTGGTTTGCAGTTAGAGAAACAGTTGAGCAGTATGATTAACAAAGTGGAGAAGTGAAGAATTCTATGACTGATATTAGACAACACCTGAGTTCATTGATAACATTCAAAGATGATTCGCAACGAACTTGAGGGATGGAGGAACGTCTCAATTGTATTATCATCATGTGTGGTGTGAACTTTTGTCTGCGGCAGGTACTAATTTTGAGATGCTATTCCTTGAATCACCTGTAAAATGTAATTTATTGAGATAACGATATCATGTAATTTGAACTTCTCATTTTCTCTTATTCTACCTAAAATTTACTCATCAGAGTTCACATGAATGCATATAACTACATAGCTCAGTGATGTAGCAATCTGTCATGTGTTTCAATAAGTTCATATCACCTGACAACAACCAAACACATACACAGAATGTTGGCTGAAATGGCTAGTGTTGAAGTGTAAAATTCCAATGGTTGGTGGAAATTAAAATTTTTATTTATATTGCTGACAATAAATTCTCCCAGTGGATTTTATTTATTACTATTGAAATTTATATGCAAAAGAGATATTTGTTTACTTATTTTTTTATTTTTGAAATTGTGACCTAGATATTGTTTTCTTCGCTGAATGTGTCATTTGCAGCTTGACTTAATTGTGATAGCATTTTTTCTCATTATGAGAAAAATGGAATTGTTAAGAATAACAAATAATAAGTATTGTTATAAAGTATTATGTATGTATTTTGCTTTGTACACGGAACAATTAATAAGAATTATAGCTCACAAGTGTATATAGTGGATGATAAAATATATTTATTATATGATTAAAAAAATTTTGAAACGTGAGTATGTGGATAACATATTTACTAAAATATTTCTGGTGAGGGTGTGTTTGAGCAGTTGATAATTTAGTAGGTAATTTGATAAGTTAATCTCTATTTGGTGGTTGATAAATTTTCAAGAATTGAATTATTTGATTAGAAGTGTTTGGTAAATTAGTTTAGTAAACTAGTTGATAAATTCGTTGGCAAGTATAAAATAATATAAATATTTAAATTTTATTATATAAATAAAGTTTCTGTTTCTAATTAAAATATATAATGTAATTATAATTTTAAAATTTTAAAAAAATCTTGTCAACCTTTTAAATACTTTTAATTATATCTTAAAAGTTATATGTAAGTTAATTAAGTCATTCAAACCATTTCGTTTAAATTAATTAATTTAATTCATATTAATTAAAATAATTTTTTATTCTTTTATAAATTTAAATTTGATTTCTTAATTTAAACTAGTATTTTGTTAATTTTTTTTAGAATTTTATATAATAAAAAATTTAAGTATAATAAGAAAATATATTAAAATATAAAAGATAATAATAATAAATGAAATTCAATAAATTATAAGTTAAAAATTAATAAAAAGTTGCTTATATTTTATAAATTAGAAATGTATAAAATAAACTATTTTAAAGCATTTATCAAATATTTTTATGTTAATCAAACTACTTTATAAGTTAGTCAAATAAACTAATAGTTATCTTATTATTTTTACCAATTGTATTAATTTATAAGTTAAAACTTTAGTAATGATATTTGTGCAAGAGAAATGTAAATAACATTTTTGGACACATTTTGTATGGTTTAATATTTAGTTAAAACTAATATAAGTTTAGTTACACATAAAGTATGATTTATTATATTGAGTGAGATTTACTATATTTAGTAGATTCACAGGTTTAAATATTAAAAAGAATGTTAGAGTATAACAATATAAGACCCACTAAAATGCTTTAATATTAATTTATAGTCACATGTTAATAATAATAATAATAATAATAATAATAATAATAATAAAAAGTTCACAAGAAAACTAACTAATCAGTCTCTTTTTATTTTTGGTGCATAAAACAAACAGTCACATTTCACATTATCCATATTTATTATTACTTTGACTTGAAACCAGAATAACATGATTTCATGATCAAACTGAGGGAGTGCCTTGGTCAAATGTGTGGAATAGATAGTAGCAAAATCAACCAAGTCTTTGTTTCACCATTTTAAATAAACAAATTAGATAATGGTGTGTTTCAACAAAATTCTTCTTGAACACTTATTATAGAAGACAAAATAAAATAAAATAAAAATTCAAATTTAAACTAGTTTAAGCATAATTGGAAATGTATAAAATGAGTTTATGTATAAGTTAAAATTAATTTATGCACATATTAGAAATAAGCATTTAAAAAGGTTATTTTAATATGTTTCTATATATGAAGAAACTTTTTAAAAACATAAAAAAATATTCCTTACTTTCCACCCAGAACAAGTAAGAAAATTAGGAGATAATATAAAAGAGTTAGAATTATCTATAAATATCTCATGAAAAAGGAGATTTTTCCCCTTGTTTGTCAAAATTCTATATCCATTGTCGCATAATATATAATAAGTTTTGTGGAAAATAGTAAGTTCTAAAATAAATATTATTTAAATTTTTGGATAATATAGTATTCGTTATTTTTATTTAAATCTCTAATCATATTAATGATGGACAATACAAACCATAAATAAATTAATGCTAATAGAGTTAGTTTTGTGAAACTAGGGTTTAGGGTGTGAGAGAGAATACTAATTAGAAGAAAATGTTAGTAAAATCTTTTAATGGATTTTTTGGAATAAAAATTAGTAACTAATAAAATCAATGAATATTTTGTAGTATTATTATAAAAAATTACTAGAACATGAAAAAAAAATAATGATCACATGTTCTTTTCTTGTGGAATTTAAGTGTTAGTGGTGGAAGAAAAGGGATTAAAGCATTAATTTTAGTGGATAAGAGACTTGGGGGAGGGAAAGTTGGGTCAATTAATAATTTGACTTCTTCTTAGATGTCAATTTATGGAAAATATTTATCACTATGTTGAAACTATTTTTATTAAAAAGATTAAAATGTAATAAGAATATAATTAAATTAAATTAAATTAAGGTGAGATGATAGAAAATAAGGATATTATTTGAAAAACATAATCATCTTTCTGACTGCTTTGTTAAGACATGATTATTAAAAACAATATGAGAATATATTAAATTTATAAGAGATCTTCTTTATGCATTCTAATAAAAAATTCACTTTTAACTCTTTAACTAGTGTTTTAAGAAGACTTGTACCATTTGAAAAAAAATATACTAATTTTAAAATATTTGAAAACAATTCAAAATTTTAAAGCTTTAATTAAATGACAAAATGTGTATAAAAGAGAGATATACAATGATTTAATTGATTTAAGATTCCCTTTCTAAATTAAATGTGTATAAAACTTTGGTGGAACTAACATCCTTTATTATGAGGTGACAGAATGTGTAAATTTTTTGGTTAAATTCATAAATAGTGATATATAAATGTGAAATTATATGCTTAAATGTGCTCTAATTATCCATTATGTTTTAATGCTATAAGGTGAAAATTTCAAATTTTCAAATGTATTACCTATTTATTTCGATAAGAAAACATTTTTGTAACTTAAAAAAACGTCATCACATGCCAATAAATTATAATAAAATAATAAGAATAAAGTGTATATTTTTTTCTCACTTAATTTTGATGTCTCACATTTTAGTTTTATTTTTAGTTCTTAATTTTTTTTGTATATTTTTATTTTATTTTATTTGTATCCATGTAACATCACAACTTATAAATCTATCCTTAACATTAAAGTGTTCAAAAACATTATATATTTTACTCATCTTACACACATAATAATATTACTTATGTAATATTTTATACTATACTATGGCTTTAAAAACTTATGTAATATTACTTTAGTTATATATTTAAGTCTCCTAAATCTACATACCATATAATATAACCATAGATATAAAAAACATATTTAACTATTTAGAATAAAAATAATTTTAAATAAATTAGTAAAAATTATAGCAATTTGTAACCTATATTTTTTAATACAAACTACTTATCATAGCAATTTCTAAAAAAATAAATAAATTAAAATTGAGTGTCTTAATAATAAAACGACCCACAAAGGAAAACAAAGATAGCAACATGTTGAATAAAGAAATGAGCAAAAAAGTCCCAACCTTCAATGTCACTTTTGCATTATCAAATAATATGATATTTTTTTTCCATATATTATTGGTCTTTAGTCTACCTTAGAATTTTCCTTGCCTTATCATCATCAACAAAAATTTTCTCTTTGGGATTCATTGAATTCAATCCCACTTGCTATGCCATCTTTTCATTATTTTTCACTTTTCACTCACTTTGATGAGTTAATATTATATTTTTTGTCATCATCTACAATCTCAATTATCAACTATTTCATGTTCATAGAAGCACACAAGCACACAACTATTTAGTCTATTTTAATGACTTTGTAAACTTTTTTTTATTCATTTAATAGTCTTCTCATTCAACATGGATTTTGATCATAAATTTTGTCATATCTCTAATACTTAATTATTATGTTTTGGTCTCTAAAATTTGAAGTTAATATGAGTTTTTATTTTTCAAATTTCAAAACTTATTTTAATTGACAAATTTCAAAGAACCAAAATATTTTTTATTACTATTTTCAGTCCCTAATTAGTGAAATAATTTTTTTAACATTAGAATTGTACTTTTTATATTTGAGGGACTAATTTTTTTTAAATTAGGAAACCAAAATTAAATTATTTTAAATTTTAGAAATTAAAAAATAGTTAAACTCATTTATAATTAAAGTATTATTCCCAAACAATAAAATCCATTCTTAGAAATAGTAAATTTTAATTAAGAGATTAATTTGTCTTACTAAATCTTACATTTATTCTTCTACTAGCTAGAATTATAAGTTAAACTCTTAATTACATATTTAAAAAGACATAACAAATATAATATATGTTGGCCACTACTTATAAATGATTAGAAACATGAAAAAGTTGCATTTATAATAGATAACAGAGACACTTAGTCCAGAAGTAATTAGAATGAGTGACTCTTTATCACAAACTAAACTGATATGAAGAAAATAATTAAGAGATAATTCTACATTTTTAGAAAATATTTTATCAAATGAAGATATGTCCAAACAAAAAATAAATAATAATAATAATAATAATAATAATTATTATTATTATTATTATTATTATTATTATTATTGAATTTTTCACTTTTGTGTGGTAGCTCTGCACGTGATTTGATTATTCATTCTCAACCCACCTATGATAATAATTTATAACAACCCATAAATTAATATTTTAATGAAGACCCAATGAATTTGAAGTTTTAATAACATTCTTTTCTATTAAAACAATATTTATGAATAAATAATAACTATAATATATAACCACTCACCTTAACTCCCAACTGTGTTGTTTATTACTACTTTATATATGGTCTACATAATAATTATGATATGTATTTTTTTAATTAGAATATTATGGGCGCAAAATATCTATTAATTCCACATTTTCATTATATTTTTTATTAGGTTCATCATTAACTACATGTTTTAATATAAATTTTATTCATGAGGTTAATTTTTATAAATACACACACCTTAATAATCAGTATTAATTAACACAAATAGTAAATTGTATTCCTTAATATCATTCTATATATGAAATAAATCATATTGGAAAGAAATACTTTATACACGTTTAAGATTTATGATAATGTTAACCATGAAGAATTTGAATCAATATTATGGTTATAATATATATATATATATATATATATATATATATATATATATATAGTAATTATAGTTGACATTTTTTATTATATATAAAAAACTATATTTAATTATTATACTTAGTTTTATAAAGTAGCTCTAACAAAAGTTAAAAAGAAAGGATATTTTACTCACAAAATGTCAAAACACATGGGCCCCATTTTTTTGTTCCTTCTGCATAACATGGCATCTTCCATTCTTTTAATATGATAAAATATAACTCTTCACCCCTTTGGAGATTCTTTGCATGAATCCACAACAAAAGTAAAAATAAAAATTAAAATAAAAATAAAAATATGATTTTGTAGTTTGAATGTGAAATCATGACTGAAGATACCATTTTAACCTAATGGAAATAAAACTGATGATTCAAGTGGTTCAAGTTTTGAGACATCAAAAACATTCTTTTTAATTCTTGAAGCAATTTTATGTTTATTTCTTCATTTTATATGTTCAATTATTGAACATTAAAACTTTTACAAATATTTTCAAAAATTCAATAAACTCAATTTGGCACAGTTTAAAGTTTGAACATTTATGTGATAATATATTTCAATTTTACATGTAAAAAAATTATAAATCAATATACTTTTAGAATAAATTATTCTATAAATTCATAATGAGAAAATTAGAGTTTAAGCAAAATAAAATTATAATGAAATAAAGAATGAATACTCAAATTTTACTTATAAACTTTTTATATATTTATTAAAATTATCTCCATTTAAACGTAGGTCTTACAAATATTAAAATATTAATTTCGACTGTGGTATGGTTCTAATATTACTAATGGTATAAAAAAGTTTTTTTAATAAGTTGGATAAGATGTAATTAATATAGTTTTTCTTTATAAATTTTTGGATTAAATATATTTTTAATTCTTAAAATATTTATTAAAATTGTGTTTTATTCTAAGGATAAACTTCCCATTCGTTTTATCTTTATATTTTATAAATTTGTGTAAACAATCTTCGAAGATAAATGAAAATATCTATAAAAATAGAAAAACAAAAAAATAGCAAACTAAACTTAAGATATTGATGATAATAGAATAAAAAATTATAGAAAAAAAATAGAGAAATAAAAATAAATTCTAATAAATCATCAAAGATCGTTTACATTAGTTTAAAAAAATATAAAGACGAAATAGATTCAAAATTTACTTAAAAAATAAAACACAATTTTAACAAATAATTTAAAAATTAAAAATATATTTAATTATATATTTTTTATTTAAAATCATTAGCTCAGAAGTTAAAGAATACTAGATACTTATACTTTTAAATAATTTTAATCACTTTAAAAAGTAAATATAAATTATTTTTAACGTAATATATTGTTTTATTTAAAAAAATATATTTTTATAATTTTGGCTTAATCTGTTCACTTAATACACAAAATAAAGTGTGTTAAAACAGTTTATTAATGGAAAATGTAAAAATAACTATAATTTTATTTATGGCATGACTTCCAAAATTACGTTACGAAGTATTCTCGTCCAAACAGGTTATAAAAAAAGAACGTGATTGACATTATATATTTAGAAGATTATTGACCGAGAAAAGCTTCAAAGATTGTCGTAATGAATAAATAAATATATGGTCAAAGTCGTGTTTGGTATGCTGTTGTCAGGTAGTGTTGCAATGCCATAAACCCTATTTTATTTATTTCTTTTATCTCTCCTAAATTTTTTACATTTCTCCATTTTTGGCATATAGGAACAAATATAGAAAATGAAAAAGAAGTGGAAGAAGAAGAGAAATGAATGGAAATAAAAGTTGTTTGATTGAAAAAAAGAAAGATAAAAGAAAATACGAAAATTCAATAAATAAAATAAAATAAAATAATTTATTATTATTATTATTTAATATTGTTATTCATTAAAAACATTAATTATTTGATTTTTAAAAACTTGAACCTTGAAAGAAAATATTAAAAGAGACACTTCCCTCTTTTTCTGATAATCCAAACCAATTATAAACTTTTAGATACCCTAATTATTTTTTTATTAGAGATTTAACTATGATGTTGGTCTTTCACTAATTTATAAAGTTAGTTGAATGATATGTCATGAAACTTTAGACTATTGTGTATATTTGTTTGTGCATAACTCTTTTACGAAGAGTTGGTCAGCTCTCCATTTTCTATATAAATATAAGGATAAAGAAAATTTTCATTAATTAACAAAGCTTTTATAATTAAGGTTTAATAAACATTTTGGTCCTATTATATTTTATGAGAATTTGTAATATTTTTTTATGTTTATTTTTTTTTTAATTGAGTTCCAAATTTTATTTTTTTTTTCAATTGAGTCTCAAATTTTATTAAATCGGTCAATGTGATTCTTTTTGTCAAAAATCCACAGATTGTAGTGTTCATATCCATGTTTATATTTGTATTTTTTTGTCATTATTCATATGCCACAAGTTAACTTGAATGTGTTATGTCTCATATAGTTAATGCCGTTAACATTAATTTAACAAAAAAAATCATATTGAAGATTTTAATAAAATTTAGGACTTAATTGAAAAAAAAATTAAATGTGAAAAAATATTGCAAATTTTCACAAAATATTAGAACCAAAATACCTATTAAACCTATAATTAATCTATGAAAATATATTATTATGCATGCAACTATAAATTAAGTCCATTATTAATATGAAAAACTACTTAAACAATGATTTATGGCATTTTGACTTCAATTGAAAGGAGATGAAAAGTAAAGGTTGGAATTAGAAATAAGTTATTTTCAAAAGTTAAATTTAACGTAGAATAATTGAACTTCATGTTCTTGCATTGGTCCATTGTGGTGGTAGCTATGAACTCTGCACGTGATTTCATCTTCTTCATTCTTGCACAGCTAATTTCGATAATGATTAAGACGATGACAATGAAAGAAATAGACACATATAACAATTTTAAATAACTTTTAATGTAACCACTTTTTTTTTCTTCTTCTTCTTCTTCTTTTGTTTTTCAAAAATACCAAGAAGGGTGGTTCACCTAGCTATTAAAACACTTATAATAGTAATAGTAATAATTATAATTATAATTATAATAGGGTTACGAGTGAGTATGTGATTATCAATAATCTTAACAGCTAATTTTATGAAAATAGATCATTAGTTCAATAAAATGGGTTACTTACTAACTAAACCATCATGTTTAATAAAAATTACAGCTGAAATTTGGTTAATATTTTGTTCTCTAATTTTCAAAATTCAGAAATTTCAACATCAAATTATTAACTATGTCCATCCATTAGTAACAATTGTGTTAATATATATATATATATATATATATATATATATATATATATATATTAATAATGGCAGAGTTTAACAGCAAAATTTAATATATATTAATATTTTTTTGTCAACAATTTGATAATATATTACTAGACTAAAATTTAAAAATAAAATAAAAATAAAAATTTAATTTTTTATAAAGATGAAAATCATATATGTGACCCTGTTGATGCTACATGATTAGGACATGATTGATTTGCAATTAAAACCTATTTTCTGACATTATCTGCATGTTTTACTTTCTATACTTTTTGCTTTTTTTATCAGTGGAGAGTTTATTATTAAAATTAACAAATTTATAATTATGCATATATATATATATATATATATATATATATATATATATATAATACTTTGTTAGTCACTGTAATTTTTTTTTTCAGAAAAAAATTTAAATAAAATATTAAAAAAAATAGCAATTAGTACTATAAATTGTTACATATATATAATTTGATTTCCCTCCACATAATTTAATAACCTTTTTTTCGTAAAATAATTTAATCATATATAATGGATAGAAAATCCACATTATTATTGGTCATTTATACATTTTTTTTGTATTTCCTTTCACTATCTAATAGCCAAAAATGAGGAAAGATATTCCCTTTCAATTTCTTTCACTAATTAACCTAAAATATTATTTTGATTTTTATATTTCTTTCACTTTCTTTCTTTTTGCCATTTCCCCCCAAGCTAAGCATAACCTAAAAGAACTAAATGTGTTGACTAAAAAGAGCTTTCATTTGGATGATGCTAACTTTTCCATAGTGTGTTTGTTTAATAGGTTTTCTACTTTCATGGCTCATACAAAGAATCCCTCTCTTACTTAGCTTTTCTACTTTTTCATAGTGTTTGGTATATAATATTGATTATTGGAAAAAAATGGAAGATGGTCTGTTATAATCTTTACCTAAAGAGTCATAAAAAATTTAGTAAACTTTCTTTCTCTCTTAAAAAAACAAAAACTTTGTTGATCATTCGAAATTCAAAAAGTATATGTAATTAAGGAGATAAAAGAATTAAACTTGGAAATATTCCTTTTGTTTAGTAAAATTGTTGTAAAAAAATAACTGTTAATTATTGAATATAATTGAGATATATAATTCAATCCATTTGGGATGCATTAAATTTGATTGTAATATCTATCTATGAGAATATTTTAGTTATACAGTTATAATTATTCAATTTTAATAAAATAAATATAATAATCAAAATATAAAATTATTAATGCTATACTAATTAATAGAAGTTATTACTAATTATATTTTGAACTTAAATAATTAAAGGAATGGTGACCCACAACCACATTATAGTTGGTGCTTTCAGAATGTTAGAAAAATTTCTTAAATAAGTTAATCCAAATATATATTACTAGAATTTCTTATATTTTATTGAAATTTTTTCTATAAATTTATAAAAATATTTAAAAAAATTCTATAAATTTTTATAATAAATATATAGAATTTTTTTTATAAAATATACAGTAGTGGTATAATTTTTTTTTACAATATTATAAAATCCTACTTACATATAGTGGACTCGATTTCATTTAATATTAAGTTCTATCTTTGCGAAATGATTTCTATTATATTTACATTAATTATGCAGTTAAATAATACATGTAGAAATACACAAGTAAATAAATAAGTAGTAAAATTAGAAATTTGATTCTTTGAATTTATTTTATTTTTTCAGTTTGATCTTCCCTTTTTAAACTTTGTATTTTATATAATTTATTCTATTTCATTAACTATAATAGTAAAAAGCCAATATAAAACCACGTTTTCTAATGTAAAATAAATAAATTAAAAAATATAAATTATAGATTTTATTTATTTAGTGTAATTTTATTGTAAAATTCATTGAGTCAAGTCTATTATTTTTCTTTTTTTCCCTATTTTATTCTCTTTTCTTAAGTTTTTTTATTTCAATTTTTATCTCTTTTGAAATCAGATCGTATCATGTGCCAGTTCTATCGGAACAGTGTTTTTTTACTCTAAAAATATTTTAATTTTTCTAACATTTGAATTTACGTAGCTTAACTCAAAACGCGATTTTCTAACCTTAAACACATTTTTTTCTGCACTGAGATAAAGAAGTGAAGTTATAATCCAATGAAAAACGTGGGCTTATCTGTGAACTTCCCCGTTTGTTCTTTTTACTTTCTGAGTGTGTTCTTCCTTTGAATCTAGCAACTGTTACAACTTTTACTATTAAATATTATTATTATTATTATTATTGTTATTATTATTATTTTATTTTTATTATTATTATATTATTATTATTATTATTATTATTATTATTTTATTTTTATTATTATTATATTATTATTATTATTTTATTTTTATTATTATTATATTATTATTATTATTATTATTATTATCTCATGGCATACCCACCTAGGTGGACTTTGACGGTAAAGTAGCACCACAACCACGCGCACACTTGACCCTTTGGACTGAATCATCTATAAATTCCCATTCCATTTCCACCATTTTCATTTCCATCAAAGCTCCAACCCTAAATCCATCTTCAACTTCAACAACTTTCTTTCACTTTTTCTATAATTCACCATCAAAACCCTATACATAATACATCATATTTTATATTATACTTTGCTCTAAATATAATGGGTGTTATGTGCACATGGGAGACTAAGAAGATGGAGATGGAGGCCTTTTGCCGGAACTTGGTGGTGGCCGCCGGAAAAGACGATGAAGGGGGAAGAAACCACCACTTTGTTTCTTCTTGTTATGAAGATGGTGATGAAATAGGGACATTGTTGTGTGTCACTAGTGGTGGTTCTTATGTTGGACTTGCCTTGGTCAACCATCTCTTGCTATTAGGTTACTCTCTTCGGATCACAGTTGACAACCCAGGTAACTTTTTCATCAACTTTCATTTCCTTTTCCATAAACACTCTGATTCAACCATCAACACTTGCTCAACCGAATTAAAAACTAAGAAAATTTGCTTCTTTTCTTTTATGAAGGTTGGTAGAAAAAAAAAAAACACATGATAAGATTATGATTAGGTCTATATATGTGTTGGTTCTTTCTTATTCTGGGTTTTCTTAATGGGGTTGAGAAAACCTTGTTCTTGTTTATTTGGTAAAATTCATTTGATTCTATGAATAATAACACAAGTTGGTGGCGATGATTATAGTTTTCTCATTAAATTTAAGTTTTGAAACTGAAATTTTGACAGAAACAGGGGAAGGAGGGGAAGAGATTCATAACACATAAGCTTTAATAAAAAAAATTCAACACCTAATTTGTATTTTCCAAACTTTTGGTAACAAAAACGTTTTATTTATTCATTATTCTCTAATGCATTGAGTCTAAATACATAATTTTTTTCCAAAGTCTCGTTTTTTTGTGTGAAAACCCTTTGGATTTTAAAAATTAAAAATTAAAAATAAGTTATTAAAAGAATAATTTGATTATTCTGCCATGGGAGAGTTCCGTGAAGGTTAACTCAATTTATGAGACGCATTTTGATTAAAAATTTGCTTACAAATTTAGCTTATTTGTTTTTTTATTTATTAAATTGAAGTAAATTTGAGTTATTCAAACCTGTGTAGAAGATGATTAGCTGTGTTTGTTTCCGTACATGATGTTGTGCGATAGAAAAGTGTGCATAGTTGGCCATTTTATGTCCGTATATTCAAATATTCAAATCTTTCTCTTAAAAAATGAGTTCACAATCGATTTTCTTTGAAAATTTTATATGTTTGCATATAAATTTTTGCATTTTTGTATTTAATATAAAGAAAAGTATTATTTATCTATATAAAAAATTTAATCACAACCCTATTAGTTAGTACATTTATTTTTCAAAATTTAATTTGAATATTTAATCATAAAGAAAGCTATGTATTGAAATGTGAACTTCTTTTTATATGTTGATGATGATGATGCATAAGATGAAGAACACATTGATTAGTGTAGTGTACGAATTTTGAATAATGAATGGGTCATATATGTGAAAAAGCCAACTCAATAATATTCCAAGAAGACCCCACTTGTATAATATAATAATAATAATAATAATAATTTGTGTTTTACTATTTTTTTCCCTTCAAACTTTCCTTAGATTTTTCTTTTAATTTTTCATAAAAAAATGGACCAATTTTAATCTTATATTAGTAGTTTATTTTTTGTGGTGTAATAAAGTATATCGTGTAGCCTCACAAACCAAAGAGTGTTGTTGCAAGAAGTTTTGAAATAAAATAACACGTTCTTTTTCCTCAATCAGTTTATAGGGAAAATTATATTTATATAATAATTTTAGTTTAATAAAAAAATAATGCTACTAATAAATAATTTTCTGTGCCATGTTATCCTTTCTTTAATTATATAATAATGGAAACCCTAACAAACTATATTAATCAATATAATTTGGTATGAGTCATATCTAAATTAATCTGCATGGTCCACAATAATTATATGTCTCTTCATATGATATGATGTGATGATATATTTTCTGACAGCACATATTATAATGTACTATTAAAAGTTTCAGATGATTAATGTCTCTTGCAAAAAAAAAATATTGATTTTTTTAAAATATTAACTCGAGTTGTTTATGTAGTTAAAGCTATTTTTAATTTTTATACATACATTATTTTTATTATTTTGGATTTCGATGGTAGAGATTTAAAAAGATTGAAAATGATATATATAAAAACTAAAAAAAAAATTAAAAGCATGTATATATATTGAGTAATTTAATTTTTTAATGTAAATGTTGTACAAGGTTAAAATATATTTTTTATTAAAATTAAAATACCTAAATTTTTTCCATTATTTTGAATGTGTTTTCATGTGATTTTTAACTTTTTTATGCTAAGAAAAACAATCAAGACCAATCAACATTAAGTTCATTGTACCATAACTTACTCCAATATCTTAAATGATTCTTTTACTAAAATAATATTTTTTAAAATATCAAAATTAACATGGATCTTTTTATTGTGTAATGATAATAATTCGATTATTGAAGAGTCAAATTGTGATCTGTATTTTCTATTCTTATTTTTTGCTTAAGAAAAATACAAATTAGAATTTGGATATCCTTGATCCACGTAATAAAAAGTTTCAATTTAATAAATAATGTTGAAAGGGTCTATTTTAGTAATTTTTAAAAAAATTATTATTTGCATAAAAAATCATCTTAAATTAGGTATTTGTTTTTTATAAATAAAAATAAAAATTAATAACTATTAGGTAGAAAACACCAACACCAATTGCAACCAACATCACAATAAATGCATAGTAGTAATAATGATGCAGAAACTGAGAGAAAGAGAGGTAGGAGTAGAATTGATTTTTTATTCTATTAGTGATGGGTGTTGTAGATCATGGTGGTAGTTATGAATGGTTGGTTGATTTGTGCAGAGGAGATGGAGAAAGTGAAGGAAATTGAGAAAAGTGCAGAAGGAAAGTTGGAAGTAATAATGGCAAAGCTAACTGACATTGACGGGTTGGAGAAAGCATTTCAGGGCTGTCGTGGAGTGTTTCACACCTCTGCATTCACAGACCCTGCAGGTCTTTCTGGATACACAGTAAGAACACTTTTTCTAATGCTTCTAGAATTTTTAGAGTTAATATTTTAGGTTAATTAAATATATATTATTGTGCATATGATGTTATCAAAGTTGGTTTTATATCATTTCAAGTATTAAATTGTTCTATACTTTAAACATTTTTAGAGGGTAAGTTTATATTAATCATTGTGGCAATGACATCACAGCAATATCTAGAATAAAAATTATTGTATAATATCTAAGCAATTGTTTCTGTCTGGTTTCTAGAAATCCATGGCTGAGATTGAAGTCAGGGTTGCTGAGAATGTGATGGAAGCATGTGCAAGAACTGCCTCAATAAAGAGATGTGTGTTCACTTCATCATTGGCAGCTTGTGTGTGGCGAGAAAATGCAGAATCAGAACTCGCCCCAGTTATTAATCATGGCTCTTGGAGCAGTGAATCATTATGCATAGAAAAGAAGGTAAACTTTGCACAATGATTGCACCTTGTTAATGCCATTTTCTCATCTTAGTTTTTTTTTTTTTGCCATCTAACATGTTTATGTTGGTGATGTAAATTATATTATTCACGACCCTGTTCTGTGTTTTGAATATTTATTGCAGCTTTGGTATGCATTGGGCAAGATGAGAGCAGAGAAGGCTGCTTGGAGAATAGCTAATGAGAAGGGTTTGAAGCTCACTACCATTTGTCCTGCTCTAATCACAGGTCCTCAATTTTGTCACAGGAATCCAACAGCCACAATTGCTTATCTCAAAGGTACTGCAATTGACCAAAATAAGTGGTCCAATTTCTTGCACCATTTGCAGTTACTATACAAAGGAAAAATGTGTTTTAAGCTTCTAAACATCTAATCAAACTTAACTTTGGTGTTTGTATTTTTAAATTGGTGAACAAAAAAAACTGATTTTTATCAAATTAGAGATGGATTCTAGCACGACAGAATCTAAATATTTTACAATTGGTAATGCAGGTGGCCAAGAAATGTACTCTCTTGGTCTGCTAGCAACAGTGGATGTGAGCAAATTGGCTGAAGCTCATGCAAGTGTGTTCAAGGCAATGAACAACAATGCTTCTGGTAGATACATTTGCTTTGATAAAGTGATAGATTCCCAAAGTGGGGCAGAGAATTTGGCCAAGGAGATTGGAATGCCTAAGGAAAAGATATGTGGAGATGCATCGAACAGTTCTGTACAAAGATTTGAACTATCTAATGAGAAGTTATGCAGACTCATGTCAAGGCCACTCAGGTGTTACAGTGAATGTTTGATGAAATAATGTTATTATGTTTGCTGGAAAGGTTGGTTTATTTGTTTATTTATGGTGTGCCTTAGGCATAATTAGATGAGAAAATAGATGAGGTATGTTATATAGTTCACTCAGTAATTAGTAGTGTTTGTATTTATTTATGGTTTAATTATAATATATAAATCTATTCAATTGCATACCAAATCATGCAAATTTTCTGACCTCTGAACTTGGCCACATTTGAATCAGTTAATAATGCTTTGATGGACAATTAAACAAACACTAATATCAACTAATGTAATATTAGTTTTCCATACATAATTACTGAAGTAACTAAAAGATTCTTAATGCAAGTAACTAAAATTAACAAGCTGAGGTAAATTTGATGTGTCAGCTATAAAATTTAACATGTTAGAAGTCAAAGGTTACAATTGTTAGCACTTTCAAAGGTAAGGTAAGGTAGGGTTTATGTTTTCTCAACAATGTGACGTTGGTAGGTCCTATATTGCACCACCAGAAAAGAAAAATTATGGGTTCTGAAGATCAAAATTAGGCACACAAAATGACATTTTGGAGAGCTTATGTTATGAGCACATATCAAAGTTAATTTTAATATACCTTACAAATTCAATATGTATGTCAAACACAAGAAATTTAGTTCAAAAACTATTTACAGATCAATGTGGACAGAATAAAATCTCCCTGTTTTATTGTTTTGACTTTTGAGTGAGCTTAATTCATTTAAAAAACAAGATAAGATTAAAAACGACAAGAAAGAAAGTGAAATTGGAAAAGAAAGATAAAAGATGAACAATGAAGTGATAACTTAACTACCAATAACTTTTGTGTTCATTCCAACCAACATCTTGAAATCAAGTCTTAAAAAAAGAACATTCTGAGTCAAATATTCCTTCTAGAGTAGCCTCAACATATCAATAAATTGTTTGCTTCAATTTCAAATTCTAAACTTTGATTCCCTTGTGCTGGTGATTAAACTTGTCAGTGGTTGTTATATAAATGTGAATCACAAGTTAGGACATACTTCATACAAATCACTTCATCATTTTAAATATGACAAAGTTAACATGTCGTGTGTTTCAATGAGCAAATTAACTTCAAAATATTAATAATAATTGTCCTTTATATTTTTTTTAAAAATATTTATCGAAATTGAACTAATATTCTATAAATTTAAAGAATTAGTTACTACTCTAATTAGAAATTAAATTTAAATCTAGCTAAGCAACTCATTACATTAATGTGAATATTACTTCTAATATGGAGGTAGCATGCCTACAAGTTTAAGTTTTGCTTTAATACTTTGGTAAAATTAATAGAAATCAAAATAGGTTTCCAAAGATCAAAACTTACATTAAAAACATTCACTTTGAACCAATTTTACCCAAAAATTCAATTATAATATAGAAGAGAAAAATATTCAAATTCTTCTCTAAACTTAGAGAGAATTAAGAATTGAAATTTTAGAAAAATAAAATTTTAAATGAAATAAAGAATAAATATTATTTTTTTGTAATTTTTATTTTTTATTCTTTAAGAAGTTATTTTTCAATAAAACTAAGATGCTACACATATATATATATATGTATATATATAATAACGAAATATTTGTTTATAAATAAATTTTTATTTAAAGAATTTTTGTATATCTCATATCATTTTCTTTTTAAAAATAATAACATTTTACATGTCGAGAAATACTTCCATAAAAATTAACCTATTTAAGAGAGAAATTTTGGAAATTGTTAAAAATTTAATACATTTCAGTAAATTTTTTAAAAAAGATAAAAAAATAAATACGAATTACTTTCTTATTGAAATAATTCTTGATAATAGTATCATAGTAGTCATATCACTAATAAAGAAATTAAATTTAATTGTATTTTTATCATCACAAAAATTTTATTTTTTTAATAAACGAGTGACTTTACCATGATATAAATTTTTTATAATTATTAGGTTTATAATTCTATAGTCGTTTTAAAAGAAATCATCAACTTATCATATTATCACATGTATACATTCATCCAAAAACAATTAAATATTTTTAATATTGATTACTAGAATTAAATCCTTTTAAGTTCAACTCCTAATTTTATATAAACATATGCTTATATAATAAATATTATCATAACAATTTTTCAAAATTGCAACAAGTACATAGATAAGTTATCAGAAACAAATATAATAATGTATATATATTAAATTAGATGGATTTTTACTCATAATATTTATACTATAAGTAAATACATTATTTCAATCACATATCAAACTTAAACTACATATGAATCTATTTTAAAAAAATATCCCCAACACACATGGATCTATGTTATAAAGAATATTTTTAAGAAATATTTATTAATGTCTTCTGAAATACTTGTATTAATTATGTGACTTGCATTGACCTCAACATATGTTATGATAATAGATAAACTATTTTCAATCTCTCACCACCTTATATCTCTAATCTATGTGACTTAAGTTGTCATTGATCTTTGTAACATAAGTGTGCATACACTTAATACCTCATAATACTATAAGTACTCAGGTTTATGACTTTGATTATTTTTATTTCAAACATATATTTCATTCAAGTTTAAAGTGTGATTTCATCAATCACCTAATAACTTTACAATTCATTTCTAATATGAAATAAATATTCATAAATTTCAATTCACCATTCATCACACTAATAATATTCAAGAATAAAGGCTTGATAAAATATAGCAACTTAGTGAAATATAAAAAATTTAACTATTTGAAAATATGTTATTTTCAAGTTAAAAAAAATTCTCTTTCATCATTTACTAATTCTTCTTGTTCAGAAAATTAAGAACATATTTAAATTTGTCTTGTCACTTATTCTATTTGCTTAAGGAGCAACCTGCTCAACCAACAACTTTGTAGTTACTTGATGAACAAAACTTTCAATTTTTTACTTAAATGAATTTTGTTCAACAACCAAACCACTTGAATTTTTAGATAAATGAATTTCACTTAGCAAACAAAATGATCGTCCAACGATCATTATGTAGAAATCAATTTTACATACAATCATTAATTATTATTAAAACTTACAATTCTACTAGTTTGATATGCTTAACTTTATTGAATTAAAATTTTCCTTCCACCACAACATACAATTCCAACCAATATATACCATATAAAACATGATTTATAATTCAAAACAAAATGATTTCTCTTAATCTTAATAATGTATTCTAAGTTTAAATTTTTCAACAAAACAACTATAATTTAATTTTACGATCAAATTCAACTATCTCAAAATCCATCTTCAACCTCAATTTATCTTCTACTTCAAATTTCATATTCAAACAATACATAATTAATTATTTTACATTTTCAAAACAATTTTGACATCATACTTTCTAAGACTAACATAATATTTAAATTTAATTACAAAAAGAAAAAATGACAGTTTCTTTTACCTAGAAATATTTTATCCTAAAAAGGTGATAAAGAACTCTCATAACAACATAATAAAAAATAACTAAATTTTAAACTAAGATATGACTGGTGAGTAGTTGAGAAAATCAACTTTTCCAATTATCAACACTAAGATTGAACTCAAAAGAATGTAGAGTTAAAAAATTTTTGAAATAAGAATGAACTTACTTGTCCCATTCAAATACTAATTAAGTAGGATTTAGTCTAACTTTTACTAATGCGAATTATAATCTAATCGTAGAAAGGATGAGAATTGAAATTAGAAATTTAGAAAAATGAAAGAGAAATAAACTTGAGAAAAGTGAATCTTTGCATAAAAAGGAAAAAAAAAACTTTAGATTAAGTTGAACATTCTAAAAATATTCTAAAATAGCTATGTTTTATCAACAAGCTTAAGCATCAAAATCTTACAGATTGTTTTATTAATTTGAGTTTTAGGTCTGTTTGGACAATTTTATATTTATTGTCTCCAATTTATATTTTTAATAAGAATGCATGGAATGATTGGTAATATGTTTTAAATATAATGAAATACTTTTAGAGAAAAATTCACTTAAATAAATACGTAACCAACGACCTCTTTTACTATTTTTAGAAAAGGGAAATTCAGATATTCATGGGTCAAACACTAAATAAGTATTATTATTATTAAATTTATCGACATTAGTGTAAGCAGAATAAATTATTTGACATTTTGAATTTAACAAATAATTGTGACAAGTTGGTGATGAACACAATATATGTAAAATTCTAGGACGGATTTTCATTCAGTATTAATACCTTTTTTTTAATTCTACAATTTTAAACATATAATTTTTCAATATTAATCTAATTACTTTTATTTAGGGTATTTGGTATAAAATAATGAGTATTATTTATCTTTTTCTATCTTATAAATCAATTTTTTTTTCTTTTCAAAAGTATTAATTGTGATGATAATGACATTTTTTCTTCTATTTACATAAATATAAAATTTTTCTTTTATAGTCTCCATTATAGAAATTAAAACACTTTTCTATTTTGTAAATGAAATATTTAAGTATTATTATAAGTACAATATAAATCGAGTTTACCAACATGGACATAAATATAAGAGATTAATAATTTGAATTTGGAGAAACACCAACAAATATCTTTTCTTTTCCCCACAATACAACATTATTCTTTTCCCATTTTTTTTAATAATTTTAAAAATACTATTCTTCAGTATTTGCTGGCTATTAATTCAGAACCATCAGATAAAAGATGGATTTAAACTTTTACTTGATCAATTAACTTAGAACATTCATTCAATGATATCAATTGGTAAGCTCCACAAAGTGATGGTCTTTTATCAAACCTTTTTGCATTAACACTTTGAATATTATAAAGTTATTACTTTAAGCAAACAAGTAAATGTTTTGCTTCTTCTTAGCAAACAAATTCAATCAAAGTTAGATTGGTATTAAAAGTCTATACTAAGAGAAAACCTCATTCAAACCAAATCATAAATTCAAATAAAAATTTGTGACAAACCAAACAGTGAACAAAATTTGAATCTTCCTTAAAAGAAATGTCCAATTTAATGCCACAAATAGAGTTGTCTTAAAAAGAGAATGCATGGAAAACCAAAAAAAGAAGCAAAACAAAAGCAGACAATGTGGGGGCACGTGCATTCTGCCCCTCACGTGCCTCAGGATTGGTCAGGTGAGGGGTAAACACTATATGATATGATCAGACTCACTGAAAAAAATAGCTCTCTCTCTCTCTCTCTCTATATATATATATATATATATATTCACTTCCCCAAATACCCTCCTCTCATTGGAACTCTTCATCACACTCTCTTTCTTTCTGAGACAGTTTTTCTACACAAAGTTATATATATACAGTGTTCTTCTGAGCTTTGATGATTATAAAATAGGGTTTACCCTTTAATTAAACAAAGTGTTTCAGACTACAATAAAAATAAATTATAAATTAGCATCACAGAGAGAGAGAGAGAGAAGGAGATTCCTCTCTTAGATAATAAACTTGGTTTCTTTTCTGCATCAAATGGATGGTTTTTCTTATATATCATCAGATCAAGCTTCTGCTGTTTCCAATACCGCAAAGAGATTCATCCTTTTATCATCAGAAGATTCAGAAGCAATTTTGGAGCTTAACTTGGAGTTCCTACACCTGAATGTTCAAGAGGCCAATCTCATTGATCTTGAAGCATATAACTCTTGCACTGAGGTAACTATAAGCAACTCTCTTGAGCTCTTATTTTTGTTAATCATGTGAGTGTTTGAATCTTTTGAGTTCAATTTCACTGTTCTTCAGTGCTGCATTTTCCTATCTGCTGCTTTAATTTCAACTTTCAGTTGATAATGTATTTAATTCAAAACATGCATGCAAACCTTGTTTATGATGTTTTCAGTTCAAATCTGCTTAAGAAAATTTGAAAGTAGATCTCCATGGATATTTGTATATATACACACACAGCTTTTTCCACCAACACCTTCTCTTTACATTTTGGATCTTCATTGCTCACTTCACTGCATTTGCTTTGCATGTACTGTAACTTTAATTTTCTGTGTCCACCATTATTGATTCTTGACAATGAGTCAATGATTAGAATGTGAAAGAAGGAGTTTCTATTTTTCTGGTTTTGGTTTAGGTTTGGGAGAGAGTTAATACTGCAATATGTCTTTATTAAATACTATATTATATATATGATATATTAAGAAAATAATATAGGTGATGAGAAATTTTTACACTGTCAACTAATTAAAAATTAAAGGGTATAATAATAACTGTTGATTTTTGTATATTAATGGTAACACATAGAAATTAGTCTCTATTATGTTTTACTATTATTTGAAAATGTTAAGATTTTAAATTTGTAAAATTTTTATTTATATATATCTTAAAATTGAAATTTTATCTCCAGAAAATATACACAAATAGAGTGGTGACATATAGTCTACATTCTGCAAGAGTCAGTGTTTTTTGTGCTTTTGGGAAAATTTGATCATTTGGTTTTGGTGAATAAATTTGTTGTGTCAATTAATGGGACCACTGAAACTTCCATACACAACTTAACACCATGTGCACACAATTTCAAAGAGAATATGCTTTCAAAATATAAGATATTGTAAAAAATGTGAAGAAAGTGATGGCACTTAAACATGAGTTAAAATAAAAATTTGAAAAAAAAATTATATACAAGAATTTATACAAATTAATTTATATGTAAAAAAATTTCTCTTTGTTACAACTTATAAAGAAATTGATCTTTTTACAAAATTTAACATTTCTTCGCACAACAAGATATTCTAAATGTACAATATAATTTGTTATATGAGTTGCTTGTTTTAACAAAAATGTTGTCAGAATATTTGATGTAGTATTTTTTATATTATATATATATATATTTATTTAATTTTTTATACATAAAAAGATAATTTAAAATCCAAAATTTATATATAAAAAATTAAGTTAAGTGTTTTCTTTTATAGCTACAACATTTTACTGAATAAAATATAAAATTTATTTGAAATTGTAAGACTCACAAGTTTAAAATAAATAAATAATACATTTAGGTATACGTATTGTAAATACTTTTTATGTATAGTAAAAATTTTGTGCACACTATTGTTTGACATTTAAAAAGAAAAAGAGAGGAGAGAGAATAAAGAAATAAATGTAATAAATAATATTATCATAAAAAAATAAAAAAAATTATTGTATAATTTTATTTTATTTTATATATATATATATATATGTCAGTAGATTTAAATATATTTTTAATGCTTCTAAGTTTAATTTTTATTAATTTAGATTTAATTAATTTTAAAACTATTAAAGACCATTTCTATCATTCCTGTTGGTCAGATAAAAATATAGCATACATTTAATCGTTTTATATTTAAAATGATAGAATTAAATTTTAATTATATTTTTAACTTCTAAAATTTGAAATGAATTCGATTTTTGATTAAAAAATGAACTTCTAGTATTTAATACGAGATTCAGAAAAAGTATTTTTGGGAAACATTTCCAACTTCTTAATAAGATTAACTTAATTTCAGAAACTAAAAAGAGAAGTAAATTTATTGAATATGGAAATCTTAAATTTAATTAGTCAATGCATAAGAAGATTTAGAATTAATCAAATTACTAGTGGATCTGCTTTCTCTTTCTCTATGATTTTTTTTTTTAATTTTTAAGTTTACTGATAGATGCAGATGGCTTGGAGAGAACCCACACACTTTTTATCTTTTAATTTGTTTTTTTTTTAAGATTTTTGGGACTGTTCCAAACTACAAATATTTATCTCAATATATAGAGACATGAAGAATGTTATTATTATTTATTATAAATTAAGCATTCACTCACTTTTCTCATCATTTTACTTAATTTTCATTTTTAATAATTTCTCGTTTTATTTTCTTTTTTATTTATCTCTTCTTCCACTCAATCACTTCAAAATAGAGTTAATTAGATTTACAATTTTACTTACCTTAATTTTAAACCAATGGACTATTTTTAGATGTGTGACTATAGTACACCTTCTTATATTGTAAATAATTACTCATAACTATCAATGATATCAAGATATAAAGAATAATTTACAATTTTCATAATACTTGTATAAAGGTTAAACTTATATGTTAATATATATCTCATAATATTTGATTTAATTGATTATCTATCTTACTTAACTATAGATTTAATTGATAACGTGATTTCTTAAACATTTAATTGAGTATGAGTGATTTTTCACTCTCACCCTTAACTTAATTTCATAATCTTAGATCGATTCTTATTACACCATACATTTTATTTATATAATTCAATATTTTATTTTATTACATGGTACATTTATTTATATAATTTATATTAAATAAATATGAAATCTCAAAATCTCCTAATTTGATTATATACACAAAACATCATCAACAATCAATAATATCTCCTTGATTAATATCTATCTATTTATATATCTATATATATATATATATAATTATAGGTTTTTGCTTGAAGTTTTAAATCACAAGCAACTTAAACAATTTATAACTATTCAATACTAAAAAAATAACATAAAACAACTTTAAAATAACCTAATTTAACTCTTTTAAAATTCAATACTTTCAAACAACTCTTAAATTCTTCAATTCAGTTATACCAAGTTTTAAATATATTTTATTTTTTTTAGTTCACATAATCTCTTCAACTAATTATTTCTTATTAATTTCGATATTCAAAATTTGTTTCCGATTGTCTTCTAGGCTTCAAAAATCTAATATTAGAAAAAAAAAGTCACAAACTACTCCTAAAAGTTCTCATCATCTTGAAAATTCGTAATTTTTATTATTATTCTAAAATGATAACTGAGATTTGACATTTTTTTTATTAAAATCGAAAGGAGAGAAAGTAATAACTACTAATTACATTTAATTGACTATTTTGGGTAAAGAACTTCTTAAAAAGCATGAAGATGCTTGTGAATATAGTTCCTGAGTTTACACTTAATTAAAAGAATTTAAGCAATGATGTGATTTTGATATATAATAATTATGATGTCACCAACATTGTCCTTTTATAAATATAGATAATGCATTAATCATATAAATTAATGATGTTGTAATTACTAATCTTTAATTAGTTTCACCATATCAATTAATCTTTAAATGTCTTAATGCCCTCTCACATATAGACTCATTGATAAACATTAGTTAATGAATTCAAATTTTTAAGTAAAATTTTGTATTTAAGTAAAAAGTTTATACAATATTACTCAAAAAATACACATTTTTTCTTAGTTGGAATATTTATTTTTTTACATTTTTTAAATATACTATTAGTTTAGATTTGTGTTCATCACTTTGCTTCTCTTATATATTTATCATATTGCTCTAGATCAGAAATCCACGTGAATGAGAATCTTTGTGCCAGTTAAAGTGTTTTTGTCTTGAGAGAAACATATATACACTTAAATTATATACAAATCTCTTTCTTCTTCCTTTTTTTGTTAAATACATTTTTTCACCTCTAACATAATCTTTTATTTCTTTCAAATACTTTATTTCCAATTGCAATTTTTTATGACATATATGTCATATATGTTGACTAGGGCTTCTTATTTTCCCTTCTCATTTCAATCTCAAAGCAAAAAAAAAGTGAATGACCTTTCAACAATTAGGCAATTGATGGGATTTTACCTTTTTCTCTGCCATTTCCATTCACATTAAGTTGCAATTGGACATGAATAATTCAATTTTTTTTTGCTCACTTTGTTTCTCTCTCTATACATATACTATGAATAATTCATGATACTTTATATATACATATATATATACATATATATATATATATACACACATATATATATATATATACATATATATATATATATATATATATATATATAAAGATAGTAGGGCATAAAACAGGAGCCTGCACAGTGCATATAGACAAGAGTAGCAGTTCAAACTCAAACCAAAATAGGGAATGATAGATCAATTAATTGTTCTGTTTCATCACAATCAGATAAAGTCTAGCTTTTTTATTTTAGGTAAAAACATGTTATCAGCATAGTGATTTTCCTACTTTACCCTTGTCATAAAGTTTTATGAAGGTATTCAGAAAAAAAAATTAAATTGATTAATTCTTTAGTTTAAAATGGTTTTCATAAATTTTAATTTATTTATAAAGAAATTGCATCAATATTTGTGTTTATAGAAAAATAATTATTTACTGAGAGAGTGAAATTATTTTAATAAAAGTGATATATTTTATTATTGTGTTTGATCTATGAAAAACAGCTTTAAATTGTACTAGTTTTGAAATGGGAGAGTAATACACATTGTTTATCTAATAAGCACTGTACCCTCATAGTTAAAGAGTTTATTTCATTTTTTTTTTCTGTACCTGCAATGGCTATAACAAGTGCACAACAGAGGTGAAACTCCCTATTTTTCACCTAGAGCAAAAAGTTTCACTCACCAGCAAAAAGCTAAAGTGCTCATCATGCACTTTTAATTGTTTTAAAAATAATATATTGCATAATTCTTACATTTTTTATACAAGAAAATATTTTTAATAAAATCTTTTTTAATATTGAATATCTTCATATTGATTTCTGCTAAGAACATAAGAGTTTGGATAATATTTTTCAAGGAAAAATCTCATGTTTGAATTTTGTGTGTTAAATAAATTGTGTTGTTATGACTTTAAAGAAATGATCTTGTATAAATTATAGAAACTTTATTGTATTATATTCTAAAAACCTTTATGTATAAAGTTAATTTTACTTCATTTTTCTTTATTCAGCATCATCTCTTGAATATCTTTTCTTTAATTAGATTTATATTTTTAATAACTACCAAACTTTAAGGAAGTTTAAGAAAATAAATGTGTTTTACTTTTATATTGATTTTCAGTAATGCTAATTACCATGAAAGAAGTAAATACATATATAGATGAGTTTGATTTTCAGTAATGCTAATTACCTTTATTAGAAAAAATTTCTGGGAGTGGTCCTCTAAGATTAATTATTGCAAATGAATAAGATTGTTTGTGCATTCTCAAACAGTACTCAAGTGTATTTTCATTCTATGTGGTGAGGAAAATTTATATCATATTAATTATTTTTTATCAATGTTTTTTATATTTAATTAATTTATACATGCATTTATTATGAAATGGAAATATATATAACTGTAAAATAAGAAATTCTACATCTATTTTATTAGAATAAAAATTGATTGTATTTATTATTTTTTCCAATTATATAAGCAGCTTATAAAAAAATAAATAAAATTAATAAATAAATTTGTATTTTTGAATATTATCTAAACTCATCCTAACATTGACAGATAATATTTAAATTAATCTAAAGATAATATACTTCCTTGTTTAAAATTATTATGCATGAAGAATCATAATGAATGTTTTTACTTTGAAAAAATGAGAAGAGATATACTTAAACACACACCACACCATTTTCATTCATCCCTAGTTGTCAATGAAGGATTGAATAACAATGCCAAAATCTCTTACTCCTAAAAGGGTGAAGAGAGTGGAAGAGGCAAGTCAAGAGAAATTATTCAAAGAAACTGTGCAACACAGCTTCACACAAACACAAGTACCAAGCCACTCTATCCTTAAACCAATACCACTACTCAACTTCTCACCCTCACTGGCTGTTTCACTAAATATAGCACTAGTAGTCACCACAAATTCACCACTCTCTCCCTCTCATTTATGATTTGTTTGATGGAGTCAAATTCATTTTTTTTTATTTACTTTAGGTACATGTGATTATAAATGTTGTAGGATCTATCTATTCTTTTTCCTTTTAACTTTTATTTAATTTTACTTTTTTCTCCATCTCTTTCCTTATTTTCTTTTTATTTCTATCTGATTAAATATCTCTAATTTCCATTTTATTTCATACTTATATATAGTCCAATTGTGTGTTGCTTTAACACTTCTCATTTTTTATTGCATGTTTTTTTTAAGTTTAATTTATAACGATACACTAACAGTGTGAACCAAATTTATAATATTATTATACCAATTTAATAAAAAAAATTGTTGGTATAATTCTCAAGTTGTTATTATAAAGTCAACAAATGCTATGTGTAAGTGGATCAATGTCAATGTGTATTCTATTTTAAATTTTAAATTACCATAATTAAAATAAACTTCATTAACAAATTCTATCAAGAATTTTACATTTTTTTCGGAAATTTAAGCAAATAATATATTAAATGCATGAGAATCCAGCTAGCTCATGTATGCAATACGTACATACATAAGTATATACACACATATATATATACATATATATATATATATATGTATGTATGTACATAGCCTGTGAATAATGACAGAGAGAAGAAAGATGGTGATGGTATAATATAATATTGAGAATAATAGTATGGAACTATTGAGTGAGTGAGTGAGTGAGTGAGTGAGTGAGTGATTGGAATAACATATAAAAGGGGTTTCTTGCATTGCATTGCAGAGTAGAATAACAACACATTGAGAATGAAGAAGAAGAAGAATCAGGGTGTGGAGAAGAAGCCACGTGGCAGGTTCGTGAAGGAGGAGGAGGAGGAAGGTGGTGGGGAAATGATAAAGTGTTCGGGTAAGCATTGTGGGTCATGCTGTGGCGGGTATATAGCAGATTGTGTGGCAGTGTGTTGCTGTCCATGTGCTGTGCTGCATTGTTGTGTTCTGGCTCTTGTGAAAGGGCCTTTTCTTGTGGGAAGAAAGTGTTTGAGGTTGGGAAAAAAGAAGAGCAAGAACAAGAACAAGAAAAAGGGTCACGAATATGATGATGATGATGATGAAGTTGAGAGAGTGAAGGTGAGTGGTGATGTTTCTGGTTCTGTTGATAGTGTCACTGTCAATGCCGGTTTTGATGCAGAGAAAGTTTGGAGGGAGCTTTATGAGATTGGCCATTTGGATTTTGGGAGGGTTTCTTCCTCACATGATGATTAGTTATTCGTTAGCATTCACTCAAACAATTTCTGGAATGATGGAGGATTGGTCTTGCTCACATGGTAAATTTCAGTTTTAGGATTTAGGATCTGGGATTAAACATAACTTTCATCTTCTTATATATATATATATCAAAAGTTTCGTTTTTAGTCTCTCAAAATAACATTATCATCTCTTTTTAGTCCCTTAAAAACATGTTAGGTGTTTTTTGTTTTTCACAAAAGTGTACCTCTTTTTAGTTCATCTTTTATAAAACAAGGATCACATGCTATATGTTCATGTAATCAAGGAGCTAAAAGTGTTGGAAGAGAGATGATTTTATTTTGAAGAACTAAAAGTGAATATTGTTTTTATCTGAAGGGACTAAAAAGTTGTTTTTGCCCTAATTTTTGGGAGGTTGAAAAATGGTTGTTGATTTGCAATTTGTTATATTGTACATGTCTCCCACCTCCTTGATTCAATTGCACACTCAATGAATTATTAGCTAGGGTTGTATTGAAGACAGGTCTTTTTAACTTTGATCCGTGACCTTTGTCTATACATTGTTGTCTTGGTTTTGTGCATGGGATCTTTAGAGCAAAGGGCGATGTAACATTTTGTAAGTAGTACAATTAGGTCTTTTTTGAGACATTTGTTTTGCAGTCTAATTGAGATTGTATTTGGGATGAGATCCAATCAAAATTGAAGTTAGACTGTGAAGTCAACTGTTGCATGTTCCATGTTCTAGGACAACTTAAGAGGTTATTTACTCTTTCTGGTAGTTTAACCTTCTCTATTCACTCATTGGAACTTTTTTCAGATATTTTTTTCTAATGTTATGTTTTATCTATAAATGCACTTCAGTGCATGTTTTTGGATTAAGGTTTGTAAACTTAAGTTTGTAATCTAAATTTGCAAAAGCAACCTTGATTCTACATAGCTTTGTAGACAAAATTTGAATGTGTAAATGTATTTTTCAAAGTAACCAACCAAACTTGTCAAGAAACTTAAAAGTTATCAAGAGTTTGAAACACCCCAAATGAAAAACCAAATCTCGTTTTTCCTTAGTATTAAGTTTAGCATGTTTGGAAATTTCAAATTATCATGATCATCCATTGAAGATAGCAGAGGATGTGTGATGATGATGCAAACTTTCTTTTGAATGATCTGTGAAAGTTAACATTAAAAAACTGAAATTATAGTAAAGATGGATGTAATGAGAAGAGTAAAGTGGGATTCATTTATTTTGGTCTTGAGAAAGTTATTTTGAAGAAATGATTCTGTAGCTGTCTCTTACTGAGAAGATGATACAGTAATGCATTAAATTATTGAGGGCAACATAGTAAAAGGGGTAAGAAAATAAGGTAATGTACTGCCATGTTTTTTGAAGAGGGCATGTCCAGTACTCAAAATGGAAATTAGGATGTCCCAGATTTTGAGTCAAGGAGGCACCTTGTCAAAGACAAGTGATGTACAAGTCAGAACAATGTTTGGTCCTTAACAACACAACCCTAAACTTATGTTCTTCTATTGGCCCCATGCCACATCCTCCTCCACTTCTCATTGCACACTCTTCAATAATGTCAAGGAACAAGGAATGCCCTTCCTTCATAGTCATCCTTACTTACCATCTTTTCACTTCTTTCAAATTTTACCACAATGTTTTCAACACAATTTATCAAATTCTTATATATAACTATAAAAGAGGCTTTTTTTTTTTTTTTAAATACTCTAATATGTTTTTTAGTAGGAAACTATCTAATCTATTTAACTTACAACTATTTAATCATACACTTTTGATATATTTATTTTGCATTGTGAGAATCTGTCCGAGATCATACATAAATTAAAAATTAAGTCAAATTTATATATTTAAGAAAATATATAAAACTCATTTTATAAATTAGTTTTATAAAATTAAATTAAACACAAATTTATTAAGATAATATCAAAATCACTTACTTACACTATATATCTTTACCTACACTACATACACCTCTCATGTATTCATAAATCAACATTCTTGATAAAAATGTTTTAAGAGAAATGTTGAGAGAAAAAAATCCAAATAACATTAAAAAAATACTTTTAGTCTAACTTGTATGCAATTAACCAATTGATTCAAGATTGAAAAATATAAGATAGAATGAAACACTACTTTAAAGTTTGGTGTAGTATAAGAAGCTATTTATAGTAAAACTGATGGCTCCAAATCTAAAAGAACAATCCTAGTTTGTAGTACAATATTTGAAATATAAATAACTCAAGTTCAGCTCTATTGTCCATTGGATTCCTTTCAACATAATTTGTGGTACAATGATCTCTTCCATATTTTTTCAGAGAAAAGTTGTTTTTTAATTCTTAAAAATGCCTAATTTTAGTAATTAAAGTAAAGACAATAGGTATATAGTTTTATCAAATCTATCAATAAAATCATTATTTAATTGTAATTTTTACTTTACGTAGTGTGGCAATCAATTATTAAATTTTATAATTAAAAAAATCAATTATCAAATATTATAAAATTTTCCACTTTTAATTCATAAAAATATATAGTGATATTGATTTAGGTAATTATATATAATCAATAAAATATAGTTTTATTTTTGCTGATAAAAATATAATTCTATAGGAAATTGTTTTGTTATTAATAAATAGAATAGGAAAACAATTTTCTAATACGCGATGTATTTGTTAGACGTGTGTATGTATAAAAATTTAAGTGGTAAGAATATAAGTTTAACTATCAATACAACAAGTATAAAGACTACATTTTTACATGACTAGAAATTATTTTACATATAATTTTCAAAATAATTATGTTTATTGTATATAAGGCTATGATTATATGATAATATAAAACAAAGTGTGTTTAAGTTAATTCTTAAACTAATTAATTTGACTTTTATATTAGACGCAAAGTATATTATTTATATTGGGGACTTAAAATACAGCATGCATATATTAAACTATGTTACGTGGATATGATCAAAGATAGTTTACGTAAACGTGTTGAACTTTTTTATTTTTCTCAAAGAAAACATTTTAAATCTTTACGTAGAATATGTTCTTTCTCTTTCAAATAATAGTGCCAACTGTTTTAGATTTATCTGGATTTAATTTTTTAAATTAAAAGTAGAAATCATTTATAAAAAATAACTATTAATAAATTATATGATCTGGTATATATAAAAAAATTAACTATTAATAATTGAGTCTCTAAAGTTTTTTAACTTGACATTCTAATTTGTTTTTTTTTTTAGTTTTTGACAGTTTTAAACTATTAAATAAACTAATTCCAAGAATCCAAATATTAAAATTTTACAAGATTAAATAAATAGCTAAAGGGTTTTTTAATTTAGAGATTTAATTAAACATTATAAAACCATTTAAACGTATAATATTAATAATAAATTATAACGAAAAAATTTGTAACATCGTGAATTATAAAAACTCTTGAGTTTATGTAAATTAGAAAAAGATTAATAAGTAGACTTCACATGTTCTAACTCATAAATAAGTTTACTTCTGAAAATTCTTAGATATAATATCTACGATATTATTTGTTTTACTTTATTAATCTATTATACCATATGCATTATTAAGACGAAGAATCGTGGAAAAAAAAACACTTATATTACTCTGTTTAAGTTTTAAAAAAATTAAAATACATATTTTATTAAAAATTATGTAAAAAAAGTATTAAAAAACATACTCCATTTTGAATTCCAATAAATTTAACTCCAAGTTTTTATCCTTTTAACTTTTGCATGTGATTTTGGGAAAGTTGTCGTTTTGCTCTGTTCTCGATGTTTCGGGCCCCGGCCCAGGAATAAAGAAAGGACACCAGGACCCATGGCCCAAGGCCCAGGGCCCACTATCATTCGTACAAGAAAACGACGGACCCGTGTTTGAAGTAGGGGTCCACGTGTAGTTTAGCAAACTCAGATAGAAATTGACTACCCTACGCAGGGGTGGTTAAAACGCTGGAGTCTCAGCAGTCGTTCAATATAAGCGCGAGACAAAGTAGAAGGACAGAACGAAGCGAGTTGAAGCGAGTTGACTCAGCGATGGGGGACGAGGTGACTCGGGTGATGGTGGCGGTGAACGAGTCGAGCATCAAGGGTTACCCTCACCCTTCGATCAGTAGCAGAGGCGCTTTTGAATGGACCATCAACAAGATTGTTCGGAGCAATGTTTCTGCTTTCAACCTTTTCTTTCTTCACGTTCAAGTTCCTGATGAAGATGGTTCTCTCTCTCTTTCACTCTCTATTTTTTTATTGTTCTTTGTTGATTGTGTGAAGATTGTTATGTTAGTGGTGGTTTGATTTAATTCATCGCTAGAATTTCTGGTCGAGTGGGTCCAGGATTGCTGTTTGAACTCTTCTAATTTGATTTTGAGTGAGATTGATTTTGAAGTGTGTGATTTACGTTTGATTGTTTTAATGTTAAGTTAGTATAGTAAAACTTAACATAAAGTCTTTGTTTCAATGTGAAAGTTACTTAAAGTTGTTTTTGACTAAAAATCAATTCTTCAACTTCGAACCAATCATGTGATCATTTAGTTTGAATCATTTTAGTTGTAGATTTAGTGTACGTTTGTATTAAAATCTGTAAACCTAAGTTTGGGTGAAACTTGGGTTTGCAAAAAGTAACTCAAGTCTTGCTTCTACGAAACTCAGTTTCCAACAAAAATTTAGTGTGTATTCGAACTTTTTAGGGTAATCAAACATGTTATGAAATATATTTTACTCTCCGAATTGAGTTTGGAACACTCCAATTGAAAACCAAACATGGCCTTAATGTGAGTATGGGTCATCTAAGGTGAATTCAAATATGCAAAGAGTACATGATTGGTGAAATTAGTTAATTCAGTAGATGTTTAGTTGTGTAGATAAATGTTAATTTACGCCACTAAGTTGTCTAGATGTTTAGTTTGACTAGTGGTTTCAATGTGGAGTCTTGATTATGTGAGGGTTGTATGCAGGCATGTTAATTATTCAGAAAAGAAAACATAATAGTTCTACCTGACTTGAGCGTGATTGTTTCTTGAGCAGGATATTTTAAAAGGAAATAGATGTTAATCCATCAAATGTTTCCAATATTTTTTGTCTGTGATGTGCAAAAGAAAAAGATTATGCCCCTATTTTACTGAGTTAAGATTGAGTTTGAGAACGTTGTGATGATAATTGGTGGTGGTGTTTTGTGATTTGTTTGGCCCTTTTTCTTTGATTTTCAGCTAATGAAGTGAGGCATTTATGTTGTGTTGTACTTGGAGAAGTGAAAGGAGCGTGTAATCTGATGGTGGTGCTGTTTTTATTCTCTTTCTTGGCTAGGTTTTGATGACACAGACAGTATTTACGCATCACCTGAAGATTTTAGGAACATGAAGCAGAGAGATAGAGTTAGAGGGATTCATCTGCTGGAATACTTTGTCAATAGGTGTCATGAAATTGGGGTAATGGTTTTTCTATTGATCTCCCGCATGCTCTAGTCTTTGTCTTCTTTCTTATATTAAATGTTTAAGTGAAATTGGTTTTGAATTATCATTGTAAAATATGTTTAGGCAAGCATCCAATAATGAACACATGATGACCTAAAAAATGATCAAATCTGAGTAGATATTATGTAAATTTATTTTACTCAGTGGGTGTGTATAATAAAGAATAAACTATCATTTTTGTCTTTGAATTATTACTCTTTTTCATCAGTAATTGCTATTGTATTAAAATTATTTAAGTAAGCCCTCCCTAAGCATTGAATTATCATCACTTCAGTCCCTTATTTAATGTATTTTAAGGTTCAACAACCAATATTTAGCATGATTTTTAGTACTTTTAGGATCACTTGAGTAGTTTATTTTACTCTAGGGATAATTTAAGGAAGAGATTACAACTTCAGTGTTGAAATTGATGATTTACTCGATAACACTCTCACGGCGAGCTAAATGTATATGTATTATAGGTGGTCTGCCAAGCATGGATAATGCATGGTGATCCCAAAGAAGTAATATGTCATGAAGTGAAGCGACTAAGACCTGATCTTCTGGTTGTGGGTAGCCGAGGTCTCGGCCCTTTTCAAAAGTATGCCCCAATTGCTTATTGAGATTTCAAGTCATTAAAGTTCCTAGAATTTAATTTAGTGTGAGATGTGTGTTGTTGAGGAATTGTGTTTAACGTTTTCTGCAGGGTTTTTGTTGGCACTGTGAGTGAATTTTGTTGGAAGCATGCCGAATGCCCTGTGATTACTATCAAACGCAAAGCTGATGAAACACCCCAGGACCCTGTTGATGACTGATATTTTGTAATACACCGGACATTGAAGAAAGATTACCTATGCGTACTTGGTTAAAAGAAAAAAGATTTGAATATCATTCAACTTTGGTGTTTCATTGCCCTTGTTCCTTTTATCTTCTATCTGTTCATATAAGTGTTTGTAATTCTATAAGTTGGACGCTGTAATATTGCTCTTCAATGTGATGCAGGCATTATTTTACCAAAGCCATATTATCTATTATTCTTCAATGGATGATGTACAAGTCATATCGCACTTCACGTTTCACGACTTCGAAATACAAACCATTTGTTAAAAATACGATAGATAGATAGATTGATGATGGTTGGGTTTCAAATAACAGGTTGACAATCTGATGAAAAAATTGCATTAGTGAATATCATCAGAACATTCCAAGCTTCTGTCAATTGCGGACACACTTCATAAAAAGTGTCGAACCATAGATATTATTTTAAACGAAAATAATCAGAATGGAATAGAATAACTCTTTTATAAGAAAAAGCTGTCTGAATATTACTACCATGAGAATGAAAAGTCTAAAGATGTCGATGTCCATAAAATTAAATGCCAATGTCATGACCCGCATCAAACTATACCAACTAACTTTATGTCAAATAAAGCTAGGCCAAGGTCAACCAAAAAGGGCCTCAGACAACGACAAAACCAAAAAGGGCATACTGTCACAAAACCTACCCTAATCATTGCTAAATAATGACTAAAACAAAGAAGCTTCAACCATTTGGTTGACATCCTCCAGAAGAGCCTTCACCTCACCCTGTAGTTTAGCCATCACATCGGGAGATTTGTCACCTGATGCTTCAAGTATCAAAGTCAGACCTTGAAGCTTCTTCTGGATAAAGATCAATCTGGATGCTTCACCACCCTGTGAGGGTGAAACTGATGGTGGTGTAGCTGCTAGCAAAGGTTTGTTCTTTGATCTTTCACCATGCTGTCCAGACTTCGATCCATCAGAGTAATACTGGAGCTGAAAAGTGACATCAGAAGATCCAAAAGGATTATTATTTTGAGAATGGTTGAATGCATTTTCAGCATCAGAAGTTCTTAGGAAGGACACTCTAGCTGTGTTATTGTAGAACATATCAGTTTCTGCTTCATTCAGAGCCCCAAACTCACTATACACTGAGATAAGGTCAGATCTTGAAGGCGTAGATGATCCTGGCCAAAATGAAACAACAAGAACCGCACCTGAAGCATTTTCATCAGCCCCCTTCTTACCTGAGGCAGTTTCCGTTCTTTTCTTCTTTGGCCCAGAATTTTGTTTCAGTGATGACATATGAGCATCTTTCAACATTCCATCTTCTTCAGATTCTGGCCTCTTTCTTTTCCTTCCAGGCTGATTCTTCTCGTATACATCGCGTAACGATCCTTCGGAATATAATGAACTTCTAAAGGCAAAAGTGAAGTCAACAAATTGGTCAAGAGAAGTGCCTTCCCTACGAATTTGCGGACTGATAGCTGCATTACGGACTTGGGACAGAACTTCCTCCACAGAAGCCTGGATTTTCTTTGGATCAATAACCTTTTCCCCATCATCTTTGTGGGTTTGGTAATTTGAGCTATCAAAAAGCCTCCCCATGTAAACTGGAGGATATTGCAGGACAGCAGCCACTGCACTTGTCTGTGATGCTTTAACTTTTCTCGATACTGTAAGGAATTCAGCTTCAATATTTTCCTCCCTTTGCCCCCTGATTGGAGTAGTGAAAGGAGGGGACAAGTACTTACTTTTCTTCCTTTCTCTTGACAAACTACCCTTCTTGTTTCGTTCTTCGCTCTTCCCTTCATCTAAAACTTCTTTCTTCTCCTTCGACAACAGCCATGAGCCAATGCTACTACTTTTTTCCTTGGCACAATGTTCAGCACTTGACACATCTTCATCAGTGTCTGCAAGCAACTCTTTTTTCTTTTGAACAGGTTTAGATGCCATACCATCCTCACCACCTTTTCTCTTCTTTCCAGCATTTGAGCCAATTGCTTTCACCATTTCAACAGTTGTTTCCACCTCCCTACTTGCCGTATGAACATCTTTGTCCTCCCTCATAATTTCAGCAATGCTTTTCTGTTTTCTAACATGGTTCGGTATGTTCCCTGAAAGCCCTGGAGAATGACCCAGTTCATCAAATGGCCCTTGGGTTGGTGCTTCCACGTTACTTTTACAGTTCTCTACAACGACTGTTTCATCCATTAGACTATCTTCAACTCCAGGAACCAGCTGGGTATCCATAAAATCAGGTAATTTATGCCCTTTTGACAGATAATATGCAGAAAGTCGAGCCTTTAAGATCTCCAGCTCCATAATATTACTACCACTATCAATAATTCGAGCAATTTGATTCACATGAGAAAGTAATTCAGCAGGCTCAAATTGACTATATAGAAGTCTCTCTATGCCAGTGTCTGGCACAATAACTCCTTCCTTGATTCCAGAATTTTTCCCCAATGGGAGAGCAGACTCAGAATCAGTTTTCTTGTCAACAACTAAACAACTCAACTTCGTTGACAGAAGCCTCCCAACCTCACTTGCAGCTTCTTGCACAGCATTAACAAAATTGATGTGGCTACTCTGTTTAACCATATCATCGAAGTTGTCCTCAAAAGACTTTAACTGTGATGGATGACACCACGCAAAGGTTCCATTCCCAAAGTAGGCAACCAGAAGTCTATTCTTTTGTTTCAGCTTCAATGCAACATCAGATGCATCAGATGGGTCATAAATCCGGCCAGGCCACCAAGGATGACTCTCAACTTGACCCCAAATAAAATCACCAACAGCAAAACCATACCCTTCATCACTCAAGTCCTCCACTTCTACATCCATGTTCTCACTTGTCTCAGCAATTGGAACCTCTATAGTCACAATGTTCCCAGAACAATCTTGGTCTTCTTTTACCTCTTCACTTCCTCCTCCGTCTTTTGTTTCTTCAACACCAATAGCTTCTGAACCATCCACACTCAAAACAGCCGCATCTTCAACACTGTTCTCAGAAGTAATAGTCACAATGTTTCCACCACATTCTTTGTTCTTTCCTCTGTCTTCACATTCCTCCTCCACTATTTTGTCATACGCACCAGGACCTACCAAACTATCCACACTCAAATCAGCAGCTTCTGCAACTTTACTCTGAGAAGCAAGAGTCACAATGTTCCCATCACAGTCTTCACCTGACTTGTTTTCCCCGCCAACATTTATCAAATTATCCACACTCAAAGCAGCAGCTTCTGCAACTTTACTCTCAGAAGCAACAGCCACAATGTCTCCATCACAGTCTTCATCTTTACCTTCTTCTTCACGTATATCCTCTTCTCTTCTGTCTTGCCCTCCAATTCCTACCAAACTATCCACACTCAAAACAGCAGCTTCTGCTACTCTACTCTCAGGAGTAATAGTCACAACATTCCCATCACGGTCTTCATCTCCACCTTCTTCTTCACTGATATCATCTTCTCTTCTGTCTTCCCTACCTACTCCTACAAAAGTATCCACGCCTAAAACAGCAGCTTCTGCTACCCTAACCGTAGAAGTAATTGTCACAGCATTCCCATCACCGTCTCCATCTCCACCTTCCTCTCCACTGATATCTTCTTCTCTTCCATCTTCCTTGCCAACTCCTACCGACTTATCCACAATCAAAACAGCAGCTTCTGCTGGCCTACTCTCCGAAGTAACGGTCACATCATTCCCATCACATTCTTCATCTTTATCTCCCTCTTCACTTATATTCTCTTCTCTTCTGCCTTGCCCATCAACCCCAACCACAATGTTCCCATCTCGGTCTTCATCTTTATCTTCCACTTCGCTCATATCCTCTTCTCTTCTGTCATAACCATCAACTCCTAACAAGCTATACACACTCATGACAGCAGCTTCCGCTCCTCTACTCTCAGAATCAATACCCCCAATGTTCCCATCACAGTCTTCACTTTCCTTCACATCTATTGTGTGTTCAGCACCAACCCCCACCAAACTATCCCCACTCAAAACCGCAACTTCTGCTACTCTACTCTCCGAAGCAATAGTGACATTGTCGGCATCACAATCTTCATATTTCCCTTCCTCACCACTCCTGCCTCCATCACTTCCATGCTCTCCACCATCCCCTACCGATCCATCCAAACTCAAAACAGCAGTCTCTTCTATCTCAGAAGGAAACATGTAGTCCATCTTCTCAGATGCATAATCATAATCCAGCTTCTCAGTTCCATCACTAGAAAACACCGTGCTCATATCACTTTCTTGCATTCCTAACCAAGAGGACATCCCATTTACCTCAGAATCAGCCAAAACATGACAATTATTTCCACTCACAAGTGAAACCTTGGCCTCCAAGACATTCATATTATTGACAACGTTAACAACCCCATCGTCACCTAAACCTTGCTTTTCAATGGTAGAAAACTCATCCCCATTCACAGCAACCCCACCACACCCTTCCTCACTTCTCAAGCCCCGAACAACTTCCCTAAGCTCCTTCGCCTGCTCTGAACCTCGAACCACGCTCTCACTTTCTGGCATAGGAGATGAACCTTGTGCCAAGTTGTCGCTTTCATCCGTGCCCATTGAAAAAGATCAATTTTTTCCCAACAAAATCAACCTACTCTGATAAAAAAGAACACCAAAAGACAGGTTAAAAAAATAAACACAGTCATCACATATCCACATTTCTACACACTCACATTTCTAGGGCTTTAGGTTCCACCAAATGAAAGAATGAAAATAACTCAAAATGGGGATTTAGAACTTAGAAGCAAGAACAATACCCACTAATGGAAAACAAAAACAATTATTACCAAACAACAAAAGGAAAAGACAAACAAAAAAAACATTAAAACCTTTAGTATACTAATTTTTTATATGATCAAGAAGATATAATAAATATAAAGAGAAGAGAATACCTGAAGAATGAAAAGGGTAGTTTAGTTAGTGTAGCATGCTTTTTACTTGTGCCCTCAATCAGAAAGAATCCTCAAAACCCCTATTGGACTGAGAAAGAAGAATGAAATTGTGGGGCATTATAAATTTAAAAAATACATATATAAATATTAAATTTTTAGCGTTTAACAAAATAGCAACAATTAAGTAATTTAAAAAAAAAAGTACTAGTACTGCAATGAAAACTACATTATTAAGTAGAGTGAGAGAGAAAGAGTAGAGAGGGAAAATTTCTAGTTATGGAATGTGTTTGAAAATATCGAGGATTCTCGAGATGGTGACCGGTTAAGTTCATTGGCATTTTTTTTTTCTCTCTTGGTACTATTGATTTTCATTATTGCTGCACAAGACTCAACGAAAATATTACAGTATGGTGGAATGAGTGAGGGATGAGATTGTCTTTGTCACAGAACCAGATATGATATTTTAGCATTTCATGTTGTGTTGTGTTGTCTTCAGAGAGAGAGAGAAACTCGCGAGAGTACATAACCAAATACTACACGCTTTATTTTCACGCCATCTTTGTCCTCACACAAAGGGAATGTGTAAATCAGTTATTTTGTAAGATGAAATTTGTTTCCTAGTTTTTATTTTACTAAAATTTGTTTTCATGTTTTGTCTTTTCAAAATATCTATTTTGATTTTTTTATTATTTTTAGTGTCAGTGTTCTCCTTATCAAATAGAATCGTTTTTATCTGCTTAAGACGTGAAATTCACTTAACTAGATTTCCCTGTAAAAACTACCAATCTCAAACTAATTAGAGTAGTATATTATATTTTCAATTTTCACTATTTTTACAATTTTTTAAAAGTCAATAGTAGTTAAATTTTTATAATGTGTTGAACTAGTTAAAAGAGAGAGAAATTTTTGTTTTATTGGTATAGGTCATACTTATACAAATAGTAGCTATTGATTAAAAGTAATGTTATGGATTAATTTACATTTATAAGCTTCTCTAAATATTATAAAATTATTGAAATTTTCCTTTTAAAATATAAACAAACTAAAGTTTTTTTTTAAAATATATATTAAATTTGGTGTTTTTAGATAAGAAAATAATGTTCTTAACAAATTATTTTATAAGTTAAGTATTATAAGTATGCAGTCAATTAAGTTGTGCTAACTTTCAACAATTTTGTTTAAGATAAATCTTCAATAATTTTATTTAAAATAGAGAGTAGATTATATTTTTAAATATTTCATTTTTGTGAAGTTCTCTTAAATAAAAGGTGTATACATTTTATATATTTTAGAAAAAATTTCTCATTTCTTTAAACAATGATCTTTTTATTATAATTAAGAATAAAAGTAGTAAAATACTCAAAATTCAAAAGTATTTTTGTGAAAAAGAATATATGTACTCTTTTATCTCAAGATGAGAGAAAGATTAGTAATATCACAAAAAAAATAGCTTCATAAACTAATTTTCCCTTATTTAGAACATAAAATGCTTCACAAAAAGTTCTTTTAAATCATTCTCACTTTCATCTTAAATCATTCTCACATTCACAAAAAGATCGAAGATCAAAGAAGCAAATGAGAAGCCACCAACTTAGCTATTCCAATGCATCAACATCACAAATTGAAAAAAAAATGTAAATGTTATTGTGTATTACTACAAGGTTTAGAAAAAGAAATACACAAAGGTTATTTGAACATATCATACTAAAGACTAAAGCATATTATGGTATTCCACAATATCAAACAACATAATTTTTTATGATGTACTCTATTTATATGTTGTCATTTTAATTTCTCATCTAACTCAATTTTATCAAACAAAGAGACAGATAAATAAGGAAGAAAAATATAACGAAAATGGATCAAGCAAATTTTTAGGTTGTTTAATTACAAGAAGAAATTGAGAAAAATAATATTAAAACTTATCTAAGAAAGTTTAATATATTAAGAAAAAAATATAGTAGACAAGGGATAGATAAGAGATAACAATGCTATATTTCTCCTAAATTATAACATTATTCTAATCAAAATCTATAACCGTGAAAATTGATTTCTCAAACTTTGAGATCCAAAATTTGACCGTATGATTATATAAAGTTGTCGGAAAGAGAACTAATTACTAGATAATGAAAATCAATTATCATATGTCAAATTGAAAGCAATAACCGATTTAGAAAATATAGAGAATCGAATTAGGGTTCATCAAAATCAATTATAAAAAATGGAAAAGAAGATATCTAAAAAAGACTATGTCAAATGAATCAATTATGAGAAATTGTTCTTATTTACCTGTGTATGGAGCAAATGGTGTGAGCAAATAAGAGCAACTCAGCGGCGGAGAAAAAAAAAACAAAAGTACGATGTAAGGATTAATTTAGGTAGTAACTTAATACCCTAATTTCACTTTTAATCCATTTCTTTATTCATCTTTAGTCAACGATCTTTATTTAAACATGACTTTTTTTCCTATTTTTTACTCTCAAATTTCAGTTTTTTTTATCTGTTATCAATTAAAGTGATAAATTAGGAACGAAAGAAATTTTTGGTGGGTCCCATAAAAACAAATTTTCATTTCAATAGACCACTTGAAATTGAATTCACAAGACAAAATAGCCATTGATTTAATGGAATAAGTAAATTTTTGGATTTTGTTTTTGTCCTCTATAATTATTTTTTTCCTTTTGATGTGTCATAATTTTTATTTAATGTTGAGGTGTCATTTACTTATATTTGTTAAGTAATGAAATAACCATTAATAAACTACATTGGTGAATAAGAAAGACTAACAAAAAAAATAGATTTGTGGTGTCTTATAAATGTATGAATTTCACTTTTAGTCTTTCATACTTTATTTCAGCCCTCAATAATTTTTTATTTATATTTTGATATTTGTCTTTTAGTAACATTTTTATTAAGTGGTAAATTGTTGGTTATGTAATCATCTTAGTAGTTGAGTAGGATTGTACGAATATTTTTTTGGAATTATTTTGTTTAAAGGAAAAAAGATGAACAAATATGGTTTTGTTTTATTTTATTTCGATGTTGTTTTATACTTTAGCAAAGTAGTTACTACATTTTTTGTTTGGGATGATGAAATAAAGCAACATAATTTATGTTTAAAAAAAAGGAGATAAATAGAGGATAACAATACAAGAAGAAATAATAACGAAAATTTGTGAAACATAAATCTCAATCTCTCTTGCAATATACACACATTTAATGAATTATTATACAATAATTCTAAACATTCACTAAACAACAAAGAAAGAAGCAACTCAAAACAAGAAAAAGAGGAAAATAAACTTAAAGAGAAGTTCTTGACCAAAGTAAGAAATTTTAAATCAATTCATTTAAACATTTTTATTTAATTAATAAAAGCAAGAAAAAATCATATTAGCTAGATAAATCATGCAACATTAGTGAAGACTAAATTAGCAACAAATTTTTAACAAGCTAAGTACTCACTTTTAGAGATGAATTTTTTCGTCACAAACAACGAAAGTCATGTTAACGATAGAAAAATCAAACAATCATGAATATTTCCAACACAAACAATGCTAATGATGAAATTTACATATTGATTTCCATTAAACACTTACTTGAATGTCATTTTATATTTGATGTGTTACTTATTTAGGAAGCTTGGAGTGGATCAAAGCTTTGGTACTACTTGATGGAGGACCTTGAGAGACTCGTAAGGAAGTGACTTGAATCTTCTACTCAAGCTTAAAGGCATAAGATGAATTTCGTAGAAGGAGAACTTGCACCTTGATGGATCTTGCTATGTCTCTTGGTTGGCTTTTTTATTGTTGTAAGTTAGGCTAAGTTATTAAATGTTTAAGGGTGGGTTGATATTGACTAAGTAGGTCTTCTAATGGTTCTTGAAATCAAGAACATAGGCAACATGTAGAAGCAATAAGATCATCTCGATTAAAAGAGTCATTATATGAAATCTTAATTTACTTTTTTGTAAACATAAAACGTGTCAGGTCATTTTAAGACCTTGTAATTTGTACTCCTCTTTTAATTAATAGTATTTTATTTAGTTTTGTATGCTGTAATTTTTTTTATTTGTATTGCTCTAAGTCTTGTTTAAAACCAATCAAAGTCTTACTTTAAAGTTTATCATGATACCATACTCTCTGATAATAAATTCTTATTATCTGTATTTCTCAATAAATGTCATTTAAAACTTTATTACACAAACCAATCAAAGTATTGTTGATTAAGGAGAAAGTAGATGAAAATGTGAAAAACAATTGGTTAACAAAAACAACAGGTCATCAAAGTCCATAAAAGCAATAATTTAATTATTCTATTTTTTAAAATAAGAATAGTATTTGACAAAAAGTAATCAATGCAACATTAAAATTTACAAATGACATATCAAAAGAAATATTTTTTTATCTAAAAGGACACTTATTCAGAAATATACCAGTATAAGACAAAGGTCATGAACTTATGACTTTATATATAATTCTTTCAATAAAGATATCATAAGAATGTGATATAAAATATCATTTTATTACAATATTAAAGTTTAACTTGATCTTTAAGTTAATAAGATTTTTAACCTTAAATTTAACCTTTTAAATATATAACTCATAGATCCCAAGAATATGAGATTTACCTCCAAATAATAAAGACTAAAACATAAATAAAAAATTATGAGAGTAAAAACAAAATATTTATTGAAAATTTAAAATGAAAATGTATTTGAATAAAAGACAAGTCTAAATCTTTAACTCATATAGCAAAGTTTGTATTATTTTATTTTAAAATGTAAAAGCTTTTCTAAATTTTGTATAATTCTTTTAATTTATATTGTATTTAGACTAGTATGTGGTAAAAGAATCCAGACTATGTTGCTGACATTCATGACTCGAGAATACAACAATTAAATGCCATTAAATTCAGCATTCAAATTCAACCCCAGAATGCTCCGCAAACTCCTACCAACTTTTAAGCTTTCAAAGCAAAATGCTTTAATACAAACTTAGCAATAAAAAATAACATTACCTAAGCCAACACAATGCAATAAAACACGAAACTTTGATTAATAAATGGAAATTGAGAACAAAAAATATGAAAAAGAAAAAAAGTAAAACCAAAATTTTAGGGGCATTCCGAGAATCGAACTCGGGACCTCTCGCACCCAAAGCGAGAATCATACCACTAGACCAAATGCCCTGCTTGTTATTTATTCGATTTTTATTTTAGTTATAATATTATTTTATACTTTTAAAAATGTATACACTATTTAATTTTTTAATTGCAAAAGTATTATCTGCATGGTTTATGTTATGTATTTGGATGGTAGAATACGTTTTCTTTGGACAAAAATTCTCAATAAATATAATGGTAAAATACGTTTTGAGTTGATGTAAATTTTCTAAAAACACTAAATACATTCCCAAAAATACTTCGTATTATTTTTCTAACATAAAAAGTCATTAGGATTAAAATATAATTTTTAAAACTATTATTTTTAGAAACTAAAATAATTTCATTTTTTAATTTGAGAAACAAAAGAAAATTTATTTTAAATTATTAGGACGAAAGACCAGAAATGTAATTTTAATCATTCTAAAAACATCTTTCAAACATTAATTTATGAAATATATTCAATACATTCCACAGATTCGTGTACACAATAACATCTACAATTTATTTGAAAAATACCTTTTTAACATTAGTTCCGAAAAATATATTTTTGTAAGAAAAATAAAAAAAATGAAGAATTAAACAGAAAAAAAAAGTGCAAATGGAATCCCAAACAAGGCATAAAGCCCAATCACATAATTTTAGTTTTATGAAAGAAAGACTGAAGCATAGCCACTAAGGAACTTTTTTTCTTTTGGGCTTAAAAAGTAGATGCTCAAAATGTAAAGGAGTATTTTTTTAACACCTCCGCATGTTCTTCCTACACCTCTAAGTATGAGAAAAGTCCAAATTATCTGAATTCCAAACATTTTATATTACACAATTCATAAATTTATTTTAGATTATGAAATTCAAAATTTAAAATATATTCTAAATTGTATAATCTAAAAATTTATTATACATGTACTAAATTGTGTTACAGATTATGCAATCTAAAAAAATATTATAGATTGTATTATACTTGAGTAATTTGATGATATACAATTTAATTTTTTAAGTATACAATTAAACAATTCAATATACTTGAGTCATTTGATGATATATTTTTATCAATTTAATATATATACAATTAGGAGTAAGATAAATTCAAGAAGATTCCTTAACAGAGATCATTTAAGTAGTTTAATGGTTTGGATTATTTCTCACTAATTTAAGCACTTAAGTCCGAAATCTGTAGAGAAGAAGAAGAAAACTAGAAAAACAGGTATTTTAAACTACCTTTTATTTTTTATTAATTTAATATATATATATATATAGAGAGAGCGATAAGGATAGAGAGAATTAAGAGTAAAATAAATCAAGAAGATTCTTTACCACAGATCACTTAAGTAGTTTGATGGTTTGGATTACTTCTCACCAATATAAGCACTTAGGTTCGAAACTTGTAGAGAAGGCTATACGGATAGAGGTATTTCAAAATACCTTTTATTTTTTATTAATTTAATATAGAAAGAGTGAGAGAGAATTAAGAGTAAAATAAATCAAGAAGACTCCTTACCATGGGTCACTTAAGTAGTTTGATGGTTTGGATTAATCTTCACAAATTTAAGCACTTAGGTTCGAAACCTGTAGACTTATTTTCTTTTAATTTAATATAGAAAGTTCAAATGAAAAGAAAGTTAGGAAAAGAGATATTTCAAAATACTTTTTGTGTATGAATATTATTTCTCTTTTATTGAATGTTTTTAGCCTTTAATTTAACTTTTATTTTTTATATATACGAATTTAAACATTCCTTGAATCGATATTATATTTAAGTTTTTTTATTGATTGATAAAAATACAAAATTGTTCTTATATTTTTATACTATGTGAGTAATATGAAATTTGATTCTTGATCTATTCTTATGTTTAATTTTATCAAGATTTCAGAGTTTAAAACTCTTTAATATCCCTTTACATGTTTTTAAAGCATAAAAAATTACAACAAGTTATTTAGAATCCCTTAAGATTTGTTAGATGTAATATTAATGAAGTGTTACTATAGGTATCTTTGTAGGAAATAATAACAAGCTTATATATGAATTTATAGTTGTTATTGGTATTCCTTCAACATTTCAAGTCAAAATTTATGATGATATGATGGTTATTAAACAAGCATGTGACATCTAATTATAACTTCAAAGTCATTCTACTAAAGCTTGTTAATTCTTTGAAGGATACAACACCCTTATCATAACTATAATAAATAGGTTAGATGTTTCCATCTTTGTTACTTTATGAAATTAATTGTTTATCATACTTCGATGTGGGATTTCCAACACACCCCCTCACGTCGAGGACTGGACATCTCGAGCGTGGGACATAGATTTATGGGTGGTCCAATAATGGCCCGATAGCGGGTGGCCCAACACCTTAGGATGGACTTAATCTGGCTCTGATACCATATTAAGAAGTTGACTTTAAGCCTAACTCAACCCCACAAAACCGGCTTGGTAAGATGAGGTTTGCACCCACTTATATAGACTAGATTGACTTTATCTCTAGTCGATGTGGGATTTCCAAGTTAAACTTAAAGTCCACTTCTTAATAAAGTCTATCAAGTTAACCTAGATCTCACTTGATTGAATATATTTTCTATCTAATAATCAATTCTACTTGATTTATTCACTGTTTGAAAAACACTATCTGACAAACTAATAAGAAATTTAAGAACTACTTAAAAATTAATAGTTCTTGCTAACTTATTAACTATAAAAGTTTGATAAAATCATGTGTTGAAGTGATTAACAAATGCAAATAATAAAAATGAGTACACTTAAATATCACCTAATATCACAAATTTTTAACTATTTTGTATGTGTTTTAATATAATCAAGAATAAAAAATTAAATAATAAAAAATAGAAAAATTTAATATGATTAAATGAGTTAATTAACATATTTGGTTATGAAAAATAATCTAAAATTTAGATAAAATAGATTTTTAATTAATCTTAGAAATGGTTGGTTTTGTATTATTAAAAGTAAAATAAAATAATTTTATGTATGATTAAGTCACCTAAATAGTTTGATAATTTAGATTACTTTTTATCAATTTAAACACTTATATTTGAAACAGTATAGACTAAAGAGAAAAATTAAAAAAATAAGATGATGAAATATTTTAAAATATTTCTTTTTGATAACTCTAAAAATATAATTTTTTAAATATAAAATTAATTAATTCAATATATTTGAGTCATTGGATAATACATTTTTATTATTTATATGTATATATAATTAAGATTAAAATAAAATCATTTAATATATTTTAAATTCCTCCTTAAACATGTAAATGAGATTACATGAGAGTATAAGAGATAAGAAGAAGATTAACCGATATTTTAAAATTGTATTTATATAATAATTTTGAAAATATAATTTTTTAAGTACACAATTAATTTATTCTTAAATCATTTTATAATATATTTTTATTAATTTAATATATATATATATATATAATTAAAAGTAAAATACAATCATTTTATATAAATTCTTTATTATAGGTCACTTAACTAGTTTAATAGTTTAGATTTCTCCTTATCAATTTAAACACTTGGATTCCAAACCTGTATACAGGAGAAAGAAAGTTATCAATAATATATATAATATTTTAAAATACCTTATTTTTTTAATCCTAAAATATTAACAATTTTATATATTATTAGATGATAGGAAGATAATAACATATTTTAAAATAAATTTTATTTAATAATTCCTAAAAAGTAATTTTATAAATACATAATTATTTAATTCAATATATTTGAGTTATTTAATAACATATCTATTAATTTAATATATTTATATAATTAAGAGTAAAATAGAATTATTTTATATATTGTATAATTTTCTTTTTATTGAATTCTGAAAATATAATTTTTAAGTATATAATTAATCAATTATTGAGTGACTTGATAATATATTTTATCACTTTAATATATATATATATATATATATATATAAAATTAAAAATAAAATATAATCACTTAATTAGTTTGGTGGTTTGGATTATTCTTTATCCATTTACACACTTCTGTTCGAAATCTATATACAGAGGAGGAAAGTTAAAAATAATATACAAAAGTATTTTAAAATACTTATTTTTTTAAATTCTAAAATATTAACAATTTTATATATTATAAACTCTACAACATGTAAATTATAGCAAGATAATAAGATATTTTAACATAAATTTTATTTAATAATCCTAAAAGAATAATTTTATAAATATATAATTATTCAATTCAATATAGAGTTATTTAATAATATATCTATTAATTTAATATATATATATATATATATATAATTAACAGTAAGATAGAATTGTTTTATATGTAGTAGAATTTTCTTTTTATTGATATCCTAGTATTATTCTTGATATTATAAAATCAAATGGTTATACCATTAATAAAATTAATAAATATAAAATTTTAGATATTAACAAATTTTTAATAATAATTCAATTAAAAATTTTAAATTAATAAAAGACTTAAAATTTAATTAAATTAATTTTTATTTTTTTATGTGAAGATACATGAATAATGATGGTCTATGGTAATGGAATTCAATTAAAAAATATAAATATTTGAATACTTAATATAAGAAAAAGTTTTAATAAAAACTTAATTGAAAACACTCAAGAATTTGAAACTGAGTTAGGCTTTTAAAAAATAATAATGTTTAAACACAATTTTTCCTACCAACTAGCTTTTGAATCTTTCTCTAATCTTCTCACTGATTTTTGGTAAACATATCCTAATTAGAAATTAATATTGCACTTATAATAAATTGGTGATGACTTTTTTAAGTGGCCGACCCCCAACGTGAATGATCTATATCCTTCACATGTGAGTTTTCCCTTGGATATGGAGAAAAGGGTTTCTTTTGCACAAAAAACACATGCCAAAGTTAAAACACCACAAGTAACTTGTCCTTATTGTTTCCTTTACAAGATAGTCTCTTGTCACACTCTCTTTTCCTTTGTCTAAGTATAAAAGTTGCAAGCTAATCAAAATTAAAGTGTGCCATTACATCATTCGTAAATGCCATATTCTAATCTTCTCTTTTGCCTAACTTGGTGCTCACAAATCACAACTTAACTAGACCCCTTTTTCTCAAAGAATCAACATCCATGAGCAATAGTGTGTAGGTGTGTATGACAACTAGATAATGCCATTTATATATTGTATAGTTATAATAGTAGTCATTATTAGGAATCTTCCATTGATTTTCTTATCTATTAATAGAGGTGAAAATAGGTCACTTATTCCATATAACTATGACTTCAAACATTCAAATTTAGGTGAGAACTAGACACTTTTAAGAAATAATAGTCTATGTTTTTATCAAAAGCTATTTAGTTAAAATTATTACAAAAATTTGTTTCTCTTTTAAGGATGTTATTGCAAAGTAAATTTTTAAATAAAATATTTTATGTTACGGTTTATATACATGATGCATATATGTTACATAATGATATAATATAATATAATAGTTTTGTACTTACTAGACATATCTAGATCAATAGTATAACAACAAGTTTACTAACCTTAAAGCCTTATAATAAAAAAAAATACTTCTAAAAATACACACACCTTGTAAGAAAGCTTAAATAAATAAGTTATATCCAAAGTTTGTTTTACTTTTTAACCAAAGTGAGATCCCATCTATGTTACACCTTTTTATAAAGAACGTGAATGAATTAAATAATTAGTTTTTATGAATATTATTTGAACAAGTAGATGATTTAAGAGGCACATGTGGAGACTTTTCAACAATGCACTCATTGTCGAGAATTAGGTTTACGTCCAAGTCCAATGGGTTGCATGGCCATGATACACAACACACAGAGATATATATACATATATATACATACATATGTGTGTGTGTGTGAAAAATTAGAATCTAGAACTTGATATATCATCCATGAAACCGATCGTAATGAGTTAGTGGTTGTGATTTGACGAGGTGCTAGATTTCTTTTAGGTTGAGTTAGGCAGTGTGATGATGACAATTTCTTTTTCTGAAATGGAAATGGAAGTTGATGTCCATGATGGCTTCGTTGTCTTTCCATTTATATGAACAATCAAAAGCTTGAGACTACTTGTAGTACTAGTTAGATAGATCGTCATGACGTACACGTCCTTACGTATCCCCACAACCCAACTTACATCATTCATCCGTCAGATTAATATATCAATCAATCATAATTACACTCAAAAACAGAACATTATATCAGTTTAAAATAAGACAAGGTGCGAATACATCAGTAACTTTGAACAACGTAAAATTTATGACTACTAATTAGAGCTTGAGACACACTAATCATGAACTAATTAACTAAGCTACATAAAAATTTTAGATGAAGAATGATTCATACTATAGGATTTACTACAACACGAGCATGCCATATTATTTAAAGTTTTGTAGTTCTCGAACATATATCTTATATGGTACACCTACCATATTATTTACGATAATAAGACAATAATGCACATATTATATATATAATTAAGTTCCTACATACACAAAATATATTTCAATCCATATATATATAAGTAACTTAATCCTGGAATCACCTCAAATGCATGGTAACACCAAACTTAACTATTCATATAAACGTACCTAATGATGTTACAACTTAGGTATATATATATATAAATATATCATTATTATATATTATATATATATGTATATATGTTTATATATGCATATGCATATAGGTTCAATCCCCATTGAGCAATTGCATAGACCAGAAATCCTCTATGTTCCAGTAGTTGGTGTTGCTGTTGATGCTGTGATTGTTGCAGGAACTTGATTGATCAGTGATTGCAGAGAAATGTGGAAATGGCTCCAAAGTTTCTTGATATGAGGGTGTGGAGTAATTCTCAATTTGGTGTGCCATGTTGGAGATTAGGCTTGTGCTAGAGCTTGCTTGATGATGATGATGATCATCATCATTTCTCTCTGAAATATTATTAGTAGTATTACCCAGTAGTTGTGAATTCTCAGCTTGCTTCATGTGCTTCTGGATTCTTGTTCTCCAAAAGTTCTTGATCTCATTATCAGTTCTTCCTGGAAGATGCTTTGCAATTTTGGACCACCTTAAAAAAACCAAGTTAATTAGTTAAAATCTGTGTATTTGTGGTAAGAAGAATATCATAATAAAGTTACACCAACTCATGCTTAATAACTTATAGCTACACTGATACTAATTGAAAGTTGTCACATTTTAAACATGGGTAATAAATAAGAAACAAAAAAATAACCAACACCAACGTTAAATAAATGTCACATGTCTATTTTTTTGTGTGTTTATCACGTGTCTATATTTGAGACCATGTTCCTTGGTTGAGAATAAAAGTGATGAATTTTGAGTCTCACTTATAAAAGAGTTTGGCTATAAGTTGCTGAATCTCCCTTTGGAATGATGCATTTGCTTTGCAACATGGGATCTGAGAACACCAAAATCAAATTTCTCAATGCAAAATCCCAGGTAATTAGAAGTGTACTCTCATTCAAACATCTCCAAGTCTCTCATATTTGTATATAGTTTCTATTAGTATAAAAAGGTTTTCTGTTGTGTTTTATACCAATGCTAATTTTCAGTGATTTTTTTTCCACATTCATCTCGTAAATTTTCTTCCTTTCTTCTATTTTGCCTATTCATGATATTTGTGTACACTTCTTTAGTAGAAAAAGAAAACAAAGAAAAAAAATTATATCTAATGGTAGATGTATATGGTTGAATTAAAACAAAATAAGGTAGAGTTAATTAACATTTTTCACTCATCTTTTTATCTTTTTTTCTCTATTTCTTTTCAATAAAAAAACTTTTGAATTTTACTTTATTTTTCTCCTATATTTTCACTCACCATTTCTATCAATCCATTCTAGTTTTTTTTTCCTACCAAACAAAGAATAGTGCTACCTAAGTTTTGGTGTTCACAAGACTTATCCTATTTTTCTACCCTCATAAACTCATATTACTTCACTTTTCTTTACTCAAGAGAAGCCACGTGTCCTAAATATGTAGCTTCTCTGTTATCCCAGCTATTACATTTATGTCTTTTCCTTCTCAAATAATTGAGCTTGTGTTTTTTTTTTCTTGGATGGGAAGAAGTACTAAGGATGGGAAAGTACTAGGGTTGAGTTTTGAGCATTATCTAAGTTTAGGTTATTTTTTTTCTCTATATTTTCTAAAATTCTTGACTCACTCTTTTATTTTTATTTTACAATAAACATTTTAAAATGTAACTTTTACAAATGTCTCTTTTATAATTAAAAGAGACACTATAAAATTCCAAGTATGTCTTCAAGGACACTCTTTACTACATTGGTTTGGATTTATTTATTTATCCAAAACTCCTTTAATTTTTTTTTTCTGTCTCATGTCATCTAAAGTACTATTCAATGTGCCCAACTTCCATGAAATACTAATTGTAAAATAAACAATATATATAGGAGATAAATTATAATATAGCTATGTTTTAGTGTAAGTAACTTTTTTATAAGTAAAGAATAAGGAAGAAGAGTGGTTGAAAATGATTTGATGTCATTAGAAGAAGAGAAACAAAATAAAAATAATAGCATGTTTATTTTACTTTTTTTCTTCATCTTTTTCTCTATATATTTCTTTTCAATCAAACACTTTTAACTTTTATTTTATTTTTCACCTATATATTTTCAGTTATTTTTTATTCAACTTATTTTCCCCTCTCTACAAAATAATGTCGAAGGGTTGATATACCTCTTATACTACTTTTAATATATTTTATCATAAAAAATAATAATTATAAGTTTAATTACTCATTAGTTCTCATATCTGTTCAACATTCATCTCTCAACCTATATTTAAATTCATCAACTTTAGTTCCTACACATCACTTTTTACTCCTTTTAATCCTTATTCATACTGTTTTTAATATATTTTAGTTTTTAGGGTTTAAATTTATAGAAATAAAAACATAGTGTAAAGAATTAAAAAATATCCCTGTTCATATATATTTATGTTCAAGAACAGTAACTGTTTTTTAGCGTCTAATATTACTGAATTATTAATTCCTTATACATTTTTCACCTTCAACAAAGTTGTTTTGCTTTTTTATTTTATTTTAAAAACTGCACACTTGATTTAGGAGTTCTTCATTTTTATTCATTCGTACATCCATATATCTTAATTATTACAATCTTAATATCAAATTAAAGAAAAACCAAAACATTCCTCTCATAGCCAACTTCTGACTTTCATAGCAATACTTCTTATTCTTATATATTTTTTATGATTTAACTATTAAATATAAGTTAAAGATTAAAAGAAAATTAAGGGATAAAATTAAGAGGAACTTTAAAACATTTTTATCATTCACTTTTTTAAATTTAATAATTCTAATGAGTAATTTATCTTTGAAAGTTAAATTAAAGATTAAAAGAACAATGATAAAGAATAACTTTTATTAAGTTAATTACATTTTGAAGTAACTTCATTCTCTTCAATATTTTAAAAAAAAGCACTAAGAGAATTTTTTTATTCCTTTTTGTTGTTCAAGATCTAAAAATCCTCTCACCTCTCAAACATATGTATGCATGTGGGTCATGGTGTATAAAAAAAATGTATCTTTAAAGTAGAAAAAAAAAAACTCTCTAATTTCTTTCATATATGGGTAAAATCACAAACAATCATTTTGAGTTATTTTGCAAACTCCCCATGTGTTGCAATCTTTTTCTAGGCTAATTCTCAACCATGAACAAAGTAGATCTCTCCCACTCTAATAATCTTCCATGACCCTACTAATATGGCTTCTTAGTGACATGTTCTTACAATCAAATGATAATAACACTTTCAAATGCTTCAAAATCATCCATTTTTATAGGTTTCACTTTTTAATTTAAAGAAATTATGCTCACCCAAATGAATGAATTTGATCAATAATATGTTAGAGTAGAGTCAACACACCTTCTTTCTATATCTTTCAATTGTAAGAGAAGGGTTGAGAATAAAAATGATCATTTTGGGGATTGGAATAACAACATACCTCTCATACCAAGATTAAGATTATAGAAAAGTAGGAAATATATGCACTTTATTATATGTATATGTATTCACCTATTACCCCACTTTGCATGAAGTTCAAAGATCAAAAGCTGTTCTTCGGTTGTAATATTCCCTCTTCTAACATCAGGACGAAGGTAGTTTAGCCAACGCAATCGACAACTTTTTCCCGTACGTTTAAGACCTACACAAACATTCATATATCAAGATTATGAATATATCACCCTAACTAGGGTTTACATGAAAAATAAGCATGATTAATAATAAATTAATTAATTAACTTGTTTTTACCAGAAGCTTTGGCTAGAGAGTTCCAAACACCTTCACCGTGATTAGCAATATAGTTGATCAAGATCAAGTCTTCTTCCATGGTCCATGGTCCCTTTCTCACTTCAGGATCATGAGATGATGAGTTGCATGGTTTTTTGTCCATTGTTTTGTATATATGCACATGAGAGGAGAGAGAAAGAGAGAGAGAGAATAAGAAGAAGAGAAGACGTGGAAATCATAATGAGTGTTGGAGGGTTTAAATAGAGGATAATTAATTATAAGATTATTTATTATAATAATGCAGTGTCCTTTGTAATAACCCTAGGTTTTACGTGCCTAACTATGTTCATCATATTAACATGCATGCATCAATATCACACTAATTAATATATATACATATAAATTTTGCAAGCATGACTATTTTTGGTTAGTGAGATAAACTATAGCTTATGAGAGACTAATAGCCTTGGATCGTCTTCTAAAGACATGAAAGCATATGCATCAGAAGCATGTGGTGTGTGTGTGTGTTGTACATTTTTCCTAAAGAGGAAAGAAGATACGATATTTAGTTCACGTATCACAACTCATATTGGATAATGGAAATCCTTTAAAGTATAAAAATTATATATAGACCTACAAATATATTTGAAATATAGAGACCAAGTGGAAGAAAAAAGTAAGCATAATAGGAGTTTAAATATGTTTTAAGTTTCTATAAACATCATTTTCTTTTATTACATTCTTTAAAACTAATTGCTATTTTTATATTATTAACATTTTATAAGTGTTCCCCTTTAAGTTCTTGCCATTTATTATATTAAGATTGTTTTTTATATGTCAATTTACTTATGTAATACGGTTTGTATTTGATGTATATGTATAAAGTAATTTTTTTTATAACCTACTTTTAATTTTTAATATATTATGAATGGTAATGTCTAACTAATATTATACATAAAATATATAGTTCTTTATATTATGAATTGAGTTAAATCAGAAATCTTTAATTAGTCACTTATTTTGATTAAGTACTAATTATATTAAGGGTTACATTTTTTTTGTTCTCAAAGTATGTTTTAAAATTGTATTTTGTCTTTAAATAATACTTGTTTTATTCCTACACTTTATAAAAAATCATCTAAAATATTATCACCAACAAACAATATTAAAGTGTTTTACATGTTAAAAAGTTATATAACACGTACTTAAAATGATGAACACTTTAACGTGGTTTACTAATATATATATTTATAATTTGATTCAGCAACAAAATATAGTTTTTAAAAATAACTAAAAATGAAAACATATTTAATTCTTATATTAATGATTAATATATGTATATTGATAGTGCTAAGATTGTTTGTGAGATGGATTAACTTTATTTGATCTAAAATTTTGATAGGTAAAATTTGCAAAATTGAACAGCCACAACAACTTAATTTCGGCAACAAAGATTAGTTCAATCCGATTCCATACTATAATCTATATATTAACTTTAATATTATACATTAATTATAATAATTTATTATTAAAACTAATAATATAATAGAAAATATGTTGGTAATATTTTTAAAGTTTCTTATAATTTTTTTATATTTATTTATTTAATGACTTAAAAATAGAGGTGAAACTTCCAAAAAAATATTCTTCTATAAATTATTTATGGTAGCTGAAAATGGAAAGTTAAGGTAAATTAAATCAAAATTATGATATTTGAATTAATTCACTGTTAAATATAAAGAATTGTGCTATGATTATTAACTAAGCATTATATTCAATAAATTAATATCAAAGTCAATATTTCATATTCAATTTCTATTACAATAATTACTGAAAAATATATTATTACTTGCTGCATCAAATATTTTATATAGAAAGTGAAAGAAATCTAATTACCATCAAAACTCTTAAATAAAAATATCTCTAAATGACTCTAACTTGAAGAAATAACTATAGATGAAGAAATAAAAATTTGATGACATAGAAATAACATTGAACAAAAAATTAATTAACCAAAAAATAAGTACTATAGATGAGTTTAGCTTGAAGAAAGCATTGCCAATATCAGTTTATAATTTTTAATAGCTTTTGTTATGGTCAAAATATGTAGTAGAATATGAACACTTATACATAGTTTGTTCCAACACAATGTGGCCATTCTTCTAGTGATATTTTAAATTTTAAAATTTTAAGGATGTGATAAAAATAGTAAATTTGATAAAATATGAAAAGTAAAATAGTAGATGAATAGAAGAAGTATATGTCACCCTAATAGAAAGGAGATTGCGTCATGATGGATGGTTTAGACTAAAATAATACAGCTCTTTGTTTAAAGTGACCATTTCCTAACATCAAATGAATTCCTCTTCTTCCTTAATTTTTCTCACCAACTAGCATTTTTCAGTTCAGACACCAAGGAAAGTTGCATCAAACCATTGCCACTTTCATACATCACCACACACACCCTTTCACCTCACATGCATTCATATTCTATTACATCTCTCTGCAAATCCATGCATTCAGATTCCAATTCCCATAAAAGAACAAGACTCTAGCAACACTGCATTATCTCCTTCCTTAACTTGGAATTCTTCTTCATTCCTTTCTTAAACGTTCAAGCCTTCAAAAGAAGAACATAACATGGGATTAGTGGCCACAAAAATATTGGACTTTCATCTGTCTACTTTATTTAGGCTTCTTAATTACCACACACATGTGACACTACCTTAGATATTTCAATAGATATTACATTAGGATCCCTCCCAACCACACATATTTTGTGGCTAATAACCTACTTAATTACTCATCAATGGTGGTAGCTAGCTCACATGCTGTGGATTACAACACTCTGTTAAGTACACTGTCATATTTTCATGTCTTTTGGACTATTCTTTATCTTCATACTTAGAACAAATGAAAATAATTATAAAAAGTTAATGAAAGTATATACTTTTACCTTATGTGAGTGCTGGGTCTTGATTTTTAATCTATTCTTGAATTATAAATGAGTACCTCAGTCTCACTCTTCTCTCAATTAACTAGCTTTTGATATAAGCAATCTCTTCTTCTATCAGTGTTCACACATATCTTTGACAATTATTTTAATTATAACAATTGTTATTATTTTTAAATTAAATTAAAATTAATTAATTATCATCTTCAAAATTAAATTATTTTTATTTTAAACTATATAAGAAATCCTATTACCTCTAAATATTCCTCATACTTGTACTATTATCTTCAAATTTAAACTAAATGAAATATTACTTTTATATTAATTTGTTTCATTAAAAATTAAAAATATAAAAAAGTGAATTTAATTTATATAAAGCTAATTTGTCTCGTACATTAGCAAGAATTAAAATACTAAACAATGTATGGATATTTTTAAATGAAAATAAAATTTATGGATAAAAATAGATTTCATTGAATAATATAATTTCATTTCAATAAAGAATATTGTATTATATAAGAATATATTAAAGATATAAACCATTTTAAATATACAAAAAGTTACAGAATTAAGGCATGCCATTTTTATCAATGTCACTTCTCAAATTATAAAATTAAATTCAAATTATAAATGATTGAAATTAAATTATAATATTATTAAAATTTAACTTATCTGAAATTAAAATATAATTTTAATTTGATATAACATATCTTTTAAAAGTTAAATAAAATATAATTTAACTAAAACATAAGTAATAATTGATGGAATAATGACCTATTCAAAGAGTCAGAATATATCTTGGAATTAAAATAAATTTTTGTGTAATTTTTATTTTATATTTTTAAGGGCTACAACATTTCCTCGAAGTGATATATAATAAGTTTTCTCCCACTCAAAATTTTTTTGGTATCATGTTTTGAACAACAAAGTTAGGACTTATAATTAGAATTAAGAACTGATTTCTTTCCAATTCCTTGTTATACACAACATTGTAGTCTAGCACAAGTTTACTATTTTGTTTTGAAGATGTGCACTATTTTACTTTAGGACAAGTAAGATTCTAAGTTTGTTACAAAGTAGGTACAACACATAATCGTCATATAAGAAAAAGAGGATGGATTTTTCTAGATGTTAATATATAGTGAGACAAGTTTAATACAAATATTTTAAAAGATGTTGAGTGTGACAAATTATCTTATAATCATTGAGATGCAATTAAAGATTCTTATAATCTTAAATAATGATTTAAGTGTAATTTTTTATATTATTCAAAATGAAAATGTGTGATAGTTCTTCAATTTTAAATATTCATATAAATGATTTACATATCAACTAACTTAGTAACTCTTGTATTAACAAGTAAATATATGATATCTTTTAAATTCTTGGTTGTTATTATTAACCTGTAATGCTATTTTCTTTGTTTTAATTTAGATTAGTTAAAAAATTTTAATTTTAAGTATAAGTTATGTAAATTATTTATAGAATATTCTAATTGAGGATTTCGAAGATATAACTTCGATTTTTCTTTATTAATAAGAAAAAATTTATAAATAAAAGGAATATTTTAGATGTCCTAACCTATTTATAAAAAAAACAATAATATATATAAAGTAAGTCTTAATAGACTTATTGTACCAATAATCAAATTCTTAATCATTATTTCTACACTAATTTATAAAACTTCAAAATCAAAACTTATTAAATTCAAATTCTTAACATTTTTCACAGTATAAAGAAATACATATTACAACATTATACTACCCAAAAACACAAATTTCTCACATAAATAATACAATATTTTGATTTTAATAGATGTATATACTATGTTTACATACCACCAATTAAAACACTTAATATGACTATCACATCTTCTTACTTTTTAAAATTAAATTTAGAACCTCCAACAATAATTATACACATACTTGTATAATCATACAATAATACTATATTTTTCACATCTCTATTTCAATCTCCAAATTGAAATGAACATTAAAAGTGACATTTTTTACTTACGTGGTTTAGTAAGGTCAGAAATTTGCATTCACTTGTATAATTTATATTTTGATTTACTCTGTATGTAATCTTCAAATATACTTCCACAAATTTAAATTTCTACATTTATAACATCTCTTTTAATCAAATACTTAAAGAAAAAAAAATGAATTGAATTCATAATAAAAAAAATAACACTTATCCTAATTAAAATCTAATATATTATCTTCCTTAATAATATAATTTGCTTATAAAATAAATAATATAAAACATCAAAATTTAAAAAAATAAAAAAATAAAAATTTAAAAAAATAAAAAAATAAAAATTTAAAGAAATAAAATTTTTAATAAAATAAACCATGGATACAAATCACCAACTTGTCATCAATATCCAAATTTGAAAATTTTAATATATTAATATCATAATTTATTTTGGATCTATTATTGGACCACTAACATTGGCATGTTCTAGGTCCTAATGTCTTAAGGTTATTAAGCCATCTTAATTGCTTACACCCTTCATCCACCTTAATTTGTGGTCCCATGCACTTTAATACGTGTCAAACTCATACTCATCCACGTCAATTACAAAATAGACTTGATACTACTTATAAAACTTCATAATTCTCATCTTAATCAATTCAATATTACAATAATATATTATTATTCTTTTATGTTAATTATAGATTTGGTATAAGTATCAATAAACTCTAACAACAAATTATTTTTAAATTCAAAATTCAACCCAAATATCTCACACCTCAACTTTTAAAACTTGAAAAATATAATAAATTTGGCATATTTGAGTCTTGATATTATTTATCAAGTTAATACGATCCGACAATATTTAAATACAATATTAATTCCTCTATTTTGCTTAACCCCAAATTTTAGTTCCTTTATTTTAAATAAAGACATTTTTTTTTATTTTAAAAACATATACAAATTTAATTGAATATTCAATTAGGTTTATATTTTAATTAATTAAATATTGATTTTGATGACTCATTGATCTTGTGGAGATTATGCAACCTAAAACAAAGGTTTTGAAGCATGTTCATCCAAAAATTTGAAGTAATTTAAAAAACACTTTTTACGTTAGTTGAGATTGTAATTGAAGTAAAAAAAATTCTACTTGTCTAAAAAAATGTATTCTCGTCAATTTCACATTAATTATTTAACAACCAATACATTAGTGATCATTTAAGGAATTGAATTAAATTCAAACTCAAATTCTAATAACACTTTTTATATTTATGCATATATTAATGTGGATCAAAAGATTATAATAGTAATTGAATATTTTAAAAATAAACAAATAAACACACATATGGGTACATATTTTTGAAATATTTAATTTGCATGGGTTAAAGATACTTTTACTTAAAAATAGTAAATATTTATACATGTTTAGGTTTAAAATGTTTTTTTCAAAGAGATACATTAAGAAAATTTAGTACCAATAAATCATAAGTCAAATTACATATAACATTATATTTAATCCAAAATTTTAAGATTTTTGTGTTTGTAAATTTTATTTCTTATATAATTCTTAATATTCTCAATTTTAATTAATATGAGATTTAATTTCCATTCAAGATGGGATTAAAACTTATATTTGCATTCCCAAATTATAAACTTGTTGTGATCAACTTAAATTGATGTAAAATTAGTTGAATATTCATTTAAACTCAAGTTAAATATGATGAATCCATAGAATATACCCATTTCTAAGAATATAAATGGATTTTGTTATTGATTTCATGTAAATACAAATAAAAATCAAATATATTTTATCTTGAATTTATCTTTATGGTTTTCCTTCAAAACCTCTCTCTTCTACAGTTTTCAACATTTTTTTTATTTTTCATGGAAATTTCTATTATGTTTTCCATGTTTTTCATCTATACCAAAAACTTGTTGAAGTAGATTGAAACCCTAACACTTTCCTTCATGGTATAACTCACTTGATCATTGAATAGTATTAAAAGCAAGCTTAGGAAAATTACTCATGCAAAGTGATTTAAAATATAAACAACAAATGCAAATCAAACATGTCATGTGCAAAAACAATCTTAAAATTTATTCAAAACTCAATCTAATGTGAACAAAAGAAAAGAGATGTTTTAATAGTGTAGGGCCTGTCATTTCTTGATCTTAACTTTGTTTGTCAGAATTATGCTTTTGGTGGAAAGAGACAAATCATATTCATCCATAAGAGATTGTCTTCTTGTATGGTACTGTTTTCAACTTGGTTGGTCAAAATTATCATGACAAAAAAATTAGCACAAGTATTTATGCAAACCTCAGCAATTTCACATGGCTATATTTTGTGGTTCATTTTGCAATATAATAATCTAAGTTTTTTTTGAAAAAAAAACAGAAAAAATATAGGCAAAAATTAGAACTGTTTGATTAAAAAATCTAAGTAAAATTAAATAATACATGGAACATAACAAAAAGTACACGATTTTTTAATATGTAAATTTTATTTTTTCAGAAAAAAAATATATTTTGTTAAATCTATTTTAGGTATTTTCTTTAATTTCTGAATTTTATAATTTTTGTTTAATGACAAAATATTATATTAAAATTAAAAAATAGTATAAATATTTTAATAATTAAATAAATAGTGAAATAGTAAATGATAATTTAAATGTGATTTCATATTAAGATAATCAATATTTTAAATGGAAATTTAATTATTTTTATAAATAAATGAACACTCCTGTATAATTTCATCTTAATAATTTCTATTTGACTTGCGTTCCATTTTTAATGAATTCTGGCCTTGCAGAAAATAACTTCGATTCGAAATTGCATTATAATAATAAAAAATTTATATTAAATTATTTCTATAAAATTTAATGGACATTTGATATTAAATTAATTAGAATATTAAATTAATTAGAATATTAAATAGATTTTTATTATTTCCGTAAATAAATTAACATTTCTTATTTAATTTCATGTTGATTATTTCTATAATTATTTCCAAACTTCGATAAAATTTTCTTATATTTCACTCAGATAATTTAGAAATAAATTAAAATTTCAATTCTTAAAAAAATTAATTTTAATTAAGTTATAAGTTTCATAAATTTGAGTTATTTTTATTAAATTCTTATAAAAAAAATTCGTGAAACACTTTAAATATTTAAATTTTTCAATTAAATCGTTACTATTTAAATTTTTCATTAAGTTAGATGATATTTTATCATTATTAATATGTCTTTACATAAAAAATAACTAATTTAATTAAGTTTTAAATTCTCATAAATTAAATTAGATATTTTTAATTAAATTTTTATTTAAGAAATCTGTTTTATTAAATTCTCAAAAAAATTATATTTTTTAAATGAGACTTTATCAGTTAAAAATACCATTAACTAAAATAATATTATTTTTTGTTCCACAGTATTATTTTGTTTTTTTTTTATATTTTTCTTACTTATTTATTAAACGTTCTATCAATTTATTTTTCATATGTATAACGTTGATTTTAATAGTATGATAGAACAACATAGTTTTATTCTTAGAAAATTTTTAATATTTAATTGTTTGCTATTTCATTACTTTATCATTTTGTTTATTATTATAATATTTTCATTCAATAACTTTATAGCAAAAAAGACAAACCATATTACAATATGTTCAAATAAAAACGAAATAATTTTATAGCAAAAAAACAAACCATATTACAATATATCCAAATAAAAACGCTGATAAGAATAAGAATATTCCACTTAAGGGAAAGATTGACAAAAAATTAAGTCTAAAGTTAAATATCATATTGAGTACTACAAACTTATTCCTTTTAGATTTAAGATTGATAAAAAATTAAGCTTAAATCTCATACTGAATACTACAGACTTATTATTTTTAAATTTTAAATTAAAAATAATGTTATAATTCTTTATATAGATGACTTGTAACTTATAAGCATCAAATCTTCTTAATAAATTTTTAAATTTTAAATTAAAAATAATATTATAATTCTTTATATAAATGACTTGTGACTTGTGAGTATCAAATCTTCTTAATAAATTTTCTCAAAAGATCCACTGTTGAGAGAGCCTTTAGTCAGACAAAATGAACGCTCAAACATAATAAACCTAATCAAATGAACACGAACAAGGCTCAAACAAAAGATGGCAAGAGTTCCCATTATTATAGCTACAAGTATTAGCTAATTTAAGCAGTCAAACAAACCCAAGTTAACACAAAAGATAATACTTCTAATATGCATTCAACTATTACAACCTTTAACTATAAGCATAAGCATCTTTCTCCAAGAACCGCCAGACTCGCATGAAATCCCCAAGACAAAGCCAAAACTTTTCCAATGTCTCATGCCTAAATAAACATGGAAAATCTGGTAAGTTGCCAATATGAAATATAAGATAACATACATCACGCTATTAACGATTTAACAAGAGCTTTTCCGTCTTCAAAGCATTCAAAGACAGTTTTGTAGCAAAACAGATTTCGCTATTTACACATTCAGTTTTACTTAGATCAATATTGTTGGATTTAGCAGTTAATTTTAAGTTTTGAAAATTTTAAAATCTACAACCAGTTTTCAGATAGTTTCAAACTATTTTCAGTATTTAAAATGAAATAAACATAACATCTTTTAGTTGTTTTGTTAAATATCTCATATGTTAAACATTTCACATCAACTAGAGATAAAATCAATTTAATGTATATAAATAGGTGCAAACTTCATCTTATAAGTCAATTTTGTAAAATTGAGTTAAACTTAAAATTCACTTCTTAATATAGTATCAGAGCCATACAAGATTATCCTAACAAATTGTTGAACCTATTGGACCACAAGAGTGTTTACAATCTGATTTAAAAAGTAATTTAACTCTATTTTAACTTAACATGTTTTTTCTACAGGTTTTGTATTTGAACACCAAAAACTGAAAACTCAACCACCCTAAAAATGTATTTCATTTTTTGCCTCTCAGTCAATAATGTTCCAAAATAACCACAGAAGGGAAGGCAATTACAAAATCAAAAACCAACAAACCAAATCATGCAAATTGTGTCATCCTAACAATAACATTTTAATTAGAGCCACAGCATGGAGAGTTACCTTGCTGGCAATGTTGTTAGAAAGCCATTCCAGACCCTCATAGAGACCCTCTCCAGAAGTTGCACAAGTGCTCTGGATATACCTGAAATAAATCAAGCCATTGAATGCAAATCCCTTTGGTCAAAGTTAATATGGCACTGAAGTTACAGACTAATCCACGAATCTTCCATCTTATATATATGCAAGAAAAATCAAAATCATCAGTTTTATCAATGGAAAGCTTTTAGATAAGGATCATATCTTCGTACCAGTGGCGTTGACGGAGTGAATGAAGACCAAGCTTGTCGGTTATTTCTGCAGCATTCATTGCATTAGGAAGATCTTGCTTGTTGGCAAAAACAAGCAAAACAGCTTCTCTAAGTTCATCCTGAAACAAATCAATATTAAGATTAAAACACCACCATTATAAATTTCCAACATACTGACATGTCATTTAATTCCAAAAGGAAAAAGTTTCTTTCACAGCACTATTCACTTTTGACATTCATTTAACAACTTTGAATAATAATAAAATATTAAATTTTGTATTTAAAATAAAATATAAATTAATTTATTAAATAAAATATTAATATTTTGAGTTGCAGGAGTGATAACTTTTTTTGAACGTCGAAGTATCATTGTTCTCTTTTATATTGCACTAGAAAAGCAACAGGGCAGGTAGATTTTTGGACAATGGAAGGTTGTTGAGTCATAACCACAAGTAGTTTAAGGTCAATAAGTCAGCATTGCAACAATGCACTCCAATTACATCCATCAAATCTACAGAGTTTCTTTTAAGGTAAAAAATTATAATTAAAAAAATCCACAATCAATGCTTGATACACCTTTCATTCCTTTTTCTTTTTTGCGTGTTTTCTCTTTTTGGCATTAAAAAAAACATAAAAACTCCTGAAGAAAATCAAAATATAATATGGTTGGTTACCAAACACGGAGAAGTCACTACAACAAATTGTCAGACTTCACAGAAAAATTTGAGAAGAAATGTTAATTTGTAGATGATAAACACTCAAGAGTCAAGACTAAGACACTTTTAATAAGTGGTAGTTCGGCTAGGAGGCCAAGAGATCGGAAAAACTGAAAATGTCGGAAAGCAATCAGTAAAAAAAATACAGGAAACAAAGCATATAAGGGTAGGCCCAACCTCTGAAGCTCCCTTGGTACTAGTATGCGACAAATTTTTGGGACTATAATCACAGCGTCAAAGGGGAATCATTCCCATGTACAGCTCACAATGGGCCAAAATTATATCTTAGTCTAACCCCCAAAAAAAACATTATAGAAAAGCATGGACCAATTTCTAGATAACACACTTAGCAACAAGACTCCCTCTCCCCCTAAAATGACTATCAAAAGACTTAAATAGCATGAAAGAAAAACAGGAAGAACACAAAATACTAAAATCATAAAAAGATAGATAACAAAGATGGAAAGGGGTTTAATAGGGGCAGTTAGGAGCAGTTATGCTATTTTATTTGTTTAATATTAGAGTAGCCTGTGATGGGGAAGGTATGTGCGTTATAATTCTAAAATTAGGGCAGAGAATAGTATCTGCACGAGTCATGTAACTCTGGGACAACAACACAAATTGTTATATTTCGGTGTGATTTAATAAAATTTCTATGAATTTATCACTGGTGCTCTATCAGGAATCGGGAAATGTGAGTGAAAGTAGCACGCCTATAAAATATACCTCATTCAGCATCCTGTGCAACTCATCCCTTGCCTCAACCACTCGATCTCTATCATTGCTATCAACCACAAAGATGAGACCCTGAGTGTTCTGGAAATAATGCCTCCACAGTGGACGGATCTGCAGACAGACAGCAACTAAAATTATAGTAAAATTGCATAAACCCTTATAATATAATAGAAAGAATAAAACAATTGAATAAACAAGATGAAGCGCTAACAAAACATCCCACAGACAAATAACGATTTGAACTTGCTTAGAGAATATTAAATATCAACCAAAAGAAGACAGGTCCATCCGTGATTCCTAAAAAGAATAATATAGCAGTGAATTCATCATGTTAATCAATTGATATAGCAATACACGAGAAAGGCATAAGCTAGTGCACTTCTCCGACCAAACCTTCCTAAGAAATATAAAATCCAGCTCCAAGCTCACATAAAGTACTCGACTTATAGATAAATCAAATCAAGTGTAGAGATCATGCTAATAAAAAAACTTGAATAGAGTCTGGAAGCATAACATGAAAGACACTTTAAAGATTGAGAGTCATAGCCATGCATGACTTTTACTAGCTCTTGTTACAATTGCAATAGGAACAAAGAAGCAGAAAGGGTCTGAAAAAACAATTTTACCTTGTCCTGACCACCGACATCCCACACAGTGAAGCTGATGTTCTTGTACTCCACAGTCTCAACATTAAATCCTGCAAAGAAAGTTGTGGCTTATTAATTTAGCAATTTATACTCGTACAAACATAAGAGGAAATACTACTTTAGCAAACCCAATTGGTAATGTTTAAATTTCCACATTAATAATATCATTGCACAAGTGACAGAACTACCAAAGTAAATAAATTAATAAATAAGTGAAAATTAATTTAATAAATTAGGATCTCTAACACTTCTTCCCACTGAAGATAGAAGTCACCAGCATGAAGTTTGCAAGACTGAACATTTTCAAGTGGTCCAATTACGGCCCCATAAACCCACCAACAATTGCCAGGATAGTCTGTTACCACCTTAAACACTTTGGGTTTACAGCTACATCAACATTACAATACTTTAATTTAGTCATATTACTAGTCATCCTAAAATTCTCAACAATTTCCATAACAAAAAATAATAACACAAATATCTATCAATTTTTACAGAATTCAAGTTTTTACATATTCAAAACTCATAAACACTACTCCAATCTAAACAATAAATTTTAGGTACATGATGATGCACAATTCTAATTAATTGTCTTTAGTTTTTCAGTGTTCTCTTTCAGAGACAACCATGTGCCAGAAACAAAACTGCTCCAAACACTAAATAGAAAAACTATAATACAAAGTAGAAAAAAGAAAATAAAAAATAAAATCAAAGAACATGTTAGATGGAAGATTTATTAAAAAGAAAAACTAACAGTGAGAAAAGTGAAATTACCAATGGTGGGGATAGTGGTAACGATTTCTCCAAGTTTGAGCTTGTACAAGATGGTTGTCTTACCAGCAGCATCAAGACCTACCATAAGAATTCTCATTTCCTTCTTCGCAAACAACCTACTGAACAGCTTAGTGAACGACAACCCCATCCTTTCTCACTCCAACTGGCTGATCCAAAACATGCAATCAATAGCGAAGTTGCAGATCCATCGCCAACACACAAATTCGAATCAGATACAGAAATATTAATCATTACAATCAACAGAGAGCTAACAAACAACGAAACATCAATCTGAACTTAAAAATTGTTGGAGGGAATGAAATTGAGAGAGATAAAAGGAAATTGAATTGGAGAGGGATGAATTTGTTTACCTCTTCTCTCAAATTTTTTGCTATCGGTTTCCAAGAGAAGAGCAGAGCGAACAGTGATATTTTGTTTCTCGGAGAATGACAGAAAGTGAGAGGGAGTTCAGTTTTTCTTTGCAGTGTTATTTAATAACACGACTCTTCAACACGACATCGTATCGGTGCTTCGTAGAAATTCATCTCACATTCTTTTGACATGTACAATGACTTTTTGATAATATTAAAATTAAAATTAAAATTTAAAATTTAATTCTTAAAAATAAAATAAGTTTAATTTGTTTTCAAGTGAATGACATTTCATAATAAACTTAACTTCTCATGTAATGATGTATGATATTAATGAGTAAAGTATGTAATTTGAAGTTTCTTTTCTTTTATGTGCACATGTTTACACTTTACACAGATAATATAGTTAAAAATGTATTTTACTTTACATTTATTTATTTTATTATATTTTAACCATTTTACACTCATCCTCACACATCAAGGTCCATATGTGTACAATAGATTTTACTGCTTTAAATTATCCATTATAATAAAATAGGAATAAGAAACTAGTACTCTATTATAATGTATACTAGTTAACATTTATATTTATAATTTCATTATCAATTATAAAGACTATTTATAAACTTTTTTTTCTACATAAATTTAATTCTAATCATTATGTAAAGTGAATAATTTCATATTAAATAAATTAAATAATATTTTTTTCTTTTATTACTCCTTTGTTATATTTCTTTTTATCTTAGATTTTCGGGACATCTATTATGATGGCTTAGTTAATGTATATCTGAACTTAATATAGATTCAAAAACACTTCTTATAAAAACAAACAAATATTGCTTTTAGTATACATCTATAAAAAAATATTATGTAATTAATTATAATTTGAAAGCATATTTTTTCAATGATTCTTGACTATTACCATTTAAGGAATAACACAATTCATTATAATTAATGGATTTCTAGAAAATAATGAAAGAGACCCTTTCTTTAGAATTTAAGACTTTTATTATAAATATCACTTATGGTGGATATTTATAATTGTGTATCTCTTAAAAATATAATTTATCTTATGACATTAATTATCTATATTTACAATATTTTAATAATTATAATTTTCATTTTCAATAATTTACAAAAGAATTAGGGCATATTTATTTGGTGAAATCTCAACTATTAAACCACCAAAGGTAAAAGACTATCAAAGACATAATTGAAAATTTATGTATATAATTGATACATATGACTAAAACATCTTTTTTCCACTAGATAAACTTTTCAATCTAAATATATATTGGCTTGTAAATATTCACCCAACTAACAACTTTCTATATGTATTATACTAATCTATGTAACCCTAACATATATATATATAGTATAGTTTTGATATAACTTCAGCAAGAATCAATGTTGGAATCAAATGCTGCATTTGATGGGTTTCCTCTATGAAGACATTCAACAGGAGGGACTGTTTTGGTCTTCAATTCCCCAAATGCTTCCCAACAAAAGGGTACATTATTAGGGTTTTGAGATGATTGTAACTGAATGGTGTCAAGGGTTATGCCAGTGCAAGGTAAGCTATCACTGCATGCAAAATAGATTGGTTCCTTAGTGTATGTTCCCTTTATGTTCACATAATGTATTCCTGACACTGCCACTGCTGATGATTCATTCCTGCACTTTCCACCATCACAGTAGTATTGGTCAATGGAGATTGGAGTTTGAACTTCAGAAACTTGAACGTTTGAGAACATGATGTTTTGGACTGAGCCAGAGCCACCCTACACAAAAACATCATAAAAAAACTTCCAATTAACCTATGATTAATAATAAATGCTCTTTAATGTGTAAAAATACATGTTTGGTTTAAGATTTACTAATATAAAATATTCCTTTATGTCATATAGGAAAGAAAATTATATGTCATAACATGAGTTATTTATTTGGTAAAAATACACGGGACAACATGTATATTTACAACATGAGCAAGTGCAAACTTTTATTTTTTTTTTAAGTTTTTAATGCAGTTCGGTTGTTAAACTGTTTTACTTGTGTTCTTTAATTTTTCAACTTTTGAAATTGAGCAGAAACTAAACACAGATGAAAGAAAGAGAAAGGTTGAGTGTGTATACCTGCCATGTTTTGATTCTGACACCAGTGAGGGTATTTTGTATAGTAACATCTCGAACAGTGATGTTTCTAACACAGGCTTTGGTGTTTTCCCTGCCAAGACTTCCAATGCTGATTCCATGGCCAGGTCCACAATTCACGTTGTGAACATATACGTCGGAGCAACCTGTTTGTATCGATATGCAGTCATCACCTGCACAATTTAACACCACAAATTGTTCTCACATCAACAAATTATTCACCAGGTTTCACATTTCAAACTTGTTTCTTTCCAAATTTTGGAGAAAGTTATGCAGAATTTAGCTACAGAAAATTGCGTGGATTGAAGTATAAGCAAAAACATTCTTAAATTTGATACATTTAAATACAAGTAAAATGCTCTATTAACTCAATTCTTTATTTTGTCCTCATTCCAAAATAGTTTTAAGTCAAATATGAACACATTTTGCATACATACATAATTAAAATTAGTTTAAAAATGTATTTTTTACATGATAATAAAAAATTTAATTAAATTAATCAATATTCTTAGTCAAAATGAAATTAAGTATTTTTATTCATATTTAATTTCAAAAGAAATACTCTATGGTATAATGTAATTTTACATTGTCATCTAATAAAAGTGAACTATATATAATTAACCAAAGAATTAAGTACAAATATGTGTTGATTTAAAGTTCAATTATTTGAATGTTTAAAATTGATTCTTGACATAAACCATTCTTTGTCAAACTTTACTTAATTTCGACCTAGACAAATTAGTGTAAGATAAAATTTTAAAACAATATACAAAAGTAATGATCAATTATACATTAGATGGTTTTTAATCGGTTGATGTTAAAAAAATACTAATAATATGTGAAAATGAAACTGAACTAAATATCAACAAATTATATTGATTCAATTTATTTATGATTCTATTATTTATTTAAAGAATGCTAGCAAAGAGATAGTGTTTGTAATATTACTCTTAATTTCTCTTTGTTTTATTTTGTGGGTATTGAGAATGGTAGTTAGAAGTTATATTATTGGATTGTGACTGATACAAGTTGGGACTGTGGACCCATTTTCATTCATCACGAGATAGAACATTGTTTGTGACATTAGTGTTTGAAACCTATTAATATAATATATGATGAAAATGATGTTTTTTTTTAGATTTTGATTCAGAACTATGCATGCTTACCACAAGCAAGTGTGCTGCTATAGATGACCACGTTCTGTGAGTTCTGCAGATGAATTCCATCAGTGTTGGGGCTATCACCAGGTGATGAAACTTTTATATCAAACACCTGAATGTTTGTGCTAGAATCAAACTTCAGATGGGTCTGTTGGCTGTTCTGAATTGTTATGCCTGTCACTGTTACACCATCACTTCCATAGAATCTCAGGGCCTAATCACAGAGAAGCAAGAACAGAACACGCATGAGTAAATTATGTGATTTTTCTCACATTATACATGATATTCCTTCTTCATGACTAAGTGAACTTGAGATTGATTTTCATGAACAATGTTTCTAGTTTTCTGACAGAGTTGTTAAGAGTGATCGACCAGATTATGCCACAAAGATGAGTAAAAAGAAAAGAGAATTTGAATGATGCAAGGAGTAATCTTACTGTTGGTTTTGTGCTTGGAAGTCTTCCACTGCTTTCCACCACTTCTGTGGGGTTTGAAGAGGGTGAGTCATTCCACCACACAGAGCCTTGGCCATCAATGACACCTTTACCTCTTATTGTAATCTTTTGAAGCTTGGAAAATTCAAGCCATTGCAGGGTACCAGAGCCCCAAGCTGCAGAGCTTGTAGGTGCAATGATTTTTCCATCCAACTGCATGTGTTTTTATGATCAATTGCCATTAGTAAATACATATAAGTTACATCCTAATAATCCAAAAAAGGTGACATGAAACTTGTCAACACTCTTGATAAAGAAATTGACACATGATATAAGATTTTACAGTGTGATAACATTTCAAATATTTTGATCTCAATTCAAATGTTTCCACCATTTTGTCTTCTTATGGCAATTATAGTAAAGGAATGAAATAAAAGACAAACATTTTCTCAAGAAATGGAAAAGGGTCTTTAGCTTATATGCTAGTGTTTGTATGTAGTGTGTCTTGTAGGAGAGAGAAAAATAGGAAGAGGAAGAATAACTATAATTCCTTCACCTGAAAAACAATGTTTGGCTCACAGTTAGGACCTGAGAAAGAGACTGGTTTCACCAAAAATACAGAACCAGATGGAACAACCATTGTTGAACCCTCCACCTTACAAGCAGCTTCCCATGCTTCTGCAAAGGCCTGCAAAAATTTGTGTGGCACCAAGTTAATACTCAGAAAAGTTTATTGTTTTCATAAATTTGTTCCTTCATTATTAAATTCATCAATTCAATGTCAATATTTATCACAAAATCTAACATGGTATTTCTAATGCACCACCATGTAAACACATTCATTGATGCCAAGATTTTGTGATCATCTGAAAACTGAAATGCTGGAAAAAGCAAAAGTGAAACTAAACCCATTTGGGAAAACATATGAATGAACTAATTGGAATTGAAAAATCACCTTTGTATCATCTGCATGGCCATCACCTTTGGCACCATAGTCCAATACATTAAAAGTAGTAGAAGCTGCTTTGAGTTTCCTCCAGTGGCTGACTCGTGTGGCAGTGCAGCTTGAAGAAGACCACACAGAAAATGCAATTGCAATGATCAGTGCAATGGTGTTTAGATTCATTTTTAAAGAGAAACAGAGATGCAAAGTAAGATGGTGAAGATGAAAATGGTTTGAAGAGAAAAAGAGATTTTGTGCAGATAAACATAGCGGGAAATTGAAGCTCTATTTATAGGGAAAAAATTTGTGACACTTGCAATGCACACGAGACAAACAGTATCAAATCGTGACCAGTTCACAGGTTATGGACAATACTACAATTTAATTGCAACTTTCTTTTTTATTTTGTAATCTAATTTACAATTCATTAAATTTCATATTGTTTTAATAATTATTTGAGTTTACATCTTTTCTTTCTAACAATTTTATTATTTTTAATTCTTAATATCAAAATTTTGATTGTTCCTAGATATAAAAGTCTATGTACATATAACATCATTATTATTGATATACAACTAATAACTTGTCATGTTATTTAAGAACTTTAATTAAGAGACAACCATATATAATTTATTTTGAGCTGTGTTTCAATCATTTATCTATTATTATGACGCAATATTAATTAGCATGAACAAGATATTAGAAACATCATTTTTCAAAAAAATATATGTAATAATAACTTGATAACTATCTATATAGATGTTGTTTCATCGATTTTATATGCTAAAAACCAGAAAAAAAATTCATTATTAAGATTGTTCAAAATTTAGATAGAAATCAAAATTAAGTTAACTATTAGTAAGTGTATCCATCTATATATATATCTCTCTCTATATATATATATATATATTCAATTTGAACATATGTATGTGTAACTATTTGAAATAAAAAAATAGTGATTAAACTCAAGCATTTTGTATGGTTTATTTACACTATTCACGTTAAAGTCGTTAGTAGTTATCAAAATGAAACTTTTGACCTAATTGTACATGTTTTGATTGATTATTATTATATATGTGTAATATATATATATATATATATATATATATATATTTACACCAATTGACACGATATGTGGAGGTTCACGAACTTATGCTTAGAATATGGAAGAATTTTAACCCTAACATTAGGGTTGAATCTTGGTGTAGCACGTTGTGGAGGGCCATAGCAAGGACTCAAATTTCAAAAAGAAATCCTCATTTCTTGTTCTTGTAATTAAGAAAAAAAAACAATACATCAGAAACAGAAGAGAAAAAATACAAGACACCAGAACATCTGAAATCAAATCCTATGACATATGATATGACGCAACTTAAGAAATTTAATCAATCATGGTTCTTTTTTCTATTTCAATTGCTGCACTCACGGATTCATCTTACAATTTTTTTTATTACATTTTTTATATTTAAGATTCAAATAGTCATTTTTTATGTTTTTGTTTTTAAATAAATTATTTGATGTTTATTCTTGTAAAAAAACAATTTTGTGACTACTTGTTATTTTATTAAAATCTTTCTAGTATTTTTGTAATCCTTATAGTATTTTTTATATGTTGATTGAAACTAAAAGCGGATTATTTACCTATTATAGACACTACAAATATATATTGAAGGATTAAAATAAAATAATAATAATAATAATAAAACAAAAAAAATACATACCAAAAGCTAAGTAAAAAAATTAAGGATCAGAAATAAAAAAGCAAAAATATTTTAAATTCTTCATCTCTTTCCCTTTCCATGTATTCACATCTTTTGGGGTATGAAAAAAAGTTTAAATGATTAGTTCTACATCCAAAATCTAAATAAAATAGTAATAAATTAATTGTTATTAATTACTTAACCTACCAACACTTGATTTGAAGCAAGCATGTGTTGGCTTTCTCTTATTCTAGTTAACTTAGTTGAAAATATAATATAAATCTTTTCTCATCTTATAGTATTTAAATTATGATTCACCCTTGTTTTTTTGGTTGGTTAAATAATATAAGGAACCTTGCAATGAGGATATGGTGTAGGTCAATGATTTCCTCTCTCATTATGATTAGGCCATTAAGGTTTCAACATATTCTTCAATTATTAAACAACATTTCATGCGACAATATCGCATGATAAAACCTTTTGCATGTAGAAGAACAAAGACAAATCACATTCTAAAATAAAATAAAATGGGATATAATTTTTTTTTAAATGTGGTATCTTTAATTTTATTAAGAGTACAATGGGATAAACATGCAATGATTTTGTATCCTTTCCATCTAAACCCTATTATAATTTAATTCATTTGTAATGGAAGTTGAAACATGTTTATGATTAAAAAAAAAATTAAAATGGAGGAAGAGGGCAAATTAAATTAATTAATCATGATACTTTAAGTGACGTATTTATGACATTTAATTTGATCATTATGATCATGGGTGTTTCCTTTTTTATTTTCATTCCTAAATTGCATGGTTTTTTAGTTCAAATTATAATTTATTTATTCTGATTTCTTAAAAACAATACCCTTTTCTTTTATAAAATATGCTACATGTAATTTATTTCAACGTAAATAAATTTTTAATTACATTAAATGATAAAAAAAAGGAGCAACACTTATTTTCTTTCCTAAAAATTTTAAGGTGACCATCAATATATATATAATATGTAATTTGAATGGAGAATTACATGTACATTGATTAATATGTATGTATTATTATTTTTGTTTTGTTTGGAGCTTATGTACTATCACTATCACTATATAGATAAATAACTATCCTACACAACAACTTACATGAATAAGAAAAAATAATTGAATCTTAGTAGAAAATAAACTATTAATCCAAATAGAAACTTAACCAACTTAACTTAATTTATGAATAAGAAAAAATAATTGAATCTTAGTAGAAAATAAACTATTAATCCAAATAGAAACTTAACCAACTTAACTTAATTTTTTATCTTGATACCTCTTTAGATGATTTTATGATCTTGATACCTCTTTAGATGATTTTATGTTAACATAATAATATCTTAATTATAATATTTTAATTTTTAAAAGTTTAGAGAGAATGAAATTTTAGAAAGATAAGAGAATTAATGAAAAAATTTCTATTTCTGTATATTTATATTTTTTATTTATTAAAAATTGATCTCTACTAAAGTTTTAAATAATTCGATTAATTTAATTAAAAGTATATTTAATATATTTTTTCTATATATATATCCTCTAGTTCCAAAAACAAAGGTTAAAGAATTTAAATCATGTCTTTTTATAAATTACTATGACATTGGTATATATGTAGATGTAATTTAGCCATTTTTTTAATTCTTTACATAATGCGCCATAACAATTTTTTTTGTCTTAATATTCTTAAGTATTTTGGAATGTGTATTAAGATTTTTTTTAATTAAGTTTTTATTTTAATAAAAATAATTAATATGATCTCTTTTATTATATTGATGTTAATAGTGTTAAAAAAAATTATATTACATATAATGCGAGTGTTCACGATACGGTTTGGTTTGGTTTAATTTTTTACTAGAAATACATTTAAACTAAATACAAAAAATAATATGTGATTCGATTTATTTTGATTTGAAACAATAAAAATATCCAAACCAGTTTGATTTGGATCAGTTTATGTGATTTTTAATTTATAATTTTTTATTAAATATTTATTCATTCTTTAAATTAAAATATAATGATATAATATAAAATATATTACTCAAAATATAATAAATATATTAAATAATAACAATTATAAACTTATACATAAATTTATTCATAATTGAATAAGAAAAATATACAAATTTTTACAGTAAATTTTTTTTAAGTATTTCATTCATACAACATTCATTTAGATTTATAAACAAACTTAGTTGTTCTCATTCTGTCTAACAATTACTTTTTATTCCTATTTTAATTAGTTAATATACTTTCTTATATATATGATCATGTTACAATTAAGTTTTATTTAATTTTTATTCACTCTTTATTAAAATATTCTCATTTTACTTTAATTGAAAGCATTTTTATTTTTAGTATACTAAAATAAATGATATTAACGGAATAACGTGATAATGACAATAAGAAAATTTAGTAAGATATAATGAAATTCATGACATCACCATTTGAAACTATGTTAAAAAACTCATAATAATAAATAAAACTACGTATTATTCCTTAAATATTGAAAAATAAAAGAAAACTAAAGAAAAAAATTTGAAAGAAATTACGGATGAAATTGGTGTTTAGAAAGCCATCAAAGGCGGCAACCAAAACGGTGAAGGGAAGTCTGTGAAAGTGACAGCGCATGTGACTTGATGCTTCCATAGAATTCAACTATTATTTAAAAAATAAAGGGAAAGAAAGAGAATGACGCAATAAATAAGTACAAAAATAAATTATTTAATTCAAATAAACGAGTGAAAATAATTATTTAATTTATTATTATTTATTACTTTTTTAAATAAAATAATATATATTTATAATCAATTATAAATATAAATGACTATGTACAGTTTTAAAAATGTAAAACTGATATAATATAAGTAGTGTACTCAATTATGACTTATTTTTTCTGATTTTTTACTAGTTTTTGTAGTTTATTTTAGGTCGAGTTAATTATTTAACTAAACTAATTAATTGACCATTTTACGGGTTTTTGGGTTTGACTAATGGGTTGTAATAAATTCTTTAAAACATAGATATTGATGAGCTTATAGTTTAGATGAAACATAGAAAACTTATTATTAAAAGTTAAACCAAACACTGCAAAACTTATGATTGTTTAGGGCTTAATTAATGAGCCAACATTAACTATAACCTAATAAAGTTGATTTTGCAACATTAATTATAACCTAAAGTTAGAATTTTGTGTGACACCATGCGTGGATACTAAATTACTTAATGACTACTTTTGATATGTCATGTTTGAATATAATCACATTTTGGACACATAAAATCATTATATTCTTAGTGTTCTTCTATAAAGAGAGACACAAAGTCAAAATGCTTGAGGATTTGCAAATTCTGCCATGTGATTAAGGTTTAATAATGCCACTTTTAAGGATTAATGCTCAACTTTATATAGTTATGATTACCAATTTGGTTGCAATTATCTTGCTAAATTTTTCAAATGTTCATATTTTTATATTTTTTCTATCTTTATCATTTTCACACATAATTTCACGAATTTTTGTTTTATTTTTAGGAGTATGAATATAAGGGTGAATACTTTTTTTATATTTATTACTCCCTTAGTTACTACTACTAAATAAGAATTATTTAAGATTTTTTCACACATACCAATAAGTAGTATCTTCTAGTAATAAATTTTTAATATTTATTCTAATAATATATTTAAAGAATTAAATGTGATTTATTGATTGACGAAAAAGCAAATAAAAATATAGAAAATAATTGATTAATACAAACAGTCGGTACTGATCCATTAAAGTCTCATAAAAAAATTATTTAATTATTTTTATATTTTTTAAAATAAAGATATAGTTAGTAAATTTAGAAATTATTTTAAGATATATTTTACTTAGAAAATATTGGGGTGAGAATTTTTTTTATATTTATTAGAAGATTGTGAAAAAAATTAAGATATCTTTTAAAAAAAATCATCTCACATTCGTTTTTCTTTTATTTTCATGAGAAGGGTGACTATCTTCTTGGGATGCTTTCTTTTAATACTTATTCTTTATTTTATTTTATTTTTTACTTTACCTTTTTTATTAAGAAAAGTTGATTTTTCATAAATTAATAAATATTAATCAAACATGACTATAGAAATAATATTCTTGACATGTATAATATTTTTTTAATTGTGATTCATAAAAAAGTAAAATTAACATAGTTATTTAATCTATTTGATGCATAATGTTGCAGAAAAGATTGGAGAAATTGAGTGGAGACGCTATGTTTGAAAGAAAATAAGGATAAAAATAAAATTTTGATTGGAAAGAGACACTTATGACGCCACCATCCATGTTATTATTAGAAGCCATTCTTCAACATCAAATCAATGCCATATGTTGTTTTATGTATATGTATTATAAGATAAATAATCAACTCATTTATATTAAAGTTCATTTTATTATTTTATAAATTAAAAAATCAATCCAATAACATTGAGTCATGTTATTCTAATAGTGAAAATAAGATTAATATAAGTATGTTGAAGAGTACAAAATAAGTTAAGAAAAATCAGTCTCTTAAATCAATTATAATAATATCTTATTATAAATAATTTATAATTCTCAACTGAAAAATACCTTTGATTCACCCAATATAGCCTTATTGTTATTTGTTCATATGGATTTCATTCTCAACTTGAACATGTGGGTTTCAAATTCACCACTTTCTTCTTGTGAGGACTTGTGATTGCATAACTTGTCTTTGAAGTTATATTATATATACATATATATATATATATATATGCAAGTCATTTAATGTGCAAGGTTTAAAATATATAATTCTCATGCTTCCAATGGTGGCCAATTTCTGATTCATCCTTTAAACTAATACACACTTTTTAAATTTCAATTTTCATTTAACTTAATCTTAGTGTTCCCATCTTCTTAATCTTATTATTTCATCTTAAGTTGGTTCAACACAATTAAGATAATGGTTGATGATTTTAAAATTTGATCATTTATGCTAATTATTTTTTATGTTAGCTTTTGGTATCTTGTTTTTTTTAATGTACTTATCAAAATAACTTTCGTTAAAATTAATCATTTTAGTTTTTTTATAAATTTTGTGTTTTAAGTAATAGACTTATCAAATTAAAGATTAAGTTCCTGTTCATTTAGACATGTTCATATATATTCATATATGTTTGTTCTGTTTTTGCTATGAAATATTATATATATATATATATATATATATATAACATTTAGCTGTAATTAACAAAACTCTAATCAAAATTAAGAGATAAAAGTAACATAAATCTTCTTTTCTAAGGTTAAAATTCCATACTTAAGATCAGATGACAATGCCCAAAATCTCATATCATTATTATAAGAAAAAAAGAGTTTAAAAAATATTAATGATAGTAATTAATATTCAAAACTTAATGAGTGTGAGGTGCACGAATACTCCAAATGTATATATATATATATATATATATATATATATATATATATATATATATATATATATATATATATTTGTTGACAAATTAACTTCTAATGAACATATATTAGACTTGTGATATGAACAAAATCTGCAAGTTTGTCTGCTTCAAGTCAAATTCCTCAAGTAGAAGATTCTAACAATTAAAGAAAAAAAGACAAAAACAAACAATTAATGTCAAAATCAAAAGCACTTAATCTTAATTCTTACACCACTAATTTTAGGGTCTGCTGAAGGACTATTTGAGACTTTATGCCATCAATTTTAAAATACTATTTGAGACATACCATAAATTAACTAATAAATATTACCTTAAATAAAAATTCATCTAATTTTTACTATTACATAAATTTAATATATTATTATTAATATATCTCCTAAGAAACTAAAATAGTTAGCACAAAATAAAAACCTTTAATATGTGAAATAAAAAATTTTGCTAGAAAATAAAAATATGGTAACACAGTATATATGCAGGTCCCCTTATCATTAGTTGTCACCTTCTATTCTTGATATATCCAATTAACATGCAAATAATTTACATAATTTTTTATTTTACTAATTTCCTTGTTAACTGCATCTGCACCAATAACACACCACATTATATTCTATGCTTCCACGGCACAAATCTCTGTTTCTAAAATATAAAAAAATAAAAAATAAAGATGATTGAACTAATCTTAACCTAGAGAGAAGCAGAAAGAGAAAATGTTAAAAAAATATTAAAAGTTTCGAAAGTTCAAATGCTTCTTTTAACTTATACGACATGTGAAGTACATAAGTAAGACAAACAAACTATGAAATCCAACCATATATATGTTTTCACGTGATACTTTATAACAAAGTTATGCATCATTCACTTTACTAAATTAGGGTTATATTTTAATATTTTAGTGCCTTTTTCTTTAATCAACTATTTCAGAATTCAACTTTTAGTTTCTTTTGGAATTTTTTGTGATTTTTAATTCCTCCATATTTTTAGTGTTCAGTAATTGATTGGGTCATTATTAACTGTTAACTCAGTCCAATACAAATGTAAATCAACATGTTATATAGTTATGTTTAATTTATTATTTATATTAAAAAATCATTATATATTTAATAGTATAATATGATAATTTATAACATTCGATATTTTTTAAGGCATTTTTGTTAAATATGTTTCACCATAAACTAATATTTAACTTATTATATAATTAATTAAAATTCATCTTAACTCTATTAAGTTAAGTGTTTCATTATATTTATCCTAAAAAGTTTAATGCATGAATCTCTTTAAGTTTCTTATCACTTCATATATTAGTTTATGTAAATTTTTTTATTATAAGTGAAATCAAGATATTATGACTATAATAATCATATATTCAAAACAATGTTACAATTTGAATTAGTTCTCATTTGCTTAAAAGTAACTTGCAATATACACAAAGCTACTCCCTTAATCTAAAAGCTTGTTGATAAAACTTTCAAAACTTCAACCCACACAACCAAACCCTTTATTAGATTGTCATCACACTCCACTTCCTAATTTCAAAGAAAAAAAAAGAATTGAATCAATAATAAAATAAAATAAAACTTATTTTTATCAAGATTTTGGTCCACTTATCTTATCTATTCATACAATATTATATGTTCATCGAACCAAAAAATACACAATGTTGGTTTTCAACTTAACTAAATTTATTTTAAGTTATTTTTTTACCAAATGAACTTTCAATTTAGGTTAATTAGTTGGGTACGAGTGAAAATTGGTTAGGGGCTTTGAAATTATCAATATTGAAGCTAGTTGAAATTAATATCTTTAGTTCTTATCTAAATATTAATTTATTTTAAAGTAAGATTGTATATTTACTTATACGAATTTCATCTTTATATTTTCTTGTTATTAAAATAAAGTATCTAAATGCTTTAACTTTTGATGTTGAGAATTTCTATGTTCATTGATGTGATTCTTGCAGTATAAAGGTAATCAAATTTCCTTTGAATGAATTAAAGTTGGAATCATTCAAGTTCCAAGGTACCTAGTAAAGAGATAAACCAATAAAGAAATATAAGAAAATCAAACTCCAAACATCATGTTAGCAAGAGAGAATAATGAAAATAGAGACTAAGAAAGGAAGGAATAATTTTGATATCAACACACCAAATATAATTTTCATATTTTTTTATGCTCTCAACTTCCACATTGGTTTTCTTGCATAAACAATGCCTCATCTTTCATTTTATCATGTTACACCATAAATCCTACTTCATGATTCTAATATATTCTGAGAGTCTTATCTCATGATTCTAATATATTATTACTCTTGTATTATTTATATGTGAGGTTTATTGATTGTATAATGTTGAATTAAACTTAAATTATATTATTTTTAGTAAATATGAGATCTCCCATATTAATACTCAACTATAAGTTTAAAAATCACTTTGTTATTTAATGTTTTGAAAAGGATTTATGAGAACAAAATATGTGGTTGAATTTTGTGAAGAATTTTGACTGGTGTGAATTAATATTTATATTTAAACTTAATAAGTTTCCTATAGTGAATTTGTAGTTAAATGATGTGTTTAATGTGAATGTCTCTAGTGTTGTGAAAATATTAATTATTGTGATTAGTTTGTATTATATATTTAATAGTTCACCCCCCTTATTTTATATGGTTGTGATTCTATTGCGATAATGTTTGTTTGTAAAAAAGGAAAAAAAAAATTCAGTGGCAGTAAAAAAATTTAGTTATATATATATATATATATATATATATATATATATATATATATATTGAAAAGGTTTGTAATAATAATATTATGAGTTGTTATCTCATTTAACTAGGAATGTTATAAGTAGAATAATGGGTGAATTTTTTTTATTGATTGTTTTGAATACATAATAAAAGATTGGAAAATAACAAAGAAAGAATCCTAACAAGTAAGCAGTAAAAGAATAAAAATGATATCAATATATACACAATAATCAATCAACATAACTATACATGATTAATATAATTTTTGTTGACATATTTTATTCTCTCCACATACAATAGAAAAAAAATTAATCAATACAAATTAATTAGTCTAATTATAAATATAACTTCATTTTATGGAGAGAAATGTGAAGACATCACCTTAATTATTATAATAATAACAATTACTTCTTTACTGTTAATTACATTAATACAAAACTAAGATACATTAAAATATAATGGATGTGTAAAATATATCATATTTATTAATTCATTTTATAAAAAATATACTCATTAATAATAAAATAATGTACAAATTGAATTGTAAAATAAACCAAGTACTTAAACTTTAATTATTCTTGTAGGAAAAAAATTATGTATTTATAACAATTTTAAGAGAAATAAAACGAAAAAAAAAATAATTACGAGAAATAGATCACAATAAAAAAACAAAAAAGAAGAAGCAATGTATAATTGATTTATTAATAAACCAAAATAAATTGATTTTATTATATTTTGAAGTCACTGCAAGAATAATATAAAAAATAGAAACAATAAAAAGTCATTGAATATACATGTTTCAACTATAATCTTAAATTGGTAAAATATTATCGGCATGCAAGAAGATATATATATATATATATATATGATACTTCAGATACTTTATCCATATTCGTTGATGAAATATTCAATCTATGGAACATTAATACCTTTATGATAATAATAATTTATAATTTTTTTATTTTAACAATATATAAATAATGGTATTTTTATTTAGATTACAATTATATATTTATTATGTTTTAAGAAATTTTATATATTTTCGAATACATGTATGTCTACTGCTATTTTTTTGACATGCAATACACATATCATATCCCTGCATCATAATATACTGATAAATTTCTAGCGATTTACTTTTGACTTTCAGAAAGTTAGTGTTGGATCAATTTGAAAAAATCACTTTGTGGAAGTCAATTGTTGAAATGAAATAACCATTTTGAACAATACTCCTAATATAGTTGTTCCACCTTATTTTTTCTAAACCAATAAACAGTCCCATTTACATATTGTGAATCTTGTAACAATAGTAAGCTTGTTGGAGGTGACGAATTCTAATTTTGAAAACATTTTCTTTGTTTGAGTTTAAAGGTTGCATCCATATCAATAGTGCGTAGAGTGAATTAGTGGAACGGGTATTCAAATAGTAATATAATTGTAGCAATGAAACAAGACAACATTAAAACCATCTTAAAGATGCAAACCTTCTTGCTATTATGTATTCATTATAAAATGAATCTCTCACAATAAAATATCACATCAGTAATCTACAATAAAAGTTTCACATTTTGGATTAACCATGATAAATTAGGATATAGACTAATATTGTTAGAATGCAAAATGAAAAGGTGGTACACAAGACATTAACACATAAACGTTACTTAGCTGGCCCTAACTAAACAGAATTTTAAAAAATGGCTCAGGTACTCATTGATGAATTTTTCATCCAAAATCTATAAGAATCACTTTAAAAAAGTGTCTTACAAACAAAAAGGCAGATTCAACCAAAACATTTTCTCATTTTTTATTGTCATCTTATTCAATCTCAATTACACACTCTGCCTGAGCCACCCTCTACTAATTGTTAAACAATGTTCAGATACATTTTACAAACTAAAAAAAATTAAAAATAGAAACCAAACCCGTTACGTAAGCATGTCAAAAATAGCTGACAATTCCAGAAGTTCAACGGGTTTATTTCAGATAGCTCATGTTTGAGAAGCCACGTTATGACCAATCTAAAGCTTATTTCCTCGTTAGGATAGGTTATCAGTGTACGACTCACCTTCAACCCAAAAGAAACTTACTGGCAGAAATGGTAATATCTGTCACAGTTTCCTTAATCTAAAAAAGTATTGCAAATGCAATCATCCAAGAAACTGGAAATGCATCAAATAGAGAATAACACCTCACCCTTGAGCTTTGATTTTCATACAAATGAATAGAGTAATCAATCAGGACTAAAATGTTTCATTGTTGATCCAATTTCTAGTTTACATAAATTGTAATCATCCAGATTGTAAAACAATGTAGATCCTTAAACAGAAACATGTATACCTGTTGGAAAGTCTCCTTAATTGTGGTTCCCCTAGACTGCAATTAAGGCAGCTTTCCAATAGAATTTATTTATTCCGGTTTGATGGCCCCTAGCAGTAAATAGAGAAGTCCGTGAGGAGGTATAATGGATTAGAGCCACGGCTATCTTCATACGTTTATGCATTCTTATAATGAAATCATCTTCACTGACTCTCATCTAAGGTACCCACAAGGCATTTCTCCAATAAGAATTCAGCATTAACCCAAGCATGGTATTTGTCTGATTCAAGAATTAAGGAAATGGCCGAAAGTAATCCTAATAAAACAGAAACTTTGTGCATTATGGGGAACAGATGAACATGTGAAGGGCAGAGTAGCAGAAAAGCTACTTGAAACATAGCATGTGCATAAACAAACAAACAAGAATGGCCAGCATAAAATAGGAATGACACAGTCCCCCTTGCAAGTACTCAAAAGCCTATGTAAGACTTACTTTGAGCATGATATATAACAAAACATTTAAGAACCCAATGTCGTTATTGACAGGTACAAACATCTTGGATTATTTTGTATTACTATCTCAAACCCAAATATCTATCGGATTCTTGGCATTTAGGAAATTAAGATCACCTCTTCTCACCAAACAGCTCCCAAGATGGTAAATTTATTTCTAGGATGCGAAGTTGTGCAAAGCTCAAAAATCCACATAATATAAACTTGAAGTAACTCCAAATCCTCATACAGAGCATCACTAAGATATAGGAAAACATGTTAGAAACCTACAAATTCATCACCAACCATAATATTTCTCATTTCGGAAGCATTTATCAAGGATGACTAGCATGTCCAGTGCAATGCATAAACATAGCACAGTTCACAAAGAAAAACCAACATCTGAATTAGAAGAAAGTGAAATTTATCTAATGGCAATATTCAATTAAAAGAGAGTAAGAGACAGAAACTTGTTGAATCACAAAAAGGATACTGAATAAAGATGTGCAATCTCTTCCTACTGCCTTCATTAACATATCAACACCTAAAGAAATTTCCCATTTTGTAACAATATGACATGCAGCTAATATTAGCATTTTCTCAAGAAATTTTAGTCTTAATGAAACCAGTAATTGGAACTATAAATGCTAAATGTGAACATGCTGATTGAGTTGATAGCTGTACCTCCAGGATGAAACTTCATATATGGAGATATATTGTAAACACGGCCTTTTAATACAGTCCACATTTCGCCCTCTGTTTTGTGTTTTCTAACTTCATCCATAGAAATAAGTCTCTTGTTTGATTGTCCTTTCAAACCTGGCATAAGATAGATCAAGTTGAGAAAATGCATCACCTCTTACTCTTAAAAGTAACATCAAACAAGTGATAACAAGACACTCAGTATGAAAACCTGCAAGGTCTGGATGAGTTCGGGTGAGCTTGAGCCAGTCCATTTGACTATAGCCTTTTTCAAAGGGAACTTTGGCTCGAATCGTTGGCTTCTTAGCAGAACTTTTTTCTTCTGACAACTTGGTTGACAAATTGTTAGCCTTACTCGGTACCAATTTTGTGGTGGATTGACCGGATTCATTTGGCTGACTTGAAGTTGTGTTAGTTACAGTGAAAGACAAAGAACCAATGATAGCATCCTTAGAGTTGGAATCATTGGATAAACCATCCTTCCCCAAAAAACCACCATCCTGACTAGTACTTGTTACATTTGAAGATTCTTCTTTAATAGAAATATCAGCAACATCTGAAGCAAGCTTGTTTGTTTCAAGATCAACAGGTGCACTGACCTGTACACACATGATATCCAATTATATCATATACATGCAAACATCACAAAGAGGAGTGTAAGTTAAGTGTATATGTGCTAATTAAATAAATATCAGCATAAAACAGAATAGCAATCATGCTTGTTACCTGACAAAATGTGAACTCATTATCAATGTCCATCAGTGAGTGAGTGAAGAAACGATTGTGTTTTAGTAGCTGCAACTGGATTTCGCAATAATGAAAAATTGCATTAAGTTAATATACTATATGATCACAGCATCTAATTCTAGGTATTCATTACCTCTTTCTTCTCCCTCTCAAAATTTCTTCTTACTCTCTGCCACTGCCCCTGTCCCTGTGGATGTGAAATTTCATACATACAACTCAATAACAACACAAAAATAAACCATACATCAATTATACAATTTTCTGGAGACAGATAAAAGGCCAATCAAATTGAGACATTCACCCTCTTGGCTGGCACCTTAAGCAAGACGATTTTCGAATTACAACTTTCATCGTAAACAAGGATTGTCATGCTTCTTGTAATGCTAGCAATTATAATTCCAATAACTCACTAAACACAATGTTAAGTTATAATACTCTTATGTATTGACTAAACCTTACCCATCAAACCTCACTCTTCTGAGATATGTAGCATGCATGAAATCATAGATTTTAACCTCAATGAGAACATTGTACAGAAGAAAAAAAAACGCTCCCTCTTCTGTTATAGGCTTGTAGCTTAACAAGTTTCGTTTGATTATCTGTTTCATCACTTAGTTGATTTTGCTTTTTCATGGCAATTTCAATGCAACCAGTACTACAAAGCACGAGAAGAACAGAGCCCAAAATTGAGATTCTCTCATTGAATGATTAAGCTCAATCATTCTTGATTATTTTATACATTGACTAAAACATCACATTACAACTTCTAATACCCCCAATAGGCAAATTATAGAAGCATATTCTTCAAAACCAAGAACTAAAACAAACATGAATTCGTAATTTCTGCATGATCTTAAGCAATTACCAGCTTGACTGAAGGAAAATCCTGGCGAAGCTCTTTCTTGGATTAGGGTTTACCTAAAGACAACAACACATCACATAGAGAATTGAAGAATGCAACGCAAGAGAATCGCAAACTACTACCAAAGCGTTTCAAGGAGAATGGCCGCAAATTGGAAGTTATTAAGTAGATATGGTTTCTCGGTCAAAGGGAAAAAAATTTAAAGTAAATTTGAGTTAAGTTATTTAAAAAAAAAAAGATAACCGGTCTTGCCATCCACAAGACCCTTCCATGGTTTTGGGAGGGTCGGATCTGGTGGTGCATACCGCGGACCCATTGAAGAGGCAGTTGCTGTGGCAGCCATAGCAAGGAAAACCCGCAATACAACTCTAACATCACAAAAGAATATAACAAATCAGTAATAAATAACCTATCCAGAAAATAAAAAATAATAAAACTAGCTACGAATAACTCCCAATTAAAGTACAATAATGACTTGATAAAAACTATAACATCGATAACATTCCCTTTAACCGTACCACGCATTTAGCAAAGTCTACACCCAAGACTTAACACATTTGAATTAACAAACTGACAACACCATTTTTCATTTATCAACCAAATAAAACATTCATCCCAAAACCTAAATCTTGTAATCCCAGCGAATATCTAATGCTTAACACATCAAGTTAACAAACCCTAGTCTACACCTTATACCATTTACAGCTAAGAATTATCACCAGAAACCAAAACAAATCCTAAAAGTAAAACTCCGAAGCTGAGAATATAAAATCAGAAACAAAACTAACAAAAGCAATCGCATGCAGCACGGATCCTATTACGAAAACAAAGCCCTAGACTCAATCAAACTGCAAGCAGATTTCCTAAACGAGCACTACCTACGATTTCACACTCAGACCTTGTCGATTACGGAATGTTGCATGTAACGCACGAAATTGACCTAGAAAATTGGAAGTGAAAAATAAAACGAAACGAACCGAATCTTGTTATACCGAATGAAGAGCGCGAAGTAAGCGTAGATTCCGCGAGCTTCCTCGGTTTTGCTCCCTCTCTCCGAGTCGAACTTGAATTCAGGTTCGGGTTTCGGGTCGCAGAGGCTCACGGCGCTTCGAAAGTGCGACGAGGGTGAAAAGGGGAGGAGAAAATTGAAGAAATGAAATGGTCATTTACACAGAACAGAGAAAGTGGGAGGGTTGGGTTAACGTCAGGTTTGGCGTGTGACCATGATTAGGAATTTGAACTGGAACTCTTGACCATAGTTAAGTTCCCCCAAACACTCCTAAATGGCCTGATCCAAGGGAAAATGTCCTTTTATTTAAAGAAAAATTCATTTTTTTAAGCAAAATAAATAAAGGATTCTTTAGAAAATATATCTATTTGATAAATAATCATATTAATAACACAATAAAAAGTAAATGTTATGGAATACTTTGGAGATTCAACTTTCAAGGATGCAACTTATGTTAAATGTTTTTTAATTTATCATATTTAACAAGTAAAAATAAATTTTAGATTTTATAAAATTTAGAGATGAATACATGTTGTAATGGTTATTAATTTAATTATATTGAAGTTATTACTAATGATAGGTTGACACTTGCAAATTAAAGGACTTAACAAAGATAAAAAAAAACTTTAACAAAGAGTATCACTTGAAATTAAAAATCAATCTGATGCTGTATCGAAATACTTATCTAAATAATTAAATACTTATCTGAATAATTAAATGTAATAATTTTACAACTTGCTTCACTCTTAACTCAACTGTGATGATAATTTTAGTCTGATACAGAATGAAACTATTTATAATTTCAAACTGATATACAAATTAATAATTATCTAAAAACAAATAAATATTTTAAAAGTAGGTATAAACATTTTAAATTCTTTTTATAAGTTTTAAATTTTTTCAATCATAATATTAGAATAAATTATTCATTAGAGACATGCCGAACATCCTTAGAAACCTTTAATATAAAGTTATATTTCTTTTCAAAAATGATATATATATATATATATATATATATATATATATATGTGTATATATATATATATATATATGCACACACACTCAATAATATGGTTTTTAATCTTTATGAAATGTGAAAATTTTGGTTTCAGTTAAATATGGTTTCTAATCTTTGTAAAATGAGAAAATCTTGGTTTCAATTACTAAAATGAGAGAACGATTTAATCAATCTTCCATGATGAATTATAATATACTCCAAAATTCTCATTCCAAAAGGAGAAATATCATTACAAGATGTTTCAAAAGATCACAAATGAGGATTTCCAAGTATATTAGAATTCATTCTACAATATTCTATTCGAAAGATTGTTACATTTGTTCCAAACATAACACAATAACATTTATCCTTGGGGAATGAAGAATTCAAATGATTTGAGATTTTATATCTTACGGGTTAAAATCCAAACAAACCACTCAACAGTGCAAGAGACAACACACAGACATGATTAATCTCGCTCTTCCCAAACAAGTGAGCAGCTCATACCAGTGAGCACAGACAGACTGGTGAAACCTAGTTTATGCTAACAACAGTCATTATTATCATATATAGAAAATGGAAAAATGAAACATGGCAAGAATCATTTAGTCCTGTACCCACATAGGAGAAAATGAAATAGTAACCTGAAATCAGAAATTTTATGATAAACTTTTTTATTTGAAGGCATTGCTTTTCTTTTGGCAACAAAAATGGGGTGAGAAAAGTAACCGTCTCTAATGTTTCAGGTTATATACCAAAATCCTAAAAGTTTAGATTAAATACAAAACGGGAGATGGAGAAAAATCAACGATGTTTAGCCGTCAAATTTTTTACCAAGTCTAGAATCCTAAAGTAATCAAAGAAAAGAGAAGATTCTTTTCCCTCCAGTCCATCCCTGCTGACCCTGTTGCTACCAGCCAGGTTATTACATGGACTGCCACCAACAACGAGATCAAAACCCCCAAAAGTGCTCATCAGCTGCTCCAAACGATCACCATCTAGCTCCCTTACATCGTCCATATCAACCAAATGACCTTTCTGATTTGTTTGCTCCCACCAACTTCTAACAATATTCCTATTCACTTCTGATTTTTCAACAGACACAACGTTCTTGAGAGGGATGCCAAGCCGATGAAGAGCTACCTCTGCCCCACCAATTCCAGAAAAGAGAGAGAGAAGATTGATACCATCAGGATACATCTCCTTCAGAACTGACAAGTGGTATGCCACAGTGTCAACCTGAAATGAACTAACCGATAAGGAAAGAGAAATTTACATGGAAATATAGATGCATTAACCCCTAGTTTCACACAATCCATTAGAATTTTCCATAGAAAAGAAAACTTGCTGAAACTGCATATAATTTCTCGCTCTTCAATAACATTATTCTTAATAAAACAAACCATAGTTACCCAAGGTCTCTGACACAGCTAGTGTTCGGTCAAAAACCACTTCTTTGTGGAGGAAAGACGTTATTTAAATATAAATCCTTTTTAACAGGGTTCATTCTATTTTCTTGGTCTCCCTCTACCAGATGACTCTAAAAGTTGAAACATTGCTAGATAATTCCAAGGAGAACCAAATTTCTTCACGACAGTAAACACATCCATAAAGATCTTTGTGGAGGCTTCATTATTATAAGAGTGAGAATTATCATACCTGGAACGAATTGCCAAGTGACTTGTATCTGTCAGTCCTACTTATTCCACCTCCTCTGGTGTGGTTCCTCGGGAAGCCCAACAGTGTTTCTACTTCATCAGGCTCAAGAGGAGCGACTTTATTCCTTCCAACCCAAACCAGATTCCATTTCCGACACTGATCCAGAACGTACTTTTGTACATGCTCAGGTGGATCTCCAGCATAGTTTTCTACAGCTTTTCTAATTCTTTCTGTTAGTTTCGCACTGCCAATACATGTTTGCAAACAATTAAGTTTGGTCCTTGGGTCCCACGAGGGCCACCACTTCCTTGTTAGGGGAAAAGCCTCATGTATTGTTCGCGGTGGAAGTGGTAGAAGTGGGAACCTATTTTGGATGGGGAGATTGTGAATATAGCCCCTTTTCCTGGCTGCTGCACAGAAGAACTTTGAATCTACAAATTCTGGCTGCACATCATACAAAAATCTAGAAATTGTTTGCCAAACACCTTTTGGTGCTAAGGCCACATTCTCATAATAGAAGTAAGGAGGCCCAGTGGCATCTTCCGGAATCCTTCTGTGTGTTATGAACCTTGACTCTGTAGGCACACCAAACCCAATCATTGGGTTTGGAAGATGAAGAGCTTCCTCATCATCTTCGTTGAAAATCTTCTTCTCACACCCCCTAGGCTTTTTCCTTCCCAACACTTCACAATCATAAAATCTTCGTTTTTTGGACTTAGCATAGTCATTGTATCGTAGCTGCAAAATTACCGATAAAATAACTTGTACATGTGACACATAAACGAGGTGGGGGGAAGACAGCAACAGATGGATGATGATGGTACATAATTTAATGGAAAAATTACAGAAGAATATATTTTGCATTGAATTTCTATTTTATTCATCCCAAAACACCAATATGGCAATATGCTACGTTGCTACCTTTTCTTCAGGAGGTAGAAGAGCATCTTCAGCCTTTGCTAGCTGAGCAACACCTATAAAATCTACCAATTCTTCAAGTGGAGAATTTCGACCTGTGGCATTTCATTAGAAAAAATGAGCCAACAAAATAGACAGTAAAAAGGTTCATCAACCAGACATTTTGTAAACTTGGGAACACAAAAACAAGAGCCCACGTAAGGTTATTAACTTAATATTATTGTAGTTGACCATGTTAATTTGATTAAGATGATTTTGGGCAGGACAGCAAAATTTATCATCTACTAATTTATCATACAAACATGATCGACATTACAGTTGCATTATTTAATGCAATCAAATCATATCTTTAACATGTCTCTAACAAAAATATCATCCAATCATGTGGGAATGTGCATCTATTCTCTCTCTTTTAATAAATAAGCCTAAATGAAACATTGGGAATTACAATATGAAGTGTTCATCCAGACAATCTTTCCCAGGTTTATTTTAGCGATGACTATAACTTGTGCCAAGAGTGCATATAAAATATCCAGCAGCTGACAACAAATATCAATCCTTAAACCTTGTAGAAAACAAATATAATATTCTTTATTTTTCTAATGCTTCAACTGCTGAAGAGACATAAATCCATGTGCCAAAAATCAATTGAAGATAGCGAGTGAATCATACAACTGGAAACAAATATAAAATACAATACTTGTCTAATTTTTGGAAAACAACAAGCCAATAACCCACACCAACATACAAATGGAAGCAAAACACACCTAATCTTTCGATAGCAATTAAAGCCTCATCTGTCTTGTACCCCATTTTCACCAAAGTCCGTAAAGTATCACTGTTCTCAGAAATAGATTTTGCAATATCCTGCAAAAATATCAAATAAAATGAACCAGCTGCATTTTATAATACAAAACCTGTTTCTATATTATTTTTTAGCATAAGCAATTACAAAGGTCCCCCCACTAATGTTTGTAAAATAAAGTGGAAGCATGATACAGTTCATTTCAGGAAGGAAAATGAGATTGTACAAGTCCCTGAGATGCCAGAGGAAGAAACATAAACCATCCTAATCTGCCTCATGTTTGAAAATAATTGCATGTCCTATAGAACTAACAGAAACCATCTAAGTAGATTACCTAAACGCAAAAATTAACGAGATATAAGATGAATTAAATCATACAAACTCTAAAAATCAAATGCCAAAACATAGAGCAGAGATTACTTCATCATCAGAAAAAATATCAGTATCTGACAAATCATCCCAAGAGCTCCCTGCATTTTCAGAAGAACAAGGATCTCGCTCAATATGCTGCTGTGGCTGGGGAGAACTCTCTAGAGCCTGCAAATTTGAAAACAAAAAAGCACCAAAATAACTGTAACATGAACAGCCAAAATCTTATAGTATGCAAACAGTATACTAAAGAAGTAAGGAAGAAATCTAAAAGATGTCAGCAAAGCAAAAATAACAAAATGAAAGAGGAGAATGGTGAAAAAAAAAGGAGAAATCATATGCACAAAAGCCCACACAGATCACTCATTGAAGTTGGTAAAATATCATTGTCATTTAACCCCATCCTATCTTATACAACATGAAAGCCCGGATACTGATACGCTAAATTGAAAAATACAAGACACAACATATATATATTGTACTTATAAAAATTATATATTTATTTAAGTAATATACTTAATAATTATAAAATTATTTTAAAATATTAGTCATATTTTATAATAAAATTTTAAGAGTTTAATAAATTTGTCTGATTTTTTTAATTTTAAAAACTGATAAGATAATAAAATTTGAATTACATATAAATAAATATATATATATATAATAAGAAATGAAGATAAAAAAATAAGAATCAGTGGGAAAGGTGCGCAGGAGAGCAGGAGCAATCTTTCTCCGAGAAGGCTGGTAACCTTTGCTCCGGCGACCCTACCGCCCACCATCACAAATTTCTTCTCCCAACTTTGCTTTGCTCCAACTACTCATTGCCATCACCAACTTTTTCTTCCTTTGCACCACAAAATCCTTTTTCCTTCTCCTTTCCTTACTCCAGCGACCCACCAGCACCACAAAGTCGTTCTTCCCTTCACTTTGACGGCCCCACCGCCACCACGGAATCCTTCTTTCCCTTCGCCTTCCAAGGACTCTGTTTCAACAAGAGTCACTACCGACCCCTCAAAGAACCAGGCCATGTCACTTCCGACATATCCAGGGATTGGGTCGCGTTACTTCCGACGTATCCAGAGATTGGGTCGCATTACTTCCGACGTATCCAGAGATTGGGTCGTGTCCAGCCCAAGCTAAGGTGTCCGACACCATGTCGTGCACGCATCCGTAGCATGTCCGTGTCGACGGCACGTCGGAAGTGAGGAAATGGCTTCCCACTGGTGCGTCCGAGCTTTCATAGCATAAACCATGACAAAATTAGAAGAAGAAAACTGCAATCATTTGAAGAGTTTCTTGGCCACAAAGTCCCATAACCACTTTCGAAAGAAACTTATACTAAAAGGAAGAAATAAGTTCTTAAAGAAATATCCTAGTCTATAAGAGAATGTAAAACAAATGGGAGGAGAGGTTATTAACACAATAAAACTCTTTAATCTTCAATTAATTTTCAAACAATGGAATGAGCACAGATTAATAACTTTTTACTAAAAACTTACTCTATTCCTTTTAATATAACTTTTTTCTCCACATCCATGATCTTGCTGAAAACAATGCTTACTGAATCTATTGAAAGACTAAAATAGGAACGAATCATAACAAGCAAATGGAATTGGTTTCAAAATTTCATGCTTAATTCTTTAGCAAGCACTTTCCACCAAGTTTTAAGAATACATGTATAACCTTCAGTATATTTGCTTCTATTTCATACAGTATAATTGAACTTGTGATTTTTTTTATAACAAGGTACTCGGAATTTTATTTCATTTCATGAACCAAAATATCATTGCAAAGTGATTGCGACGAGAGGTCTCCTACAAACGTGGAATTTTAGTTAGGGTTGCATGGTTATCAATCTCAAATAGCAATACCTGGCTGCCAAATTGGAAAATAGTATGCAATGATAACAGAAAGTGGGTCACCAGCTATTTTAAATGTTATATTACAAACTAAATAGCATATATATACTACAATAAAATACTCAAAACAAAAGAAAATACACAGTTAAGAAGCATTATTATAAAGAACATTGAAACGAGGTAAAAGGAAAGAGGAGAAAGATGATGGTCAAATTAGAAGAAAACGTACATAGCAAATTACATAAAAATTAGCAAAATGGGATCAAGGAATTTAAAAGAGCAAAACACGTGAAGAAAATTCTTATAAAATGTGAAGTGTAAGAGTTCAAAACAGATGCAAGTCTGGGATACTTTACACAAAAGTTACCCAGACAACAGTGTTCCAGGGATAAAAATGGGTTTTTGAAGGATATATAATGGTAGTAGCACCACTATAATGCAAGAGCACGAGAAAAGCCACCATTTTGGCCACTATGCAAAACCACTCACTATTTGAATCCCACAGCAGTCCACAGTCTCTCCGTTCGACTACTTCACTCCACACTATTGATTACTATTGGTAGATGAATGCAACTTTAAACTCAAACAAAGAAAATGTTATCAAAATTAGAATTCGTCACCTCCAAGCCACTGGACAGCAAGCTTACCATTGTTAACAAGATTCACTCTGTCTAGATTAGACAGGATGAAAAATATTTACTACCAATGCAAACCAGCAATGATTCACAATTCATTAATGTATATTGTAAGATGCCAACTCCACAATATGGAAATGGAACTGTTTATTGATTTAGTTAAAATAAGGTGGAACAACTACAGTAGAGAAATTGCTTACAATTCCATAATAGCTCAAAGACACAGGGTCATGATGCTCAGGACTTCTTAAAATATCAACTCACCTTGTATGAGAGAAGTTCTTCAAGTAGCTTATCTTCATTTTCCTCACCTGGAAGTTCATCAGGCAATATTATTTGTGAACTTTATGAATCAAATCAATATGTAAATAGAGTGAAGCAATGTTTTTACCATATTCCTGAATTACTTTAGAAACCATTTCTCTAGAAAATCCCATGCCAATGAAGTGGTTAAATACCTTCGAATTAGCTGAAACTGCAGACGAGCTTGCCTTAAGGGGGAGAGAATAGACATTAGTAGCTAAACACTCTATTTCCTTTGTGCAATGCTATTTCTTCACGCATGTTCTCAAAAATGTATTTTTTTTCCATTGTGTTTATAATGCATAATTAAATGGGTAATAGGAAAAACATCAAGTTAGCAAAGAAAATTAATAGAATCTGATAAGCACCCAAGCACTTGGGGAACCCTCCCTTAAAGCTAGCTGTTCAAGGAGGAGAACAAACACTTCATCAAACATTTCATACCACTCTACAATGGACGACTAACCACCCCATTAATGATAGCAGACATAGATCTTGTAAAAAATAGAAAAAGCAAAGAATCTAACATATTGTGTGTGTGAAATAAAATAAGGAAGGGACACTACCAAAAGAAAGGTAACAGCTTGTAAGTATCTGAAAATAAAGTTATAAACCTTCTCATTACCATATTCCACATGTCACAGTTGCTTTCGAACATAGAACCAGATATACTAAGGTTACCCAAATCAAGGAGGGGATACAAAATCAGTAAATAAGTCCTCGTAATAGCAATAGAAAAGAAGAGAACTGATTCATGAAGAACTACCAACAATGAAATGAGCAACATAAACAATAATGACATCCTTTTCCAACTAAGTGAGGTTGCTTCAATAGATCAAAAGACATAATGCTTGTGATAAAGTGAAAAATTAATACATGTATGAATTCCACAAAATCTAAGCTTCAAAATAGATATTATACATGAAAATAAATTTTATACAGTTCCAAAAGTCTGAAGATATTTTTTCCCCATTGACAGGCTAGATCAGCTTACCATTTTGGTTTATCATTAGATAAGTTGGTTATCATGTTACACCAACAACATCTGCAATGAGAAAAGTCTAAAAAAGCTTACCTCTCCAGACCCAGTAACAGCATCTCCATTAGGAACAGTTAAACATGAAGATGAAGACTGGTAGTTCTCTATTTCAAGCTCATCTTCAGTGTTCCAATCAAAATTATCACTCTCCACACCAGAATCATCCCCTCCCTGTAATAAATGTTTTGAAAGAAAACTAGTGAATGACAAGTAAAAGCAAGAAAAAGCAAGAACCATATATGCTCCGAAAGAAAAATAGTGAATGACAAGAAAATATACCATCTTCAGTCTCTCAGCTTTGCAAAATACAGGTATTTTAGCTGCCCAAGCACAGAAGTAAGAGAATTAGTGTGAGTGGATAACTCTTTTTTTATCAGTTGTATTCTATTAGCTTGTTATTTACAGCTGTCTGTCAGGCTAGCTAAGTTAGAAGGGCTTCGGTAGTCTATACATAGTTGCTGTAAACAGAAGCTCATCCATTGTACAAAATTCAGTATAATCATTACAGGATTTTCTTTTCCTTATATTTTTCTGTTTTTCTCTTAATAATTAGTATCACACAAACCTAATTACATTTAGGAGTAGCAGTCAAACCAAATTATTCACCAGTATTCACAAACTCAATTCAGATTGGACTAGGGTTCAAAACATAGAAATCTTCAGCATGCCACCACAAAGTATTGTTTTGTTTCCATTTTTCTAAAATAAAGACTTCGTTTTTTTCTATGACTTTTGCTTAATGTTGTTTTTATCTATTTCTAGCTTAAACGGTTTACATTGATCACTATATATAGTAATTGTACCTAAATCTTACAATTCAGAATTCAAAAGATGGTTTGGCAATGCATGATTCAAGTCTTGATTACAATTCAGAATTCAAAAGATGATTTGGCAATGCATGATTCAAGTCTTGATTTATAACCATGAAGCGATCACCCTCACCCTTCCTTTTCTACTTTCTAAATAAATTATAGCACAAGTAAAAAAAGACCCCAATGCTCTCTAGGGCAAGAATATGCAAAAAAGATTGATGGGGAAAAAGGCTCAAACATTACAAAAGGATTTACAAGTCCCTCCCCCTCCCCCCAAATAAAAAGAAAACCCTAAAACAACATTATTTTAGGATATTTTACAATCTCAACAACCTAAGCATAAGAGTGGCCATGAAATTCACATTTGACCATGCTTTTAGCCACGAATGGCAGCTCGGCTCAACAGCCGCAATTGCAAGCCACTCCTTATGATATCATAGGGAGTTGACAATTGGCCACTTCACTCCATCATCCCACTATTGTGGCACAATGGTGCATGATTGACAACTATAATATAAATATAATGTGTTGCACAGCAAAAAGCAAAAAAATATAGAATTGTGGTTGCTAATGATGAGAGAGAACAAATACCCATGACATGTGTTGATGCTCCTAACAGTCGAGAGAATTGACAACATAATGATCCAATTTACTTAGTTGGAAAGAGTCAAATGACCTGATCAAAGGAATTTGGGGGTATTTTGGCTCAAAGACTTGTGGGGATTCAGTGGCATATCAAAATGCTGCATTCGCAACATGAAAACACTTATGAGGATTTTGGATAGGCCAAACTCAGTCAAAACATAACATCAGCCAATGACCAGCCTATTGACAACCCTTTTTATGACATTCAGTCCCACCCCACCCCAGCCAACATCCACTTGACTAATAGACATCCTCATATGGCTGTCACATACATTTGTGAAACACGTGTGTGCACACAAAACATTACCTACACAAGAAGAAAAAGGTCTCTCTTTACACTACTCAGGAAATTTGATTGCTGCGCAACAGTCCAATGGCATTGAGTGGCTCCCTTGCAGCTTAGCAATTTCCTTTTGGGAACACTTTTTGATAATACTAAGTAAGGCGTTAACTTTGACCATAACAATAAAAGGAACAAAATCACTGTATTTAGCAAGTGAAGGTGTAGGAAAAAATATATAAGTATATGGTCACAGGATCAAAGCATATTACACAAATGAAGTGGAATGACACATTAAAGAAAACCAATACCTCATTCGACCAACTATTTTGCTGCAAAGAGCAAATAAACACTGAAAAACTCAATCTAGGGCCCTCGTTCCATTGTGGACTTACCCTCTAAAAATGTCAAAGACAACAATTATGAACCCTGTGCCATATTCACGAATACCATAAAAGAGAAGTAATTAAACTTTCAGGAAAAACATGCAAAACAAATTTCATCCATTTCCCCAAGCAAAACAAACATATGAGCCATTCCCACGTAGTGATTTCAAAATGGTTATTTCATTTCAACAATTGATTTCCACAAAGTGATGTTTTCAAATTGATCCAAGCAGTGAACTAACTTTCTGAAAGTCAAAAAGTAAACCGCACATAATAAGAGAAATTTCTTTCAGTACATTATGATGCACGGATATGATATGTGTATTGCATGCGATACGCATATTTAAAAAAAGCAGGATAATATACTTGACATACATGTATTTGAAAATATATAAAAATTCTTAAAACATAATAAATATATAATTGCAATTATGTAGATCTAAATAAAAATAGCATTACTTAGATATTGTTAAAATAAAAAATTATAGATTATTGTCATCATAAAGGTATTAATATTCCATTGATTGAATACTTCATCAACGAATATGGGTAAAGTATCTGGAGTATCATGTATATGAATATATGTCTGATACCAATACTATCCAAATTGAAGTATCCTTGCATAGGTCTTAGACCCACCCACAATAGCCGAAAATCACACAAACCATAGTCGAGCAGGAAGGACCCATTTCAACATCTTTAAAAGCCAATTCCTTCTTACATAAGACTCAATTGAAGATACTGATCATGGAAAACCAAGCTCCTCCATTGCATGAACCAGAAAGCAATGTTTACCCTATAAATATTTCAAAGACAGCATTTTTTAAACCCTATACCACATTTAACAGTTAAATCACTTTGTCAGTCTTAGGGATAATGATCTTACCCACCTTGACTAGAATTGTGGTCTATGAAGAAAAAATACCACAAGGTACCGGCCGTGGATTGTGGTACCATAAAATCCCAAAACAGTATAATAAAAGAAAAAAAAAGTTTGCAAAAACAGGGGAAACAAATTAACTCATTTCCCCTGTGCAAAACACACACTTTTCAAAGGAAAAAATCACTAAGCTAACCAAACACACACACAAAAAACATGTCAAACCCTAGAAAACAAGTTTCATCACCAATTCAATACAACAAACAGTTGCAGATTCAGTACAACACAGTTACAGAATCACTACCGGTCCAAAAATGCAGAACCCAGAATGCACTTCCACAGGTTCACCTCTGCACAAAAACAAACAAGAAAAAAAACAGCAAATCAAATTCAACCTTGTACACTTCCACAGAATCCAACGGAGAAAGAAAAAGAGAGAATTCAAAACCATTCTTGCAAGAAAGAAGAAAATCTAACGATGGTGCACATGCAAGGAGAGATAGAAGACCAAGAGAGAAAAAGAGTGTTTTGAAGAACACAGACTGAGTCAGGTTTCTTAGTGAAATTTACAATATGAAATCATGAACAATGCAACAGCTCAACAGCTCGAACATGGAGAAGCTTTTTCCCACTCGCACATTTTCTTTGATATTCCACTCTCTCTTGAAACTAGTGAATCAGGAATCAAGCGGTAGAATAGACATGGTCCATTCATAGAATGAACTACACGTGTCCATATTTCAACCGTTTGATCATAACATCAACTCTAATGTTGGGATTGCTGTGTCAAGAGAAAGTGAAATAGAAAGTAAAGGAAAGTGAATGGTGTGATACGCGAGTATGAGAGAGTGAAGTAAGTGAGAAAGAGGAATATCTTCTTTTTCACTTATTTAATATAAGTATTAAAGACTCTTCAATGTGATGTAACATTAATTATATTTTATTTATTCAAATGATGTCTTAATTGTTATTTTAAATGTTGTTTTAAATTAATTCAAAATTCAAAGGTTATAAATAAATTTTTAAAAAATTAATAATTATTTTATTTTGATAAGTTTTTATTATTTGTGTAGTATTTTTATTTTAATATTTATATGTAAATGTTGTAATTAGGTATATATTATTTGAATGCATGTGAAAGTGAGTCATGTTTTCATTTCATATATTTTTCTACTTTCAAATACATCATTAATATATCAGATCAGTTATGTTTAAGATTTGTTTACGTTAAACTTTTTTAAAGTAGTTATTAAAAATGGTGCACTTTACATTTATCTATTTTTATATATATATATATATATATATATATATATATATAACAATTTTTTTGTGGAAAAGAATCTCTAAATAAAAATTTATAAAAAGTTATGAACTGATCTGAATAGTTAAATTTAATAAAAGTAACATTTGGCATTTGGAATAAGGCTTATTTTTAGGTAGGGTACAAAAAATTTAATCTTTAATTTATTATAAAATTGTAATAATTGATAGTTTAATTAATTTTATGTTCATTAATATAATAAATATTTCTACATTTTTATGTATAATCATATATAAAACGAAATTTTTATTTAGTGAATATATTTTATATTTTGTTATTTATAGTTGTATTTTAAATTAAAATAGACATTTCTAGTCATGAATCACATATTTTAAGAGCCTGCTATATTACAAACCACTTATTACTTATTTAACTACCATTGTTAATTTGAACTTTTTTAAGCTTTATGTATCTAATTAAGAAGATTAAGTATCAAGGGTTTTGATTGATTTCAATTTTAAGTTGAAAGTTAATGTTTGTTTTATAAATTTAAGATTATAGTTGAAACACGTATATTCAATGACTTTTTATTGTTTCTATTTTTTATTTTATTCTTGCAGTGAGTTCAAAATACAATAAAATTCATTTATTTTGGTTTATTAATAAATCAATTATACATAGCTTCTTCTTTTTGTTTTTTTTATTGTGATTTATTTCTCATAATTATGTTTTTTCGTTTTATTTCTCTTAAAATTGTTATAAATACATAGTTTTTCCTATGAATGACAAGAATAATTAAACTTTAAGTACTTGGTTTATTTTGCAATTCAATTTGTACATTATTTTATTCTGTAAGTATATTTTTTATAAAAAGAATTAATAAATATGTAATATTTCACACATTCATTATGTTTTAATGTATCTTAGTTTTATATTAATGTGATTAGCAGTAAAAAAAGTAACTGTTATTATTATAATAATTAGGGTGAAGTCTTCACATTTCTCTCCCTAAAATGAAGTTACATTTATAATCAGACTAAATAATTTCTATTGATTAATTTTTTTTCCATTGTATGTGGAGAAAAAAATATGTCAAAAAAATTATATTAATTATTTATAGTTATGTTGATTGATTAATGTTAATATATTGATATCATTTTTATTCTTTTATTGCTTACTTGTTAGGATTCTTTGTTATTTTCCAATCTTTTCTTATGTAATCAAAACAAACCATAACAAAAAAAATTCACCCATCCTTCTACTTATAACATTCCTAGGTAAATGAGATAACAACTCATAATACTATAATTACAAACCTTTTCAAGATATAAATATATATATGTATATAATTGAAATTTTTTTACCACCACTACAAATAAAATTTATTCTTTCTTACAAACACACATTATCACAATAGAATCACAACCATATAAAATAAGGGTATTTATTAAATATATAATATAAACATTATATGACTAATTACAATAATTAATATTTTCACAACACTACAAACATTCACATTTAACTACAAATTCACTATATGAGACTTATTAAGTTTAAACATATATATTAATACACACCAGTCAAATTTTCTCACAAAGTTCAACCATCTATTTTGTTCTCATAAATCTTTTTCACAACATTGAATAACAAGCGGTTTCTAAACTTATAGATGAATATTAATACTGGAGATCTCATATTGACTAAAAACAATAGGATTAAAGTATGATTCAACATCACAAAATCAATTAATTCATTAAGGTAAAATTTGCACCTAATTATATATATATACATATATACATATATACATATATATATATATATATATTATAATTTGATCATATCTTTAGTTGGATGTGAGATCTTCAATAATTGGTAATTCTCCCCCTCAACTTAGTCAACTTAATGTATCATTGGAGTCTAAATATCTCAATCCATCTCCCAACTTAGTATATACAATACATCTAGTATCTCCATAAAAATTATTGACACATACAAAACATAACATCATAACCACTCATACCCTATTCCGAAGATATCTTCAATCACATCCACTTATTCATAATTTATTGTCAATCACATTCATTAATTAATACATTATCATTAATAAATTGCACAATATCTCATATAATTGGTTAATCAATTAACATCTTTAAACTTTTTCATATATTATATAAGAAACTTCTAAAATAATAAAAAATCAAAATCTATTGATTATTTCTTCTCCCTCTCAAAATTTCTTCCTACTCTCTGCCACTGCCCTATGGATGTGAAATTTCATACATACAACTCAATAACAACACAAAAATAAACCATACATCAATTAATACAATTTTCTGGAGACGGATAAAAGGCAATCAAATTGAAACATTCACCCTCTAGGCTGGCACCTTAAGCAAGGCGATTTTCGAATTACAACTTTCATCGTAAATAAGGATTGTCATGCTTCTTGTAATGCTAGCAATTATAATTCTAATAACTCACTAAACACAGTGTTAAGTTATAATACTCTTATGTGTTGACTAAACCTTACCCATCTAACCTCACTCTTCTGAGATATGTAGCATGCATGAAATCATAGATTCTAACCTCAATGAGAACATTGTACAGAAGAAAAAAGACGCTCCCTCTTCTGTTATAGGCTTGTAGCTTAACAAATTTCGTTTGATTATCTCTTTCATCACTTAGTCGATTTTGTTTTTTCATGGCAATTTCAATGCAACCAGCACTACAAAGCAGGAGAAGAACAGAACCAAAAATTGAGATTCTCTCATTGAATGATTAAGCTTAATCATTCTTGACTATTTTATACATTGACTAAAACATCACATTACAACTTCTAATACCCCCAATAGGCAAATTATAGAAGCATATTCTTCAAAATCAAGAACTAAAACAAACATGAATTCGTAATTTCTGCATGATCTTAAGCAATTACCAGCTTGACTGAAGGAAAATCCTGGTGAAGCTCTTTCGTGGATTAGGGTTTACCTAAAGACAACAACACATCACATAGAGAATTGAAGAATGCAACACAAGAGAATCGCAAACTACTACCAAAGCGTTTCAAGGAGAATGGCCGCAAATTGGAAGTTATTAAGTAGATATGGTTTCTCGGTCAAAGGGAAAAAAAATTTAAAGTAAATTTGAGTTAAGTTATTTAAAAAAAAAGATAACCGGTCTTGCCATCCACAAGACCCTTCCATGGTTTTGGGAGGGTCGGATCTGGTGGTGCATACCGCGGACCCATTGAAGAGGCAGTTGCTGTGGCAGCCATAGCAAGGAAAACCCGCAATACAACTCTAACATCACAAAAGAATATAACAAATCAGTAATAAATAACCTATCCAGAAAATAAAAAATAATAAAACTAGCTACGAATAACTCCCAATTAAAGTACAATAATGACTTGATAAAAACTATAACATCGATAACATTCCCTTTAACCGTACCACGCATTTAGCAAAGTCTACACCCAAGACTTAACACATTTGAATTAACAAACTGACAACACCATTTTTCATTTATCAACCAAATAAAACATTCATCCCAAAACCTAAATCTTGTAATCCCAGCGAATATCTAATGCTTAACACATCAAGTTAACAAACCCTAGTCTACACCGTATACCATTTACAGCTAAGAATTATCACCAGAAATCAAAACAAATCCTAAAAGTAAAACTCCGAAGCTGAGAATATAAAATCAGAAACAAAACTAACAAAAGCAATCGCATGCAGAACGGATCCTATTACGAAAACAAAGCCCTAGACTCAATCAAACTGCAAGCAGAGTTCCTAAACGAGCACTACCTACGATTTCACACTCAGACCTTGTCGATTACGGAATGTTGCATGTAACGCACGAAATTGACCTAGAAAAATGGAAGTGAAAAATAAAACGAAACGAACCGAATCTTGTTATACCGAATGAAGAGCGCGAAGTAAGCGTAGATTCCGCGAGCTTCCTCGGTTTTGCTCCCTCTCTCCGAGTCGAACTTGAATTCAGGTTCGGGTTTCGGGTCGCAGAGGCTCCCGGCGCTTCGAAAGTGCGACGAGGGTGAAAAGAGGAGGAGAAAGCTGAAGAAATGAAAATGGTTATTTATACAGAACAGAGAAAATGGGAGGGTTGGGTTAATGTGAGGTTTGGCGTGTGACCATGGTTAGGAATTTGAACTGGAACTCTTGACCATAGTTAAATGCCCCAGACACTGGTCCCATCTAAGGGAAAATGTCCTTTTATTTCAAAAAAATATTTTTTTAAACAAAATAAATAAAGGATTCTTTAAAAAATACATCTATTTGATAAATAATCATATTAATAACACAATAAAAAATAAATATGATGGAATACTTTGGAATTCAAGGATGCAACTTATGTTAAATGTTTTCTAGTTCAACATATATAACAAGGAAAAATAAATTTTAGATTTTATAAAATTTAGAGATGAATACATGTTGTAATGGTTATTAATTATGTTGAAGTTATTACTAATGATAGGTTTACACTTGCAAACTAAAGGACTTGCCAAGGTAAGAAATATTAACAAAAAATATTACTTAAAATTGATATAGATCGGGGGAAATAATACCAAATGAGCCACGAGGCACTATCTTACCATCAGTTTTGGTAACGTTGTTGGGAGATTCTAAATAGAAAAATGAGTTATAAGTACAATCACATATAGGGGTGGCAAAGTGGGTTGGACCCGGCGGGCTGGCCCGCCAGCATATAGGCGGGGCGGGCTAGCATTTTCAACCCGCCAACCCGTATTAGCCCGCCCCGTCTAGCCCGCCAACCCGTCAGGCCAGGGGCGGGGCGGGCCGCGAAAAAAATATAACACCTCATTTACTCTCACTCATTCTCTTTAAATTTGGGAAAGTAGTTATATCTAGGGTTCCTTCAACACCTCACTGATTGTAATTTCTTTTGTAATAAACATTATGTCTTTTAGCTTACACTTTTTAAATGTCATGTCACCATATACATCTTTAATATATTGTTGTAATTACAAAAATTCATTTAAATTGGACACAAACAAAATAGTTGCAAAGAAAAAAAAAAGTCTAATTTAAAATCAAAGATAAAAAAATAAAATAAAAAATCCAAAAAATAGATTTTTCAAAAAAATGAAAAATAAAAAATATAGGCGGCCAGCCCGCCTTATGACGGGGCGGGTTAGAAATTTTGGCCCGTATCACTATGGCGGGTCTGGCCGTCCCACCCCGTTTTTGGCGGACTCATGGCGGGGCGGGCCTAAACGGGCCGGGCTGGCCCGTTTTGCCACCCCTAATCACACAACTGTCTATGACACTACCTCCAACCTAAAACCTTAAGATAATGAGTTTGTGGATCTTCTCACTTATATGGTGTTCTACTTACTCATTTCTACTCAATGTGGACTCCAACACACTTATATCCTAACAATAGAATACACTGAAAAGTTTATGGCTAAACGTAAGTAGCTTTTATGTGTTTATGTCTTAGCTGTCACCTTTTCATCTTGCACTCTAACAATTTTACTCTATATCATATTTTATCATGAAAAAGGTTAATTCGAAATGTAAAAATCTTATTGTGGATTACTAATGTGATCTTTTATTGTGATGAGTCTTTGATAGCTTTCAAGAGAAGCCATTCTCCTACCAAAGCTAATTTCGTCGGCCATCTTCATGTTCTTAACTCCAAGAACCTTTAGAAACTTCGCCCATTATGGGTACATATTGTCGAACCATCAAGAACCTTGCCTAACACAAACTATTCTTGAAGCTAGCCAAAGAACCCTTTTGGCACACAATTAAGGAACTTCTTTTCATTATGAGTTTTGAAACTTAAGTGGCTAGATCCTCATGATCTTGGGTCAATGAAAGTCTCAATCTTATCCAAAATTTACATGATGCGTAGAGGTTAATATGAAATTAAGATTTTACATGTCGAATTACTTGTGGTGAACTGTAGGAAGAAGTGATTCTGGCACAAGGGTAAACAAACTTGTTTGCAGTGTGACAAATAACAAATTACTTTGTTGGTTTTAGGTTTTTATTTGACGATGTCTTAGACATTCATTTTATCTATCTAGTGAATACCTAATAGCAAGACGATTTGCATATTTAAGATAAACATAATAAATTACCACATAATATTTTTATGAAGAAATATTTAATTATATAACAAAAAAATAATGTAATTTATCATAATTAATGTTTTTAAAGTTTTTTATTAAGTATGTTTAATTAAAAATTAGCACTTTGATTATCAAAAGTATATTAGAAAGTCATTCTTAAAGTAATTTCTTAATGTAGTTTGTGTATTTACTTTATATCGACTTATAATTTATTTTTTATTATTTGATGTCTTAATTTTTATAATTAAATTACATCAATAAATCACATGATATATATGTTTTATTTAATGAGTCTTAAATTTAATTACACAACAACGTTTTATATCTCTTAATAATCATATACACAAGTAAATAGTCAATTTTCAATACATATATACTAACACGGATAACATTTTTTCCCACACATGTACAATATCTTATTGGCAATACTTAGCTCTTTTTATGTGGTGATAAATTATCTGCTAATAAAAAATTTATCACAACTTACGGTAATCTAACAATCAAATCTTATATCAACAAATAACTACATTACACCACAATAACTTACACGGAGACAATAGGAAATAAACTACTTATCCAAATAAAAAACTTAATCAACTTAACTTATTTTTTATCTTAATATCTTCTTAGACGATGTTATGTTAGCATAATAATATCTTAATTATAAAATTTTAATTTTACAAAGTTAAGAGAAAATGAAATTTTAAAAACATAAGAGAATTGATGAAAAAAATCTTTTAATCCAAACGTCGTTAGTAAAAAATTTGATTACTTTAGGATTCTATACTTGGTAAAAAATTTGACGACTAAACATCATTGTAGTATATTAAAATTCATCATGGAATGCTTTAGATAAAAAATTGTTCAAATCGTTCTCTCATTTTAGTCACTAAAACCAAAATTTTCTCATTTTATACAGATTAGAAACCATATTACCGAGTATGTTATATATATATATATATATATATATATATATATAGTTTTTGAAGAGAAATATAATCTTATATTAAAAGTTTCTAAAGATGTTACTCGTGTCTCTAATGATTAATTTAACTCATGTCTCTAATGAACAATTAAAATGTTTATACCTACTTTTAAAATATTTATTTGTTTCTGCGTAGTTATTTATTTGTATTTCAGATTGAAATTATAAGTAGTTTCATTTTGTATCAAATTATAATTATCATCACATTTTACATTTAATTATTAAGATTAGTCAAAGTATTTGGATATCAGCATTTTCAACTTTGAGTGATATTCTTTGTTAATGTTTTTTACCCGTCCTTTAATTTGCAAGTGTGAACCTATCATTAGTAATAACTTCAACATAATTAATAACCATTACAACATGTATTCATCTCTAAATTTTATAAAATCTAAAATTTATTTTTCCTTTTTATATATGTTGAACTAGAAAACATTTACTTGAATCTTCAAAGTATTCCATCACATTTATTTTTTATTGTGTTATTAATATAATTATTTATCAAATAGATGTATTTTTAAAAAAATCCTCTATTTATTTTGCTTAAAAAAAAGCCTTTTTCTTTAAATAAAAGGACATTTTCCCATGGATCGGGCCATTTAAGAGTGTTTGGGGGCACTTAACTATGGTCAAGAGTTCCAGTTCAAATTCCTAACCATGGTCACACGCCAAACCTAACATTAACCCAACCCTCCCACTTTCTCTGTTCTGTATAAATAACCATTTCCATTTCTTCAACTTTCTCCTCTTCTTTTCACCCTCGTCGCACTTTCGAAGAGCCGCGAGCCTCTGCGACCCGAAACCCGAACCTGAATTCAAGTTCGAATCTGAGAGAGGGAGAAAAACCGAGGAAGCTCGCGGAATCTACGCTTACTTCTCGCTCTTCATTCGGTATAACAAGATTCGTTTCGTTTCGTTTTATTTTTCACTTCCAATTTTCTAGGTCAATTTCGTGCGTTACATTCAACATTCCGTAATCGACCAGATCTGAGTGTGAAATCGTAGTTAGAGCTCGTTTAGGAACTCTGCTTGCAGTTTGATTGAGTCTAGGGCTTTGTTTTCGTAATTGGATCCGTGCCGCATGCGATTGCTTTTGTTAGTTTTGTTTCTGATTTTATATTTTCAGCTGCGGTGTTTTACTTTTAGGATTTGTTTTTGGTTTCTGGTGATAATTCTTAGCTGTAAATGGTATACGGTGTCGACTAGGGTTTGTTAACTTGTGTTAATTAGATGTTCGCTGGGATTACAAGATTTAGGTTTTGGGATGAATGTTTTAATTGGTTAAATGAAAAATGTTGTTGTCAGTTTGTTAATTCAAATGTGTTAAGTCGTGGGTGTAGACTTTGCTAAATGCGTGGCACGGTTAAAGGGAATGTTATCGCTGTTATAGTTTTTATCAAGTCATTATTATACTTTAATTGGGAGTTATTCGTAGCTAGTTTTATTATTTTTTATTTTCTGGATAGGTTATTTATTACTGATTTGTTATATTCTTTTGTGATGTTAGAATTTTATTGCGGGTTTTCCTTGCTATGGCTGCCACAGCAACTGCCTCTTCAATGGGTCCGCGGTATGCACCACCAGATCCGACCCTCCCAAAACCATGGAAGGGTCTTGTGGATGGCAAGACCGGTTATCTTTACTTTTGGAATCCTGAGACCAATGTTACCCAGTACGAGAGGCCCGCAAGCTCAGCTGCCCCGCCAAAGGCTTCTTCAGTGCCTAGCTCTTCTGTCCAGGTTCAACATATCTCTCAAGGGTCATTGCGTGGTCGTAGTCCCGATTTCAGTGATAGGTATGATAGAAATGGCAGTGGTGGATCAAATGAAGCTGGATCACGGAATAATCAGGTTTTAACACCTAACTTCATTGTTGCTTTTTAACTCCTAACATGGTAGCTAGCTGCTAGTTGCATATAGTTTTGTAGTTGATAGTTGCACGGAGTTTTCATTGGCGCCTATGACACGGAAGAAGGTTTTTATTTCTAGCTTGTTGGATATAGTTTTCAACGTGACCTATGACCTATAACGCTGAAGTTTTTTATCTGTAGCTAGTTGCATATACAAACTGGTTGTGGTCTTGTAACAGTGACATTTAAGCAACTTTTGAATTAATTTTTAAATCACTGATTATGTTATCCATGTGAAGATGACTACAATTGGAGAATGGGACGAATCTAGCACGTGTTGTAATAAAACAATAAGTTCATGAATTGAACAATTTTATTCCCTGTTTTTCCTTACCTGGCCGCAGCAGCTGTTTGGGCATTACATTTATGTAGGAAATGAATACATTATGTTGGTAGAGAGGGAAAAGGAATGTAATATGCTTGAAAATAAACTCTTTATTTTTCTCAATCATAGTTCGTTTGTAGGGCTAATCCTTTATGTCTTTCATTATGTATTATGTATCAGAGTTCCAAAGGTGGAAGTTACAGTTCTCATAGTGTGCCAACTGGAACAAATGCTGCTGCCAGTGTTAATTACTCTGTCAAAGGTCCCGGGGTTTCGGATGCTGCAGCTGGACTATCTCCTGAGTCGTATCGAAATCGGCATGAAATAACTGTGACTGTAAGTATATATTTTATAGTTTCATGGCTAATGATTCTGTCAGATTACTCTGTTGTCATGATTTGTACATTTGCATATTTTATTATTGTTACTTTAGACTTTACCTTGGCAACACAAGTTTTATTTTTAAATTTTAGATTGTTGGAAAATTCCATATAATCGAATGCTATTTGCTGCTTTTGGATTTCGCTCCAATTACCGTAAAATTGAGGGTCTTTCATATTTTTTTAGGGAGACAATGTGCCTCCACCTCTTACATCATTTGGGTCTACTGGCTTTCCACCGGAGCTTTTGAGAGAGGTATCAACTTCTATTCTCTGTTTTTATTTTCTCATCTATCTTCAGTAGTGGCAGTTAGGCGGATACCCAGCTTCCATAGGTATCTGACCCAATTTTTCCTTGTGCAAGTATCTGATTCCTGAAGCTCCAATTTCTTAGTTTCAGGCTCATAATTTTTTTGCCATCTTTACTTTTTTTGTCGTAGGTGCGATATTTGCTCCTGGGGAGGAGCTAATGTCGTACGGTGTGGTGCCCTCTTTTTGTTGGGCTAGCATTTAGTTTGGACTTTGGAGCGCCCTTTATGGTGGACCAAGTTTTTGGAAGGGCTTTCCGAATCATCCAAGTTCGTGGCTGGGACTGCTGTTGGTCATGATTCAGTCTGCCACTTGGTCTGTACGGAAGAAGAGGCCTCCTCATGCGCTACCTTGCATCAGCAAGCATTGGTGGCTTGCATATGAGGGATGATGCTTCTTCCGGCATTAACTCCTCTATAAGTTACAAAGAAAACCAATCTCCTGGATTTTCGTTTTTTTAGGTACAAAATGCTGGTTTCTCAGCCCCAACTCCAATTCAGGCACAGTCATGGCCCATTGCTCTTCAAAGTAGAGATATAGTTGCCATTGCAAAAACAGGCTCTGGGAAAACCTTGGGATATTTAATTCCAGCATTTATTCACCTCAAGCGCTGTGGCAATAACTCCAAAATGGGCCCCACTGCGTTGGTACTTTCACCAACAAGGGAACTGGCAACACAAATACAAGATGAGGCTGTGAAGTTTGGGAAATCGTCGAGAATTTCTTGTGCAGTGAGTAATTTTCAGTTTTATCACACTATTTTTGTTGTACTTTTAGCATTAGCATGAAATACTATTGAAAATTATTGTTTCACTCAAATTTGAGAATGTGAAACAAATTTTGCTTTTAGTATCCTTTATTGGGTTTCCTGCTGTAATGGTTTATCATGTTTTCTCTATTATGTTCTTCTGCCAACTTAATCATCTTATTTCATTTTATATACTTCATTTAAACAAACATACGTAATAGTTGTGGGATACTTAATCTATGAAGTAGTTTTAGTTATAAAATTTAGGAAATGATGTTTTTAAGTAATATTGATGTGTAGTTTTTCCTGCATGGAGGTGTCAGTTCAATTGTTTAATTTGACAAAAATGTTTTTTATTACTTGAGTAATGAGAAGTGTTAGAAACATGTATGACATTGACACTTTGAACAGGAATTGCTGAAGAAAAATAAACTGTCTGGATTTGCTGCTAATATATTTACTCTTTTTTTGTTGTCAGTGTTTGTATGGAGGAGCACCGAAGGGTCCTCAACTCAGAGACATTGACCGGGGAGCAGATATTGTGGTAGCCACTCCTGGTCGCCTGAATGATATTCTTGAGATGAGAAGAATTAGTCTTCATCAGGTCTCTTACTTGGTGCTAGATGAGGCAGACCGGATGCTGGATATGGGTTTTGAACCTCAAATCAGGAAAATTGTGAATGAGGTTCCTAATCGCAGGCAAACACTCATGTTCACTGCAACATGGCCAAAGGAGGTTAGGAAAATTGCAGCTGATCTACTGGTCAAACCTGTCCAGGTGAACATTGGCAATGTAGACGAGCTTGTTGCTAACAAGTCCATTACTCAGGTTTGGTACTGCTACTGCTACATCTGGGTCCAATGTATTTTTCTTGCTTGTATGTTTGATAACTTTATCTTACATTTTTATGCTATTTTTCTGTTAGACAGTGTATTGACTTTAGCTGATCACTATAAACTTTGTAATTTATGTTGTCTTGTATTATGTCAGCATGTTGAAGTATTGCCACTGATGGAGAAACAGAGACGTCTGGAACATATTTTACGGTCACAGGATCAAGGATCAAAAATAATTATTTTTTGTTCTACCAAGAAAATGTGTGATCAACTAGCTCGTAATCTGACACGTCAATTCGGAGCTGCTGCTATCCATGGGGATAAATCCCAGGCAGAGAGGGATCATGTGTTGAGTCAGTTTCGAACTGGGAGGTCACCTGTTCTTGTAGCCACAGATGTTGCTGCCCGTGGACTTGATATCAAGGACATTAGGTTGTTAATTGTTATTTTTATTATATTTTGGAGCCCATGTTTTAGTTAATATGAGAATGTGTTCTATATCTACTGTAGTGAACTTGTCTTTGAAAAGTGATCACAGTATTTGACAATGTCCATAAATATTTTGCAGGGTGGTTGTCAATTATGACTTCCCCACAGGGGTTGAAGACTATGTTCATAGGATTGGAAGGACTGGGAGAGCTGGAGCCACTGGGCTTGCTTACACTTTCTTTGGTGACCAGGATGCAAAATATGCTACAGATCTCATCAAAGTTTTGGAAGGTGCAAACCAGAAAGTACCTCCAGAACTCCGTGATATGTCATCACGGGGTGGTGGCGGGATGGGAAGATCCAGACGATGGGGTTCTGGTGGACAGGGTGGACGAGGTGGACGAGGTGATTCTGGATATGGTGGAAGGAATAATGACTCCGGATATGGTGGAAGAGGTGGTGATTCAAACTATGGAGGAAGGGGGACAGCTTCTTCTGGCAGAGGAGGCCGTGGTTTTGACTATGACTCTCAGAGGTTTGTTTTGTTCATTATTAATGATTAATGATTAATGATATTTTATAATGGTAAAATATTTTATTTATTTACTTTACCTGAGGATTCGGGTTTTGTAGAAGGATATTTAATGATGAAAAGGTTACAAGTCTGTTGTTTGTGTCATAGGAATGACCGGGGTCTGAGTCCGGACAAGGGATCTAAATGGAGTGATCGCTACAAAAGCGTCAACCGTGAACGTAGTCGTAGCCCTGACAGGGCTGCACTATCTCAGCATTCCCAAAGCAGCTTTCACAAGTCAATGATGGAGCGTGGTGGATGGGGGGAAAGTGATCGCAATAAGAGCGCTAACAGGGATCGGAGCCGCAGTCCTAGCCCCTACAGACAGGAGAGGACCCCAGCAGCAGTTCGTGAACGATCCCCAGTTCACAGTTTTCATCGATCAATGATGGCACAAGGTCAATCTTCCCCACGGCAGCGTGCACGCAGTCCTTACCGAAACTCATCTCCCTCCTCCCAGGGGGGTGGTAGGTCTAATAATAGTCCTCCAAAAGAGTGGGGAGGGTCTTCGGGTGATGGAAGGTTTGGTGGATCTTACAATGGAGAGGTGGAGGAAGGGATGATTCCAGAGGAAGAAGGAATGATAGGTCAAGGTGATTAGGATTTTGTCTATCCGACCCCATTTACACATACTAATATGTCAAGGTTGTTTTGGTTTGGTCTACTTACATTAGTGGCTTGAACATGGACAAGTTAGGATCTGATAGTAAAATTCATGGCAAGTGTATATTTTGAGGGGCTTTTTAGAAGCCTGCCTGGAAATGTGGCATAGATGAACTTAGTAACGGATATTGTTTGTGCCTTTGTTATTTTGGTCAAACGGGGTGGGTTCTTTGTTCTCATACAGTCAGATCAGAACACAAATTATTTAGACTCTAAAATTAAAAATGTTGTATTTTTCCACCTAACCAAGTGGCAGCATGGATGCTATTGTTCAAACAAACCTAATCTTTTATTGTCTTCTGCATTAATTTGTTTAGTTCTCTGCCTCTGCTTGTCGTGCTGATTAAGGAAACTATTTAGACACATTTTTTTATTTAGTTTCATGACTAAAATTAGAAATCTGAATAGTTAGAAAAGTAAACATAGTATTCTTTTTCATTTAAATTTTTTAGTATGAGTTTAAAAGTTACTTTTTAGGTAGTTCTTGCTATGATCATATAGAAAACAACACATTTCATTGTAATTTAATAGATTTTTTAGAACATGATTAATGTTATCTTGCACACACTCTACTATACCTATATAATATGTGTGATATATGGTATATATAATTTTTTCCCTTACAAACACAGTTAATAGAAAAATTTATTATAATTACTATTTTAGTTTTTAAATTTTCTAATTATTACTCTTTTGAAATTCAATCCATTACTTTTTGTAAATTAAATTTAAATTTAAAAGTTCTAATTCTTTTTTATATTAAAAAATCACAAATATAATATTTTTTTCAAATTCAATTAATTACTCATAATAAAAAAACCATTCATACAATAAAAAATTACTTTTAAAAAATTATAAAACTTTTTTTGATTAATTTTTATGTTTTTTTATTAAAAACAGTGGACACATAATTGTTCAGTAAAACTGTCCAGTAGAATTTTTGTTCCTGTTCGGCCTGGGATTTCATAAGACCTCCTTCTGAAGTTAGGTTGGTCTAATAAAGTCTAGGTAAGACTGCCTTATGAAATGGGTTAGATGTAGATTTTTACAAAATCCTACTTATTTAGTTAAAAGTGCTAAATAAATTGATGGATTAGAAATTCTTCTTTTAGATTAATTGGTTTATTTTTTTTAATTAAATATGAATGATAATTTCTTTTATCAATATTATACTACACTTGTTATAATGTAATGCAAATTATATTTATTTATTTTCTTAATTGTAATGTGTGTTAACTTATACTAAAATTCAAACTGGTTAGATTATTGAAAAATTAATTTATGCATTGTTTAAAGGTTTTAAATAAGAACTAATTGTAATTTGTCTTTATATTCTATAAAAAATGAAATTCTAGTTTTAGTTTTTTTAACATTTTAATTTTTTAGTTTTTAACTATCTAGAATTTTGGTCCTTAATTTTTTACACCTTTTTCATCTAATAAATTTAACAATCTATTATTTTATTAAATTGAATTGAATATAATGACTTCATAATGAATATTGAGAAAATGTTTTGGTTGTATCTGTCTTTTTGTTTGTAAGTCACATATTTGTGTATATAATGACTTCATAATGAATATTGTATTAAATGTAAAAGAAAAACATTAAAAAGTTAAGAAAAAGTAATATCTTCTTAAGGAGTGAGTTAAGAAAAATAAACTATTATCTATTAATAGAAAAAGACTTCTTAAAATGCCCAACAACTATCCAGGTTATGTACCATTTATCTCACTCAACTTTTTATACCTTTATATCTGATTTCTATTATAAACAATTATTCATCAAAGAATTTTAAGTATATTCAAGTATTTCGAATGGGAGATACTTACTTGATGTTTTAAGTAACTAGTCTCGTATGACACTTCAAAATTACTACAAAATTATAAAATTGTTTTTTTTTAAATTTTTGAATTACATAAAACAAATTTAAATTTTTTATTAAAAAATTTAGTGCAAGTCCTTTAATAATAGTGTGGTCTAATAAGAACTATATATTATATTTTTTGGCATAATAGAAGGAGGTGTTTATATTAGAAGTGTCCTTAAATAACGAAAATTGTGTTATTTTTTCGAAAATTGCGTGCAAGAGGTAACTTTATTTAACTTTTTCTTTTTTTTTGAGACTTGTATTTACATTTTATAAAATATATATTTTTGAGTGTTTATTGTAATTTGATACTTCATCTCTTTTATATTTACTCATGTATTATCATAATCAAAATCTAAATTATTCTTAAAAAGTTTAAAAATCATTTAAGACTAATTTAATCTGAACAAATTTGATAGGATTAAAGTAAAATTGTTGTGAAAATGGACAAATTCTTAGATAAAGATCACACCTAATTATAGTGTATAGTAATGTAAAAATAATAAAAAAATTATATTTTTTTCTTATTAAAATAAAACACAATACTTTCTTACCAGCTGAAATCAACTTCTCAAATAAAGTTTTAAACTTGATAACTTAAAAAAGTACGGAGGTTAATAATTTTTTACACACACATATATACATTAAATACCAATTTAATTTTAAAGCATGACATTTATTCTTCACTTAATTTTAATACATATTGAGACTTGAGAATGAATATTTTTATTAATTATGAGTGAAGGTATTGAATATGTTAAAAAAGGGTGATTTTTTTTAAAACATAAACCTGGAATTGATTAGGATGTGATTGAAGGTCCATTTTGTTGGCAAGTGCATGCTTAATTACATTCTTAAGAAAACCATCCTGTTTGTTGATCAAGACAACAATATTATGACAAAGTAGGAGAAACAATAATGCCCACAAATAATAATTATGTCTTCCATAGTCTGTTTGTTCCATAAAATACCAAGAAAATAAGTAAAATGGTTTGAAATTGTGACTCCTATGTCAAAATTTTTAAGTTGTATAAAAAAATATTTTTGTCCTGACATAACACTGTTTAATACTACTTTTTTTTTTTTTACCTTAATAACACAATTCACCAAATAATTCCTAAAATAGTTGGTTTACTGTATTTAATTTTTCGGAAACTAAATGTTGATATTTGGAAAATAATAAGTACACCTTTCTATTAAGGAAAAAAAAAGAAAGAATTTTGGCACTGCAGTAAAAAACTCTATAAAAGAAAAAGTACTTTTTAAACAATTTTATATGAAAATTAGTAGCCCTTTTTTTAAACAAATATTGTATGTATAAAGATGTCATCATAGCCAATTAAGTGAATAAAGAAAGGATGCGAATGAATAGATAAAATAAATTTACATGAATACAGTATATTTGATGCAGAAGAGATTTTTCTTTTATAGTTTGAAGTCAGAAAATATATCTAAGCAATTAAAGTTTACTCACACCGTAGAAAGTTTTGGTTTCACCTTACAGTAATGTGAGACATCCATTCATGGATTACAGCGGAAAAAGATGTTCCACTGTCCTTGAAGTCAAGTCATCCTTCTTCCCAAAATAGCTATCTACTCATTTCATCAGTATACCATCCTGCACTCAATCACTCTCTTCAACTTCCACTTCATATCACAAACTTCCCTTTACCATCTCCAACCATGGCAGCACCAGCACTTTCTCTTGTTGGTGGCTCTCTCCTTTCTGCTTTCCTTCAGGTTGCATTCGACAAGCTGGCTTCTCGTGAACTTCTACACTTCTTTCATGGAAGAAAACTTGACGAGAAGCTTCTGGACAATTTGAACATCATGCTGCTCTCCATCGATGCTCTCGCTGACGACGCAGACCAAAAGCAGTTCCGAGATCCTAACGTGAAAAAGTGGCTTTTTGCTGTCAAAGAGGCTGTCTTTGATGCAGAGGATCTCTTGGAAGAAATAGACTATGAACTCACCAGATGCCAAGTGGAAGCTCAGTCTGAATCTCAGACCTTCTCTTACAAGGTATCAAACTTCTTCAATGCCACTTTCAGTTCATTTAACAAGAAAATTGACTCAGGGTTGAAACAAGTCCTAGAGAAATTAAAATATCTTTCAGAGCAAAAGGGTGCTCTTGGTTTGAAAGAGGGTACTTATTCTGGGGTTGGATCTGGCAGCAATATGTCACAGAGATTGGAATCAAGTAGTTTGGTGGTTGAAAGTGTTATTTATGGCAGAGATGACGACAAAGAAATGATCTTGAATTGGCTCACATCTGAAAATGACAATCGTAACCAGCCATCAGTACTTTCTATTGTGGGCATGGGTGGGTTGGGTAAGACCACACTCGCCCAACATGTATACAATGACCCAAAGATCCACGATGCTAAATTCGATATCAAAGCTTGGGTATGTGTTTCAGATCATTTTGATGTTTTGACGGTGACGAAGACAATTCTTGAGGCAATCACTGATAGAAGAGACGACAGCGGGAACCTAGAAATGGTTCACAAAAAGCTGAAAGAAAAATTGTCAGGAAAGAAATATCTACTTGTGTTGGATGATGTTTGGAACGAAAAACGATACGAATGGGAAGCTGTGCAAACTCCTCTCAGCTATGGGGCTGCAGGAAGTAGAATTCTTGTCACAACACGTGATGAGAAAGTTGCTTCTAACATGAGGTCTAAAGTGCATCGCCTAAAGCATTTACGAGAGGATGAATGCTGGAATGTTTTTGAAAAACACGTATTAAACGATTCTGATCGTCAGTTGAACGATGAACTTAAGGAGATTGGTAGAAGGATAGTTGAGAAGTGCAAAGGATTACCTCTAGCTTTGAAGACAATTGGGTGCCTTTTACACACAAAGTCATCCATTTCAGATTGGCAAAGCATAATGGAAAGTGACATATGGGACTTACCAAAAGAGGTTAGTGATGAAATTATCCCTGCTCTACTATTGAGCTATTACCACCTTCCTTCTCATCTCAAAAGGTGCTTTGCTTACTGTGCCTTATTCCCCAAAGACTATGTGTTTAAGAAGGAGAAGTTAATTTTGTTGTGGATGGCCGAATGCCCTCAGCAAATTAGACACCTAGAGGTTGGTGAACAGTACTTTAATGATCTATTGTCAAGATCTTTCTTTCAACAATTAAGCACTGAAAGACATTTCGTCATGCATGACCTTTTGAATGATTTGGCAAAATATGTTTGTGGAGACATCTGTTTTAGGTTGAAATTTGATAAAGGCCACAACATACCGAAAACAACCCGGCATTTTTCATTTTCAATCAATGACGTCAAATCTTTTGATGGTTTTGGGAGTTTAACTGATGCTAAAAGATTGCGTTCATTTATTTCAATAAAACATTTCCTTCCTTGGCCATTCAAGATTTCGATACATGATTTGTTCTCCAAGATGAAGTTTTTACGCGTGTTATCTTTGAGTTTCTGGGGCCTTAGAGAGGTCCCAGATTCCGTAAGTCATCTTAAACTTCTCCATTCGTTAGACCTTTCGTGTACTCGTATACGCAACCTACCAGACTCACTATGTTTGCTCTATAACTTGCTAATACTGAAGTTGAACCATTGCATCTATCTGGAGGAGTTTCCCTCAAATTTGCATAAACTCACCAAATTGCGTTGCCTTGAATTTGAAAGTACAAACGTGACAAAGATGCCAATGCATTTTGGAGAATTGAAGAATCTTCAAGTACTTAGTAAGTTTTGTGTCGATAGAAATAGCGAGTTCAGTACTAAGCATCTAGGAGGACTCAATCTTCATGGAGACCTATTAATTAAGGAGGTGCAGAATATTGTGAATCCTTCGGATGCATTAGAAGCAAATTTGAAAAATAAACACCTTACGAAGCTAATGTTAGAATGGAATTCGAACTACATCCCTGATGATCCAAGGAAAGCAAAGAAAGTACTTGAGAATCTACTACCTTACAAACAATTGGAGAGTTTAGATATCAGGAACTATGGTGGTATACAATTCCCAAATTGGGTATTCGATAATTCATTATCAAATCTGGCGTCCCTACAGTTGGTGGACTGTAAATATTGCCTATGTTTGCCTGCCCTTGGACGGTTGTCATCTCTGAAGAGCCTCTTTATGGGTTATTAGAGGGTTTGATGGGATAGTGAGCATTGGTGCTGAATTTTATGGGAGCAACTCTTCTTCATTCATGTCCTTGGAAATATTGATATTCGAGAACATGACGGAATGGGAAGAATGGGAATGTAATTCTGCTTCTTTTCCACGTCTTAAACATCTTACTGTGCACAGTTGTCCCAAGCTGAAAGGTCTGTCAGAGCAACTTCCTCATTCAAAGGAACTAGTTATTAATTCCTGTGATAAGCTCATCATTAGGGGAAACAACATGGACACATCGTCGCTTGAAGTCTTGAGAATTGATTCATGTCCATTTGTGAATATTCCCATGACTACCCATTACGACTTCCTTAAAGAATTGAGGATTGTGGGTGACTCTATTACCATCTTTCAGCTAGATTTCTTTCCAAAGCTCTATTCTCTTGTACTGATTAGTTGCCGAAACCTAAGAAGAATTTCACAGGAGCACGCTCATAATCATCTCGAGGATCTACGTATTATAACATGTCCTCATTTCGAATCATTTCCCAGTGACGGATTATCTGCACCGTGGCTACACAGAATTGCCATTCTGAAAGCGGAGAATTTGAAGTTGTTGCCAAGGCGCATGCAAATCCTGCTTCCGTCTCTTACTGAATTGCAGATAATTGATTGTCCAAAAGTGGAGATGTTCCCAGAAGGAGGTTTGCCATCAAATGTTAAATGTGTGTCTCTTTCAAGTTGGAAACTTATCGCCTCCCTGAGAGAGAGCTTGGATGGCAACGCATGTCTTGAAAGGTTGTGGATTGAAAAGGTGGATGTGGAGTGTTTTCCGGATGAAGTTTTGCTGCCAAGCTCTCTTACACATCTAGAAATAAGGGATAGTCCAAATCTGAAAAAGATGGAGTACAAGGGTCTCTCCCACCTCTCCTCTCTCATACTTCATGACTGTCCCAACCTCCAATGCTTACCAGAGGAGGGTCTCTCCAAATCCGTCTCATATCTTGAGATCTGGAACTGTCCATTGCTCAAGTAGCGTTGTGAGAATCCAGAAGGCGAAGACTGGGGAAAGATTGCTCACATTCAAAAACTGAGAATAACATAATTCCCATTTACCTCATTTTTCAACAGGTGCTAATTCTCCACAAAATCTCTCTAACTTTCCTATTGCAATATTGTTAGCTGCAAATATTTCACTCTCTAATCGCCATTCACTGCACAACAGAAACACTAATTAAAGGAGATGGTGAGATAAGTTTTAATTGGCAATGATATAATTCATTTTCAAAACAAATAGTTTTCTTCACGTTGCCTTTTGCTATTGTTATCTGCTTTTGAACAAAATCAGTGATCAGGTTGCAAATATCATCATGCATTTATTGATTAAATTCTTTTAGAAATAACTACTTTAATGTTCCTTTTAAGCTGAATTTTATATTCGATCAATTTGTTCTAAGTTATCGGTTAACGAAAACTATAATTATAAATGTATCCATCACTTTTCTTATGCTAATGTATCCATCAGTTTTCTACTGATTTCTTTGCTTGGTTGTTCTTTCTTAAATTAATGATTTAATTGGAAGCTAACCACATTATCTTTTTTAGCAGAAGGCATCCTCTTTGGCTTGCACCAGATTCTAAGATGGACACTGAACAGAGTTGGTAGTTGTTTAGGGATATTGTTCTTTGCCCCTCATTCTCCCTTCATGCAAGCCTTCAGAACTGATGGTAACCATGTGTTTATTTCTTGATTAGTTATATAAAGCTTGTGTGATTGTTGAAGTGTAAAAAGCATACATGTTTGTTAATGGAAGCAGCATCAGATATTTTACAATATATTTTAGATACATGATCTGCATATCAACTCATATATATATATAGTCTTTGGATAAATACATGACTTCATCTCAGCTACTTTGGCTTTATGACAGATAAGTAAAAGTCTGAAGAAATATACTATAAATGCTGCAAGTATTTCGAATGGGAGATAGTTTTAAGTAACTCTTCTATATGACACTCCAAAGTTTCTTAAAAATTTCAAAAATTGCTTTTTTTTTTATAAATCTTTGAATTACTTAAAACAAATTAATTTTTTTTATCGAAAAAATTTAGTGCAAGTTCTTTAATAACAAATGTGGTCTAATAAGAACTATATATTATATTTTTTGGCATATAAGAAGGTGTTTCTATTAAAAGTGTCCTTAAAATAACGAAAATTCCGTGTAAGAGATAACTTCATTTAACTTTTTCCTTTTCTTTAAGACTTGTATTTAGTAATCACACCTTATAAAATATATATTTTTTAGTGTTTATTGTGATTTGGTACTTCATTTCTCCTATATTTATTCATGTATTATCCTAATGAAAATCTAAAATATTCTCAAAACGCTTAAACATCATTTAAGACTAATTTAATCTTAACAAATTTGATGAAAAAAAGTAAAATTATTATGGGGATGGACAAATTCTTAGATAAAGATCATACCTAATTATAGTATATAGTAATGTAAAAATAATAATAAATTTATATTTTTTTTATTAAAATAAAACACAATCCTTTCTTACCCGCTGAAATTAACTTCTCAAATGAAGTGTTAAACTTGAAAACTTGCATAATTAAAAAGGTGGGGAGGTTAATATTTTTTTTACACACACATTAAATACCAATTTAATTTTAAAGCATGACATTTATTTCTTCACTTAATTTTAATACATATTCAGACTTCACAATGAATATTTTTATCAATTATGAGTGAAGCTATTTAATATGTTAATAAAGGGTGATTTTTTTTTAAGGGATATACTCCTATGGATTCAACCCAGCCCATAGTTTTAATTTGCAAACTCAGTGCTAGAAGAGACAAAAGATGCACTTAAAGAATTGATTTTTTAATTTGATTTAATTGCCCTCTTTTTTAAAACATAAACCATGAATTGATTATGATGTGATTCAAGGTCCATTTTGTTGGTATGTGCATGCTTAGTTACATTCTTAAGAAAACCATCGCCAAACCCATTTGCTGTTTTTTGATCAAGTGGGAGAAAGAATGCTCAAAAAAATAATAATCAACACTTGTTATTAACAAAAATAATTGGACATAAATGATTAATAAATTCACCAAATTTATTTTTTTTAACTGTACATACATATTAATTGGCTCACATTAACAATTTTTGGTAAAACAAACTTGAAGCAACAAACTCAAACTATGTTTCACTCAAAGATTCTCACTTCACCAACACTTTCCACCTTTTTCAATACCACAATATGAACATGTCTACTTGCAACCCTAACTCTATGAAGAAGGGTCATTCCAACCCCATTACCACCCCTTGTGATGGAGGATCTTCCATTGGAGGCTTTGTTAATGATGTTCGTCACCATCTTATGATGTTGGAACCAAACAAAAAAAAGATGGATGCTTTACATGACAACCAAAAAAACAAAGTCATATGTGGTCTTTCACAAAAAGCCATGTTTGTTCATCCATCTCAAGCTTCCTCTTCCAAATCATCATCACCATCACCTTTTTCTCTCTTTAATGACTATGAATTAATGGTGATGAGTGAATGGGACACTAACCAAAAGGTTAAGGTTAAAAATGATACCAACATTGCTAATGATAACATAATCAAAGGGCAATGGACTCCTCAAGAAGATAGGTATATGTGATTTCTTATTCTCTCTCTCTTTCTTTGTCATTTTCTTTGGTTTTGGTTTTTCCTTTTCTTATTTCAAAAAATAAATAATGAATTGGTGATAACAATTGCTTTTTTCTCAAATGTGACATAGATTTCTATGTGATTTGCATTGATTTCATTGCAAAGTTAGAAAATCATGAATATTTAATTCATCTAAATTTGTGATTTTTGTAGTGCTCTTGTAGAATTGGTGAATCAATTGGGACCAAAGAAATGGTCACAAATTGCAAGGTTACTACAGGGCAGAATTGGGAAGCAATGTAGAGAAAGATGGAACAATCATCTTCAGCCAAACATTAGGGTTTCTCTCTTTCAATTCTTCTTTCTTATATTATATTACTTTTGAGTGTGTCAATAATGAGATTAAAGATAAAAGTTAGATCTAATTGTATAAACAAAGTATTCTACTATACTTTTCACATTTTTTAGAATTTTTTGTGAATTTTTTATGAAAAATTGTAGGAAATAAGTTTTTTTTAATGTTTTTATAAATTTATAGGAAAAAAATCAAATAATATAAAATATTTTAATAATGATAAAGCAATGACCCTCTTTCCATTCTTCTTCACCCACTGGTGTCCCTTCTGGTTCATAATGGTGATTGCCATGTAATAAATAAAACACAAACTTGTTGTAAGAAATATACAAATGAAAAGTTCAAGCAATTAAAATTGCCTTTATGCAAACTTAAGATGAAAATTAATTTTTGTAAGACAATTCATAAAAACATTTTTTGCAATTCATAACATACCAGTTAAACTTTAACTCTTTTTAAGTAGATATTTTAGTCTATTTTCTTACAATTTTTTTACCAATAAAAATATATTCATTTAATATTTGTCTCTTTCCTCAATGAATATTCATGTAAGTGGCGAATGTTAGGTGAATTTGTGTTTATTATTCAAAACATCATGTTGTTGCTATAAAATATCTGTAATTTTAGAGTTGTTTTCTTTTATGTGAAGAAAAATATGTTAAGGCACTTTTTTATTTATAATTTCAATTTATTTTAAAATGAATATACTTTTGTGCGAAATGAAACGCATAGACATGCAATTAATTATTTTTATTTAAATGTTAGTTTTTAGCAATAATTTTTATTGGAGACTTTTCATTAGAATTTTATTTTTACAGATTTTAAGTGAGATAATACCATTTTTATAATATTTTTTCATAAATTTAAATAAGAGGATTTCTTTTCCATTTGCGATAATTTTTATTGTTTGATACAATTAATTTTTTATATAAAATCATAATTTATTTGAGGTGTTGTTTCTAGCCTGATATTTGATCCACACATCAATAAAAAAAATCAAGAATTAGTTTAAAATTATTTTATAAAATTGTTTTTATTACCATTATATATAATCAAATTATTTAAATATTTCATTAATTCCTTTATCCGTCCTCTTAATTGAAACACTTTAATTTATAACTTTTGTATTTACATGTAATGTTCCATTTCTTTTCTAATTTGACCTTTTAATCCAAAATTTACATGTTTACACAACTTTTGTTGGTTTCTGAATCACATTGATTGGTATTTTATGTTTCTTCATCATCATCATCATATGTTTTTTATTTATAAGTTTATATTTGCACATGCATTCAAGCAAAGCCAAATAGATCACATCTCTCATAACTAAATAATATGAATTATCATATTCATTACTTCAATGATTATTTATGTACATGCATATGTATGTGAAATGTAATATAAATTAAAACAGATAATTTTAATTTATCTGCAAACAAATTCTGCAGAAGGAATCATGGAGCTTGGAGGAAGACATGATTTTGATCAAAGCCCACCAAGAATTTGGAACAAAATGGTCGAAGATTGCGAAGAGATTGTCTGGAAGGACTGAGAATGGTATCAAGAACCACTGGAATGCCACCATGCGACGCCAAAACTGCAACAAGAACAGCCATGCTCACTACAAAGGGACAATGCTCCATGCCTATGTTAAATGGGTCGCTGCAACTGTAGAATCTGCAAAAGTGCTCAAAAAATCCTCAAACAGAAAGAATAAAAAGGTGTTGAGATGCAATTGTGATGAGCTAGCTCTTCTGCTGAGCTAAGTTCAAGTGTTCAATGGAAATAGCAACACATGTCAGATCTTCATCTCAGCTACTTTGGCTTCATGACAGATAAGCAAAGTCTGAAGAAATATAATATAAATGCAAGTAAATGCAAGTAATAAAAGTGTTGATGATGAAAACATCATACTATGGTGCAATGAAGAGGGAATTGAATTATGCAGATGTAAGAATAGTTGTTATATATGTTAATGTTTCATTAAACAGAATTATATATTATCAATTAATTTTATTTAAATTTTAAATATTACAATATTAGTGTGACATGAATGTGAAATTAACTTTGAATAGTTTGTGAATTATTTTCCTGGAATAAAAATCTCTTTCTGTGATATCATATATGTTTACTTTCAATTTCAATCATTTTTTTAAAAAAACTGGAGTATGGGAAAAAATATTGTTTCAAGATTCCATGATTGAATCAGATTGAATAGGAGTGGAATTATTATTAGTAAAATTATTATAATAATTAAATAATATTAAAAATATAATATCATAGCTATAATGCTGAAAACTAAAATAAAATGTAAGTATATAAAACCCATATAAAAAGTTTAAATAAAATGTTGAGGTATTTTCATTCTATAGAATACCTATCAATATTGTATTAGAGAATATGAGTAAAGAAAGAAAATAGAAAGAAAAGGAAAAAGAAAAAAAATAGAGAAAATTTATGTGTGTTATTAATTTCTATATTTTAGAAAATTTATTTAATTTACATTTAAAAAATTCGTTAAATAAATCAAATTTTAGTATTATTTATTATTATTAAATTTTAAACAGTGTAAACTTATGTTTAGTTTTATATAAAATATTTAATAAATTAGTTATCAATATCTTATATTTCTGGACATAATAATATTAAGTTTTAATCTCACATATGATTTGGTTTCGTCGCCACTCATGCTTGTTTTGAATGAACTCCCCCATGCCTTCAACATTCAAAATGCCATTTGCTTAAAACTTTTTAACTTAATTATCATTTTTTATGATGTTATTATTTTATTTTATTTTATCTATTAATAAAATATTCAATTAAATCTCTCAATTTTAAAATATAAGAATATAACATTTTCAAATATGTAATCAAGTTCTTTAATTTTTTTAAAAACAACGACGTAACATTTTTATATATTGAAATTAACATGATTAGTTTTATAAATGATGATTACATATGTGTGTGTTAGTAATAAGTTATATTACACCTAAATTAGAATCATCAATATTTATTTATTAACAACTTTACAGGTAATTAAATGAAAATTAGTCACATTTTTTAAAGATTAATGAATTTAATTGAATATTAATTATGAAAATAAATTAAGTTAATTAATTAAATGATGAGACAGAAAGTAATAATTAAGTCAAACTTTTTCTTCCTTATATTATTCTTCAAAATCTCATATCCACTGCAAGTATAACAAAATTAATATACAATTAGAACATCATTGTTATTTTATAATTCAATAATTTACTTTGTAATAAAACTTCAATCTATACTTTAATTATAATTATAAATTTATAAAATATATGATATGATAAAGGGAAAAAGACAGAAAAAAAAAATATTGAATAGATATATGTGAAATGAAGAAGATGAAATTGTATCATTGCCTTGTACATAACCATTAAACCCTTCATTATAACATTAAAACACTCTGATAAAGAAAAAAAGAAAGTCATGTATATATTAGAACATTCATGTGTGTACAGCATTTCCTTTTCCCTCTCTCAGTGTCCTTTCTTTGAAGGGCTATGGTGCCTCAACTGGTGCAGAGGCTGAATACCCTTTTGCCCTAGACTAGAGAAAACCTTCAGCAGCAGCAAGAGCATGTTCCTGTGGCACATGCACACACCACAAGAGAAGGGACAGAAGAAATCAATTGAGTTGTTGCAACACACATGCAGCAGAAGATTTGTGGGACACATGTCATTATGTGCAGGCCATGGTAGGGTTAGCAAGTGTGTTAACTGATAGCCAGAAAGATGATAACTGGAGAAACAATCACAACCACTCCCTTCACACTCTCCATCTCTGTGGGTCACCCCACATCACACCATCTCTGATGTCACCAATTATTGCATTTTTAGTGTTATTTAGTTACACCTGTTCTTAGATTCTTTCATGAATACACAAAAGATTCAACATCAACCTAAAAAAATCTATACAAAACATCAAAATATCATTTTTCAACTTCAAATTTTAAGATAATAAGATTGTTCTTTTCTTCTTCTTATATATTAATTATGTGGTTGATTTACATCTTCTTATATATTCATTATGAGGTTGATTCACATCTTCTTATATATTAATTATGTGGTTCATTAATATATGACTTTCAATTCATACAAAATATTAAGATAATAAAAGTTGTAGTTTTTTCTTCTTATATACCCTTTATGTGGTTGATTTTCACTTAATATGTAACTTTCAATTCATACACAATTTTAAGATATAAGGGTGTAGTTTTTTTCATTTTGTATATTACTTATGTGGTTGATTTCCATTTAATATGTATTATTTTTTTTAAGTGTTGTTTGACTAATTTGGATCCCATATATTAAATCACTAACATTAATTAAGTGTTTTTATTTAAATTTTTGTCATTATCTTATAAACCACAAACTAATAGTAATAACTTTAGCATGGTTGTTTATCTAGAATTCTTAAAATTAAAAAAAAAATTGTATTTAACTTATTTTTAGCATTGCAGTGAGCTGGCACTGCCATATTACTTGTTTGTGTTCAAATGAGTCATAGCTAATAATTGAATCAATCATGCATGGTCCATTTTGGTGAAAATGGATGACTCAATCTAAATTGAGTTCATTTAGTTATTCTATTTTTTTAATAAAAGCATGGTTTTTTTTATATATATTGTTTATCAATTTGTCTTCTTATAATGATCCTAAAATTGGATATTTTTGTTACTTTTGTTTATGAATTTGTCTTGTTATAATATATATAAAATTTTTTTTATGTTAAATATGTTCCTAATAAAATTGGAATGTGAACTTATCATAGTTATAAGTTCGAGATATTAGGTGTTTTTATGAAGATAATATGATTTTAATTAAGTAGATCAAACTATGTTATTTATATAGTTTTTAATATATATTTGATTAATCGATTTAATTAATGACTTATCTATTAATCATTAACTCATTCAATCAATATATAAACTAGTCAGTTTTTATTAATTATTGTATAACTTAAATATGTATCTACATGACTTCTAAACCATTTAATTAAATATAAATTAATTTAAAGACTAAAAATAATTAATTATTATAGTAATTAAATTAAAAATTGTTTTATAAACTAGTATTTAAAATAATTTTTATTATAATTAAAATTATATTTTTTAATAATTATTAATTTTAAAAATTTATAAAATTGATTTTTATATAATTGTGACTAAATTAATTTTTAAATTAAAATATAAATTTATTTTTAATATCAAGATTTTAATCACTTATTAAATTAGACTCTATATTAATTTTTAATTGAATTATAATTATTTATTAAATTATACTCTATATTAATTTTTAACTGAATTAGAAATTAATTTTATTATTTTATAGGTTATTAAAAATATTTTTTAATGTTATTATTAGTTTGATGATTAAGACGTGTCAATAAAAAGTATTTTTATTTTTTTAAGTTCATTTGTTTAATTCTCGACATATGTTTTAGGGTTAGAAATATCTTGGATATTCTGTTTTTTTATATTAAAAAGAAAATAAGAAAAAAAATACTAAGAATAATAGTATAGTAATTTGTTAAAGAAAAAAAATATTTATACGATAAAAATGATTGTTTAGACAAAACTTCATGGTCTCTATAATATAAATAAATAATATATATTTGTTAAGTTTATCAACTTTAATAATAGAATAAAGACTATATAGAGAGAGTATTTGTATACTTCGTTTAATCATAAATCAATATTTATTAACTTTATTATAATTATTTTCGAATATCTTATAAGAGTAGTTTTATTCTTATTTAAGTTATTAATCATTAAAAAATTTAAATACTTGTTTATTTTTTATTTAGCTTCAATAATATTAAGTGTAATAATTTTTCAATAGATAATATTACATTATTTATTAATATTAATAAATGTTTTTATTAATTATTTTCTTGAAAGTTGAATAGTCTCAGGTGAACCTTTTTGGTTTCTTACTAATGTCTGTCTTATAGAAAGAGATGTTTTAAACCTCTTATGTTATACATCCAAACAGATATTTTATAAATCAATTTTATTATAATATTATTTTTTTGGTAAACAAAAGATAAAGTATAATAATTATATATCTCTTGAAAATTTCATATTAATTTATGTTCACATTATTTGTTTTTACTGACTTAGCATGGGTTTTCATTTACTGGTAGAACTCCTTTGGTTACTACTCATACCTAAAATAATTATTATAAAGTACCTCACAGATTCCAACTTATAAAGTATTTATTATAAAAATTGATTAAAATATTTTTTCTTTAAGACTTTAGATGGAATTTTAAAATTTTAAAATTTTAAAATCGATTCAAATTAAATTAAAATTAATTATTTAAATATTATCCATTATTTTACATGAGATAAAAATATAATACGATTAGTTTAGTTTATTTTTATAATTATATAAAAAAATATATAATATGTTTAACATATTAATAATAAGATAAAACAAGAATTATCTTAGTAATACAAACATTACATTATTTGTTTAAAAATAATATAAAAAATAATTAAAAAAACTAATTTTAATATTTGTGTTTTAAATTTTATATATTATTATATGTGTTATTTAGTATTTAAATATATATATATATATATATATATATATATATATATTATATAATAAAATTATAAATTCAATCAAAACTAAACTGTAAAATGGACTTGGTTTAATTCAAATCTTTTATATATTCAAATAAAACCTAATTAAAATACATAATTTTATATTAAGTTTAGAGATATATTTTTAATTAAAATCAGAAACAAACTATACAGTGTACACAGCAAAACAAACAATGATTTTCTATTTGATTGAAAATTTAATAGCAAAAGTAAAAGTTATATAAGAGAACATTTATACTGGCACCAATTAAGCTCGTGTATTATTATTTACTGAGATTGAGTTTCAATTTATGAGCAGCAGTGGTAGCTTGAGAAGAAAAGAAAACAAAAAAAATCAGTTGTTGTGATGTGTCTACAATATTTACTTTTCCCACCCTGAGTGTGTCCTTTTTGTTTGGAAGGGTTATTGTGCCTCAATTTGTCTTTTGCACTGGCTTCATCCTCTTTGCCCTTGAGTACAAGAAAACTCCAACAAGAGCTATAGCAGTTCCTGTTATCACATGCACACAACAGAAAAAGGGTCATCAGAAATCTTCTGAGTTGTAGCAATTTTGGTCCACATGCATGTGATTTTAGAGTGCAAAGTTAACCACAACATGCACCATACCATCAGAGACTTACCAAGTGCATTAACTGGGGAGACAGGTGTTTGGAAGAAGATGACTGAAGAAACAATGATAACCACACGCTTCACACTGTTTGCTACTGAGTGTGTCACAGGTGACACCATCTCTAATATCATATATGAAACCTGCCATCAATTGCATTTGTTTAGCTCCAAGCCATTTCATGCGAATACAATACTCAATTTACTCACATTTTAATCTAAACTGTCACTATAACTAATTTACACCTTATTCATTATTCACAACAGCAAAACAAAACAATTTTTGAAAGGCCTCACCTGCTGGTATGCATGGAAGCAGAATGCAGCAAAAATTGATCTCACACATAGTTCTCTAACATTCAGCCCTTGGCTTGCCTGTATTGGAAAGAACAGCATACTACATGTTAGGAGGGTTTGTCTCTTTCTCAATTTCTTAACAAGGAAAAATAAAGGGAAAAAAATTTGTACACATACAGCATATTGCAGGTATGAAGGAGAAAACTTGACACCCTCCACAAGCAAGACATATGGAACCAACAGGACGAAGGAAATCATTGTTAAAACTCCATAGAGATTGATAATGTCCAAAGATTCCTGTCAAGAATATGCTTCAAGTGATGAGTCACATTTTTAACAGAATATTGTAAAAGAGTTCCAACAAGTGAAGCAGGAATTAGTTTCACAAACAAATCCTTAAATGATATTAAGAAATTTAAATGAGGTTAACTTGATTTTTTTATTAGCTATTAAGTGGACTTTAAGTCTAATTCAAACTTACCAAACCTGTTTATAAAGTGAGGTTTACACTAAGCACTTTATGAGTAATTGATGTAGAATCTCCAACACATCTCCTTATGTTAAAGACTCGACGTATTGAGCATGAAATTCTATGCATGCAAACATATATGCAACAACTTCATTTTTTAACTGATAAAAGCAATAAAGTTTTTTTTGCACTATGCAGATCTGGGAAAATTATTTACCTCTTCACTAGTCATCATTTTTTTGCTCAAAACGTTCCGTGATTGATTTGTAATGTTAGCTGCCATAGCAGTGGTGAAGCCAATCCTGTTTTGAGACAGAACATGTCAAACACTTGAGTCAGTAAATATTATGTGAACAGTGTCAGAATTATTCAACATTGTCCCTGAAGAAACTTTGAATCTGCAACAGTTGTAGTGTGGTGATTATTTACCAATTGAAAGAGACTTCAGTCATTGATGCCAATGCCACTCCCCCAACTATTGGTATAAGGGAAGAAAACACCCAGAAAGTAGGCATCTGTCCATTTAAGGATCAAAACTGAAGGTCAGAACATCAAAACAATCAGATTATTCTGCATTTTGATATGAATGAGTAGAATATGGTGTAGATTAGAAGCATTGGCACCGAGTGACCATCACAATATGCAAAAGTGCTCACATAGTTGCTATTGCTGATGAACAATTTATATGAATAAATAATGTGTATACGCTGATATTATTGTCATCTAATCACAAACCTTCACATGATAAGCTTATTTACTTTTATGAAAACTAATTCAATGTCATAGTAAAAATGACTTTTGTAAAATAAAACATGACAAAGTTATACAGAAAATAGAAAAAAATAAAAATGACTTTTGCTAATGATTATTGGAGAAATAAGAAAACAAAAATGAGCAACAGAAAGAGTAGAAAAAGAAGCATGTTTTTGAATTTCATTTAAATTCAACCAATTGAAAGAAAATATTTATATGGTTAGTATTAAAAGTGGCACCAATCTCAATCACTTCCCTGACAGCAACAAGGTCCTCATTCAACCTCCCTTACCATTCAGAAATGGGTGGTTAACAAGTAATCTTAACAGATAAGATGCTAGAAACCCTGATCACAACAGAAAAAACTGCCAAATTGAGGGTGGTTAAGTAGTACCTAGAGTTCTACTCAAACCTAACGCCGAAACATTCGACCACTCAAATTAGTTGTAGTTTGCTTATTGTAAAATTTGGACTAGTCATTGACTTTCTCAAGATAATGGGTTGGTGGGTAGGTCTGTAGGCCATATATTCAAACGCATAAGCTAGTATATACTGACCTGTTTGTTTGTTTGTGTTTATTTTTTAAAATAAGTGTTTATTTAATTTATAATAAATATTTTTCTGCTTTTCTATATGTTTGTTTAATCTGCATATTTTAAAAACAAGTAGTTTTTCTATTGATTCTAATGGGCAAATTTCATCTACTTTCTAAATAACTGATTATTTTAAAAGCTATTTATTTCAGAAACAGTTGTTAACTGACCCATTATTAATGAAATAGAAATTGTTAGGTGAAGAATTTTTATCTTAGAAAATCAAACTTAACTGTATGATTACGTGAAATCACTAACTGCAGCAAATCTAGATTCCGTGTAACTATTGGGAAAAAAAATTATTAACTATAATATAACTACTCATTCTCCTGAACCCATAAGTTAACTGTAGGCTAGCATAGCATCAAGGAAGAAAATTTCAAATTTTACAAGAAAATTAAAGTGAAGACTTGAACATTATTACCTGACCCAAGAAAATGGCAGAAAGAAGAACAGTAAAGAAAGGCTCCATAGCTTTAATTGTGTGAGTGAAAGATACAGCAACCTTGCAAAGACTAATGTTGGTCAAGACATTCCCCAATGTGTGAGCCACAGCCAGTGGAAGGAGTGATGCCAGCTGCAAGCACAAATATAATTATAAAATTAATGATTTTAAATCAGATTGATAACTCCACAAATTGATGGAACACTCATTTTTCACCTCCCAGTTCAAAGTACCTGTGAACCACTGATGTTTGGCCTGGGATGGAGATTGAAAGTCCAGATTAAGTTAATCACCAATGATACAAAGCCAAATTGGAATGCTGTAACTGTTGCTGGAAATGGATAGACTTTTAGAACCTAATACACAATCATCAGTGCATTGCAATTGAGAAGAGCCGAGAGTTTAAAGAAAAGTCAAGAAAAAAGAAAGTAAAAACACCCTACATTTCTTAATGCATGCCTGTGTTTGAAACTTCAATTTTATATACAATTCCATGGGCCTTTTAGTATGATTCTGCGTGATACAACTTTTTAAAACATGGAGAAATTATTAGGTGGTTTCAAATCATTACGTGTTCATAGTTTCAGTTTTTACATGACATGTTTAGTCCAAAATTTACATGTCATATAGAGATCTGTGAGAGCACGAGATAGTCTTGAACCACTAATAATTTCTCAACCCCAGATCCCAGTAAGTGCAAAAATTTAGTCATTGAACTCCAAATGGTGGATGAAAATGAAGAACCTGCTTGTTGTAGATGTTGAAGTAGATGTTCAAGAGGTACCAAAGAGCAAGCATGGCCCCAAGCTGCAGGGTCTTAACCAAGCCACTAGTTTTGGCAGGTTCATCACTTCTAGCATCAGAGATAGAGGCAGCAAGGAGCCTAAAAGATGAGAGTTTAGGAGAAGAAATGAGGAAAGTGGAAGACTTTGTGGCAGTGAGGAGTAAAGGAGAAGATGGGGGCAATGGGGGCAACGAGAAGGCATTGAAGGGGTGGAGTTGAGGAGGGAACTTTGGCCTAGTTGTGAAGTTTGGAACATGTGGAGTTGAAGGAGAGTTTGACAAAGAAAGGATGGTCTGCATTTTGGGGTTCAGAGAGACAGAAGCTAACAGAGAGAGAGAATAGGGAGACCAAACTGTTGCATGCACTGAAAGAGATTCCAGCCCTTTTAGTGTAGAAATGTTGCTTCTCCAAACTCTAAGGTAGTAACACACCAAACCATAGTATATATAGCCATTCGGCTAGCCTCTCTGATGGGAAAATGTACACCTAATTCCTCTCAAACGTGTTCAATAGTAGTAGCCAAATGTATTTTCCAATTTAGAATTTGAAAGCACAAAGATGTATATAAACTAGATTCAGTTTCAGCTTATAAATAATCTAAGAACAGACTTATGAACAGTCTTCTGATTCACAAAGTGAATTCAAGTTTAACTCAATTTTGAAAAATTAGTTCAATTTGGTGTGAAAATATCAATAAAGTGTACTTTCACATCAGAATTTTCAACTTTCCTAAGTCTACATACTCTCTAATTTTACAGTTTATATAGGTCTGATGTTGGTGTGTAAGAATGGGACAGCACTGGGCAAAAAGTGTACTGAATGTATAATGAAATGCTCTAGTAAAAGTCATATTTTATTCTAGTCAAAATTTGTATCAGAGCATGGAAAATGTGAGGCAAAAAACCAGTGTGCAGTGATTTTGTACACTTTTCTTTTATATATATATATAATAGAATCTTATACCTATATATATTATATTTATAATAACACTTTTTTTTAAGTTACTGCAAGTGACATTCTTATAATATAGTGTTTAGATGGTTAAAATTTGGATTATTTACTATTATCATTAGGAGCAATTAAAATGAATGATGTCTCAAAGAATGAGAGAAGAAAATTAAGGACTAAAAACACACAAAAATCATAAGATAGAGATAAAAATATATTTAATTCCCTAAATTGTGTGATTATTCCTTAGATAAATATTAGGAACATAATCTACAAAACATTATAAAGATGAAATCATTTTCAATGAGTTGCATTTATGATCATTTTTCTTGTTCAAAGATTGAAAGAAATACTTTAAATACAACCAATAGCATGAGCAAAATAAAATTTAGATGCATTTCATGAGGCAACATTTGTTGATTCCTGACCAAATTTCTTTTACTTTCCAGAAAAAGAAAGAAACATTTTTGCAGAAGAAATACAAGCCTTTGTAGTAGCAGATTTTTTTAATACAAATCAAGTAACTGTTTCACTGCAGAACACAGGGTGATTCTGGATTTCAATTGAAACATTCTCATCACACTTCTCATTTAACAATAAATCAATATATTGGATATTTTAAAAAAATAAAATTCAATCAAAATCAAAATTCACTTTTGACTTAAAATTATATATTTTTTAATTTAAGTTCAACTGATCTTAATTTTCTAACTGAAATAAAAATTACATTAAATATAACGTTAAAGAAACTTTCTTAGTAGATGTTAGTTTCTTTGTTTTTTTTTTCATGTTTGTAGTTAATTAATTTTCTAGTTTGAAGGGTTTTTTTTATTAATTTTTAAGCTTTAGTATCATATAATTTTAATATTTTAGACACAAGTTATTGAGGCAAAAATTCAATTTAAATTTAAATCGGTGGAGTAGATTTATTCTGTCAATTATTAACAGCAAGTTAACGGAGAGGTCTATTAAAATATTAAGTATTAATTAAGATAATAAAATAAGAGTAAATTGAGATTATTTATAAAAAGGTCAAATTTTTAAATATTAATAAAATATTGCTTATTAATTAAGTATTCTGCTTTTCGTGTTTGCTTCAATTTAAGAGAAAATTTATACTTAAAAAGCTGTTTTTTTTCAAAATAAACTGAGTCAAAACATATATTCTTATTTTTAGTTAATTTATTATTAAAGAAATTATTACTTTTTGAAAATCACATATTTCATAGAAATGAAATAATCTAAACACTCATCAACTGCATATGTTTATTTTAGTAAATTATTTACCCAAATAAATAGATAACTTATATTTTCTAAGAAATGAAAAGAAAAAGAAAATAAGTGTGGGGATTTATTTCAATAAATAAGTGGATAATTTAAAAAAAAACTGGTATATCATAATTCAAATGCCCACAACCTCATAAATTATTTAATATACTGTGTATCTATTATTTCTGTCTATTATCAATGTTGGTTAAAAAATCTAATTAATTTTTATGTTTTTAGTTCATTAATTAATATAGTTTTGCTCAGAAAAAAAATAATTTTTGCACAGCCTCATAAATTAGTATAATTAGAGAAAATAAAAGAATGATAGAAAGTGGACCACTTCTGAGTGACTCTGTTAAAGTTAAAAACAGAAAATGTGTGATATGGTCTCAAAACAAACCCAACCAGGACCACCATTTCCAAAAATACATAAAATATCTGTATTTCAACTACTTATGGGCATTTAAGTAAATACCCAATTATTAATTATTAATAATATATAAACATGACAAATTGGAATTTTATTTACATATAAATATTAAAATGAGTCTGATAGAATCATTTAGTAAGCGTGTATTTTTAGTTTTTATTTTATTTTATTTTAACTATATTTATATTGTGTTATTAACATGTGAGATATTAATAAAATTTTTCAAGTAATGTTAGATCTAAATGTTATTTAATAATATATTTAATTATAAAATATTAAATTTTATATTTACAAACGATCATATATCTTGATTATTTTCATTAATATGTAATTATTTTTTAATTTTTAATTGAACTAAAAATATTCTCTATGATCTAATATAAAATTAAATTAAAAAAATTATAATTCATTTTAAAATATAGATTAGATTATTTTTTTAATTTTAGTCATAAATTACACAGAATCGAATAATCGGTTTTGACAATATATATATATATATATATATATATAAATTTTTAAAATGTTGTTTTAAATTTTAAAATTATCTTATATTTCGTATGCAATAACAAGGATAATTCATTAAAAATAACTACACACAAATATTTCACAATTTTTCTCATTCACAGAAATATGTAAATTATATTGTATCTCCAATATTACTTTTACTAAAATTATAGATTACGCATAAAATATAATAAATAAATAAATAAAACTAAAATTAAGATAAAAATTTAATTTTAAGTCAGCATAATAAAAAATATGTATCGGTGTTTCTAATAATAATAATAATAAGAAGAAGAAGAATAACAATAATAATTTATAATTGTGTATAAAGATTATACAATATTCTTATGTATATACTTTATGAATTTTTATTTTAAAGTGTAACTATCATAGTTATTTATCTTTTATAATTCAGTTTACATTGATTTTTGAACTCATTTTGATAATGATAGAAATATTGACATTGACTTATGTTTTATTTTAAATAAGATAAAATTGTCTCTTGTAAAAAAGCAGACAGAAAAGTGGTTTTAATTAATTAAAAAGTAGTTTTTTTTGACAGAAAAGTTATTTTAACAGAAAGAAAGATGATAAAATAGAAATTTGAGGTGATTCCTTGAAAATGAATGATGAGAAAGGAAGAATGGTGGTACGTGTAGGTATACATAATTTCAGCCATTAAAATAGCCACGAGCCTTTTCTTCCAATCACACATGGTAGGCCATTCCTCTAAGGTAATAATGGTGGAGAGAAGCCCATCTATATATAATCACATTGGTACAATTTTTTTATAAAGGCTAGTACCTCTACTTCTTTTTCCACTTTCATTCTATCAATTATTTTTAATCTTTAATAATCAAACTACAATTTTTAACTTTTTTAACATGTATAAAACCATTTCTAGGTCATATTTTAAAAGTAAGATCTTATAAGATTCTTGTATTGAAACGTGTTGATATGATAATAAAATTAAAATTTAAAATATTTTCATTAAATATAATTATGATTTAAAAAAATTAGTAAGTTGAAGTATAAATAATATATTAGAATATTGCAATCTTAAAGTTTATATTTGGGTTCATAAGCTTTTAAGACTTGAATCTTATAAAAATGTATCTAATGGAAATGTTTGTCACACTGGTTAAGAATTGTTTAAAATAATTTATTATTAAAATAAGATGAGATAACATAATATGAAAGTTACTTCTTTAAGAAGATTTTAAATAGGAATTGTTTGTTAGAGTTATTTATAGCTTACAAAGAGTGAAAAATATATGTCTTATAGTTAAACATCTTTTGTTTAGAATTGTTTAAATAAGTATTTATCAAAAAATTATAAGAAACTTTCAAAAATAATTAATTTTAGTAATAAATTATTATAACTAACTATAAATAATCTTAACAAACAACTATCATTAGAGATGCTTTAAACAACTCTGAACAAGATGCTAGAATTGCTGAAAACATTTCTAATGGGAGTGTTTGAGACAATTGTCAATAGTTACTAAAAATTAGTTAAAATAATTTATTATTAAAATTAAATAACATAACATAAATGTTACTTATATTTTTTTAAAAGTCGCTTCTTTAAGTAACTTTAAAAAAGAAGTGTTTAGACTCACATTTCATATTTTCTAAGTTAATAAATAACTTTCTCATTAGAAATATCCTTCCGTAATAAACAATTTTTTTTAAAATGTTCTATCCTATTTACGATAACATGATAATAAAAATAAAATATTCTTAATAAAATATTATTTATTTACATTAAATTTTATTAAAAATATGAAAAAATTAATAAATTAAATTGTAAATAATTTATTATTAATTAAATTAGATCTTATAAAATCTTCATAGAGAAAAAGTAAATATAAAATTTTGAAATTGATGTAACATAATAAAGAAAAAGTAAATATAACTTTCCAATGAGAATTGCATAAGTAAAATATAAGATTGGTTGCAATTTTGATTTTACCCATGTGTTAAGTTTTAACTGGGTATATACGAATTATATATTTGCAACTTTAGTATATTAATTTGTCGAATTAAGAAAAATGTAATTAAATAAAATAAATAGCATATATATCAAAATGAATAATTTGTTGAAGAAGTAAAATATGTATTTTTTTTATTAGGTCACATGGGAAGGTACTTAAAAGAATAATACAACAGAGGTCCACTAGCTTGGCAACCCCCACAATTCATGGTATGATATATAGTCTTATTTATTCAATAAGTTTAATAAGCATTTTAGTTCCAATATTTTTATGAGAATTTGTAATATTTTTTTATATTTAATTTTTTTTTCTTAAATCCTAAATTTTATTAAAATCTTCAATATGATTTCTTCTGTTAGATTAATGTTAACTGTGTTAACTATATGAGATATAACATATTTAAGTTAACTTTAAGTTAACCCGTGACACATGAATAATAACAAAAGAATACGAATATAAACATAAATACAAACACTACAACCTGTGGATTTTTGACAAAAAGGATCACATTGACAGATTTAATAAAATTTGAGACTCGAGCAAAAAAATGAAATTTGAGACTCAATTGAACAAAAAAAATAAAATTTGAGACTCAATTAAAAAAATATATAAAATTTGAAACTTAATTGACAAAAAAAATAAACATGAAAAACATTACAAATTCTTATATAATAGTGAAACCAAAATGTCTATTAAATTTATTCAATAAAAGAATTATTGATTACCACAAATGTCTAATAACAAATAAATATGTATATTGTTCCAATTTGTGTAACCGTTGAGAGAATAATAGTGTCAAATTATTAAGATAATCTTATAGTACTCTATTTTAATGTTTGTATAATTATAATTTTTTTGTCATAATTAAATTATTTATAATAACATTTCTTTTGAATTGATTCATTATTATTTTAAAAAATTATTTGATAAATATTTGAGAAGGTACCCGTGTATATATGAATTATACTCCTCCATATTTATTTATGCAGTTATTGTTCATTCATCATGATCTTATATTAAATATTTTATAATAACGTTTCTTTTACTTTGATTTTTTATTTTTTTTAAATAAATATTTAATAGCCCAAATAGTATTTGTTGAATAGTAGGCATTCGTTAATACTTCATAAATAGTGTTTGTTGTCTAAATATTGATACTTAGAAACAGCAATAATACATGCAGCTACACACAATAAAATATACTGTTTAATATTAATAAATCAACTATCATAATAATAACGAGATATTTTTTATAACTATTTTCGTATGCATCAATTCTGTGTCATTTTACATTTAGGATAATTTTTTATATTGTGGTAACTGATATGTTGTTTGTGATAACATTTTTTTTTGAGAAACTAAATTGCTAAAAAAATAATTATATATAAAATATGGACGCATGTGTTATAGAATATATATTTCCAGTAATTTTTAATAAAAATAATTAAGCATGATTTTAACTCGTTGAACCGGCTCAAAAAAATCCTATGAAATTTATTTTCATATAACAAGTAATGGTGTTCTAATTAGATAAATATTGATTACGTCAAAATTATTTCTTTAAAAATACTTAGAAGTAGTTTAATCAGTTATTTTATTTGATTTGAAAAGTAAAATTCTCACTTTCTACATTTTTAATATATTTCACACATTTTTCTAAACATTTTTAGTCTTTGCTGTATTTAAAAAATTTATATTACTTTAATAAAAAAATATTTACTTTTAATTCTCAAAATATTTTTAGATTTTGAATTTAACCTCTCAAGAAATTATTTGTGCATATTTCACCTTTATCCAGTTATGCGGACGAATCTGCTAGTCACATAAATTTATATTATATTATAAGAAATTTTAAAAAATATTTAAATTTAAAAAATCACATATCACAATCATTCTACAATAGAATAAAAACAAAAATATTAAATTTTTTATAAAATTAAACTTAATAATAATCAATAGAAATAAAAAATATTAATTTTTTAATTAAATTAAATTTAATAAATTGTAGGTAACCTTACATACTATACATATTATTCATAAACGTCTACCCATAGTCAGCTCAATTTCTTATTATATTGACTCCTTTAAATGAATATAAAAATATTTTTCAATTTTTTATTTGAACTCTGAAATTTTTATCATAACCACCAGTATTTTTTTATTATATAATAACATATCATATCAAACAACGTAATGATAAAGATTAATACAAAATAAGAAAAAACTAGGAATCGAAAGTGAAAAAATATTACAGACCAAATACAGTTTATAAATTTCCAAAGAACCAAAAATAAAAATATACTTAAGCCTAATGACTCATAATTTTGTAAGTTTAATAAATTTCACCCAATAAAAAAGTGTTAGAAGGCATACAAGTAACATTCCTCTCTAAATTATTGTGACACAAGGTTTAATGGAAACAAAAAGCATAAAATTTGGAAGAAATCGTAATGGTGGTGACTTGCACTTTTGTCATTAGAATTTTGAAGTTTCCTAATTCAGAAGAAAACACAATGGTGTGGAAGAATGGGACAGCAGTGCAGAGGACAAAAGCCAAAGAATCTATAATTAAATGGTGAGGACACCCCCTCTCCAAATAATTAAAGTTTCTGACATTCTAGGGACCATGAATCCAACCAATATCATTATCACTGGCCTTAAAAAATAAAGCACCACTCAAATTTTCCAACATGTGTTTCTCCTTCCATCAAATCAAACCACCACTACAGGATCTTGGAGCTTTGTCTCAAGATTATGTGCCACAGCATCAATAAATTCCTCTGTATTCAAGTAAAATTCCCTTGATACCCTGGCATATATAAGGCACATGCTCAAGTGTCAACCAACCACTTTAACTTAAACTATTGGTATAAATTGGAAGTAAATGTGTTAATATTAAGAAATAAACAGGTTTTACCAAACAAACAAACATGGCTTATCCAAATTTCATTAGATTTTTACCAAGATCCAGTTTTCATTAACTAAAAAATTGGATATATTGCAATCTGGTCCCCTTTACTTCTTGATCCGCAATTGGTTCCCCCTATTCTTTTCCTCGATTTTAATTCTGAAATTTTCGAAAATTAGTTTTCTAATCGTGCATTGCACGGATTATAAAGAGATTATTTAATTTAGTAAAAAAAAATTAAGTCACTTAACTTTCCTATAATCTTATATATACAGTTTTGCCTTTTTTAGAAGGAGTAAGTTAGCAAGCAAGTTATAACTACAAATTTCTAAAAATAAACCCAAGGTGTAATTTGCTAACTTACTCCTAAGAGTGGGTGTGTAAATGAGCATGTTGTAACTTGAATGCTACCTTAAACACAATGTTTTAAAAATACACCCAAGGTATAACTTAGCAAACACCCCCTCCACCACACGTATATAAATGCTGCTGATGTTTCTTACATCAAGTAGCATATTTATGAATTATACCATTCAGAACAGACATATTTACATTTTCTTGAAGCCATAAAATTTTAGATTTTTATGCACTTACGTCAAACTGAAAAGATAATATATAAAAAAAAACCTAAATTTAGGTATTCTGGTTTTATATTAATTTTTTAGTTTATTGAATTGTAAATCTTCTTTATTTTCAAAATTGAATTGATACTTTCGATTTGATAAATTATATTACTATGTTCTGTGAAGTACAAAAAACAAAATAAAAAGCATAAATAAAAGATGTTGCAGAGTAATTAAGAGAAAATAATGAAATGATGGAATCCAATATTTTCTATTGTAATAATTTGATATCAATTATCCTCTTTAAATAATTGACTTAAATGTTCAGGAGAATGCAAAAATAGGAGAAAGAGAGAGAGAGAAAAAAAAATGACTCAACACATGCAAGATGAGTAAAGAAAAATAGGAGAAAAAGAGAAAAAAATGACTCAATTTGAAGTAAAATACTAAATTCTATAATAAATATTTAAGTTTTAATGGTAAAATAAATAAATTTCAACAGTGAAACCATTTATTCTTAATAATAAATTTAATTGTTGTAAATATATTAGGTAATTAAGATTATAGATATGTAATTACCAAAAAAAAAGTGAGCTATTATTAGAAGGATGAAAAAAATTAAACTATCATCAAACTTGTAAGATGTCTTGGGCAGTTTACCTTGGTTAATTGTTTGTAAAATATATAATAAACAAAAAAATAAAAAAAGTGTCAGGTAACATTACAATTAAAATATTTTTTATTAATTTAATGAGTTTTAATTTTTTTTTAAGAATGAAAATATCAAATTCAATTTGAATTTTTAGTTTATTTCCACTTCAAATAACTCTTTTCATAAGTTAACTTGTTGAAAAGGAACCATAATTGCAATTTAGCCTAATAAATTCTGAAAAGGAAACGCTTCAAAGTAAAAGGACAACAGGAAAAAGGAAGTTTAGCTATAAATTGCAATACAAAATTTTCCTAGATATCTGTGATACTAAATTATTCAAATGAGAGTAAGCAGGGCGAAGAAAGAAAGAGATTCACTTACTTAGGTCCATGAACCAGAATTGCAAGATCTTTAGTCATCTTTCCCGACTCCACTGTCTCAACACATGCAGCCTCCAATTTTTGAGTAAAATCCCGTAATTTTTCATTATTATCCAGCTTGGCTCTAGTAAATAATAACAATCATGTCAACAACAGATTCAGAGAAAAAAAATGGGGAAGGGGGATCATATGTGGAGAAGACGTAAATCAGTATATACAAGAACATCAGCGCATGTCCTCTTGTAGATAATTCAAAATGAGTCCATTGACCAAAATTACATAGCTTAGTACATCTTAAATGGGGAGTATCAAGCGAAAAAGCATCAGTTCTTCCAGTATTTCGCTCTCTCACTTACAACACCCAATACTCCCAATCTATAAAAATTCCGAAGTTTAGTCACTATTGAAATGGCATATAGAAATAATGTCATGACTGAGATGATGACTTGTACATAGAAATGAGATTAACCAGAAAAACTTCCAAAGCAGTGTTGTCAGCGGCAGAATTTGGCATAAGGCGAAAATTCCACCATATATCAATGCACTACAATTTGAAGCTTGGATCAAGTAAGAAAGTACCTATGTTCCAGTCCTCGTGTCCATGCATATATAGAAGCAATACTGTTTGTACTAGTTTCTTGTCCCTTTTGATGCAGCCGGAAATGTCGAGTTACAGTTCCGTGAGCTGCCTCAGCTTCTAATGTCTTGCCATCAGAAGATAACTGCAAAATTTTGGTTGTAAAATCAAGTATGATGTCAAATCACCAAAATAGAGATAGCAACGTTGATGAAAAAAATGCTGAAATAGTAATATTCTAAGACATACCAGCACAGAAGTCATGAGACCCAATGAGCCAAATCCTGCACAGGAGAATTTAAGAAACTTGATTTAAAAGACACCTCCTATGTACGTCAGAAATATTCACATGAATTACATTCCTAAATCTTCAAATGCTCGCTTTTGCATTCCATAAAGGCATTAATAAAAATGAAATTAACAACCTAATCAGAACAAATACATATTCAGTGTCAGGTATATACTTACTTTAGGGTAGATGCTTACTTTTCTTCCTTAAGGCCATTTTCTCGTGCACAATTTTATTAAGGTATAGCAAATCAGTAATAACCAAAATTTTCATAATTACGTCTTTAGCAAAGTTAGTCTATTTGATAATATTAGCTAGCATTGGAAATAATTAGAAGATCCACTCAAAGAAAATGCAAATTATGATGTTATCAACTCCCATTTAGGGTCCTCATATAGCTTGTATGACCCCAATTTCATATACCCTGATTTTTACACTAGTCGAGCCAAGTGGCCAGGACTACTGGACTAGGATATAATGCCTTTTAGTAATGGTGAAACTTAAACAATTTGGGACAATCCGAAATGTCAGGAAGGGCTGGCTAATCCACCAATTACTGCTTGTTGACATCATACACACTTAACAATTTGCCACTTCAGAGATGAAAGTTAAGCTCTCCACAATCTATATTACCTTGAGCAAGTAAATCACTTTGGACATCACCATCATAATTCTTGCAAGCCCAAACATATCCACCTTCACTCTTGACTGCATATGCCACCATGTCATCAATTAGCCTATGCTCATACCTGAAGTCACTTAAAAGTGTCAACCATCTATATGTATACGTAAGGCATCAAAGCAAATAGGTTCCTAAATATCAAAACAAACCATATTGAGTGCTCTTCAAACTTTTGCTTCCACCTTTCTTCATACACATCCTGGAATATGTCCTTAAACCTGAAATAATTTCAAACTGTAAATCACCTTCAATAACAACAAAAAGAAAGGTTAACCGAATTACAAAGAAGTTTATCATACCAAAGGTCAAACATCACGACTAGAAAAAAATAAAGATAAAAGGATGAGTTTTATTAGATATCACTCCAAAACCTAAATCTGAACCATTGGTAATTGCAAGAATCCAGAGGGAAGAAATAAAACAGAACAGAATATCTCAAAAGTCCTAGGAAATTTGAGAGTCCTGGTTCTCGCCTCCCAATCCTGACTCAAAGACTTTAACCTGCCCGCTATTCTCTCCCTTCCATTCTTAACATTGTCTACTGTCTAACTACTAACCAAGTGTTGAAACAGTTGTCAACAGAACTGTAGAAGTCTGTTCAAATTTCTAACTGACTACTGATATTTGGGGTAAGCAACTAAACAATATATATACAAACCCAGAGATATAATATTATAATAATCACCTGCCATCATATTTCTTTAGAATTGTGTTTTTGGTGCTCAAGTAAAGAGGCCATTTCTTTGCAAAAGCCAGTGCCATTGATGATTCAGCAAATGCTCGAATGGACTGCCACATTAGGAAAGCTAATGTTGAAATACAACTAAATAACAAGCAACTACTTTAAAACATATTACTCAATACACACTGAAAATATAAAATGAAGCAAACCTCATCAACATTATACATAGCAAGTGCTACACCGTGGCCTTTGAAATTGTATACATCGAGCTCCATTGCAGCATCACCATTTTCTGGGACTAAATACATCACACCAGCTTGTAAACTACATGTGACATATTCTAAATAATAACATTAAAAAGTTTCAACTCCATTAAACACAAGGCTTTGAAATTACCATACCAAATACCAATTTTAGCTTCCCTGGCCCTCCAATTATTGCATCAGTGGCGCGATACTGGTCACCAAAAGCATGCCTACCAATACATATGGGTTTTTTCCATCCTGTAAACTGAAGAATAAGTTCTAAATGGTGCTTTGCAGTATTTAAACTCTATTAAGGATCAAACTAGAGTTAAGACATTACCAGGAATGATTCTTGGTATATTGCGGCATATTATGGGTTCACGAAAAACAGTGCCTAGAAAAAAAGGAAAAATATTACAAAGAAAAAGTTGAATAAGTTTTAGAATAGAAGTAGGTAATATTGTCAACAAAGAACCAAGCTTAATTAACTTGGGTACAGAACATTTGTTGTTAAGTTCTTTCGAAAACAATATACTTTGATTGCTAGGATTCACATAATGTCATACAGGATGCAGTCAAATGAATTGCAAGGTGTTTATACTTGTAGGTCGTACTCAAGAACCTGACCTTGATCTTTAAGGATTTCCCTCTCTTGGCAATTAAAAAATGACAATGTGAACCTATAATATTGATTTTAGTAAGTGTGCAACCAGTAACAGAATATTTAGTGAGTGAAATTGATACATATAGAAACAGAAAAAAAATTCATTTACAGCATCATATTCTCAATAATATAGGAATATCACCATATGTGGAGAAGTTTGTTCACACTGGGAAATTCATGACAAATTTCAGTTCTTCCAACAAGACAAGCAACAATACAGTTACAATCAGCGATAATAAGTGAACTACAAAATATAGATGTGCTTCTAAATGATAGACAGGAAATTTAACACTTGTATATGTTACCAGAACAAGCAATCAAATATGGAAATTCTGTATACAATACTTCTCACACAAGAAACAATATTTTTTTCTGGGCAAACTAATATCCTTGTAAACATGGCCATCTAAGTTCCATTCATAAATGAAGGAAACACGCAGGGAAAAGGCCACCCTTGCAATAAAGTCAGATAACAACATTGAATTTGATGCCTTATTAAACAAGATGAACTAATTACAAACCATTTAAAATATTCCTGATTGTGCCATTGGGACTTCTCCACATAGACTTCAGTCCAAATTCTTTGACTCTGGCCTCATCTAAAATTTCGAAGAGTTAAGATGATATCATTATTGCACAAAAATATAAATGAATAAAGATTATGCACTAATATCCACTTGACATGCACTACGTAAAATGAATAAACCACTACATTAAATTTAGAAAAGTTTGCAGAGTGTGGAACAAAGTAGTCTTTTAATTCATGAATCATGACGCAGAATATTTGACCAATTTAGAGACAAATACAACTAACCAGGAGTTATTGTTGCACATTTCACAGCAACGTTGTACCTGCAGCAAACAGCATCTTCAATCAAGGAATGGGAAGGGGGTTCAAATATTAGTTTATAAAATATAGTTTCATTGGGAGAGAGAGAATGACAGTTAAAAAGCAGCTTAAGGAAGCCAATAAATGCAGGTTAAAAAATAGATCAGGTGAAAAGAAAATAAGAAAGGAAGAAAGGCAGTGCAACCCAATACAAATTTGTAACTAATGGCAGGTCCCTCAAAATAGATACTGGCAGAACACCACAAAGAGGCCGAAAATGTACCAAAGTATTGCATGAACAGAACAATGCCATTGCCAAAAAATATTTGCCTCCTTTTTTACAAATGCAGACCTTTAAAACTAACCAACAAACACTGTTGGAGGAAGAAGACAAGCACAAAGCTTATCAGGGACCCTTAACAAATTATCTCAACACATACTCAGACTTTGAGCATCCTGATAGAAAATCAAATAAGACAAACACAAACAGCTGCCCCATGTCAACTCTCCCAGGCTCCCAGCGAGTGGTTTTTTATGTTTAAAGCATTTTTTTCTGAAACTAGGGACCCTTTCAGATCGGTAGCAAGTTTTTAAAAACAGGTTAAAACTACATACCATCCCAAACAGGGCCTAAACAAGTCCTGTTCGTTTTCAAATTCTCACCAGATCCAGAAACTTTATATACTAGTCTAAACTGTAACTCTCTTTACACCTCCATTTTAAGATACCTAACTCTGCCATACATCTACTCTCAGCAACAAGAATCAAATCTAAATAGTTAAAGTGTAATGCATTCTTTATGTCACTTATGTTGATAAAAGATTACTCACTTGAGAGTGGCTTCAGCACTTTCCACGGTAACTTTGTCATCAGTAGCATCACGATTCTGAAGCCCCAGATCAAAATACTTTATGTTCAAATCCAGGTAAGGAAATATAAGCTGCAGTGCACAAAAGCATTTGTTCATACTAAAAGCAACTCCAGGACCACCAAATAATAAGAGCAATACCCTAAATTAGTCCCTAAATTTACTCACCGGTAATTTTAGTCCTTACTTTTGTAATGTGGGGGATTAAATTGACCAGAAGCTATAATTATGGCTATTAATTCTTAGAATTTTAGTTTGGGTCTAACCAACCTCCACGAAATATAGTTGTAAGGTGAGAGTTGTCCCTCACTTGTATACTTTATTTTGGCACTATCTCTAGTCAATGTAACACAGATGCTTCTCAATTCACCATCTCCCTAAAGTGCTTTAGATGTTATATTTTTTTGCCAGAATTAGTCTCATACGGATGATCTATGATAACTTTCGATTCAAACCTCTAGTGTGCCAACTGTGAATGTGAAACTCCAAATTATTCGAAGAACAATATTAAAAAAAAGCACTTAAGAAAGTGCATCTGCATGCATTTTGTTTGTCCGTTATCCAAAATAAATAAACAAGCAAGCAAGCAAACACTGAAAAAATGGAGGCATGCGTACTTTATCCTTGATCATGCTCCAAATAATCCTGGTCATTTCATCACCTAAGCAGCAAAGAAAGGCAATGAAACCGTGAGGAGACAGAAGAATTGAAAGCTAGAAGTGCTTGAGTAGGAGTAGGAAGAGGTTACCGTCCATTTCGACGACGGGATTGAGAACGGGAATTCTGTGGAAGGCGGCGCGTGCAGCGTAGCATCGGAGGGAGAGGCGATTGGAGAAGGAGAGGGTGTGGGAGCGAAGAAGGCGAGGGTGGAAGAGGGTTGAGGAAGTTGAAGGAAGGAGGAAGTTAGGGTTTCTGAGAGAGGTTGAAGAGAGCATGGTGATGACACCGCTTAACCCAAGCGCTGTTGCTCTTTGCATTCGCTTCTCAAGTTCTGACTCACTCACTCTCTGGAGCTTACGGTCATTACAGCTTGGTGTGCACGCTTCGAACGTTTTTTCCCAAGTGCTGCTGCTCTTTGTGGCATTTTCTGATAAATTTTGGTTTATGATAAATAATTTATTAATAATTTATTAATAATTTACTAAAAGTGGATATTAAAAAATAAGAACTACTAAAATAATTAAATTGAGTTAAGAAAATTATTGAAAGGTTGTTATAAGAAAATAGTTGCTTATAATTCTTCTAATATTTCACCTCACATCCATTTTATTTCATTTTACTTTTTTAAATATATATAATTTAGTCTGTGTAATCTAAATTCTCGATTTAATCCTTATTGGTAAAAAAATTATTAAATAGATCCATGTATATGTAAAATGTTATCTTGTCGAAAATTTTAAATGAATTTAGTTTTAAAAAGTTAAATTTGACTGCTATTTTTTTCATCTATTCATTACTTTAAATAATTTTAGAAAAATATTACAAAATTATGAACAGATTTAATATCATTAACTAAATTTATTAATAAATATGAACTAATTATCCATATTTCACAATTTATATTTTAATTGTTAAACCCTAAACCCTACATAGCTCTCTGTTAAGCAAGTTGATGTTGTACCCTGCTTTCCTTCTTTCACTTCACCATTTGCAATGAGGAGAGCGAACCCACTCCTCCGCGCACTACCGCACTTCCTCACATGGCGCGCCTTCCGCTTCCGCACCATTTGCTCCGGCCGCCTCGGCTTCGCCGGTGCCACCGCCACTACCACCACCACCTCCACCAAACAACTCGACTCCTTCACGGAGCAATTCGAAATCGGCTCACGCGTGATCACGCTAGAGACAGGTAAGATCGCCCGCTTCGCAAACGGCGCTGTCGTTTTGTCCATGGAAAACACCAACGTCCTCTCCACCGTCACCTCCGCCAAAGGCGACGCTGTTCGTGATTTCTTACCTCTCACTGTAAGTGCCTCTGCTACTCTCTCTGTCTCTCTTGCTTGTGTACTATTCCGTTAAATGGCACGATGAAAATGTTGTTTGTGATAATAGGTGGATTATCAAGAGAAGCAGTTCGCGCAAGGGGTGATTCCGACGTCGTTCATGCGGAGGGAAGGTGCTCCGAGAGAGCGTGAGCTCTTGTGTGGTCGAATCATTGACCGGCCAATTCGACCGTTGTTTCCACCTGGATTTTACCACGAGGTTCAGGTGCGTAATGTTGCTATCATTTCACCTTACGATGCTCTTTCGTGTGTTTATTCATGTATAAATGTGAGGAGTTTTTGCCGTACCTGCTATGATTAGAAATGACGACTAAGTTTAACTTTTAAGCCAGGTTTTACAACATTAACTAATTAGAAATCATGGTAAAACACCATTCTGGTTAGTGTAAAACGTTGTCACTTTAGTCATTGAAACTAAAATATGTCCACAGGATGTCGAACAAGTTCCTAAACCAACAAAACAATTCACTGTTCCTGATGGGACTGGATGGATACAGATTTCATAACTAAGATATTAGTTCAAGTCTTATAAAGGGAACATGTGTGGCTGGGAGGAGACCCCGCTAAAGCCGACCAGTCATATCTCCGAACAAAGATCAGCCACTTGATAAAAAATGGTTACTTAAACTTTTGTTTACTTTGATCTTAAACATTTGTTAATATAGGGTCTATTTGGAAAAATTTCTCCGTAAACACTTATAGGAGAAGAAAATAAGAAGGAAAGATGAAATAAACTTCTCTACAAGCTAATTTTAGCTTATGCATGATTTGAAAATCATCATTTAGAGAAGGTCATATGTAATAAATTTTATTAATTGACTTATGCATATGTTAACTTTAGTTTATGGAGAAGTTCTTTTCATTTTTCCTTCATATGCTTCTCTCTCAAAAGTGATTATGAAGAAGTTCACCCAAACATACCCATCATCACTCAAGTAATACGGCTTTTTGAGTTTTAGACTAAAGTGATTTATAGATTTAATTTTCAGATGCATTTTCTTAAAATTTCTTACTTCAGTGATTAATGTGATAGTGTTATATGCTTTCAGTTAGCCAAGTGGTTTTGTACACTATAAATTATGATAGGTATTACTTTTAAAATTGTATTGTAAAAGTCAATTGACTTATTTTTCATGTCAATATGATTGAATGACCTTGTAAAAGCTTATTAGATTGTTTACTCTTTGTTTATAATTTGCTCATTTAATTTTTAGTTGGATCTTTATGCACTGTCATTGTAGAAATTCTTACATGGTCAACCAATAAGAAATCATAAGCAGTTAATATGAAAAACAGCGAACTACATGGCAATGGTTAGTTTGGTGTTAGTGGAAAAGACTTTTACACTGAAAGTGTTTTTCTAATTAAATTCTTTACTTTTTTTATTTTTTATTCGTAATGGGTTTTTCTCTTAAGAAAAATAGGAACGTCTCACTTTTAGGTATCGGCAAGCGTTCTTTCCTCTGATGGAAAACAAGATCCAGATGTGTTGGCAGCTAATGCAACTTCAGCTGCTCTTATGTTATCAGATATTCCTTGGGGTGGTCCCATTGGAATGGTTCGAATTGGTAGGATATGTGGGCAGTTTATTGTAAATCCTACCATGGATGAGGTAATTTTGAACACACTATGTTGTTTAAATTGATTATGTGTTCTTTTTTATATTGATGGAACTTGGTTTTGTAGCTTAGTTAGATTGTGACTTTGTTACTGACTATACTTGGTTGGTTGAATTGCATTCTTTTCTGTTCTCCTATTGCTTCTAATTGTGGTATTGCAGCTTAAATTGAGTGATCTTAATTTGGTCTATGCCTGTACATTGGACAAAACTTTGATGATTGATGTGCAAGCTCGTGAGATATCTGAGAAAGACCTAGAAGCTGGGTTAAGAATGGCTCATCCGGAGGTGACTTTGAAATTTGTTACTTGGTTTATTCTTTTGGTAATTGGATGTTACTGAGATGGGTTGCTATAATTGTTCAGGCGGTTAAGTATATTGAACCTCAAATCAGACTTGCTGCTAAAGCTGGTAAATCTAAGAAGGAATACAAATTATCTATGCTGTCTGACAGAACAATGGAGAAAGTTAGTAATATAGCAGAGGCACCTATCAAAGCTGTTTTTACTGATCCTACCTATGGAAAGGTGTTCTGTTCTTCCTATCTTGTTTTCTTGTTTTATATGTTTTGTGAAAGTTAGATGTTTTTGCTCCATCATTTTACTTTTGGATTTTTCCTCCAGTTTGAACGTGGAGAAGCACTGGACAATATCACACAAGATGTAAAGAGAGTGCTCGAAGAAGAAGGTGATGAAGAAAGCTTAAAAGTCTTATCAAAGGCTGTAGATACAGTGAGGAAGAAGGTATGGAGCGCTGTGATAAGTTTATTACAAATTTAGAGTATAATATGCCTATTATTTGTTTCACTGAGGAAGAATGTGTTATCCTTAATTAATCACTCTGAAAGTTTTACCGTTTTATATGAAATGGCTGGTTTTAAATTCTGTATCTGGCTGTAGGCATGGGGGTAAGTATTTCTCTGTAAGATTAGAGGTACGGGACAAATATAACAAAAAAACTCACTTGGTCTATTGTTTGGGTAAATAGAAAGTAATAAAAAATTATCTAATTCAGTATCTCTTCCAGTTGGATATTGATCTGATTCATCATCTTCTAAAGTTTCCAACGAAATAAGAGTATGCTTTGGTCATAAAATATTTAGTGTTAAGCTTGAAAATGAATGTAGAACGAAGATTTTATTTCCACTCAGAAAAGTATTTTCCCCTCTCATATCTGGTGTAGCTTGTAGATATATTATTGTGGTATTACTGTTATGAATATACCTTACAAACCTGTATTTTTGTATAATTATTGATTTGGCACGTAAAGAAAATTGATAACTGTTATTAAGTGTTATTACTGGTGATGTTTTCTCTAAACATTTAGTTCTTATAATTCTTTTTATGTGTGGATGGTCCTTGTCATGTCAATTTTAAATGTACTTGTTGAGGTGTAGTGTTTTTATATTCATCCTTGCAGGTGGTTCGTAAAAGAATTATTGCAGAAGGAAATAGAGTTGATGGAAGGCAGCTAGATGAAGTAAGGCCTTTGTATTGTGAAGCTGGATATATATCCATGTTGCATGGATCTGCATTATTTTCCCGTGGAGAAACACAGGTAAAGTACATTTTATGTTTTTTTGCTTTTGGTTGTTGAAAGTTAGACAATTGTAATTATGTGAGATAATGACTTTATTTTTTGAGTGGTTTCAGTTCTATCTGCACTGATATATGTTGATGCGATGGACAGGTTTTATGTACAGTGACACTCGGGGCACCTACAGATGCTCAACGCTTGGAGTCTGTTGTCGGTCCTCCAACAAAGAGATTTATGCTTCACTATAGTTTTCCACCATTCTGCATAAATGAAGTTGGTAAACGTGGTGGTCTGAACAGGCGTGAAGTGGGTCATGGTAAATGAGTAACTTACTAATACTATCCAAAAAATTTCATGATCTCACTTATTTGAAAAAAGGCTAAACCTCCACACAATACAGTCTCTTTATAACATTTCCCTTAAAAATGTCAATACATAACATTTTAGAACTTCTTTTTACCTTTTTGAAAGAAAAATGCTTTTTTAATTTATATTTTTAACATTTAGATAGGTTTATTTAAAAATATAAACTAAAAAGATTTAAGTGTCTTTCTCAGAAGTTATATACTCCCGCCACTATTATCTGCCACTTTGGAAGATAGAGCACAAATTTAGAAATGATTTCTTCTAATATATCCCTCTAATGTGCCAAGTATATAAGAATTAGATAAAGGTATAATCGGAAACAGGGACTTGCCATTGAAGAGGCGAGTTTGAACTTCATAGGTTGGGAGTTAGTTCAAGTAGTTACATTTATGTTGTAACAGTTGACCAGCTATAGATAGCTAGTTCTCATCCTATTGCAAATTAACTTCATTTTTTATATTGAATAAAACTCTTGTTTGTATGTTTTCTCTCAAATTTTAATAAATTGTCTCCCATATAATGAAAGGAATGATTTCCAAAAGTCTGTGTTATGAAATTTGGTGTCTCGTTATATGAAAGTATTGGCTGTAAATTCTATACGAATGTAAAAGGCATGAAAACTAATGAACACCGTGATCTACCATTCCATATTGAAGGAGGGGCTCTGAAATTATTAATTTAAATAAAATACTTTATATGGAAGAGCAAAGTTACTTTACAACAATTGGCTTCTCTAGATTTGGGCTCGTTTTATTATAACCCAGCTAATAAAAGATAGTTAACAGATGACCAAACAAGGGTAATTATTTGGAAACGAGAAAGAAACAGTGCTCCTAATAATGGCAAGTAATTGTATTTCGGCTTTGGCAATCAAAAGTTCGTTAATTATCCAGCCTTCTTTTTGTTGTCTTACTTCTGCAGGAACACTTGCTGAGAAAGCCCTTCTTGCTGTTTTGCCTCCTGAAGATGATTTTCCATATACTGTTCGTGTCAACTCTGAAGTGATGGCTTCAGATGGTTCAACTTCAATGGCAACTGTATGTGGAGGTACACTTTTTCAACCCACAATAATAGCTTTTGTGATGCCATTTTATTACCAGATTCATGTTTACGCATCTGAAAAATTAATATTTTTTAATAGATTCGTTGCTGAAGTTTTGATTGATTTAGATGGTGACATATAAGTATCCTTCTTTTTAAATAAGAAAAGAATCATTATTAGGAAAACAAAGTCAAAATTAATGTATGATCTAAGTTGTAACTTGTAACCAGGTGTGCAAGCAGAACTACAGAAGAATAGAGAAGCATGAAATTTAATATAATTTGATCAGCCGCAAGTAACAGGCCAATGTCCATGGGCAAATACACAGAAAATTCACGGTGAATCTTTCTGTTTTGTAGGTAGTATGGCTTTGATGGATGCTGGCATTCCTGTACGTGAACATGTTGCTGGAGTTTCTGTTGGTCTTGTTAGTGAGCTTGATCCATCCACTGGTGAAATAACAGATTATCGCATATTGACTGATATTCTGGTATATTCCTGAACTTGTTCAGTTATATAATTTCATATACTGTTTGTTTCAGTTATAATGTATATTCTGGTATATTGACTGATACTAAGGGTTTTTGTTGATCCTTTGGAATAACAACTTGTGTCAATATTTTTGAGCAATTTCTATATTTTAATTTATGTTGATATATTATATTTGTAATGTAAAATAAAGATGTTAAAAAAATAATGAATTTTGTTTGCATATTTATTAAGAATGTATAATTTAATACAAGTTACATTGTGATACTCTAGTTTCCTACTTTTGACTATCAAATATGTACTTTAATAATATTAAATACTTGCAATGTTTACCTCTGCTTTTAATGGTATCTCGTGTTTCAATTATTCTATATTACATCAAATATGTTGAACAAAAAAAGATTATTGATTTCATGCAAAAGTATTAATTTTTAATTGTCCTAAGGGCTTGGAAGACCATTTGGGTGATATAGACTTCAAGATTGCTGGAACTCGAAAAGGAGTTACTGCTATTCAGTTGGATATAAAACCAGCTGGAATTCTTCTGGACATCGTTTGTGAATGTTTAGAACCTGCACACAAAGCTCGTCTTCAAATTCTTGATCACATGGAACAAGAAATTAATATACCTCGGAACAAGAATGACAGTACTTCTCCACGACTAGGTTAACATTTTTAACTTTTCAAGTCAGGTTTCCTTGATAAAGTAATACTCTAAAGTTTAAAATCTATTGTTGATGATGCAGCCACCTTAAAGTACAACAACGAAGCTCTTCGTCGCCTAATTGGGCCAATGGGTGCTCTGAAGAGAAAAATGGAAGAGGAAACAGGTCAATTTATAACTTGTATCTTGGGTCTCCCTGCCATTTATACTGTATTGTGAAGAAGTTCTCTTATACTTCCAGTTCCTGATATGCTTTTTGAGGTGGAACAGTAGAAGGATTCATTTGTTCATGGTTTTTGGGTCTGGGAGTTCTGATCCTTGTAGATCTTGTTTTGTCTTTGCAATGTTATTTAAATTTTTTTATTAAACTATATATTGAAATATTATCCTTTGTGTCTTGTATGATTTCTGCTGACTTTTGCTTGCTGTATTATATATATACCTAGAGGGACACAACACATTTACTGAACATATTATGTACTCCAATCAGGTGCACGGATGTCTGTAGGCGATGGAAAACTTACAATAGTTGCTAAGAATCAATCTGTAATGGACAAAGTACTAGAAAAGGTACTTCTTCCATTCTGTTGAACCATGAATTTTTATCCAATCTTGCTTTTTGTTTGGAGATTTATTCTTGTAGTCATAAGTGAGATAATTGTCTATCAATATATGAGGAATTGATGCACCAATAAATTGATAATAGCATGAAGTAATGCTTTCCTTATGATTTAGAAATTTCTTGTAAATCATTATTATTTACATTTGTTCGTATATACTACTTGGTGGGAGCCCTGTGTGGCTGTTCTGTTGAATTCATTTTTGTTCATATACATGCTAATTCATGCATATATTAATGACAAATGGTGAAATATCCACCCTCATTTTTTTCTTAGTGGCTGTCATTCTGAAGTTAAACCTTCTCGTTTGTCAGATTGATTTTATGGTGGGCCGTGAAATTGAAGTTGGGGGTATCTACACAGGTGTTATCACCTCTATAAAAGAATACGGCGCATTTGTGGAGTTTAATGGTGGCCAGCATGGCCTTCTTCACATTTCTGAGTTGTCATATGAACCTGTATGTATGATTTTAACTATTTCTATTTGCTTATCATTAAGAGTCCTGTGTTAGGTCTGCTAATAACAGGCAAAGCAATTTGTATGTAATAATTTGTCTTTAATGACTGCATACCTAGGTTTCCCGAGTTTCAGAGGTTGTCTCTATTGGCCAGAAGCTTTCTTTGATGTGCATAGGCCAAGACGTTTATGGTAACATTAAATTATCCCTTAAAGCAACTTTTCCTCGTCCTGGAAGATTGGAGACTAAGGATGTAATTGAAGGATCTGTTACATCTGCAAAAGAAACAGCCAACATCTGGACACCAGTTAGGAATGTGTCTAGTGCACAAGAACAACAAAATTCTGCTTCTGAGTTAGGTGATCTCGATTTGGGTGAAGCAAAATCCCCAACCTCCCAAGTACCAGTAATTTTAATACGTAGTGCTGCAGAATGTGATGAAGAGGAGAAATCTTCCAGCTCGAATCTTTCTTCCAAAGGTCCTCATGTAGATAATGGGGTCCAATTGGATTGCAAATCAAAATCTCGTCGATCTCAAAATGCAACTGATTCTGCTCCCAAGTCAAAATCTCGTAGATCTCGAGATGTTATTCATTCTCCATCTTCTCATTCAGGTCCCTTGCCATATACAAATGCTAAGAAGACAAAACTTTCAACGCAAAAAGAGTCAAAATCTGATCTTCAAAGGCCAAAGGGGGATGAGGAAGAACCTAAAGATAAGGCATCTGTAACTGCAAAAGATCTTGAACTCGGAACCAAAGTAACTGCTAAAGTATATCAAATTCGTTCACATGGGTTAGTGTTGGATTTGGGTAGAGGACTTCGAGGAATGTACCGGTTCGAGGTAGGAGTCCATCTTTGTATCGTCTTTTCTCATGATTTCATGTTGAGGACATATAATCTTGTCATTTGGCCTTTTTTTGTTAATCAAAGTGTCTTTTTAGTTGTCATAATGATGCATTTATTCGTACACAGAAGTTCACACACTTGCAAATTGATGTCTTTGTTTGCTTTCTAACTCCTCAACTATTGATCTATTTCGTTATAGCAGTAACATATAAGCTTGAGAATTTCTTTATCTTCTAAAACCCACACCAGTATTGCCTAACCAACTTTTTCTCTGCACCATGAACCATCCAATTCACTTCCTAACCTATTATTGTTCTGTCATGCAGGAAAATAGCAATAGGGACTTTAAAATAGGTGATGAGATGCAAGTTGTGTTGTCAAGCTTTTCTAGCAAGGGAATTCCGGTATTATCTTCTGTTGATGATAAATAACTTCCCTGTTGGTCGATTATGAGAGAGCCCAAAAATTCACCCCGCTGTGGCTTGGAAAAAATCTTCCAGCAGTGTGAGCAACCATTGGTTTTATTGAAAATCTGGTTTCCGACAGAGCCTAATAACATCAATTTGATCCCATTATACTTGCCTCAGCACGATGATGCCTAATATTTGTTGAGCTACTGGAAATGCAATGATGGATTTTGGGAACATTTGCTCTGCATTCCTTTAAGATTTACGTCACAGTTGGAGAAAGCTATTGGAAAATGGATCTTTGAGATGCTTGATGCAAGTACGTCATCGTGACTGCCATTTCACAATAATACATTGAGTGGTGAACATCCAAGTAATCGGCTTGATATTTAGTTGCTAGCTATCCATAGCATCTGATATATAAATGTATAAGGTTTATTCTTAATTGATTTATGTCGAGTTTTGACACCCAAGTTGACTATACATGTTCGTTTAAATTGGTGTTGGCGACTTTTGTGTTGTCAAGAGTTACCTTGTTCACGTCCTAGCTGAAGAGGCGTGAGACAATGGTATCGAACGGCCAGCACCTTCCGAACACTTATTTGTATGAATTTTTTGGTTTTGACATCTCATTTCATGTTTTGTGAACCTCAACATTTAACTGTATCTAACTCGTCTAAGCCTTTAAATTTTTGGCCATTAGTAATATTATTCTCAGTTCACCTAAGTTTTGTTCCATCTATTATTGGTAGTGTTTTCTACAGTGAGAGGAAGCATCTTCAATCATTGGGGGGAGGGGATGTAAAGGTGAAGTACAAATATAAAGTAGATCACAAGAATTTAAAGTGTGGTCTTTTAATGGCTTTTAACGTGAATTTCTGCCGCATTAACCCTAACGTGAATTTCATGATTAAATTTAAGAATTAAAATTTTTTGTTCAAAAGAATTATCTCACTTAGCACGTGTACCTACAATATTAGGTATATCGAAGAATTTTATTCTTATATGAAAATGGAAAATTTATACTATAAAATTATTTACAAATGACTAAGATGTGAACTCGTGATTCAAACAAATTCACAATTAAAATAAATTCGTATAATTAATGTTATGATTTTAACCATTCGTTGATTGTATTTATTTTTCTAATTTCTAATTCTGATATAATTTTCTGATAGTACTTCAATATATATATATATATATATATATAGATCGAAGATAACAAGTAACTAATTTAAGTTTTTAGATCATAAAACTGTTAAGTTTGGTAGGAGGTTGGAATAAGTCCGAAAACTTGTTTTTAAAGAATATGACTTCAGAAAATAAATATTAAAAATAACTTAATTAAATTCATAGTTCAAAAAAATGGCTTCGTATAAAAACTATAACTAAAAGATTCATAGTTAATCACAACTTTCTTAAAGTTATATAATTTGTATAGTTTACAGATATAAAACAGTTAAAAACCATGTTAAGATAATTGTTATTTTAATTTATTTTTTCTTGTCCAGTGCCACGTTTGTAATTTAAAAAAAAATCAGCATTTAATTGTTTTCCATTTAATACCATGTTTGTTCAGTTCTATCGTCTGAATCTCTGACAAATAGACTAAAAAAAATCTGAACATTCACAATTGATACATCAAGTAATTATCTCTATCATTTAATTATATTTTATTTATCTATCTATTTTTATTTTTTTTAGTACACACGCATATAAAAAAATATAACTCAACTAAAAAACGTACAACTTTTATTTTATGTTTATCTTTTTCGTTCATAAATCTTTTTTCTTTTTACTTTTTCTAAAAATGTTAATTGAATATTTTTTTTCTGTCTCGTATCCGTGTGAACATGTAAGTGTATCTTTTTTAGTCGCCAAGTTAAAACTTACATCATTTGGATAATTTTTAAAATTAATTACACAGATTTTGAAACAATCTTCCATGGCTGTTCTATGTGTTATTTTATTTTTTTTGTTAAAAAAAAATCAATCTAATGACCAAAATATTTGTAGTTTTTGATTCAGTAGATAAACAGCATTACTTGTAGGATCTTCACATAGAAAAAGTCTTAATAACACTAAATTATCCATTTTCCAGTTAATTATTACAAGTTGAAAACTCTTGAATTAATCACTTAAAATTTTGACCCTATTTAAACAGCAGTAACCAAATCCTGACTCCGTCAAAATGAGTATAAGATTACTCTTTTTTTAGTCAAAAACATATAATTATTATTCTTTTACAATCTAGTCAACTATTTACTCTAAAGTCAACAACCACAAATCTTGCTTTCAAAGTCAGAAAGCTTTTTGTGCATTCATAGCTTATAATTTATTATCCATCTGACTTTTTTATTTTAACACATTACAAGAGAAAATATAACAAATGTTATCAAAAGTAATTCTTAAACTACTTGATGAGTTTGTATTTGAGTTCTTTAATTATGTTCTGGGATTTTAATTTTAACTCATAATATTCTCTATGTAAGAGTCTTATAATATGTTATGCAAGGTTTTATTTTATTTCAAGTAACTTTGTTATGTTCTATTATTTAAAAAAATTAAAATTTTGTTTTAAATGTAAAGTATTATAAGATTATAAGATTTACTTCACACACAAAATTTGACACTACCCTAATGTGAAAAGACATTGATACCTTAAAACAAAAAAGAATGTTACTATTTTTTTAGTATTTTAACATAAGTCAAGCATGCCATTTATGACTTTGTCATGCTTCATCTCTTATTAAATAAGTCTATGGACATTCTACCTAAGTCTACTCTCATTCTTCATTGAAACATTTTTCTCTTTAAGTAGGATCAACTTTTAGGCAATTAAAGTGAATAACTAGTGTGATATATTGATTGAGGAATCCAAATCCAAACTTAGCCTCAAAATAAAAGGACCATTTAACAATTAGTCAACATCCAATCACATTTTGAGGACTAAAATGGAAATTTTATTTTTATTTTTATTCTTAAAATCTTGACCATATTCTTGTCTATTCAAACATTCTAGAAAGCGTGTTAACTTGGTTCATAAGAATATAATTCTAAAAAGTTGAACTCTAATGTTTCAATGTTTTCCAAATAAACATACATTGCATATTGGCACTTCAAAGGGGAAAAAAAATTAATAGTTGACCAAAAGGATTGATCTCAATTGCAATTAAGATTATCATAAAAAGTTGATTAATTAAGTTAGTAGCACTAAATTTGTTTGAAACGATGATAATAATAATAATAATAATAATAATAATAATAATAATAATAATAATAATAATAATAATAATAATAATAATAGAAAATTTATTTTGAAACATATATTCTTTAAATTTCTACATGTACAATTTATGAGTAAAAAAAAACTAAAACGAGAAATAAAATAAAAATGTGTTTTATATTTAGAAGGAGAAAACATGTTTGTATTAGATGAATTCTCAACGTTGGCCACCAATCATTTACCAAACCAAACTTCATGTTTACTTTTAAAGTGTATTAAAAAGTCAAATCAATTTCTAAAACAGGTACAATATTCCCTTTAACAACCCCAAAACAAGCACTTACACGTTTTTTTTCCCTTTTTTCTAAAAGAAAAAGTAAATTAAATTTTTCGATGGCACTTGACTTTAAATCATAATTTATTATTCGTCTATATAATTATATAAGGAAAATATAATTTTTATAACTGTTTTAAAGTTATTTTCTTATAAGATAATATTTTTCATCAAATTAAAACATTTTTATTGATAAAAAATACAATTTAATCGTTTTTAACCGAAAAATAACTATATAATATCTCAATTTAAAAAAATGACATAATTATGCAATTTTTTATTATTATAAAATTATTTATATTTTTAAAGTTATATTATTTTAGTAAAATATAAATGTAGCTACATGTGCTCCCACACACATGTGTTTATGTTTGTATTATATAAAATCTCTATATTTTACCTTGAAAAAAAATTTGTATATACACTTTAAGTCTTTATTTCAATGAGATACAAAGTAGAGGAATATCAGAGTGAATATTTATAAAATCTCCTTTTTTTCATGTCGGCATATAGAGAGAAAAACTTCATAGTCACATTACTTTCTAACTATTAAATATAAAAAAAATGTATGTAACTTCTTATAAGAAAATATATCCTTAAATATTGATTATAATTTCTTAAAATTGCAAAATTTATGGATTTTACTTGTTGTTTGGATAATTTTATGATTCTTAATAAATTTAAAAAATATTTATATTCCAAAGAAGATGTGAGAAAATGTATATAACCTTGAATTTTAGAAATCATTCTTAATAATGAATGTTTGATGTGCATGGTTTGAACATTCCATTAGCGATTATGCTCAAAAGTGATGTTAGACACTGAAAGCTACAAGAAGAATGAAAAGTCCATGGTGCCAACCACACGTAAACTCTCTCTCTCTCTCTCTTTTGTCTCTGTCTCCATTGTCTCTTTTTCCACTCAAAATCAAAAAACACTAAAAAAGAAGACTCAACTCTTTCTTGCAGAACATGAAGAACCAACATGACAAGAAAGCTTTACAAAAACAATCCATAGCTGCAATTTCAAGATTTTTTAAGTCTCAGTGATCAATCACAACCATATTTGTGAGTGTATCAATCAAAGATGAGGACAAAACTAGGCAATTGTGACGGTATCAGTTGTGTTTATCTATAATTTTCTACAATATCAAAGATCAGGACAAAATTAGACAATTGTTTGACTGTTTTGGTCTTGTTTGTCTACAATTTTCACCATATAAAGAATCACTACGACATCAAGAACATAACCAGTTTAAAGGATTGATAACAAGCATGGCTTTTAGATGTCACAGCAACCACTGCAAGTACAAGTGCAGGAATGCTTCATTTGATGTTGTTATCTACACGGTGGCCACCCTCTTGTGTTTCTCTCACTCAGCACTGTCTGATCCAAGAATCTCTGAAGTGGGGTCGTACTGTGGCACTCACAAGGCACCACCAAGTAGTAACTACGTCCCCCTTTTCACCAAAGAAATGGAAAGGCTTCAAGAGCTTGTGAGCAAAAACAACTGGGGCACTCACTCTGAGGGACTGTCATCAGCCACTCCTATGTATGGTTTGGCACAGTGCTTCCAAGATCTTTCCAACCTTGATTGCCTTCAGTGCTTTGCAGCCAGCCGCACCAAGCTACCTCGCTGCCTCACTTCAGTTTCTGCTCACATTTACCTTGATGGTTGCTTCCTTCGCTATGACAACTACAGTTTCTACACTGAGGACACTGACCCTTTGAGGGACACAGTGAACTGCACCACACAGTATGGTGTTATGGCTGGTGAGGCTGAGAGGTCGGTGTTTGGTGAGAGTGTTGGCAAAGTGGTTGAGAATGTGGTGGGGGTGGCAGTAAATGAGGGAAGAGGGTTCGCAGTGGGAGAAGGTGAGGGAGTTTATGCCTTAGCACAGTGCTGGAAAACTGTTGGGGGAAAAGGATGCAGTGAATGCTTGAGGAAAGCTGAAAATGAGGTTAGAGGGTGTTTGCCTAAGAAGGAAGGAAGGGCCTTGAATTCTGGCTGTTATTTGAGATATTCGACTGTTAAGTTCTACAATCAAGGAGGTGAAGATGGGGAAGGAGATGGTAAGAGTGTTGTATTAGTTTGAAGTTTCATATTCTTCTGTAGTTTGTACTGATTCTGATCGGATAAATTTCTCAACAAGTAAGAGAAAAAAAAGGTCAAATGAATTCAACTTATCCCATGAGTTAAGATCAACTTATGCAGTTTAAATTTTGTAGAAGTTCTCTTAACTAACTTTTCTGAAAGCTAAGGAGCGTGAGTTGATTTTAAATTGTGGAAAAATTGAGTAATTTTGCTTTTATTTTCTTCTTCTGTGAGTTCTTTTTGAGAAGTATAATGAACTTGTGATTCGAATTTGGAAAGTCAAGCTCAGTGGGAAATGTCAATTCTTTTTATCATGCACTTTCAAATTACTTCCAGAATATATGACAAGGGAAAGAAGATCGAGATAAATTTGTTATTCTATCATTGTGACTGAAATGCTGCATTTCAAATTTAACTTTCTTACACACTGCTATTGCTCTTAGGTTATCTATAGTGTCTCAACTTTTTCTAACTCCAAAATTTTAGTTCATAGATGAGATGACAGATTCATGTTAGTAATTTTTTTATACACATGTCCATGCCATTATCCATGTTTTCATTTTCAGATTCTTCTAGGAAACGAACCATCATAGCAGCAGTGTCAGCCTTGGCTGCAGTTGTTGTAGTTCTCTCTCTCTTGGTCTCTTATGTGGCCTTCACCAAAAAGAGAAGAAGTAATAATCTGTTGAACACTATTGTCTTACCAATTAGATATCTATATTTAGAGTGATTGTTTGTTAATTTTTCTGATGCTGGATTTCATTTTCTCCTGAACCACTCAGAAAACAATTTCATTGAGATTCCCTCTTATTTGAAGAATTCTAGCTTGAATTACAAATATGAAACTCTTGAGAAGGCCACAGATTATTTCAGCTCTCCAAGAAAAATAGGCCAAGGAGGAGCTGGTTCTGTATTCAAAGGGACTCTCCCAAATGGGGAAGATGTTGCTGTGAAGAGATTGGTCTTCAATAATAGGCAATGGGTGGATGATTTCTTCAATGAAGTGAATCTAATTAGTGGAATAAATCACAAGAACCTTGTCAAGCTATTGGGTTGCAGCATTGAAGGCCCCGAGAGCCTCATTGTGTATGAGTACCTACCTAACAAGAGCTTAGACCATTTCCTTTTTGGTACCCCTTTCTCTCATAATAACTATAAATGAAAATATTGTACTATGTTTTCAATTAGTTTTATAACTGAGTTAAATGTGGTTAATCCATGGTGAAAGTTCATCTTTTTCCCCTCACAACTACATTCTCTTTTTATTCCTTCTTTATGAAAATGTGTCATACATAGTTATTGTTTTTCAAAAGAATGTCTACTTTTGGTATGGAGATAAGGACCACATAGGAGACATTTTCATTACTAAGGATTAGAAAGGAGAGAATTTATTTTCCAGTCACTGTAAGATCAACCATTTGGATGCACAGTGAAGGAAGGGCAAGTGATAGAAAATGCTTATATGTAGTTTCAGTAAGGTGATACACTAATTTGCTTTGCAGAAAAGGACAAAACAAGGATTCTAAAATGGAAGCAACGGTTTGAAATAATTATTGGAGTTGCAGAAGGGCTTGCATATCTTCATGGAGGCTCTGAAATAAGAATCATCCATAGAGACATCAAAAGTAGCAATGTTCTTCTTGATGAGAATCTCAACCCCAAGATTGCAGATTTTGGTCTTGTCCGGTGTTTTGGTGCTGACAATACACATCTAAGCACTGGAATTGCTGGAACACTGTGAGTCTTCGATTTTAGCACATCATTCCATGCATGCAAATAACACACCTACATTTTCAAATGTGCATATCACTTACTGATATGTAATCTATTGGTCTTTAAACAAGCTAAAAAGTTAGACTATTAGATAAAAAAAAACAAAGTAAGCTTTTGTTTCATTTGTCCATCAATAACATGCTCTAGGTTGGTCCAACAGAGAGACTTAAAACAAAATTTGAACAAGTTTTTTTTTAAATCTAAATAATGGTTATATATTGGATTTTTTTGTTAACATATGTGGTATTTTATTGTTGGACCTAAAATTTGAGTTAGTTGTCAAATTAAGTCCTTTGCATTAAGTTTAATGCTTTGAAGTGAAGGGTCAAGGATAGATTTTTCAATTCAAATTTCTAACACAACCCTCTTGTGGGAAGGCACTGTTATCATATAAAGAAACCATTTGATAGAAAAACATGAACTGATGATTAAAACTGTGTAGTTTTCATATATTTTGTTAACACGTTTCATAGTTGTTAGTGACACTTTTTTCCCTTTCTTGGAGCAGAGGTTACATGGCTCCTGAGTATCTCATTCAAGGACAACTCACAGATAAAGCAGACGTGTATAGTTTTGGAGTACTTGTTCTGGAGATTGCAAGTGGCAGGAAGAATAATGTCTTCCGTGAGGATTCTGGTTCCCTTTTGCAAACAGTAAGATTAGTGCCTAATTTGCATTATACTTTGAAAGCTTATTTAAACCCTTATGGAATTAGTGTTTATATATTAATGCTTATGTATAAAGTTGTTTCCATAATTAAAAACAAATTTAATTAACTTATTCTGAAGAACTTCTAGAAATAAATGAAAATAACTTACAGATATATCATTATAAGCTATATAAGTTTAGATCAACTTTTCTATAAGTACTTCTAAGAAAAGAAAACAAGGAAAAAAATTCTCTTAAACCAAAATCAACTAATGTATAGTAAGAGTTTCTTTGTATTAGCTTCTCTAAAAGCTGATTTTGAACACAAGTTAATTTTTAACTTATAGAAAAGGTCTTTTATTTTTCTTTTACATATTCTTCTGAAAAAAATTATCTAAAGATATACAAGTACTTATGTTGTATGATAAGTCCAAATAGACTATACAAATGTTCTTCCAATTTCATCCTAAATACTTCATTGCTTGTTGTGAGATTACCAATGTAGAATGTTGTTATTTTGGCACCAGGTTTGGAAACTTTACCAATCAAACAGATTGGCTGAAGCTGTTGATCCATGCTTGGGAGATGACTTTCCTGCAAGAGAAGTATTCAGGGTGTTTCAAATTGGATTACTATGCACACAAGCTTCTGCTTCTCTAAGGCCATCCATGGCTCAAGTTGCTTGCATGTTAAGCAATTCAAATTTGGATGTCCCTATACCAAAACAACCCCCATTTTTGAACTCTAGATTGCTAAATCAAACAGCTCCATTAGGTTTTAGCATAGATAGCTCCTCATCAAATACATTCAAAAAGATGGGTGTGTCCTACAGCCCCTTTCAGTCCTCTAGCTCATGCAGCTTAATTAAGACATCCAAAAGTGAAGAAACAGTTTTGGAAGCTTGATTCCCAAAAATTCCATTTTTTGAGGTCCCCTCAATCAACCTACCAAAAGGATGGATAGTTGCATCAAATTTTATCTTAAAATAGATTCAAATTGCTTCATAGTAACCAAGAAGAGCAACAAGAAGAGATTTTCCAACATTGAGACAAACCACACGAGACTTTTTCATCATAGTAAACAAGTAGATTCTAATGACCTGGTTGGACATTGAGTACATAGTTTAACCAAGATTTTTTTTATGCATATTTTGGCATGTTAACTCTTGTAAGAATTCAGTTTTTGGTAAACCCTGATTCAAAACTTGAAGTTAATGCTTAACTAGTATTGATCACCTTGTTAGTGGCATGACTAGTAATTATAGTTGTTAAAGATGAGTTTACTTTTTTAATTTGCTTGCCGGTATTAAAGGTACATGAATAAAAAAAGATGTTGCAGTTATTAATATTATTGCAATTGAAAAATATTATGCATTGAAAATTCAACTTTTTCATTCTTCCAAACCCCACTTGTCTTCTTTAATTACAAGTTGGTGAAGCAACATTAATTTTTGTGGTATTGATGTGAAAAGTGATTTGGCTGCCGAAGCTGACTCATAAGATTGACAGTGATGTAACAACTTTCAAGATTTGAATAAGTGCTACTTCCATTTCTGATTAAACAGTTTGTGAGCTTACTTCTTGTTTAATATATAGATGACAATTTGCTATAAGCAATGTTTGATCAACCACCCTGGTGGAAAAGCTAGCCACTTGTTTTGTGTTGAGATCAATTTTTTTTCATATATAATTTTCAATCATTATATATAATGAATGTTAAAATTAGTCCTCAAAAATTGAAGTGTTGTCATAATAATTTAAAAGTAATTTAAAAAAAAGATGCTGTTACATTAGTTTTAAAATTATTTATTTATTATCATTTTATATTTTAAAAATATGTAAAATTGTCATTTAAGTCACTTTTTTTAAATTGGACAAAAGTGAATGATATGTACACTGAAGATTTTTTAGAATTTTATTATTTTTTAGATATGAAAGTAATAGTGTTTAATACTTTGGAGCATCAATTTGAGTATTAATAAAGATGTAAAAGTTTTAACTGCACCAAGTTGTTTTTCATATAAAACTTGAATGCAATTTAAGTGCTTTTTATGTTAATAATCAATGAGAATTAGAAAGATAAGTAAATTAATACTTTAATTCTAAGAGTAGAACACTATAAAAACATTAAAATTGTAAAGAATGATGTAAATTATTTGTCAAAATTATATTTTGTCTTTTGGGACAAACTTTAAACCTATTTTCTCTTTATACTTTATAGATTGATGTAAATGATTCTCCATGACAAATAAAAACATTTTTAAAGAAAAAGAAATGAGAGAAAAGAAGGAAAAAGAATAAATCAAGCTTAGAAGGTAAATAATAATGAAAAAAAAACCTTTGAACAAGAAAAATAAAAAATAAAAAATAATTCTAACATATCATCAATGATAAGTTTATACAGTATAAAAATAAAATATGTCTAAAATTTGTTCTAAGAACGAAACACAATTTTAACAAATAATTAAAACACTAAAAACATATTTAATCACAACTATTATATTGAAAGAGATTTTCAAAGTTTTCTATTTTTTTTATCCAGCAAAATATAATAAAAACCAACAATAACATTAGACGAAATATCAAAATACACCCCCTTTTTATTATTCCAGAAAAAGTTATTCATGTTATAAGAATAAACAGAGGAAGAGACCCCAAAACCAAAGTTGTTTGGTCATTAGAACAAGTAGTCAGCTTTCGGTACGATTTCATTTTCAAGTGCAACTTTTGCCCACATTTGACCAGTACTTTGTCTGTGAAAATAAAACTCTATTAAGAACTTTTTTTAAGACTTGCTTAAAAATTAAACAATGTTGTGTAATAATTTTTTTCTAATGGAACACATTTGAGGGAGTCGCTTAGATAAATGTTACTTAAATTACTCACACTATTAAGAAGTCTTTCTCACTAAAATAATTTAATGACTTTAATTAAGCCCTCGCTTTAACAATTTTAACACTTTTTATAAATTCTTAAATATATGTGATAGAGAACTGCAAATTTGGTATGTAATTCACAGGAAGATTTGTACAAGGGTAAAAAAAATCATGAAATAATTTAATTGAAAAATATATATTCATTCAATTATTTCATTCCTTTATTGTGTTAATACCTTTTTTATTCTACCCAATATACATTGAAAGGCAGGGAATAGTAAAATTATAGAAAAATAACACTTTCTTCCTTTTGTAAAATGACAAAATTTCTAACAAACTGAAACTTCAAAATATCCAAGAGTGACAGAGGAAGAACAGGGGCTGAGTCTCTGACAAAATGTTGACATGTCCATATCTTACAAAGATATGATTTTTTGGAACTCACTAGCTGTCTAATGATGCGAGATTTGAGTAGGATGCATGAAATCTTAATTCTATCTTCATTGTCCTCATAGAACACAAAAAAAAAACACGAACGAAGAACAAAGATAAAAGTTATGAAATTTAGCATGTGAGACTCATGAACCAACAAGAACTTAATGGCATAAAGTCCAGTCTGGTTCATCATTCATCTATTCTTCCTGCCTCTCATTTTCTTCTTCAATGGTTTTGTTGAAGCTCCAAAAGGGACAAAACAACTCCCTAAAATAAAAACGATTAACTTAACATGATCACAGTAGAAGCTAGGAAATGGGGCAATATAGAATGCTGATTTTAAATTTGCAGGATACCTTGTTAAGTTGTTTTTACCAAGATACTTCCAATTCTATTTCTGACAAAAGAGAATGCTTCCCAAAATTGTAAATGTGGCAAAGTCCACCAACTACCAAGAATTCCAACCAAAGTGAACTTTTGATCTCTTACTTCAACAGCGGCCAAGCAAAGAAGCTTATAATCCTGCACTTCAACTTTGCTGGCGTATAGTGACTGCAGATAAAATGTGAAATGCCAACCAAGAGTAAGATCTTAAGGTTTTGTGTGCTTCTCTTGTTATTTTTGGGTTTAAAACATTGTTTTCTGAAACTATTCCACACTACTCCGTAGGCAATTTCTCATCCAAAATCTATTAAGTTTTGAAAATTGTTTCTAAAATAAGTGTTTTAAAAATAAAAAAACAGAAACAACCGGTAGATGGTTTCTCATCCCCTTCTTATAATTTTTTTCAAACGCTTTGTTCAAGTGCTCAGGGGGCAAACTTTTGGAAAATAAAAATGAACTGAGGAGACAAACACTATCAAATGTATTCAAGGGATAAATAAATCTTATAAATCAGAAAATTGTTTTAAAGACAACAAACAAGCAAGACCAAAATTCCCTGTATTTTGACTTACAAATTCATAGTAAAAAACATATGATATTTGTAATCATTGAACGTGCATGTTACTTTGCTGGAACACCCAAAACTTTAGGGATCTCAATTTGCTTTCAGAAGACCGCAGATAAGAAGGAAAAAGGAACCACAGGAGCAGTAACAGCAAAGGACATTCACCATTCCATCAGATTATCATAAAATGATATTAGAATTCAAGTAGAAAAAACAAATAGTTTATTAAACTTCCATACTAGAAACTAGAAACATAACCAAATATGAGATGGCCATGGACCTTTAATTTAAGAAATCGAGCTTCTTGGCGCATAGATTGTTGACACAACTGCAATATAAGAAAATATAATCAAAACAATGTTAAGTAAAATAAAATCATATAAAAACTATCAATGTTGAGAAAAATATTTAGTTATTCAAAATAGAATAGATCTAGGGATAACAATTAATGCCAAAAAAATTCCTACAAAAATTATTTTGCCACACAATGAAAACTCGAGTTACCCAATGAAATATGTTGAAGAAACCAAGTAGAAAAATTTAAGGTGGTTGGAAGTTGGAGGGAAAAAAACTACAAGATAATTCAGGTATATTCTTTAGTGACAACATCAAATTACTTGTGCAGTATCTGACCTGATCAACAAATACATAGACAGAGAAAGGGTTGGGTTTTGTGCTGAGGAGGAATAAAGTAAGTTTAATGCAAAATATTGTAATTGAGTCATCCAAGTTTGTCAGCACCGTGACAACGAAAAAAATAGGCAGCCAAAATTTTCTAGCCAGTCTCCACAAGTATTGCCCATTTTCTTCCTCCTCTGAAAGGTCCTGTAATTCATCATCATCCACCAATGCATCCCCAGCTACTTGTAGCAAATAAAAATACTCTTGTTAATGAAAGGGGAAAAAATAGCAGTGAGGACAGTTTCTAAGAAAATAAACAGATAAGCAAAAGTACATAATACCAATCAGATATGCAGCTCACCATCCATGGCATGAGCTACAATTGGTGCAGATACAATTGACACACCTAAAAGGGTTCCAGTGCAAATGTAACTGCCTGGAACATGCACGAACAACCGCATCATGCGTCAAAGTAACATAAAAATTGATAATACTAGCAGATATGTAAACTTTCAAGTCTAACATATTTCTTTCGGATATCATCACTTAAAATCAAATCAATAGCATCATTCTGCAGTGCCAGACACAAGAAACTTGTCAAATTAAAACTATCATTTGCCTGCGTCACGCCTAAAGCAACTACCTTTCCACGGCCAAATTGAAATTATACAAAAACAAGCTTGTATGAAAATTAAAATCCTAATAATAAGCAAAGAAAACTTCATCTCTAGGCTCTAGCTAATGGATACAAAGTACTAGTTTTGCATTGTACAATTTCTATTGTCTCTCCCTAGAAACTTCCAAAATACCTGTAGAAAATAATGAATCATATTCAATATTAGCTTCATCAAAACCTATGAAACCAAGACTTATCTATAATCAATCCTACATTTTCATTGGGATTTTCCTAGAGTTCGTAGCTGTAGCTTCTATTGCATCGATAGAAAAGTAAAATAAAAATTAGAATAAATAGTATATTTAATGATAGTATAAAGTGTTTTTATATCATCAACTAATCAGAAATCGCAGTGTAGGGTAACTTTGTAGGCATTTAAATAACTACCTATAAGTCATCCTTAACATGAGTTTTAACTGGCTGATAGCTTTAAAATCAATGTATGGAAATTATATTCATGTATAGTAATCAATGTATGAAAATTATATTCAAGTATAATAATCAATGTATGAAAACTAAATTCTAAATAGTGCAATACTCTCTCTAATTCAAATATACGCAAAAATAATTAATTTCACTCTGAAAGTCATTTAACGTCATTCATTTCCGTAATCATGGTACTGACATGAATTATTCATCACCAAAAACATTGATTAACACAGTCTAACACTGTCGAAGACCTTGAACGCACACAATGTGAGTACTCCTCTCCCAACATGATTTATAACATATTCAATGTCACATCAGCAAGATAGGATTTGAATCCTGGATCACTTTGGTTAAAGGAGAAAAATAGCATTACCACATGTGTCAACCAATGTAGACTAACATCACTTTTTTAACTTGTGGGAATTTAATTGGTTATCATTTAATTTCACTAATCTCAGTTCAAAATTAATTTCATTAGAATTTGTTTATATTTAAGTTCACCCGTGCATAGCAACTTTTGCTGGTATCCATTGGTAAGGAGTATCCGCCCACATTACCGATGACTAATCTGCTGACCACTTTAGGGAGTCAAGAGGGAGCAAGTATTTACAACTCAATGTGCATGATTAATTACTTAATTTTTACAATAATTACCTCAAGAGTGATAGCAAAGACGGTTTATGACTAATGAACAATCGTAAATTCTTTGCATGCTTGAAAATTAAACTCAAACTAAGGTAATAAAATGTTGGCAGTTAAAGAACATTACGAATGGAAGAAAGCAAGAGAATCAGTGGATTTACCAGAAGAGCGGAAATTACGTAGGTAATTAGCAGCAACATTAAGAGGGGAAAGAGCAACGAAGGCGCGAGGAGAGAGCGAGAGTGGAAGGTTCTTCGCTTTCAGTAGAGTTCTCACCGAAGCGAATTTCAATTTACTGTAATCTGAATCAAAAATTACAAGAGAAAAGAAAAATGATAACAAAAAAAGGAGAAAGTAATGGTTGAGATCGAAGAAGTAGAAGAAGAAGAAAGGTACTGATTGTAGTAGTGAGAGCGAAGTGGTTGATGCGAGAAATCGAAGAAGAAGAAGAAGAGAGAACGCAGAATCTGAATAGAGTAACAAACTTTGAAGGCTGTGTTTGGCACTTCATTTTCTTTCTTTCTTCTTTCAGTTGTAGACTATAGTCATGGACGAAGAACTATACAAATATAAAAACTCTTCAAAATTTAAAGATATTTTTAATACAAATTGAAATTCCTAACAGGCAATTGATATTGCTTAATTTTATTAATCATCTTTAAAAAGTTATTTCTTTTTATAATGTCAATTATAGGATGATAAAATAAAATAAAAAATCAATGCAAATAAAATATAAATAAATTAATTCAATGACATTTTTAGGATGATATTATTATAAAATAAATTAATTAAATTTATTTACGTTTATATCCGATATTTTTTTTTAATCCGAAAAATGTATTTGCTCATTTTAGGTAAATTTTAACCAAACTTTTTAAAAAAAAAGTATTACTACGATGAATAAGAGATATTGTAAAAGAAAAGATAAATAAATTTAAAATTTCTTTTTTTTAATTGAACATAATTCGTATTTAACTGTATAATATGAAAAGTAAGTATCGTAAAACTATTTTTAAAATTAGATCGATTTTCATATTATAATAAACAATATATATGAATCTAACAAGGTCTTAACATATTTGCAATATGGAGAAAATAAGGAAGCTAATTACAAATAAATAAAGAGAAAGACGGGTAGTTAAACTTCATGATGATTTGGAACTGGGTTTAGAGAAACTTTTACATTAATGTTAAATACTTATGCAGCTTGTAGTAAGAAAAATAAAACATAACATCAGAATATATATATATATATAACATGATGTTGCACCTTGATCTGCATAATTGATAATTTGCCATTGCAAATTATTTCATCCAACTATATTAAAAATATTCAACTTAAGATACATTTGGGAAGCATCACAGTGGATAAGAACAAATGTGCTTGAGCAACCATGGAACAATCGACTTAATGTGTCGTTGGCAAATTTGGACACTGAATCTTACCACTTGCACTGGCTCCTGCAGCAGCAAAGTTTGACTTACTAGAATCCACATACATCCTCACTGAATTCACAGCTTCAGAACAATTGCAACTCAATTTACAGATTCCTTGCTTCCCGCCTCAGAAACAGTATTCAAAACAATCTAGTTTCACAAACTAATAGAGCCTGCATTTTCCAGTGCCTGCACAAACTGAACACTCGTCTGCGTCTCCAGCCACGTGCTTCATGCAATGTTTGATTCTATCGTTCACAACATCCTGCGGCAGAAGATCGTTAAAGTTCAAAATGAGAAATAGAATGCAACCCTGAGAAAAAGGAGATAATGGTCATAGAGGACAAAAGCATGTGAAAAGCTCTATTGGTGAGAGAAAAACTATATGAATCATTGCTATGGCCACAACATGGTAAAGACGCTTTAAGAGAGGATAGTTGAGATCCTCAGTGAATTAGAGTAGTAGTATATGATATATATTTGAAATCTGCCACAAGGATTATAGTCGCGGGTTATCCCTTGAGAGAAGAACCAAGCTTGACTCATTGATACCGTGTTTGGAATTTCATCCAATACACACGTTTGAAACCACATCAAATTAGATTCTTTACCCACAGAATCTACAAAGTCCAGGTTCCAACTGATACAAACACGTTAACTTAATAAAGGCGAAACAAAGATGCATAAAAAATTTTAACAAGTTCAATTCGGGAAACTTGTTATAAATAAAACAATTGTATCGTACCACAAGTAGTTCGTGTAGTCCGAGGGGTGCAGTCACAATGTACGACACATCTGGGTATTCCTTTGCTGCCTCAGCACTCAAGGAAGGAATATCCTGTGTAATAGTGGCGTTTAAATCTTTTGCATATTTTCTATCCTCCTCAAGTCAAAGGATCATTTTGACAACTTATAGAAAGGCATGAGTTTTATGTAGACCAACCTGACTCCAATGCCTTCCAGGAGAGAGAAAAAAGGGACTAACAATAATCCGATTAGCACCTTGTTGAACGCAAGATTGAAAAGCATCTCTTATTGATGGTTCTGCTAATTCCTGCAAACGTATAATACCTTTATGAAGCATAAAGAATTTGTTGCATAGCTACAATTTTTTCAAGAAATGAAAAGAATGACATGTCTACAGGCACAAAGAATTGTGTTATTACTATTGCTATTTCTAACAGCTAAATCTAGATTCCAGGTCAGACATGAAGAAAGATCAAGAAGCTCAACTCTATTTCCTCATGAAGGAAAGCTATGTTTTATTGTGTATGTCATACAGCTCAAGGAAAACACTAAAAATCCTAAAAAATTGCTAGACTAAGGCGCATGCTAGAAAGTGCTTTTCAAGACCAAAGAGGCCTTGTACTAAAATTCAGGCAAGAGATGACAATTGACAGATAGCCTATAGGCTATAGCCGATTAAGTATCTATCTACCATCATTGAGATTTCATGTTTTATCTTAATATGGCCTTTCTATGCTTGAAATGATGAAAAACTCAACAGATTACAGAAAATTACCATATGAGCAGGCTCCACTATCTCATAACCAGTTTTATACTTAAACATCTCCACAAACTCATCTGACATTCAAAACAAGACAACTTTTAGACGTATAATTAAAGTATTCCCAGTACATAGTCAATTTCAGAAAACTTAGAGACGTAACAGATGAGTTTGGCTTACTAAGCATGAAATTGGACTCTTTGCGACGCGAACCATGATCCACAATTATCACTGCATCTCCGTGACCAACTTCAGCAGAGTTTTCTCTGAAGCCACCATTTTGAGTGCTCAGACACAAAAATCTGCTCAAATTTCGAGGCTTGGAATTGGAAGAACAGCAGAGAGAATTTGATGAGTTGAAGGGCAGACATCTAGGGCCTGTTCCAGTTTCACTTGAAGAAAAACTGTAGCAGCAACAAGAACAATGCTAATAAGAGAAGTGGGAAAAGGGGCAAATTTCAGATGTTGTATACAATGAGAAAAAGGGATACCTAAAAACTTAATTGAGAATTAAAGCAAAAAAGTACCTGGAGAAGGCATAAGATCGAAGTAAGAGAGACTTCATCAGGATCGTTGGTCACAAGAAAGTCCACAACACTCCTACAACCGAGAGACAGATACTATTGCTCTGTTTTGGACTGTTCCTACCAACACTCCAGGATTTATAGTTTCCACCAATTGAGAAAAGGTGACTCCTGCAAATTATTATCATGTCAATATTACAAAGATCTATTAAATAGAAAGGAACAGTGGGACACAAAGCCATCTCACTCAAACAACAATAATCCATTTCTAGTTATTTTCTTTAAACCAATACAAATCTAAATAAATAAATAAATAGCAGCACGAGATAAATTTTGATCTGATTTAACATTCACATAAATAAACTAGGAGAACAACAATTCAATCTCAGTATTCACCATCCTTTACTTCAGAAAATGAACAACTACCACAACTATGCCAAACAGATATGATAAATGATATGGGGCAAATTGCAAAGCTCACACCACAAACAGTATTACAAAATGAAAAACTATTGCAAAAATGACCTTCACATCGTTACTTACAGCATAACCATAACATTATCCTGTGTGTGCCTTTATTTCCCAATATCATTTCATTTCCATAGCTTAGGTTATGTATGCAAGGTCTGCAACATCAAGATCGCGACTCAACTCGTAAACTCGGATGGGTGGGTTTACCTTCCCGCACCATCGAACCTAACTAACTCGCACGTAGAGTCGTTTTTAGTAAAATCGCGAGTTTAGATTCGATTCAACAAACTCGATTGGACTCTAAAATTAGCAAAAAAAACGACACTGGAATTATTTGTTTCTATGTCACGATTTACGCAGAACGCACCTGGGTAAACAATTCAGTGGTTCACTGGTTCTCTCTTGCAGGTTTCTCTCCGTTTTAGCTGTTGATGCTGCGTTCTCCTATCGCACGAGTATATCTGCGTTTCTCAGGTCGTTTCGCGTTTCAACACTCTCTTTTGCTCTGCTATCTCTCTGCGATCTCTCTCTCTCTCTGCGATCTCTCTCTCTGCTCTCCGGTTTCCTTTCTCTTCTCTGGCCATTTCATACACTGGCCATTTCGTGTATAATGTTTAGTTATTATATTATTTATAGATATTTTAATAAGTTAATCTTAGCTTTCCAAGAAACATAATCCTTATTTTCTTCTATGAATACTTACTGACAAACTTATTCACACATACTCCAGAATAGTGTTTACAAGAAAAATACAAAATAAGCACTGAACTTCTCCTTGTGACCTAAGAATCCAAGTAGTGGAAAGTACCAATTGCTATGGGAAACAGAAATAGGAATCCACTGCAGAGTTAACTACATAATTCTGAATGGTTTTTACTCTATGAGAGCAAAGAAATTAAAACCATAAAATCAATGCTGCAACATACAACCACGAATTTCATTCATTCAAATCGAATACCTACATCACATAGAACGAAGAGAGAAAGAGAACAGACCTCACGGTGGCGGAGGATGGCGGCAAATATTCCGGCGGCGGCGGGAGCGGTGGTTCTACCAAAAGACGGCAAGGAAACAAAAAGGTCCAAAGATACCGAAATGGAGAAAGTTTTTCTTCTTCTGAAAGCTGAGCTCTATTATGATATTATCCACTCTATTTTTTAAAAATGCTCTTGCTTTATTTGTTTATAAAAAATAAATAATATCATAGCGTTTTCTTTAAATAATAATAATAATAAAATGAATATTTTGTAAAATAAAATGTTAATGTAAAGATTGAATTTGAAAAGAATGTTTATTTGTTAATTTGTAACAAATTGCCAGTGTAATCTTCTCCTTCTTCTTCTGGGTAATTTTACAAATTTTAGAGGTGCAGTTAATAATAATTATATATAGGGGTGTACGAAGTAAAAGCCTTTTTGTTTGGGAGACTACCTAAGCCCATGAAGGGATTACAACAAAGATAAATGAGACCCAATATGAATAATTTGGGACCATAATATATTTTCTTTATGGGTTGCTTTGTCCTATTTCTTTTCTATTTTTAGATGAACCCAAAATTAATGATAATTTTTTTGAGATACTAATGTTATTTAAAAAAAACTTCTTCTTTTGAAATATAATTTTCATACTTATGTAAATAATTATCGAATTCTTAATTATATGCTTAAAATAAAATTATTTATCAAATATATTACGAATTTTGATATTCTCTTCTTTTCCATAATAATTATAGATAATGTTCTTTTACATAAAATATATCACTTTGAAACCATTTTACTATAATTGTTTCACTATTAAAAATGAACTACTTTGTTCTTAATTATAGATTTCCTCAGCTAATTTACATCTTTTTAAAAATGACTTCCTCTTGAAAATTTTATTTTTATTTAATTGTTATTTCTAAAGTTTAAAATTGATGAATAATTTTAAAAAATATTAAAATTATGATGATGATAGAAGAATGTAGGGTAGCCATTATATAATTCATGAAAGTGAGGGAGAAAGCATATGACAATAATGATGAGGTTCTGTTACTCCACTCCATTGTCATTATATACTATCATTGCCCCTCTGTTCCTCCTTCTGCCACACTTTTTTTCATTAACCCTTTCTCATTCATATTCAATATTCAAAAACTTTTCTTTTCCCCCAAATACCATTTTAGACCACATTCATAAATTTTCCAAGACAAAAAAAAAAAATTGAAACAGGTATTTTTCATAAAAAATTATAATATTTAAACTAATTTATACTTACATTAACAGATATCTTCCATTTTTTAATATTTCTAATAACAATTTGTATGACAAAACTCCTTCTTTTTCAATTCAAACATATATAAAAAAAAGTTATCTGATGAATTCTAATGTAAATAAATTCCCATTTCAAATTTTAAATTTCAAAAACATTTTCATCTTTTAAACTGTGTATCCATAATTTGGATATTTTGTATTTCAAAATAAAATATTTAAAAAAGTGTGACTTTTTTTCAAAACTGTGTAATCAATTGAAAAAAAAAATCACAATTTAACCAGTTTTTAATAAAATTTTAAATAATTTAATCTTTATTATTTAGATAAATTAAAATACTCTAACACGAAAATTTGAAACAATAAAGAATATCCATGGATTAAAAAACTGAGCATTGATGTTGAGATGTTGCAGGACCTAGGTCCCAGAGGAGAGAGGACAAAGGGTAGTTATGTAAATTCACATACCTAAATTTGTTGTTGTGGGACACAGCAGCCGCCACAGCCCGCATTTCCCGGGCTACAAACATCGTTTCTGTCTGTCTTCGTTTTGGCGCCAACCCACTTTGCCTCAAATTTTCGCGGGCAGTTCGGGCACACTTAAACCGCGTCATCACAACCAAAAAAATAATAAAAGGATAGTTAAATATATTTTTAATTATGAAATATTTGTTATTCTAAAATAACTTTTAAATTTGTTTTAATATTATATTTTGTAAATTAGTGTAAATAATTTATAATAATAATAAAAATTGAGAAAAAAAATCTTATAAAAAAATAATAAAACAATAAAAATTACCATAAAATCAATAAAAAATAATTTAAACATATTATTAATAATTATTTATACCAATTAAAAAATATAAGAAGAATATAAATTTACAATTTGTTTCGTAATCAAAATATAATTTTCATAATTAACTTGAATATTAAAAATATACTTAACTTTAAAAAAAAATGTTACTACCAAGTAACAAGTTACTCCCCATAAGAAAATTTGTTTACTAAAGAATTAGTCTTTCATACCAGAAGCAATATTGTGATAAATAAAAATGTACATGTTAAAATCTTATCAATAATTAACATAATATTTAGACATTTTATATTTATATTCATAGTTATCATTGTGGTAAAAAAATATACAAGGATCTTAGCAGATAATTTTAGAATTAGTTATTTGTTTAATGAAATTTTAATTTCATTTGTAAATAAATGAATAGTTATTACATATGTTAAACTTGATTTTTATATTTATTTTTTAAGTTATTAGAAGTTACTATTTAAGATTCATTCAATTTACTAAAGGTTCTTTCCAGATGAAAATTTGTTGGTAAAACTCAGATTCCATCAAGTTAGTTAATTCCTAAGTATGTCATGTAGGTCTGCTTGTAAATATAAACAATATTTATTTAACTAAAACCCTTATATTTAAATTTTATAATGCATAAATATTCTTTGAATAAAACCCAGATTCTTTTACACAAATAGTGATAAATATATTATTTTTTTAAAGTAATTTAAGGTTTCTTTAGTAAATAACATAAATATTTCTCATAAATAATTATAACAGAAGTTCATTTATAAATTATTGTCTTAAAATGAATTTATTTCAGAAAAAAAAAAAGTGATTTTGTTGAAGTATAAAACATGATTTTCATTCTGAATTTTTTAGTAGATATTGTTGGAGAGAGAAGGAAAGAAAGTAACACGTCAGCATTATGGTATTATGTTGATGTTGGGTTCCAAATTTAGAATATTTGATATGCTTAGGATTCCATAGAGACCCATGTGTTGGTGTCTCCACTTCTCACTTTCTTTCACACATTGGATTCCTTCTCCTCTTCTTCTTTCTTCTTCTTCCTTCTTCTTCTTCTTCTTCTTCTTCTTTCTCCATTATTCTCTCTCCTCATTTTTTCTTCTCCAATTAATACTTAACACTTAATACTCTCACTCTTCACTTCTTTTCTTCAACTTTTTTTATTATTTTTCTTTGTTTATGTCTATGCCATACAATTAAATGCACCTTGCTATCATATTTTGTGTACCATATGTTCCACCTACTACTACCATCAACTTATTTCCTTCAAATTTTTCATCATACAAATTTAAATGCCTTATTGGATAACAACAAATAGTACCTCCCTATCTCAAAACATGTAGAAATGAAGAACAATTAATAAATGGATTATCTCAAACTTTTTTTTAGTTCCTATATTTTAAAAAGTATGTGATTTTAGTTTTTCTATCCTTTTTTCTCCTAACAAATTATTCTTAAATTTAAATATAAAGAAGATTACCATCACATTTTAGGTAAATATATAATTTTTTTTATCAATGTTATAATTAATGGTAGAAAAATATCATTAAATATATCATTTATATTTAAAAATGTATTTAAACCACATATTTTTAAAAGTTGAAAGATTAAATTCTTCAATACCAAATGTAAGTTTGAGAAAAAAAATACAAAACTAAAAACAGTTTTTCCTTATAAATAGACTAGTTATATTTTGTCCCTTTACAATGAAGATAATTTTGGTCCCTAAATTAAGAAAACAATAATGTAATACTAATTTCTAAATGTTAAATTTGAAAAAACTAAAATAATTTCTCTAAAGCTGTTTTTAATCTCTCAATATTTATTATAATTTAGAAAACCAAAACCAAATCCATGTAAAAAAATTTAAGAATTAAGAATGGAAGTAAACCTTGTAAATACTTTTCTTCTTCTCACTATTTACTCTCACAAAGTTATATATGCAAAAATAATATCAACTTAGTTACTCATTACTTTTTTGTTAATTTTTTTCTCATATATAAACCCTAAACTAACCATAAACCTTGTAAATATTTCTTCTTCTTCTAAATATTTACTCTCACAAAGTTACATAGAATGCAAAAATAATACTTTTTGTTAATGTTTTTTCCTCATATATAAACCCCAAAATAACCATTTATGTGTTCAAACCTTGTAAATATTTTTTCTTCTTCTCAATATATACTCTCACAAGGTTATAGAATGGAAAAATAATACCAACTTAGTTATTTATTACTTTTTGTCAATGTTTTTCTCATATATAAACCCTAAACTAACCATTTATGTGTTCAAATCTTGTAAAAAAAAAATTCTTTTTTTCAATATTTAGTCTCACAAAGTTATATAATGCAAAAGTACCACCAACTTAGTCACTCATTACTTTTTGTTAATGTTTTTGGTCATATATAAACCCTAAACTAACTAACCATTTAAGAGTGAAAAGGTTGAATAATGAAGGATGAATTGGGGAGTGAAACGTTTGTTAGATTATAAACTTGATAGTTAGAAGTATTGCATGATAAAGCAATGAAATGAAACTCAATATTCATGTATATGTTATGTGGTTATATATTAATGGTGCATAATTTAAAAGGTTTTTGTGTAGTGGAAGAGGTGTAACTAGTTGTTGGTGTTGTAGTAGTTATAGGGAATAAGGTAGAGTAGCAGAGTATGGACCAAGCTATGATAGGGTAGAATCAATGGTGAGAAGTCACTGTCACTGCAAATGGTAGCAGAGTTAGGGTAGATTGTGACTCGGAATCATGCACTGTCATACCACACTATATGTCAAAACCCTCTCTGCAAACTCTGTACTTCTACATTCATTTCACACACACCCTTTTCACATTTCTTCAAACAACAACACTTTTTTAACCCTATCTTATTATTTCTACTGCATGCAAATTTTATCAGCATTTCTTTGTTATAAGCCTTATATATTAGTATTATAGGTGATATCAGATAAGTCAGAAAAACTAAGCAAATCAAATATTTGAACTGATATATTTTTACTAAGAAAGAATAACTTCTTCATTATCAATTATAACTTCTAATTTTATAATAAACATTGGATTTAACACTTAGCATTAATCATACTAAAATAAGTGAGGAGAATACAAATTAAATTCACAGGTTAGTTTACATTATGCAGACTATTATAGTTAGTATTTAGTAAAATACACTAAAATTATATAATATTAATAATACTACTAATAATAGTAAACAATATTTTTATTTTTTTTAAACAGCAATTTTGGTCCCTTATTTTTTCAGTGATTTTAGTTTTCATGTTTTTAAAAATATTCAATTTTGAACCAAATTTTAGTTTTCCATATGCTTTTATTTTGATATTTTAATTAATTAAACTTTTTATTTATATTATCTTGAATAATATGTTAGATATAGTTTCAATTATATTAAAATTAAACATATAAAACTTATACAAACTATATATTAGATGAAACATTACAATTTTTTTGAAAAATATGAAGAGTGAAATTATAAAATAAAACAAACCCAAAATATAATACTTGAAAAAATACCCTTATTAAAATTTAACATATTTTCATTACTTTGTTTCATTTGGGTATGTAATTATTTTGATTATTTTTTCTCTTGTTTATGTAAATTGTGACTTATGTTTATTTATTTTATCTTTTGTGATAAGTGAAAACTAGTACAGTAATGTGGGACCAGGGACTATGGAATCGTGCAAATCGGAAAGGTTACATACAAATGATAAAGTACTAATTAAAAAGAACATATATTTCTTTTGTAAATTATAAAAATTTCTATATATTACATATAAATCTATATAATAGAATATGTTCACTTATATAAGACATACACTTAACCTATAATAAGTTTTACGGTGTCATAATTTTGATCTTAATAACTTAGAGAAAGTTTAAAATATTTTCATACAAGATTTCTAACATATATATTATTTTAATGATGTAATTAATAAATTCTTATTTATATCTTAATATGTAACTTAAATTATTAAAGATAAATTTTAGTAATATATATATATATAATACTTCACTTTATTATTAATATTTGCATATTATTTCTAATATTTAAATTTAACTTATTTTTATTTATGTATATTACAAGATACTTTTATGTAAATTATAATATACTCAAAGATATATTCACATTCGTATAGTTATCATCAATTAATCAATTATATAATAAGTAACATTTTCACGTTAAAGTTTTTATTCAGACTCGTATTATAATATAAAAATAAATATTAATAAATTTTAATTCATCATTTGTGACACTATAATAATATTTAATTATAATATATTAATAAAATATAACAATTAAAAAAACAAATTTTAACATTTAAAAATATATAAAAATATATTTTTAAAAAATAAAAAAATATTATCATTTTATTCATCAATTTGTTCGTTCGAATTAAGAATATATCTAAATTCACTTTTAATTAAAATAATTTATTTATTTAACAACTCTTTGATCATCCAAGAAACAAATATTCTCATATATATTTTATTAGATGAATTTCACTTAACAATTCAATTTCTTAAGTTTTTAATTAATTGAATTTCATTCAAAAATAACTTGTTTATCTAAGGACTATACCTCTTTTGTTTTCAATTAATTGAGTTTCACCCAATAAAAACTTGTTCACTCATTGAGAACTTACTAGCTCAATAACTTTACACAATTTAAACTTTCACAAAATTTTACATTTTTCATGAAATTGATCTAAACATAATTTTGTTTGATTCTTTTACATAAAATTGAGAAATTTATCCTAAAATAAAACCATCTTAAATCAATTTAACTAAATTTGTAATATTATATGTTTGACTACCAACTACTACTTATCTCACTTATAACTCATTTAGTCAAAACTATACAAATTTTCATCTTCATCACTTTCCATCATTCACATCTACCACACATAACTAATAAGATATGTATATAAGAAAAATTAATCACATTGCAAACATAAAAACATTTTAACCATTATTCTCAAAGTTCAAAATATTTTAATTTTTTTTAACAAAATATAATCCTTTCATAAAACTCAACATGGTAACCAAATCATGTTCACATCAAAATCATCTATTCATATCAATACTAAAAATACTAAAAACCTAAAATACCTTAACGAAATCTTAAATAATCACTTTTCTTAACCGAACTAGTACTTGCTTTTTCTTAACTAACTTAACTGATATTAAAATCAAATAGTAACATAAAAAAGAATTAAGAGATTTTTAAAATAAAATGACATTTATTCTGAATTGAAATATGTTAGGATGGAAATAATCTTAGACTTTCTTTTATAGGAATTGAATGTTGAAGAGATGAGAACGATAGAATTTAAAGGAAAGAAAGAAAAAAATGAGCATGATTGTGAGAAAAAAAAAAAGAAACTCATGAAAGAAAAAAAAAAGAAAAGGAAAAAAAATACTGGGCCAAGACTAGTCCAAAGGTTTTACAATTTTCACAAAAAAATGAAATTTCAAAAAGCATACAAATGACTTGATCATTGATTTAACATATTATCACTTTCGGTGAAAATAGTTTTTTAAATTTCATTTAACTTAAAATATAATAATAATTGTGATTTTTTTTTTTTTGCTTAGACGGACCATCTAAAGATTTTTAATTTAAATGAATAAAATCTAAAAAAAAGAAAAATATTAAAATTATACAAAATAATAAATTTTAGTGCTAACAAATATTTTTTAAAGAAAATGTTTCTACGTTTATTTTCAAAAGAACTTGATTTTCCAAAATTAGATATACGAAACACAAACTTCATCGTATTTTAGGATTTTTATGGTTAAATTTAAATAACAACAAACATGTACTTTAAGAATTATACAAATTACTTTAAAGATAAATGTTGATAAAATTAAAGTTCAATTTAAGGAGAATTTAAGGAAAGAAACAACACTAATGAAATAAACATCTTGGAAGCTAAAGTTAAATTCAGAATGTATAGTATCAACAAAACTAAGAGAAATTCAAAAGATAAATATTTAATGTGGATAAACCAAGTAAGTGACTAAAAGAATAAATAGAGAACATGAAAAGTTGATAAATGAAGTTAGTGAAGAGAGATATGAACACATAAAGTCCATTAATTTTTCTAATTAATGTTACCAAAATTTTAATGCACTATGTCTACTTTTTTTTTCATTTAAAAAATATTCTTATATTTCCTATATCTAGTATCTAATTTGATAATTATGTTAATCTCAAATTCTTATCCACCATCTTCCCTTACAAAACTCCTTAACTTAATCTTTCTTTTTTTTAGTTTAAAAATCATAACAATCTTCTTAGATTACTACAATAAGTTTATTAAATATAAAATAAATTAAAAAAATTATTATATTAAATAATATCTAAAAATAATTTTTTATTAGTTATTAATCTTAAAAATATAACTTAATTTCTATATAATAATAACTAAAATATTTTTTAATTAATATATAAATTAGTTTATAACATTAACTATCATAATTTTGATTATTTATTAAATTAAATTATAAATTAGTCTTTAATTTAATTAGTGACTTATTTAAGAGATTAATAATATAATTTTTAAAAATAATTTTTTAATAGATAAAATTGATTCTATATTATGGTTTAACTCGTATTATACAAAAAAAATATTCTTACCAGCTATAATACTGACTTACAAAATGATGAAATTAGTTACAGATTCAATTAAAGAAATTAATCTAGAATTTAATTTAACAAGTGACTAAAACTTTAATAACTAATATTAAAAACAAATTTAGATTCTGATTTATAAATTAATTTAATCATCATTATATAAAAATTAATTTAATATTTTTTAAAATTAACAACAACAAAAATATAATTTTTATTATAATAAAAAATATTTTATACATTAATAATTTTTAATTTAGTCACTATAATAATTAATTATTATTTTAAAAATATATATATTTAATTAATTTTTTTAATGTCAAGATAAATATTAGTTTTAATAAATTGAAATATATGTATATTTTGGTATATTTATTGAGTCTTATATCACTAATAATTTATTATTATTTTGAAAATGAATTATTTGTACTGGTCCAAGATGGTGGATCTGGCATGAACTCCTCCTGCAAGCAGACAGTAGCAGTGATATATACTCTATGCATGCATGCACACCGAAATGCCAACACAATAAATGCTCAAATTTTGCTACATTACATTTGCCGTGCACTCAAATATAATGCTTTTAATTTTCTAGCTAAGAACAAGGATAAAAACCCTGCACCACCCAACCAAACCAAACTACTAGTAGATAAATAAATTGCAAATAAACTAGGGTTTTATCAAGGAACATAGATGAATTCATTTAATAAAACTCTTTATATTAAAAAGTAAACATTAAAATCAATTAAATTTTATATAAAATTAAAAATTTACACTTATTTGTATATGTTAATTTAATCTAATTAACAAAACACATATTTCCTCCTATCAAAGATTAAATATTTCTTGAAACTAAATATTTATAACTAGTTAAATATGTTCAACAATAATAAACTTTATCAGAATCTAATATTATATTAAGAATTAAACTTTTAATATAAATCAATTTTACAAATAAATTTATTATATATTTATATACACTAATTTAACCTAATTTATAGTCTAATCCCATTCATTATTTAAGCCAAATATATATTTTTTTCAACCTCATAATTTATGAAATAAAAATAGGTTTAATAGACTTTTTGTTCCAATATTTTGTGAGAATTTGCAATATTTTTTCACATTTAATTTTTTTTTCAATTAAATCTTAAATTTTATTAAAATCTTCAATATGTTCTGTTAAATTAATGTTAAAGGCGTTAACTATATGAAACGTAACATATTCAAGTTAACTTATGGTACATGAATAATGACAAAAGGGTACGAATATAAACATGAATATGAACAGTACAATCTGTTAATTTTTTACAAAAAAGGATCACATTGATAAATTTAATAAAATTTGAGACTCAATTGAAAAAAAAATGAAATTTGGGACTCAATTAAGAAAAAAAGTAAAATTTAGGACTCAATTGAAAAAAAAATAAACATGAGAAAACATTACAAATTCTCATAAAATAATAGAACAAAAATATCTATTAAACCAATAAAAATATAAATAAGATTAGTATAAGATAATAACAAATTTAATATTGAACCCTTCTAATAAACATGAAAATAGGTTCATTAATCATGTCAATGATAAATAATATATAGAAGTTGGAAAAGAATGTTATAACACCAGCATGAGTTGTGAGTAAGATTTAATGAAGAATGCAGCATGTGTGGTTTTTATTTTTTGTCTTTGGATATATATTTTTGGTCCCCACAAACAAAACAACATATATAGCTTAAGAAGATGTAGCTCCAAAAACTAGTTAAAGAGCTCTGACGATTTTGACAACCACAAGATGCAAAAACAAAATTCAATGGATGATATTCATGGACATTTTATAATAATAATAATAATAATAATAATAATAATAATTCATCAGGAGTTCTATATCTTTAATGAAAGGGACTGTTTGGTTAGTTCCAATTTGAAAACTACAAAAATGTTACTTTCTAATTTTTCTCATCAAAATCGATCACTATTATTATCAAGACATGCACACTCCTGTTTTTTTTTTTTTGAAATCGATTAAAACTAATGTTTTTTATGCATTTAATTTCTTATTTAATGATTTATTTGTTTGTACCAAGTGTCAATTAATTTGTTGTTGATGTAGTTGGACATTTTTAATAAATATTATTATTATTTTCATTTATAAAACCTAGACCTAACACAATATACTACGATCAATTATGGATTTTCAGTCAAGTTGTTGTTTGATAGAGAAGGGTCTTTATTTGGATATTAATACAGTGAACAAAATAAGAGCATTTAATTACTTATCTTTTAAAAGATGAATAATTAGTTTATGTTTCTTAAAATTTAGTCAAAAGTGGTATAAATTTTAAAAATAATGGTTTTGCTTATACTAGAGTCTGAAAAAATTATAAATTATAAATAAATAAAAAAATTAGCCTAGAAAGCCTAGTCAGACAAATCCAATTTTTGGATCTTATTTTTTTAGAGTTTAGTTTTATACATCTACTCCATTAGAATAGGCCAATAAATCTTGTTTTTTTTTTTACATTGGTTTTTAAACATTTAACTAAGTTGTTTGAATCAAACACAGATTATATATTCTAATTAAACTAAAACTATTTTTCACTAAATGTTAAAATGTTGAACACATTTTACCCTGAATTTGAATTCAAGTTATATTTTTGTTCAAACTCCATCTTAAATACAAGATCAACCCAATGGAAGAAGCAAAGGTGAGAATTATTATTGTGTCTTAAATAGAAAGAATCCAAGAATGTTGGTTTTCCTATCAATGCATAAGTGATGACATCATGGCTCCTAGCACAAGCTATTTTGTAGACTTGATGGAATTTAAATTAGGGTAAATGATGTGGACAAGTAGAGGCACATTGGTGTGTAAAAGCTATACAAGGTTTAATATTTTAGTCATAGCTAACTAATTTGGCTTGTTATTGAGAATGTGATTTCATAAATAAAAGTAACAAAAACAAAAAACCTCATTAGATAAAGGATGTGCTTCCTAGAAGGAAGCAAGGGGCAAAGTCAAAAGTAATATATGGATGACAAGTTTTATTTTTTTTTCACTTTTTTTTTCCTTGTAGGAAAGCATCATTATGTGGTACCCATTTGGGGCATGATGGTAGAAAACCCTAATGCAAATCCAATTCTAAAACGACCACAATGTGACAAAGTAAGAGCTATCTAAAATGACCACATTTACTACAACTTTACTATGTGCTTTCTTAAAAGAACCCTAATCCCTAGAAACCCTTTCTTATTATTCAACACCAAAGAGAACCTCACATTTGGTAAGCTCTATCATCATCAACAACAACAACAACTTTTAAACAAATCCCTTGGTCATGCCAACCCTATCATGTCCACTCCTTAAACTAATCAAAGATTCTTATCCATGATAGGAACATGCATGCCCTAAAAATCTCATCCACACAAGTCACAAATCTAATTAATACCCAAAATCATGCAAGCACTAAAGATGCAAGAGGAGGGTCAATGAGATTGTTTGCTATGCTTGATTAAACCATTCATTTTGGAACAGTGACATTTGCATAGGATTCTAATCATCTAATGTACTTGCCTTAATTATTTCCACTTTTAATAATCTGAGGAGTGTTATGACCTTGGCTTGGTGTGCAAGGGCAAGTTCAAGTGGGTGGGGCATAGGAAAAAAATTGGGTGGGACATAGAAGAAGATTAAAGCAAGAGTTGCAGAGAGTGTAAAAAGGTACTTGGGACTAGTAAGGTTGGAACAAGATTCATTTTAATTTGTCATCATCTATCAATTTGTGCAATGCCATTTTGTACTTTTTTTTTTAAAAAAAAAGCAAAGTATTTTCATAATCAAAATAATAAAACTAGTTTCTGAAAACTTATCTCTAAAATGAATTTAAATTGACTCTTCTTTATGCATATAATAAGATAATCAAACTTGTATAAATTATTTTAAAGCATCACTAATTTGTATAAGTAGCAACATATTTTGCAATAAATTTGTAGTATTAATGAAATTTTATGAAAATTCATAATTTGTTTTTGTGTATCCCATGATCTTAACTATTGAAAAGATTTTTCTTTTGCATGGGTAAGGCAGCTTTAGACCCACCCATGTACAATACAACACGCTTGTGTTTATGACTTTTGTGTATGGGACTTAGTGGAAAAAAACTATTAAGTTGAAACCTAGGAACCACAAGAAGTAAAAAGGAGTACGACTCTTCTTCTTTTTTAAATAATAATAATAATAATAATAAGTAATAATTCTTAGTGTAGTTTTAAAGTAATTGTGCATAAAAGTTAATAAACTTGTAATGGTAATTTATTATTAAATATATTACCTTTTTTAGTATTCTATTTTTTATATCTATTATATATAAATATATATTATCTTTTCATATATTTTTCTTCGTATTTATTTTAAGGTTAATTTTATGTTAAATGTTCTTGTTTTTATCTGTTTTTCATGTTTATCAATTCTCATAAATTGTTTTTTTTTCCTTTGAATATGGTTCACAAGGGTTTTAATGTTTTGTTTTACAGTAAAACCTCAAATTCCTAACTGATAGATAAAATTATGTTTTGTTTTTTATTAATAAGACGTTTAATTAAGTTTCGCAACTTTTTAAAACGTAATAATTTAAATATTTTAAAATGTAACTAAATTCTTCAATTTTAAAAAAAATGGAACAACTAATTTTTTAAAAGGTTGAAATTGATATTGTTAGTTTTATCATTATATCGAATAAATAAAAACTGTTAATATTTGTTTGCTAAGGATTTTACAATTGGATGGAAATTTTGAAAAAGATAAATTGAATATTTTATTAGCAATTTTTATTTTACATTACAAACAATACTTATACAACTTATAATTAGATTTTGTAAAAACAGATCAATTTCTTCCTACTAAAGAACTGCATGATGTCATTTTCACAAATGAAAAAAATAATTAAACCTTTTTTTATTAACAATGAGATCAAATTGAATAAATAAGGAATCAGGTTTTTTTTCTCGATGAGATCTGTACTTAGAAATGGCAGATTTTTATTAAATAATAATCAAATGCTCTCCTAAATAAACTAAAAAAGAAAACTACTTTCTTAAATTAGTCTTGACTAAAAGTGTATTAAACAAAACTATATTTAAATTGATTTATACATATTTTTTTTAACACATCAGAAAAATTCCTTTTTTAGAAAAAATAAATAAACATGTGTTTATTCCTTGAAAACTAATTGCACGCTTTTGGATTTGAACATACATCACCCTTGAAGCGAGTGTTTCTTATTTCAGCATAATATGCATATTTGATTGCGATTTTTCGAATAAAACTCAAATCTTTGATGCAGTTCCAAATACACAAAGAAAAACAAATCATCCGTTTCTTGTGGGATTTCTTGAGAATATTTGAGGCATGGTAGGAGCAGAACAAAAGAGAGAAACATAATTTATGACACAGAGAAAGAATTGAGTCAGAAAAAGTTCCTTCTTCTGCTGAAGATTTCAGATTTTAGAGTAACAAGAGTACATATTCAGGGGATGAAAATTTTCATCAAAATTTTGTTAAACTTTTAGCTGTCAATAACTCCAACTTCTGCACCCATGTGTGTGACAGTTTCACATTAATGTAAAAAAAAATTGGCATGGAAATATTAGGTACTAAGAATTAAGCCCTTTTGGTCTAACACACCAAACAATTAGGTATATCCAATTGCACATGAGATGGAGCAATAAAAGCATAGAAGAACCAACCAAACTAACCCAAAAAGGGAAACAATAGCTGCACCAAACTACAACCACACCCTCTTCAAAAGGCTAAAACTTGCACCAAAATAGAATCTTTCACTCACAGCACAAAAGGGTCACACAATGGAAAGCACAAAAACCCAAAACAAAACAAAACAAAACAAAACAACTCACAAGTCATGTTTGTCAAGTGTTAAACCCTCTCACTCAGTCACTCTCCAAGTCATTGGAATCCCATGATTTCATTTCACCCAAATAGCAGCAAAATCTCAAGATATTTAAAACTTCTCATTAATATATAAAAAAGTAAATAAACTACATAATAGACTCTAACAAAAAATCAAAGCAAAAACTACTCAATCCTCCTTTCTAACTTCTAAATATCATTCTTTTTTTTTCCTTCTTACTTTATACACAAGTTCTTGTTTCTCAACCTAGGAAAAAGAAGAAAGAGCTATTACAAGCATTCAGAACAAAAAAATCCACCCCTCTAAGAATAAAGCAAGCAATTTCCATCATTCATGAATTCACAAACACATACATGATTTTTCAAGTATGTGTATGCAATATTAGCCATGGATCTTCTCACCATAAACAACTGAAATTACTTACTTTATCACATATACATATAGAAATTGAATTTTGAGTTCCAAATAAAAGTACACTACCCAAATCTCTCTCTTCTAAGACCTTCTTTGCTGTTAGTTGAATGAAGTAGAATCATTTGGCTTTATGGCACTTGAACACACTCTCCAAATCTGGTGGTGTGAAGAACTCTCTCACGCTGCTACTACCACCGCCACACCTGGGAGGAGGTCTAAGCTTGCGCGGTGCTGGTGGGCAAGGCAAATTGTCTGGTATCCTTGATTCCTTGGCTGTGGGAGTTGTGGAAAGTTCATCTCCGTTGTCTTCTTTGTTGTCACCACCATTTACACGTTTTGTGTTGATCGGTTTGAGTGACCTAACCGCGATTCCTGCAATTACCCACTTCTTGGATTCTGATTCCAGGTCCGAATGAGAGAACCCCATGTTGAAAAAAAGAGAGAAGAGAAGAACCTTGGGTGAAAGGTTCCAGCTTTTGGGTGAACAAGAGGAGGAAGAGGGAATAAGAGAAAAGGGTTTTTCAGTTTTTGTGTTGAGGATCTAAAGAAATGAAGGCAGAAAGGGGAGAAGAATAATAATAAAAAGGGGGTGCGAGTTGAGTTTGAAGTTTTTTCTTGAGGAAATATGAATTTTCTGAGAAAAATAAGAAGAGGGAAAGAGAATGCGAGATAGAAAGGGGGTGCCCGGGGTTTTACGGGCAGAGCAAGGTGAGGTTTTGGCGCCAAAATTTCATTGGTTTGGGCAGCAACGGCTCTTTTTCCCGCCTTGGATTTTGAAGGAATTTCCTATTCTGCCCTTCCATTTTTGTTTTAATTGTATTGATTTGTTTAATAAGTTTCTAGGGACTGATGTTTTTTATCAAGGGGCACGAAAATCGGCGTGACAAGGAAAATGAGTCACACGACATCGTTTTGTTATCAAACTACTTTGTTCTTGTGACATTTCTTACTGGTGGGGCATGTGAAATATTAGTTAATAATAAACAAAATTATACTTTTAAATTTCATTCTTGTTTCCAATTTTTCATTTATTCTATTAAATTACAACTTTAATTCTTCTTTATTTTTCAATCAGTAAATTTGTTATCTTTGTTTTGTATGAAAATTTCAATCTTGATATCTTTTATTTATTATACATTTTAATTAATTTATCTGCTATATATGTGAATATATGGATAATTTAATTAAAATTAAAATAAAAGAAAAAAATATATAAGATTTAAAAAATGTTTGAGTTTTCACTCTAAACTAAAATGTTAAATAAAATTAATTTTATAAATTATATTAATATAAAATAAGTTATTCAGAGATGAACCAAAGTCCAAAGAATAGACTGTATCACTGAATTGCACGTGCTCCTGTCAAATAACTAGGAAATCCAATCACTCCATTCAAAGGTGTAAAAAAATAAAAAAATAAAAAAATAAAAAAATAAAATAATAATAATAATAATAATAATTTTTGTTATTATTTTCAATGTTTTTACATTTTCAGTTTCCAATTTGATAGGATCAAAAGAGAAAATAAGTTGGGATTTGATCTAGGTGGTAATATATTTTATTCTAATAAATTTACTATAACATGTAATTTTGGTTTCTTTTAAATTTTCACTAACAGATTCTCTTTTTATTTTATTAATTAATTCATTGGTATGATGATTTTAATGATTATATATTAGATTCCATATTAAGTTAAATAAAACAAAAGATATAACAAAAGTTAAATAAAAACTAAAGTCACATATTAAAAATTAAATAAGACCAAAGTTATCTTATTTTTTTCCTATTCCTACATTGAACACAACATAGAAAAATATATTAAGAAATTTACCCAAGTAAAAGATAGGAATAATTATAAAATCATAAATAAAGTAAAATCAAATATGATATTTTTATGCATAAGATTATATTCATATATATTAATATAATAATTTACATTGTAATTTTTAATTATGAAAATGTGTGTCTATAATATATCATTTATACTTGTAATTATAAATCTATAATAATGTATAATAAAAATGATTTAAATGCATACATATAAGTATATTAAAATAATAAATTACCTGTTACTTTTATTATGTAATGACTGTTATTTTTTTATAAAAATTAACAAAATATAACTATAATTTGAAAATAAAACTTAGACACATATGATTATTAATAAATTATAAAAAAATATTAAATTATAAATAAAAAAAAGTATGCGTACAAAATATTTTCCAAGTCTCCAATTTAATTTAACATAATTTTAGATTAATTATTTCTCTTTAAAAATAGTATCTGGAAATACTAATAAATGACCTAATTCTGATATATAATTGCTAACTTGAGAATTGTATAGAATACAGAAAATAGAGTTTTAAAACTAGATATTTTTTAACTAATATTTAAATTATATTTTCAAAATATATATTTTATTATTTAAAAAATTTAGAAAAAAATATATTTTGAAATATAACTTATAATAATGTGTTCTAGAACAACTTAGACGAGATTTTTGTTTTAAAACACAATTTTTTTATTTATCTTTATATTTTTGATGCAGCATACGCAAGATCTGAAACACTATCTGCATCCACAACAGTGTGCTGACAAAATAAGGAAGACATCTACTTTTAGATGAAAACAATAGGTTCAGAAGCTATGCCATTCAAAAGGGTAAACTCATACCATCATGTCATTTTCACAGTAAAATTTAGTGAAAATTTTAAAAATATTCAAATTTTAGTATGATGTATGATTAGATCACAATCTGCATGTGTAGATGTTGAAGAAAGAATTTAATATATTTATCTTTCAAAAGAATACATTTTTAGAATATATATATATAGTGGATAAGAAAATTTTGATTTATTTATAATATATACATATTTCTTTGGTTTACTATTGAGATAAAAAAGTTTTTTAAAATAACAAATAGAATACAAACTATTAATATAATCCAGTTAAAAAATATGTGAAAACCTACCTGTTTTATTTTCACTAACATCACGTTTTATATGAATTATATACATCAATATATTTCATAAAATTTCTAAAAAAATTATGATAAACAAATTGAATTAGATGCTAACACTTAAAATATCTTTTTAACTTATTAGATGTTAGTTAGTTTATGTTAAGTTAAAATCATTACAAGATGTTAAATTAAAGGATACAAGTGGTATACGTGAATTTTTTTTCCTTAAATTTTTTTTCAACTTTTCACTGCATCAAATTCTATATGACTAACCCACAAAAGATAAAAAATTTCTCTAGAATATCATTTAAGATAACTTCTAATATTATTATTATTACTCAAAATCTAATACTATTTGGATTATCCTCACATAATCATCTAAGTCTTGCAACCATTGAATCAAAGTCGCTAATATAGAATCAAACTTTATATACATGTATACAATGAATATAAGTTATTCAATAAAATACATCACTCATAAAAGAGTTACCAAAAAGAACATATGTTATACATATATCACATTATTAATCACATATCTATCTATAGCATATATAATTAGTCTCACATTGTATATATTATACCATCAATGTAATATGTATAAAACATACAACATATATAAGTATCATTTATAACATATTCTAGCCATATGAGCATATTGTTTCTTGAGCGGGCTTCACTTGCTTGACCGACCACTTCAACATTGGACAACCTTTATTTCGCTCACACTCATCATTTGAATGAAATGAAACTCAAGAACAACACCCTCCTAGGTCTTTCTCGCGTCTAACAACTACCTTGTCTCTCGAGCGTTACAACCAACTTTTGAGCGACATCCACCTATTGTTCCAAAAACTTTTCCACTGCCATAGGATGCTTATGTGTCCAAGCAATGCTTGAGCGCCAATGACACACACTTTGTCACATGTATTAACTCGCGTACATCGTCTCATCTCTTGTTTAGAAAATTTGAACATTCTGTATAAGGCTTTAATTATATGCTTTCGGAGAAGAGAAATTTATTTTGACATCTCTCACTGATACTACAAGCCCTAGATTGGGTTATATCCCACATCGAATTAATAAAATTAATACACACTGTTTTGGCCTTACCTAAGTGGCAAGACATCATTTGAATGATATTAAGCCTGGGAGCAACAAACCCATAAAACACAATATTTTCAGCACTTTCCCACATCTACCACGGATTATACCTCTATAAAAACATCAATAATATTATTCTCAAGCATATAACCACACTAGCATCAATACAAACTAACAATTTCATTTCAAACCACACTAAATTATCATATCTTCATCTTTCATATGATTTACACCTCAAAATGTTATATTGTAAGTAAGTAAGATTGACTCTCCTCTCCTAGAATGAAGCTTGATCCTATCCAATAATTTCTTTAACATTTTGTTTTTATAGTCCCACAATTCACGTAAGTTCCAAAACTAAACACCGACAACATCTTCTCTTAACCAACCATTTGAGAAGAGGAGAAAAAAAAAACATAAAACACCAATAAAAATAAACTACTTATCATAACTAAATTATTATTGGTACAAAAAGTCTTATACAATCATAATTTTAATACAAAAGTAAATTTACGTCTAAAATCGTGTTTTATTAACGAAGAATACAAAGAAGAAAAACTTGTAAAAAATACAAATTTTAAAATATATAATAAGAATGAAATGTCTCACTTTTATTTATAAAAATCATATTTAATTCATTTTAAAATTTAAATATAAAATACTAATGAGTTTTATAATATTAAATTTATATTCTAAAATAAAAAATTAAAGTTCTTTTTAATAGAAATAATATTATGAAATATAACTTTAAACTATGCTTTTAACATATTTTCTTTGAAATTTGTGTTTTGCAAATATAATTTCTCATTTTCCTTTTGTAATTTATAAGAAAAACTTAGATAATTTTAAAAAATATTACCTTTTTTTTTCAGATGGTAGAAACCATTGTTAAAATAAGAAAGTTTACTAAAGAAAACAAGTTAAAACATGTTAGACTTTGCAAAAATGTTTTATAATTTCATGTTTATTTTGACAATAGTTTTCATTTTCATTTTCAATTTTATGAAATTGATGAGACTAAGAGAAGTAATGAGCTAACGATAACATTGTTTGTTGTGGGATTAAAAAAAACATAAAATGAAAAATGATATTTACAATACACATCTAGTTATATATATATATATTGAAGAAGATTAAGATAAAATTAACAGATATTTTACATTTACATTATAATAAAAAAAGGAATGATAGAAAAATGGTAAACTTTAAAAGGCTAAAACCTTTGAATAAATGCTAAAGAAAGACTAAGAAGAAGGAGATGAATGCGGAAAAGAAAACCCTAGATTGGTTTGTAGTTAAATGTATAATCCTTAAAAGTAGGAAAGTAGTGTAAAAAGAAGCTACACAGAAAATATCTGTGTGCTTTAAATTTAAGTCAAATATTCACACCACAAAGAAAAAACTATCTTAATAAGTTTATCAAACAAATGATGAAAATGTTTATAAATTATCATTAATTTATGTTATTAAACAACATGGAATTTGACATGTATCCAAACATTTGAAAATGTGAGAAAGCATATATATATTTGAGTTCTTTGAAATATTGGATAACATGATTTGATATGTTTGGATGGGACATGACCAAGTAGTTCTCACTTGAAAACAAAAAAGAAATGCATATTCTACATTGTTATGCTAGAAATTGACCCATTTAGAAGAAGTGTGTAAAATCTCAACAATGATAGATTTATGTAGAAAGTTGTCGATTCTAATAATTTATTACTTAATAAATTTTGAAACAAAGAGTGGAAATAAAAGAGTTTGATATTTAGAAAAGGTAGGTAGGCACATAGCCCCACATAATTGATTTGGTAGTCTTAATTAGAGACCACACTCTACCCACCAAGTGGCTCACTTCAAACATACAATACACATAATCTTTCTAATAACTTGCATAATCTTATTCACTCCCATTTAATATTTTAGCTATATTTTTCCATTAACTCACTCAATAATACATGCCCAACGTGCAAGCTACTCAAGAGTCAAAATTTACATAAATCACAACCTAACTACTATGTACTATTGGATATATATATATATATATATAGAGAGAGAGAGAGAGAGAGAGAGAGAATAATCTATAGAGAGGTTTTTCAAATCACATTTATATATTTTACTTCTTTACCATTAGAAAAAAATTCATAAGAAAGTGCACACACACATATATATATATATATAAATTTTAATGGTTTTTTTTATGAATGTTGTTTGTGAAAATTTTAGTGTGACAAATATTTTTTAAGTTTTCCTCGTAAGTTCATTTTTTGAGATGAAATTATGAAATTGATTTTGGATAATTATAGTCAAGTTTGGTGTAGTGGGGAGGGGTTATGATAACCTTAGAAGATTAATTTTTTTTATATGTGATTATTTTTAATAAATTAAATACCTGACTTCATTTTGAATAAGATTGTTTATGGAGAAAGATATCAATATGAAAAAAATTGTTGATAGGATTTAAGAAATTTAAGAATATATATAACCAGTGTAGACAATTGAGTGCTAAAGTGGTTTTCTTATATACTCGGTTAAAACTGTGGCAAAAACTTTTATTGAGGGTTTTATTCAAACAAATTTTAGAGTATGGAATTAATTTTAATTATTTGAATCGGACAAAATGAGAATTAATTTGATATTGACTCTCTTGATTTTTGTTTTTAATTTGAAAGAACTGAAAAAAATAAAAGAATAAAAAATGTTTTAAAATAAAGAAATTAGTATATTGACTAATATTTAATTATATATCTTTCGGCAAGATAAATTTATTGATTCTTTATAGTGACTAGTTTAGGAATGATAGATGTTGATGTGTATAATGCATTATATATATGATTTGAGTAATTAAAAATAAGAAATGAATATAGTAAATACTAAAATTTGGGTTGGCAACACTATAATGAATGAACAACCAAAATTCATACACCTTTAGGACAAAAAAACAAAGATTCATAGACCCACAAATTTGACACTTTACATCATTACAAATATAAAATCATAATGGTTTTCTTCAAGTTCCTTATAATAAACAATCATGCTATTTCTTTCATGGTCTTTCAATGTAAATCCACTTTTATATTATAATTATATTGATTTTTTAACATTTTTTTAAAATTTATTTTTTGTTAATACAAGTACATGTTATTGTCTTTAAATTCAACAAACAATATAATACACTTTAAAATTTAACAATCACTATCACTTTTTATTTTAATTATTGCTATCATGAATATATTGTTACTTTAAGTTCTAACAAATACCACGTTTAAATTATTATTATTCTTGCTAAAATTATACTATAAACTTCACATCAACTCAGATTAATTGTTACTTTTATTCTGATTTAATTCATTAAAAGAATATGATAAATCAAAACTATTTAATATAATCAAATAATTATGTATGCGAAACTATTTACCTAAGCTAAAATGCTAAAAGCTATGTACTTTTTGTAGCATTTATCTTTTATACATATATTTCATAATCTCACACTCAGACACAGTCACAAACACAATGTCAGTTAAATCATGTGCATTTTGATGGGAACAGTGAGTGTTGATGTTATACTTAGTTGAATTCATCAATGTTTCATAAATATATCATGTGTATTGAGATGACAAATATGCCAAACTACATTGTTAGGGATTAATAGACCATGAAAAAGATAAAAAAAATCCCCAACTCGAAAGGGAATAATCATACTGCAAGCAATCTTGAGTATAATTTAATGCTAAATATCCACAGATGTACACTCTTCTGTATATAAATATAAATAACCGAAAACAAAATTGGACTTCAGTAAACAGTTGAAGAATGCTCTGGGAAAATACGTAAATTATAATGACCATTACAATGCTAATATGTTACTGTAATGGTTCTCTTTGCCACTACATGAATCACTAGTTAATAGCTAAAGTATTTGCTGACATGTATGGGGAGATGCATCCCTGAACCTGAAAAGAAGTCATTTTTTAATTAATCATGATATCGAAGTCAGAAATAATGATAATAATCTTGTTAAATATCTGAACATACTTCTGGTCTATTAGTTGCCATCAGCAATAAGAAATAAAGCTACTAAAACAAATAAATAGATCAAGAAAGATGTTCTAAAGATAATTTAAATATCTCATAAACTTAACATATCATCTTTCATTTCTATAAGATTATGTTAAGAAAGCAAAAGAATGTATAACAATATCTTGCCTGCAACAAACAAGAGGGAATTTGGATACAGCCCTGCAGCAAGAGGTTGACTTTTTCCAAGGAACTATGTGGCACAGGAGTAATGACATAGAGCACACCTTTTACTGTGTCAACGGCCCTCACAATCCCTGAAACATAAAAAATCAAGATGTGTTCAAAAACGAATATGCTTAGAATTTTCAAAATCATAACAACTACTCAACTAGAACAATAGCTTATTGATTTGAGACCATCATGAATACTTGGAATAATGATATCCTAAATAGGTAGAGATGTCTTAAGATATACTACACTTGAGATGTCATTGCAAAGCTAAGAGACACTAGTAAACTTCTTACAACCAATAGACAGACATACAAGATAAGCTAACTCATAAATGCACAATAGTTTTGTCTGATAAAATTTGAAACTGGTTAAGTTCAATAATATAACTTCTTTTAAAAAGCATTTTGTTTACAAGGCATTTAAAGTTTTCAAGACTTGAAAAATGTAGAAGGGGGGTATATATTTTCAGCTAGTTTGCAACACTACTGCAACCTCAATAGCTTTTTAATATGATATTTCAATTTTGCAGTGTTTCAGTAAAAATGATCCTCTGTTTCAGAACTGGACACAATGAAACATTTCGAGTTCAGAAGTAAGTCAAATGACCTACCAAGGCCAAGACACCAAGGTATATTTTCAGGTGCTTCAGAATCAACAGCTAAACCAACGATGGTAGCATTCAAACTGAAGAATATTTCAGAGCTTGGGACCTACAAAGATACCGGAAGATCATTAAATGTTCTGATTAATAGATATATGAAACATTGCTGAAATTCCTAACAAGAAAACAACATATTTAATATTCACATTCATATCACAAAATTTGAAAATCAAGTGGGATTAGAACTAAAAAATGGACCAAATGCATCAAAACCAAACAAATAAAGGGCAACTCAGTAACAAGAATGCGGCACAGGAGTAATGATTGTGAATGGTTAGATGTATGCAACTTTAACTTCTAAATCATCAAGTAACAAGGTAGCAACCATACTGAGGTGTGGTGAAACTCAATCAGAACAGGTAGCAACTAAAATTTAAGCCAACCTCAAAATGAAGATGCCGAATCTTTATGCCTGCAATGGGAACTTCATAAGGACAGTGAGAGGCCAAGGCACGTGCAAGTTCCTTGATCGTAGAAATATTTGAATCACTAGAAAAGCACTGTCTGAAATAAGCCATTATTCGTAAATCATGTAGGGGACCTGCATCCTTCTGAAAAAGTACACTGGGGAAATAAATAAGGACATTATATGTTATTTGATGTATAAAGATGGTAAAAAAAGGGCCAAACTAGTAGATGCAATGGATGACAACTTTCAATCAGATTTGAACTTACGATCTATTTAATGAATCCTGACGAGCTGAATTTATCTCAATTAGCTTAACAGCTTCATCATGTTCTTCACCTAACCAGAATTCTCCAGCAGGCAGATTCTTATTTTCACTGGATATGCTTATCTTAACGACGTGTGTTGGAGAAATATACTTCAACATGTCCACTAATACATCATAACCAACACCTGAAATATCAGAGAAAAGAAACCATGTAACAAAGTACCATAATAGATGATATTGCTATAATTCTAGAAAAGAAATAGTTTCAAGTACAAATGCAGGATAAAAAAAGAATCATACTAACAGCTGAAAAACGAGAGCTTACCCTTCACCCAGCCAGGAGTATTCACAATAAGAGGCGACTTGATATTACAAGGATTTTCTCCTTTCTCGGAGATGCAATACTCCTTTTGGTAATAATCATAAATGGCAAATACATAACTTAAGTATGTTGATGGATCTCTTTTAGAAGAAACGTCACCAAAGAAAAGACACCTGTTACAGAAAAAATGACAGATAGCCAAGCAAGCCCATCACATGTTTAATCATGTAATACCAGAATTGGCTGACATACAGGGTTGAACACAAAGATCCAAGGCACAAAATGTCATTCAACTCAGTCTACAAAAATTTCACAGCGATCAGAAGTGACCCATAATATATAAAATATGTCATCCAACTCAGTCTACAAAAATTTCACAGCAATCAGAAATGACCCATAGTATAAAAAATATGTCATCCAACTCAGTCTACAAAAACTTTCACAGCAATCAGAAATGACCCATAATATAAAAAATACGTCGTCCAAGTCAGCCTACAAAAAATTTCACAGCAATCAGAAATGACCCATAATATAAAAAATATGTCATCCAACTCAGTCTACAAAAAATTTCACAGCAATCAGAAATGACCCCTATCCCAACCACTCCATTCCCCAAAAAGAGAGACACATAATAATGCCTGGAGCCTATACTTTTACAGCTCTTGAGAAAAAGGAACAGCCATGAACAGAACAAAATCATAGGAAAAAATGTCAATGTGTAATACTTATTCTGTTTTGTTATAACAGTGATCTGATGTGAAGATGGGTTCTACTTAATCCAGAAGCATGAAATACACATCGGTAGCAATCATCATCTTGACCTCTAGATGTCAATTGGAGAATACAACATGCCAAAATTTTACATACACCAATTCACAAGACTACTGAATACAAAAGACTCAAAGCAACATAAAAAAAAAACGTTTTTTCAGCTCCCAAATTATTGAGATGAGATAGCACCATACCTCTCTGGAGTTTTCAGGCATGGAACTGTGAAATCTAAAATAATTAAAAGAAATGAATAATTTTGAAACAAATTAAAAAATACCTTTTTTGTAAAAATTAAGACAGGGATTTGCAAACCAACCTGGTGTTGCTTTATGAACAACGGTTAGCGACAGAAAAGCAGGAGGAGTAAACTCAGGTTGGCCAACATCAGTATCCAGATAAGCTACTTTGGAGTATTTGTTCAAAAGCATATTCAGGATATAGCGGGAAAAGGTTGTCTTCCCACAATTTTTGGCACCACATATGAAAACAATAGGAGGTGTTGAACTGTAAGCAATGGACTCTGCAGCCTCTGACCATTGCCCCGGAATGTATATTTCCTGTGAAGGAGAAGAATCCATCTCTTTCTCTCTGCAAAATTTCCAAAGGACGAGTCTTCACCTTTGGATTATGATTCTGATCACGAATGGGAAGAGAATAATGAAACGGGGGTTTAGATTAGGGTTTTTTGTTCCAAAGAAAAAAAAAAAAGAGAACTTCTCAAACCACAAGATGTCTATATTTTCACTTATAATTAATAAGAAAATGTAGAATAACATAGATAGGGATTTATTTGTATTTTTATATTTCAATTTTATTTTAAAATCAAAATAAATGAATAACTTAAAATTTAAAAATAACTCTAGATAATAACTACTTTGTTCTTCATTCAACTATCATTAAAAAATTATTTCGAATAAAAATTTATAATAATATAATATGTAAAGAGATTATGTTTTTTAGTATTTATTTTTTATATTTTTATTTTACTTTTAAAATTAAGATAAAAACAATGAGTTTTTATGTAATATCATTTTTAAATTATTTAAATACCAAAAATAATTGTAAATATTTTAAAAGTAGAACGATATGTTTTTTAACCAATATTATTGAAAAAACTTAAAATATATTGATAATTAGTATTTTATATAAGTTAGATTAAATTATACTTGTTAATATGGTAATAATAATGGACAGTAATAACACCAACTACTGTAGGGAGAATATGAAAGAAAAAATATATTTGTATAAAAAAATAAAATAAAATAAAAAATAATAATAATAGAAAAATAATTATCATTTAAAGAATAAAAAATAATTCTAAAGTGAGAAAAATTAAAATTGAACATTACTCTTCACTATTTCATCTCATTTCAACTTTTTAGTTGTAATATTCTTCGACAATATATTAATTTTATACATTATTCTGTACGAGAGAAGAGGAAGATGATGTGTTCTTGAAATGAAATTTTTTTTAAATAAAAAAATATAAGAAGTTAAAAAAAATAATAGTAAATAATTATTATTTAAAAAATAAAAAATAATCTTAAAATAAGAAAATATAGAAAAGAACATCACATTTTATTCTTTATCATTTGATCTCATAATCTTTTTCTTCTATAGTATCATCTTTCTATGTGTCCAAATTTTCAATAGATAAAAGAAGAGAACCATGATAATTTTTTTAAAATGTAAATTTTTTTAAAATATAAAATATAAAAGGTTAAAAAAAACTAAAAAGAATATAAATAGGAAGAAAATAATTTTTTTATCCAATTAAATTTATTATTTATTATTATTTAAAAATAATTCTTAAAATGATAAAATAGGAATATTGTATAAAAAAAAATTAATAGTTAACCGAAATTAATATTTTTTAAATTTCCAAAAATGAATTGAAGTTGGTTCCCGCAAATATTCCCTCTCATTCATGGCGCCCAAACTCTCCCATCAAATATATTTCTTCCCTCCTTTTTTCCTTCACTCTCAAACCCAAACCCAAATCAAATCCCTAATCCCTTTCTTCTTCTTCTTCTTCTTCTTCTCTCAATGGCAATGGACGCTGGAAGCTCTCACTCTCTCTTCACTCACATCGCCTCCAGAGAACTGTTCCGAGGTTTTTCTCTCTCGAACTCAATTTTCACTGGAAAACTTACGTCGTTTTCTCACTCTTTCTTTGTTCGCAGTTCGAAAACGACCGCGTATGGATGGATTCGTCTCCGCCTTTAACGAAACCGGATCCCTCGCCGTACATCACAACGCCGAAGACACCATTCCTCTCTCTCTCTCCTTCTGCAAGGTACTCACGCTAATAAACCTTATATATAGCTTCTTTGAATGTTGTGTAAAACTGTTTGCAACCGCGATTTTTGTCACCAGCTGCATTGGACTGTGATTTATTATGACGTTGACTGCAGTGTCGAGGTTTTTGGAGTCGTTTTGATTGTAATTGCGGCTGCGCCAGTTGCATTTGTCTGAATTTTATTACGGTTTTTACTGTGCTGTCGGTGTGTGTTTGGATTGAGTTTTGAAACTTTGCATTCATCTTTTGGATTTGAAAAAAATGGAAGATATTCGAAGTTTGTTTGTGTTATGGTTTTTGAAGACATTTCAACTTCAATCGTGGCTGCATTGGCCTCATTTGTCTGCAATTTATTGGGCTTTTGAGTGCAGTGTAGAGGTTTTTGAGGTCATTGCAATAGCAATTGTGACTCTTCTGCTGCATTTGTGCGCAATTTATTAGGATTTTGACTGCCGTGTTAAGGTTTATGAAGTTATCGTGTTTGCAATTGCGCATTCGACCATGATTTTGACAAAATGGCAAGCTTTTTAGTAACTGATTGTAATTGCAGCTGCATAGGCTGCATTTGATTTTAATTTTCTGCAATATCAAACTTTGTGATGAAACTGCAATTAAAACCTTGGCTCCTTATTTATTTTTTCCCGCAGACTGCGAAATTTGCCCACATTCTTGCTGTGTCTGATGAAGACGGTTATGTTAGCTTGTTTGATACTCGTCGCAAGTTCCCTGTTACGGCGAACTGTGAAGAAAACACAGGTCTTTTTTTCTTATTTATTCTTTATTTGTCTTGATTTTATGATAAAATAAATACAGAAGCAGGTGAGTTTTGTGGACGGTTGTGTGAAAATTTTACCTGTTTTACTCTCAGACGAAGAGAAGATCTGCGACTGGGTTTCGCATCAGAACGCTGTTTTTGATACCTGTTGGATTAAGGTACATGCAATTCATATGTTTTTTTACTTCGTTTAATAATTATTGATTTGAGCTGTTTATCTCCAGTCTTTTGTGTGACTTGATATGGTTTGTAATTGTTTGCAGGAGGATATGCAGATTCTCACTGCATCCGGTGATCAAACAGTAAGTTACCGTGTTGCGTATTCACAGAGCAGTGGTTGATTAGATTTAGATCAAATTAAGTCTATATATATGCCGCTTTAATGTTACTGATTTAGAATTGAATACATTTTTGTGATCATTGTGTAAACGGATAATGTATTTAATTGTAGTTTTTCTTCATTATGGTTCTTTTGTGAATGTTCTTATGGTGTGTTTACAGATAAAATTATGGGATGTTCAAGAACAAAAGTGTCTTGGAGTGTTGACTGGGCACACGGGAAGTGTGAAATCTATGTGTTCTCATCCAACTAATGCTGGTGATGTTTCATTGTACCTGCGTCTCTGCGTTTATGCTTAAACTATGGATTTTTTATGACTGCATAGTGATTTATTAGCTATTAATATTCATTTTATATTCGAAATTTCAGATATTGTTGTCTCTGGTTCTAGAGATGGATCCTTTCGTATTTGGGACTTGAGATGCAAGTCCACTGCTAAGAGTAGGCGTGGAGAAGTTAGCATATGGTAAGTGACTTTTTTTTGTTTTTAAAATTGAAAATATCATGAAATCTTTGGTTTCTTGATCGTTTAATTATTGTTGTGTATTGAAATTTATATTTTATTTAAAAATTCATTTATTATCGTTTGATTGCTTTGCTAGTTCAACGGGTGGTGTCAACGGAGCACATGTTTCATCTCAAGCACGACGAACTAGGAGGGGAAAGGTTAGTTTCTGATGGGTTTAGGTTCCTTTTGTATTCTGCAAACTAAACTTTTCTAACCATTCCTATTTGTCAGGCTGCTTCCATGAGCATTACATCTGTTCTTTGTCTCAAGGACCAGGTTTCCGTGGCAACTGCTGGCGCAGTGGATAGGTTAGTTCTAAAAAATACTTATCAAAGTGAACATTTAATTTTCCAATGTTTTACCTGAATTAATTAATTTGTTTGACTAACATTTATTTTTTCAGCGTGTTAAAGTTTTGGGATACCAGAAATTTAAAAAGTATTGTCACTCAGACGTGTCCAAGTCCGCAGTTAACTGAAAAGGTGGGTTGGAACTTTGCTCTAAAGGGATAGTATATTTTTTCATACATTCAATAAATTGCCAATTAATGGTGTTGGGTAAATTGGATCATGATTCGTAAGTGTAGTAAAAGGTTATAGTCTCAACTTAGAATAATCTCTAGCGCATTCTTGAAGTTAAAATGTAAATGTGGTAGGAAATGTCAGGTGTATTATCATTAGGATTTTTTTATATATTGGAAAGCTTCAATGATATTGTCTAGCGTCTCTTAACAGTCTTCTTCGTTGTCATTTCAGCAAAGTTTACACGGAATATCTAGCTTGTCCCAAGATGAAAGTGGACTTTTTCTTTCGGCCTCTTGCATGGATAACCGGTATCATTCTTTGGTAGTGTGTATGTTTCATTCTTTTGAGTTGAATATACAGCAAAATATTAAATCTTCCGTTACTTTCTTTTTTGCAGAATTTATTTGTACAACACTCTTCAACTTGAAAAAGGGCCTTTAAAATCTTTTTCTGGGTGCCGAATTGAATCATTTTTTGTGAAGGTGAGAATTTCACCTGTATTCCAAATCTTCTGCGTTCAGTTTCTGTCCTAATTCCCAACTTTGTCTGATGATGTGTGCAATTTCAGTCCGCAATTAGCCCTGATGCGTCGAACATAGTCAGTGGTTCTAGTGATGGAAATGCCTATGTTTGGAAGGTTTCATTCTTACTTACAAATTACAATGAAATATTAAGTTTGATGCATATGTTGCAGTAGGGATATAATTTGACTGAACTTTCAAAATTCAGGTTGACAAGCCTCTGGAAGATCCTACTATTTTGGAAACTCACGACGGTGAAGTTACAGCAGTTAACTGGTAATTTGGAAACCTGGTGGGGTTCTATTTCTCTTTAACATTCGTTTCTAACACTATTTATTTGACAGGTGTAGCTCTGAAATTGGCAAATTTGCAACTTGTTCTGATGACTTTACAGTAAGCGAATCCAACTATTTTCTTATTCATTTATTCGACTTCAAACCAGATATTTCATTTTATCTGCACTGTCTTTTAGTACAGTTGTGTTTATTAACCCATTTGTTTAAAAAGGTCTCTAATAGTTTCTTTCAGCATTCTAATTTTTCTCAATATGCCATTTTCAGGTTCGGATATGGAATAAAAACAGTTATGTCTCTAGAACACAATGTGCATCTGCGGTTCGAAGAAGAGTAATGGCTATTCCTAGTACAGAATGCAAAATGCTTTTAAATAATGGGAAAAGAAACTCTAAAGCAGATGACGGTGCTCTTTCACCCGATCTTAAACTACACCCAATTTCCTCTCCCACTCCAATCACACCACCTAAAATGAACATATCTGAAGGCCACACGAATCAACTTTCCTCAGGATTTTATCCAAATGCAGCTTCTCAAAAAACCCCTGAATCTGCTTTGAAGAGCCCGTCATCTGTATTGAACCCTCCATCCTCCCTTAAAAGAACTATCCGAGACTACTTTTCAGCATCTCCAAGAACCTTGTAGGCTTGTTAAACCGGAATTCTGTGACCAAGTAACCAGTTTTTTGCACATAGAGTTTGCATGGGTGGCTTGGAGTTTCTTCAGACATGATTTTGGGTAAGCCTCATTTTCTGATGTTTTGTACATCTCTTTATTTGCTGATGTAAACATGATCTAAGGAATTGTTATTGTCTCCACAGGTTGCTTGAAATGTAAAGTAAGTCAAAGGATTCGTTATAGCAACTATATTTGTTTTATACACCAAACTATCAAGATGGGGGAGGGAGGGCAAAAGGCTGAAAACATGAAAATCTGGACAAATGTCGGCTGCTGCTTATTTGCGAGAGGCAGTTAGACAAACGGAGTGTTTGTATTTTACTTGATGTGCATATGAAACCTGAATATCAGGTTTCACCCTACGCAAAAAAGTGATGCTGACTCAAACACCCACTTTAATGTGAAATAGAGAACAAATTCAATGAGAAGCATGGCTATAAAAACGGTGCTCAGCATTGGCTTTGAGCAACGGCGCTCTCTTCGCAGTGAATATTGACTCAATGCTTTAACTTAGATGAAGTCGCTGATTTTTTCACACTAAAAATAGTACTATGTATTTTAATCCTTGTTTTGATATTTTAATAGCAATAGATTTTATTTTGTTTATTTTAATAATTCTTCGCAAAGTGTGACAAATTTAATAATATTGTTCAGAAATGAAGATATTAGGGTTGTTTGGTATGAGAAGGCGTTTATTTTCTTCTAAAACTACTATTAACAAAGTGCAAAGGAAGTTCTATACTAGCTGAAACAAGATCCCATAACAAATTTAAACAAATTCATATCATTATGAACAAATTTTTCCAAACACAGATACAAGACAAATTTGTATATTTTACACATTAGAGAACACGATTCTGTGAAAGCCAAGACACTTCGTGTCAAGTGTGTTGAATTCTGAGTGACACTGACATCAGAACTTAATATAACATTACTGATTAATGTATAGCTCTTGTTTCACAATGGAATAACATCCAATTAGACTTGTTGGTTCCACTAAGAATTGTTCATGAAATGTGCCCATTCTTTTGCTAGCAATATCAATTCCAAGATCCTTGAAGTTTGGCGACCCCTCTACTTGAATGCCATCTCCACATATCAGGAACTGGTTTCCAATCATAAAGGATCCTGAAACTCTGATTGCAACTCCATCTTCACCATGAGCTCGGCATTGAAGCTTCTCAACAACATGCACCAACTTTTCAGGAGGCCACTCACCAACCAGTGTAGCTCTAATACTTGATAGAGATGTAAAGATGTTACTTTGACCACAATGTTGTTTTCCAGAGAAACTACAAAATACACAACGACAATGTTATTGTTAGTGATTGAGGTCTTGAGGAAAACTTTGGAATCAAGTTAATAAAATGTCACCATCCATTTTTTTATATTCTCAAATCATTAGCCATAATCTACATAATTTGAACATGCCCTTGATACATAATAATGGAAATTCCAGAAATCGATTTTACTCAATTATGTTCCATTTCATATGCATAGCATTGGTAAGTTCATACAAATTGCTACTGTAACAGCAGCAAGTTGCTTTCATGCAAATTGTTTCTATTGTATTTTTTTTAATCATAGTAAAAGGAGAGTAAAGTGTTACAAATGACATTTTCTTGATGCAGAAATAAAACTTAAAAGACAGTAAACACCTGAAAATCGAGCTTTCGCTATATAAGTTCCTTGTATGTTGCCACATATCATCAGGTCCATCAAATAGCAAGTAATAATGTATTGTCAACATCTGCAGAGGAAAAATGCAAAGTCAGGAAATATTGTTACATTTAGTACCAATTGCAGACTCTTTTAATCTGTAAAATGTTGACATGAACAGTGGACCCAGCAAGAACAGTATGCATGCAAAACAAGCAAATGAAATTCTAATTTTCTTTATTGTTAATTCAAATGAATGCTTGGGGGAAAAAGAGCTTGTCATTTCATTTATAGACAGATTGCAAGAAGGCCTAAATTGAGCATTGCAAACTTTATCTCCTATTATCATTAAGCAACCTGTGAAAAGCAAAACTTCTTCACACTAAATAATGGCCACTCATTGTTTTATGTTTTTTACTCACACAACAATGGAATAAAATAAGCATGCCAGTCTAAATATTATAGAGATAAAAAATTGGCAGCCACTTACGTCTGCCAAGTCCTTCATTCTTTGTGTAGGATCAAAAACGCTTCGAACAAATCCGGCTAAATCTACCTTGTCATTCTCATACTTTGTGATAAAGGGGTGCAAAAGCAGCTGCATTAGCACAACACAGAACATCAACTTCAAGACTTGGTAAGCTGTATCACATTCTAGAGAAAACAATCTATTCTCCACCAGGAAAATATGCAAATTTTAGAAAGATAGTAAAAAAAATGAATCATCACTAACATATTTGTGTTTTGGGTATGGTGTTAAACAAAACATTCAACTTCAACAGACACAAAATTGTATAGCGTAGATGCTGGACAAGACAATATGGTTGTATCACATTAAGGTTTATCTCATTTCTCTCACCTGCTCTGCTGTTGGCCTAGTATCTGGATCCTTTTGCAGGCAAGTATCAACAAAGGAGCAGAATTCTGGTGAAAACTTGTTTTTTGATGGTGATGGCGATGGATCATCCAGGATCTGTCACAAAATGAAGTATAATTAATTGCAGAGAGAAGAAGTACATGTATGAAATCAGATTACTGAAATGGAACTGCCAGTCATACAGTGTTAGAACATATTCTATATCATTTATTACATTGTATTCCTTACAACACACGGTGTGAATCATCCCATATATCCGAAATTTATGGCATTATTACAAAGCTAAACTATATATACTTTGTTTACTTCTGTGTAATTAATGTTATTATCTCAGATGACAAGTTCTTGTACAAGTGATAAGAATGGTCAGCGAGGATGTTCTTCTCAGACAAACATTCACATTCAATCAAACAAAAGGAAACAGAATAACACCAGTAAGTATTGCACACACCTGCAACATAAGATTGACAGGACCTTCATTAGCCGTATATGGGAATTCTCCGGTCCCACATTCAAGAAGCGCGAGACCAAGGCTCCAAATATCGGCCGGATAAGAATAGCTTTCATTCCGAATCCTCTCAGGTGACATGTATGTAACAGTTCCAACAAATGTAGCACACTGCCAGGGAGCAATTTTTTTTTTTATGAACATGAACTTCACAACATGGTTTTGTAATAATGAACAAACAATAAAATAATTGAGATTTGCATACAATTTTATGGAACCAATGCATAAAAACATACTAAGACAGATAGAATATACTAACCATTGCCACTGAATTCTCTAAGCCAGCACTAATACCAAAATCAGTAATTTTTGGCTCTCCCTTCAAATTTACTAATAGATTGGCAGGCTTTATGTCTCTGTGAACTAGATGTCTGACTCCATGAAGATAGCTTAGACCCTTCCAAAAGATAAAAGGTCAAGTCACATATCTTAGTGTTTTCTGAAAGTAAAAACTGAAACCAAAAGTACAAGATTATTTTCCTTACATGCAGGAGCTTCTGAAACATGAACGATAGAATAGGTTCAGGTATCCTTCTATGCATTCGCAAGATATCTGCAAGTGATCCTCCATCCATATACTCCAAAGCTATGCTTATCTGTCCAGAGTCTGGGGTGTAAAATGCTCCATGAAATTCTACAAGACCCTCATTACAAGGTGCTTCGCATAATGTCCTTATCTCAGTAAGTAGTTGCTGCCTTTTCTCCTAATTGGCACAAACAATTACAAACATTAAGCAAATAGGTGATGATAACAACTATTGTCATAACAAAGTGTTTACTGTTTCAAAAACAAAGATCAAGAGTGTACTACCCAGCATCAATATAATACCACATTTAGACAGCTGGATAACATAATGCATGCTTTGACAGTAATTATAAAGAGAGTTCAATTTTCATTCACAATCAGTGTAAAAAATTGTATATTTGTCAACTAATTAAATATAACCCAAAAGATGACTCTCAGAGTAACTATTAAAAAAATAAACAATTTTACCAATCTGTGATAGGGTGACAGTGTAAAACCTTTACATAGAATGCCCATTCTAATCAAATTGTTAGAAAATATAAACAACTAAAAGTAACATGAAAAGACATAGTCCTATTACCCCACATGAGATTCAAATTAAATTAGTAACCATGTGAGTTTTATAGTGAAACACCACAAGAATCAAGGGCAGGAAATAACACTACCTTCTCAAAGATATTGATCTTCTTCAATGCCAGAATCCTATGTGTTGGTATATGCATGGCTCTCTGCACAACACTACTGGCACCACTCCCAATTGCTCCAAATATCCTCATTTCTTGGGAAGCACACTTATACGTTTTCTCACTGTGATCAGTTTCATCCAAAGACCTTGATGATGTGCACTTCTGCAAACCAAGCTCGTTGATATTGTACACCCCATACGATCTACTCAACAAGTTCACAGTTCCACCATCCGAAAACTTCTCAGTTGAACCAATCAACCAAAACCAAAAGCACAATAACAAAAAAAAAGAAATTAGACAAAACCATTGATACCCATTTCAATACAATTAAGAACAAACACTAGAGAGTAGCGGGAAAGAGAGGGTTACTGTGTAAGAATCACAGGGGTCCAACGTTGAACTTGATGAGAAACCCTTCTCGGCATCAAATAGAGGTGCAAGCTTTTTCCTCAATTCCTCCAACCCAGACATTGTTCTCAGGATTCACATGAAAAAAAAAATTGAATGCGACCCTTTTGCGGTTCTAATATAAGGCGAAAAAACAAAAGGGGTTTCAGTTCCAACGTGCGATTTAAGGTTTTGCGTGGGTTGTTGGGGTGGGAAGGAACACAACGTGTTCGTGAGATTCAAGGTAACAAACGATGTTGGCAAAGTCACGGAACTTGAACTCGTGGATTTGTGTCTAACACACGAAAAATCAAATGATGCATACACAAAGTGAATGTTTTCAGTCGCATGTGCTTTATTTGTGTATTTATACTATTCTGTTTCTTTATCTTATGAAAGATTTAATATTAATTAAATTAATTAATCTTTTTAGTAGTCTTAAATTTTAAAAGAATATTAGTTTTAAATTTTAAAATACAGTTCTAATTTCTTGAATTTATTTTAAAAAAATGAATAATTTTGAAAAAAATATTTTGAAATTTAATATTTTAAATATATTAAAAAAAATCTAAATTTATAGAATAAAATAATTTTAAAAAAATCCAACGCATCAAAACCAGATTCACTTCAAGTTGCCCAAATTAAAAACACAATTAAACTTGAATTATATGTACAAAATGTTATTATTATACTTAGAGTGTAATTTCTGCATGTAAAAAGTTTCATATGTTCAACCAATTTCTACACACATTTTTATTGTAGTATAATAATAAAAATAGTTTTTTAAATTTTTTACACGATATAAAAATATATTAAAATACTTCAAAATTAATTTTATAATTATTCAAAATTAATTTTATAATTATTTAAAATTAATTATTATTCTAAAACACTTTATAATAAAAATTATTATTTCGATAATGTTAATAAAGATTTACCTCTCAACATATCCCCATGGATCTTTCATGATTATTACATCACAATCTTAAGAAGGGCAACTTCTCATCCACTAAGAAAAATTATACAAAAACTAAGATTAAACATGTTCCAAATTTTAATACTTATGAAAAGAGTATCAGAAAATAGATTATAAATTATTTAGAAAAAAGATTATTGTGTGATGATAAATCTCACTAGTGTTTTAGAATGAACGGTTCGAAATAGTTAAAAAAAAATATTTTTTTAATTATATTCTGAAATTCTTATTTCGAAATATATTTTTCTTTAATATCTCTGGGTAATCTGGAAACTTTTAAATATACTTTGAAAAAAACTTCTAAAAAGTACAAAAAAATTTAAATAATTTTCATCATGAAAACAATTGTGGAAGTTTCAAAAGCAATTTCCATTATCCATGGGAGGAAAATGAAGTGCCTCGTTATACCAGCCACCCAATTCTCTTCGGACCTCTCTTCTCGAAGCATTTCTTTGAAAAAAAGAAACAGAAAAAAAAAGAGGAGAATTGGGCTTCCAATTTGTCCCATGCCCACTCCATAAGGTCATAAGAATTTAGTTGTTTGAAGTAAAATTAAAATACAATTAAATTATACTTAGATATGGGTATATGAGTAAAAGTTAAAACACTTCTTATTATTTGTAATCCGAATTTACATTTTTCGATCAATTTTTAACATAGAATTTTTTATATTTAATTTACACAAATCACGAGTTAAACAGATTTTATTGATTTTATTCATGACTATTGATAACTCATATCACTAAGTTTATTTTAATTAAAAATTTAATAATTATTACTTTTATAATTTAGAACAAAATTTAATTCAATAAAATATTTATTACAGTTTACTTTTTATTAATTATTAAAAATTTTAATTTAATTCAAAATTTATTTATTTTAATTTTATTAATTATATATTATTTAATTAATTAAATAAATTGTTATTATACATATAAATACTAAAATATTTTAATATATATATAAACTACCTTGTTTTACTTGTGAATTTTGTGATACAAATATAATTGAAAAAAATTAAAAATTATTTAAAATATAAATTATATAGATAAATTTTTTATAAAATACAAATTTATACAAATACAATATAAGTTTAAATAACATACCCGTCGTATACTAACTCTAATTATATTATAAATAGTTAACATCAAAAACTCTCACAATTTGTTTTGTTTTATCAATAGGATTAAGATTATATATATAATAATAGTACTTTATAGTAATACTATTACATGTGATTTATAAAAAAAAGGTAGAAATGTTTACTTTTATAGTAAATGGTACGTTGTTAGTTATCGTAAAAGCTAAATTTGGTTAACAATTTTTTAAATTTATTTAAACTAAATAGATCATAAATATGTTTTTGAAGGAAAATATACTACAGATAAATTTGAAACATTTGAATTTTTTATTTATTATAAATCTATATCTTTTTATGTTTTGAATAGAAATTTTTATATTTATTGCCTGTTTTTTTCATGGTCATATTCAATCTTTAGGAGATAATAGAAATAGATGGATTAAGTTTCTTATTTCCCTATAATTGGGTTTAACTCTTTTTGCTCCTTTTTATGAAATAAAACTACCTTGATAATGTTTAATACACAAAATTAGGTTAATTCGAAATGAAAATTATAAAAAACATGATTAGTGAAAGAAATGTTGGAGATGGAGTATACATGATAGATTCATGTATCTTATTTTGTTCTAAAGAAGAAGGTGATCAATGACTTTAATAATTTAACCTTTAATTTCGCAATCATATGTACACCGACACTCTTTAACTAACTCTAACAATAGTAACACTTTTTTATTATTATTATTATTATTTAATAATCTAATCATATACTTCTTCAGGCCTTAATTAATCACAACATGGGTGCCAATTGAATAATCACACAATAAATTAATTAATAATAACTGTTATTCTAGTATGCTGAAGTGGGTCACCTCATCAAACCATCTTTTTTTTCACATTTTCATGACATTTCCATAATTTATTCTAATTATTTAATCTAAAATAACCCAAATATTTTTATTCTGAATTACCTAATAAAAAATATTTTATTTTTTAAAATCAACTGTTAATGAATATCTTTTGAACCTTTCGGCCATGTTAATGAAAACGGTCCTTTTCCTAATACCCCAAAGAAAAAAAAAATCACAAAGGTGGAAAAGAATATTATGGGTGTTTTATTTGAAATAATAACTCAACTCCTGCCTTAGAAATAAACTTAAAAATAATATATTTCAAAAATACATAAACATAAAAAAAAATTATTTTTTAATTTTAATTTAATTTAAATAATTTAGATAATATATATGAAATTTTCATCATTTTTTTATAAATTCATTAAATCATATGACAACTATTATAATAAAAAAAATTGATGTCCAATTTTTAAAGTTTTATTGTCGGCAATGGGATTCTTATTCTGGTTATTACTCGGGAGAAAAGAAGTTTGGATCCTCTGCGGCAGCTCCTTCTACCGTTATATGATGCACCAATCATATCCGTATATTATATATCAAACGGTTAAAAGGATTTTGAATTTAAAATACTTCTGAATATAGTTATAGTAAAACTATATGATGATATTTTTTTTGTCAGCAACATATGATAATATATATATATATATATATATATATATATATTAAAATTCTAACCTTTTTAATATTTAGTAATTTTTGCAATATATGCTTAAACAATAATTATGTATTAAATTTAATAATTATGTTATACTTAATAAGCTTAAATATGATTAAACAATAGAGAGATTAAATAATATTACAGTGTTTGTGAAGATAGTTATGGAAGAAAAATGATAATGTAAGGAAGTAGTTGTAATAAGATAAAACAAAGTCTATAGACACTAAAATCAAATGTCTCCTTTGTTTTATATATTTAAATAATTAGTATTTTTTAACATGTCTACATTATACATAATCAATAAATAAATATTTTTAAAATATAAATAATGTAGTTTAACCATTTCTTAATAGAACAAGATATAATTTTTTCTAATAATAATAAATTATAAAGAACGATTTTGCTTGCATTTTGAAATGTAATTTTCCTATATTTTATTTATACGAATTGTTTGGTGAAGATGAAAAAATGAGGAGAGAATTAGTAAAGATACGAAGGTGATTAAAAACTAAAATTGTTAAATTAAGATAGATTACCAAAGAAAAAATTAGAAGAAAAAAATACAAGTTCCACTTAAAATCAAAATGTCAATGTTTTACATTTATTTAACATCGATTTATTTAATTCTTAAACCAAATATAATTCTTTTCATTTTATTTTTCAATAATTATTATGTTCTTGATTGAACATTTTCATTTGATACTTTATTTTATATATTTTTTATTATTGATAAAAAAAATTATTTTTCAACTATTTCCATTCACTTTATTTTCTTCTTTCATATTTTTTTTCATGCATTTCTATGCATTGAAAATAGTTATGATCACAAACCAAAAATTTGCTCTGACAACATATGGAAATTAAGTGAAAAATATTTGTCTTCAGCTACTATGAGCATTGTTTTTGTCTCTGACAACTTGAGGAATCTGTTTTTTTTTTTTTGGTGACAGGTGAAGTGATGATATATAACCAATAATGGAAGCTAAACAGTGATTTTTTATTTTATTTTCTTTGTTTCGAAAATGGCCAATAATTGAGGACAACACAGTGCATATATACAGAAATTGAGAGGACAAAGATTGCATGAGATATCTTGGATCCTTAAATGTGTGCCCTACAATAAAAGATGGGACACCAAAGGGGAATAACCTAATTTACTATTATATCTTCTCATTACATAATTAAAACCTCTTCAATATATATATATATATTATTCTCTTAATATTATTCTTCATTTATGATAATGTGATCTTTAATTAATATACGATTTACAAAACTATTTTAATTTAATTATTATATTTAATCATATTAAGTACTTTCCTTTCTAAACATTAGTTGTATAAAGATAGAATAAATTATAATATGTATGATAGATATTATAATTTATAGTTCTTATATATAAGTATAAACATATTAGAAACTAATAAAATATTTAACTCAATTTTGGTTGTGTATCTTATTATGGAACCATATATTGTGTATGAATTAGTTAACCTTTAAATAATTTGGATCTTCTTAATCCTTTTACAACCATGATTACAATGATCTATAAAGTTATATAATTATAAATACATTGCAAACATTAAATTGTTAATATAGTATAATTAATTCAATAAATTATATATTTGCTATCATTACAATTTCAATAAAAGTTTATCTAAACTTTATTATACAACATGAGTTTTAACATAATTTTCTTAAGAAAAAAAATCTATACTCTAGAATTATTTTTAAAGGTTTTCTAATAAAATACCAACATTCTCTTTTTATATTTTTTATTTTTTTAAAAAATCATAAAATAATAATAATCTATATCATTAATAAAGAAATTATTTTTATAACTACTTTTTTTTCTACATAAATCTTTACTATTTTATCTTTAAGATTTTGTAACATTTTTTTAATCAATTAACTACTCTGGATAAAAACGTTATCTGCAATAGAACTATAAAATGTAATAAAAATGCCATTTTATAAATATTTTTATGGAAACATTTTTATAATTTTAATTTTTTTATTTGAACAATTATTATAATAATTAATCTTTTATTTTTTTATTACCATAAGAACAAAAAAAGTAAAGGAATCTCTTTCCACTAATAATAACAAAATAAAAATTAAAACACAACCCCAACAAAATATCATTACATAATAACTTAGCAATGCAACTAGTATTTGATCTTAAAAGTTCTCCTGTTAGATTTTTTTTTGTCAAGATGCATGCGTTATTTGATAATGTTTTTAATTCTTTATATTAAATTAATCTTTAAAATATTAAAACATCATCGCATCAATTAATTTTTGTAAAAATGTTTTCGTTAAATTAGTTTTTTGAGAATTCTTTTGTGCCACTAAAGATAACTATATTGTAATATTTTAAATCTTTTAATAGTTTTGGTGATACAAAATTATGACATTTTAAAATATTAAGATCCTTATCGCTAATTCGATTAGTATTTTTTTAAAAAATTAATGCGTGTTCACAATATATATATATATATATATATATATATATATATATATATATATATATATATATATATTTTCCCACTAGGTTTAACTGTTGTGTATTTCTGAAAACTTTTTATAATGTAATAAACCAATCAATTTTCTTATGAACCATATATCTATTATAGAAAAACAATAATTTTTTAAGCTAAACAAGATGATCCTAAGTAATAAATTATTCTTTTGAATATTTATTTAACTCGGTGACACATATATAATAAAACTTTAACTAGACAAATTTTTTATAAAAAAATTTAAGAGAGAAAAATGAAAAAAAAAGTTTGTCCTAATTAAAATCATTTATATGTAAAAATTACAAAAATATATATAAAAAATCATACAAAAAATCTACAAATTATATATTAATTAATTTTATCTTTTACTATAAAATTTTGTCTTTTTCTCCCTACATACAGTCCCTAATTACACTTATCTTACATCTTACATCTTCATCTTCATTTTCTTTTTTAATTTTATTATTTTTTAATTGTATTATTATTTAAAGTAATTTTTTATAAAGAATTTGTTTATGTCCCAAAGACAGTTGACAAATCAAGGAATTAGACTTTGTTGGCCACAACCTGCCGACTTTCACCTGTTCATTTATCACCTTTCTAATAACAAATTATCAACTCTTAATTATACTTTATTCTTCTTTTTTTATAACATTTTTCATCAAATCTAGAAAACCTAGATACCTCTGTACAAGTTTCGGCGGAATTAACAGAAAATGCTTCAAAATATATAGTTTTCATGTTAGATTCATTGATTCCATGTAATTAATTATAAAAGAATCAAATATTAGTTTATAATAGTTGGTTTTATTATTTTTAGATGTGGTTTTGGTTATATGTATAAATATAAGACTCTTTCCTTAACTGCTATTTTTTTTATCTATGTGTTATATTGTAATTTTATAATTATTATACTTAATTTTGTATATGGATTAGGTATATATTATATTGTGATTAGTTTATCAACCCAAAATAATTGTGGTTAAATCATAAGATAGAATAATACAAATTCCACATATAAAAAATTAGGATATGTGCTATGTGAGAGTATTAGAATAAGTTTAATTCTAAATTTCTTCATTTTCTAAAGTGTTGTTAGATAGAATCAATTGATTAATTGCTTAAAATGAAAATTAATTAAAAGTTTAAAATAAGCAATTAACTATATAGTAAATTAATCCAGTTAATTAAGCTTGCTAGTAAAGGCACAATAATATATACAAGAAAAGGGTACATGTTGTATATCACTTTTACATTATTTTATTTCATTAAAAATATTGAAATGGTTATAAATATTGCCAATATAAAAAATTTTCACTCTCATCAGAGACAAATTAAAAATTTTGAGAATAGAAAATTATATAAAAAATCTTTACTTTGATATGTTAATGCAGATAAATTATTGAGTATGGTGTTTGTGGGGGTGGATTATATTGGAAGTTAATTAAGATTGGATATTCTTGCACAGTGTTTGACATTATTATAAAGGTTTTGTCATAGTCATTCTTTTTCACTTTGTTTCCTCATTTTGCTTTCTTTTTCCACTCTTTCTCACAAGAAAATGCTCTTTGCCTTTCATGTCGTTTTTCTGTTGTCTCACTATTAATTTGCGGGTTTCTCTCATCTTGTCTTGCAACTAACTAGGGTTCTTCCCTCAACTCTCACATCCAACAGTGACTTTGCAGAACTCTCTCTCACAGTTAGGTTCCACACTTTTTCACACCCAAAATTTTAAAGAAAATTAACAGATCTTCAAACTCCAAGCCTGCACCCACATTTTAAGGTAATCATCCACATTACATATTATACATATTTTTGTTAATTTGTTCAAAGAAACCTAGCTAGTTAGCTACCTAGCTAACCTCACCAGGTATAGATATATCTTTTTTCATCCCAATTATATAATTACCTCCTTTTTTTTCTTTCGAAACTTATAAATTAGTGTTCAGAGGTTGGATCAGGGTTTTTGGTTTTCTGAACTTTTTGAGAAATATATATATATATATATATATATATATATATATATATATATATATATTCTGGGTGATTGGTGTACCATCCAACAGAAAGAGATGAAAATTGAGAAAATTATCCATATGTACAATCCACCATTAACAAAAGCTACATGGTTGGTGTACCTTTTGCTTTCCTTGTAGCCACTTTCAATTGAGCATCATACAAGTAAAAGGCTAAACCTACAGATTTAGAGAGATTTACAGGGAAAGAGACAGGGTTAAGGAATATATGTAGAGAATATTGAACTTGAACAGATTTATATATAAAATTTTCATGCATATCATACTTTATATCTATCTATCTTTCTTTCTTTTCAGTTTCTTCACTCCTTCTGTACAAAAAAGAAAAAAAAAGAAAACAAGGGTTCTGGGTACTGAGAATCTGTGAACAGTAGCACTCAGTTTCAAAGAAGACTTTGGCACAAAAAAGTTAATAAAAAAAAGTTCAAAAAAGTTAGCAGCAGCAAAGTGCTTTAACAAGCAGCAAAGTCTTCACAACCCTAAGTTTAATTAGACATGGAAGAGCTTAATTAAGTTCCGAAATAGCCCTATTAGTTTCTAATTACTTCAAAATACACAAATAATATATCTCTATATTCATATGTCTATATATTCAATAATTTGAAATACCATTTGAGGTGTTATGTCAGACATTCCTGTGAATATTCCATATATATGATCATTTAGAAGTTTCAATATTGAGTACTATATATATATAATTGATTGGTGTATAGTGTCTTCTGGTTGTGAATTTGAGGTAAGTGAAGATCATGGCCTCTTCTAGCTACTCCAATTCTCCATGTGCAGCCTGCAAGTTTTTGAGGAGGAAGTGCATGCCAGATTGCATTTTCGCCCCATATTTCCCTCCAGAGGAGCCACAGAAGTTTGCCAATGTGCACAAGATCTTTGGTGCAAGCAACGTGAGCAAGCTCCTGAACGAGGTGCAACCCTATCAGAGAGAGGATGCTGTGAACTCTCTGGCCTATGAAGCTGAAGCAAGGATCAAGGATCCTGTGTATGGTTGTGTTGGTGCCATTTCAGTTCTCCAAAGACAAGTCCTTAAACTCCAAAAGGAACTTGATGCCACAAACGCTGATTTGATCCGCTACACCACTTGCAATGAAATGCCAAACAGTAGTAGTACTCATCATGGAGGAAGAAGCAAGATGAGTAGTGATGATGATGGTGGTGGTTCCTCACATGCTTTAAGCTTCTATTATGCTTCTGCTAATTGGAACAACGATCCTTCTGAAAACTGCTACCCCAGAGGAGATATATAAGAACAGTATATGTGGTTAATTCTCAACCCTCTATGCATCAATTATGCTATATATATATATATAGTCACGTATTAAAATTCAAAGCCACTTAGGGTTTTATTATTGTAAAGTATTGGATGATGTGGGTCTTATTCTGTGTATATATCTATATGTGGTCAAGTATATATGTATGTATTGATATAATATATATATATGGCATATAGATGTTCTTGTGAGATGACTCTGTCTAAATATATATTACAACGATATATAATATTGTGTATGTTTTGATTGTATTTGAAGGTTTTTTGAAACGAAATAAAGTTTTATATATATGAAACTGAGTTTTTATATAAAAATTGTTGTGTAAACATATTTTTAAGAGCAATCAAACATATATTATATACAAAACTAATTAAATAAGTGTTTAAACTTGAAATTGTTGTCTCAAAATATAAAAGGAAAAGAAAAAAATATCACTACATTTTAAGAGACTCTTGTTTTTCTCACAACAAAAGACTCACAATGTAATTTTCCACCATTTAAAATAATCACTTTAAAAACCTTAAATGCAAATTGATGTATATAGACAGTTGAAACAAAAGAAATCTAGATATATATAAGATGAAATTCTTGTCTTTGGTAAAATCTTAAATAACATAGGAAACACTTTCAATGAAAAAAAAAACTCACTCTTAAACCAATAAATGGACTTCTCTCTTAGCTTACCAAATTGTATAAAAGAAAACTTTTTCATGATTTTTTCTCATTGGCATGGTTAGATATGTGTCTTTTAATTTTGGCCACTAGTTGATATTTCACTATTTTTTTGTCTGAGAAAATAAAATTATATATAAAAGGGCCCCTTCTCATTACAAGCCATATATGGACAAGAGTTATTTAAGGTTGGGGTGTTAGCCAAATGGAATCTTATTTGGTCTACTTTTTATTTAATATTTTGATGTTATATATTTCAATATATATAATGTCACATACCTTTTCAGGCATGCACTGCAGTTTCCATGTACCTACACTTTTATATATATATATATATATTCCTATTTAAATTCTTTAGGTGAAGTTCTTAAAATGGCCTTATCTACCAACCTTTTCAAGCATGCACTGCACTTTCCATGAACCTACTTATCATTTTTTATAAGAAAATAAGAATAATAAATATTATCCAATAATATTATATATTCAAAATAAAATGCATAAATTATGTAAGTTTTTTATGTGCTATTCTTTTGAATGATTATGTGACTTTAAATCTCAACTCTTTTGTATGATTAGACGTCCAGATTATTTTTTTTATTCTCACGAAAAATGTCATTATCTCGCAATATATATACTCTTTATACATATTAAATATATATATTTTTTCTTTAACTGTTTCTTTATAAAATATATGAAAGATTTATACAACACTTTTAAACATAAATAACTTACTTCCCTTCCATTTTCCCTTTTGTAATGTTTCCCAAAATAATAAGAGGCTTAATTAGTAGTGCCATATATATATATATATATATATAATATCTAGAATTAAGTGAATTTTTTATAGTGAGAAATGTATTTTATAAGTCTTGATTAATTATTTTATTTTTTGTCAATATTTAAAAATTATTATATTCAAATAATTCAGATACTTTATTTTAGGTTAAATATGTTTTCAATTTCTGAATTATTTGTCAAAATTGTGTTTCGTATTTTAAACAAACTTTCGATTTATTTCGTTCTTATATTTTATAAACATAATTCTAGATAACAAATAAAACCATATTTAAGGAGAGGGAACTAAAACTTATTTTGTATATTTTTTTTTCTTTGTAAATGAGTTAGGACATCCCAAATTTTATTTATAGATTTTTTTTGAGGGATAAAAAGAGGAGAAGAAAATTATAGGAATGAGAAAAAAATAGTGAAACAATTTTAGAAAACATATAATAGTAAAGTAGAAAACTATGAAAAAAAAAATAAAAGAATAAAAAGAAATTCTGACACATAATAAATATCTATTATACTTATTTATAAAGTACAAAGATAAAATAGTTCTAAATTTTATCTTAGAAACGAAATACAATTTTAACAAATAGTTGAATGATTAAAAACATATTTATCTCTTTTATTTTTTATATATATAGGGCATTTACTTTTTTATATATCTCAATCTTATTTATGAATGAATATATACATTATTCTTGGATCAAGAAGATCTTTACAAAATTTAGATATGTAATTTTTTTTCTTGTACAACTTCTTTTTCTTCATTGATGAGAGTAATAATTGATTTTGTGTTAGGGATTGATTAATAATTGTTGTTATTTTTAGTGGTAAGTAATAGTCATTCTTTGATGGAGAAAAGTGTACATGAGTGTGTGTACACATAAGCAGACAAATCCTTGACTAAACATGGAGATTGAGAGTGAAAGAAATGAAAGTGTTAACGTGTTGACTTTGGTTATGCATGTTAATTAGGTTTATGTTTTTTTGCAAAAGAAAGAATGATGTTTTGGGCAAAGGAAATATTTGCATGTCTTGCCTCCATTTCAACATTATGATTGTGAGAATCAAGTGTGGCACAGATGCCAAGGGATTGTTGTGTTGTTGTTCACGCATGTGATCACAATTGTGTCATTCCAGTTTGAAGCCAGTGGGACAAGTAACGTGCATGTCGCTGCCATATAACCTACTTTCTTCACCATTTTCCTCCTTCTTCTCTATATCTATACTTTCTTCATGCTCAATTCCAATTAGGTTTAAATCATTTGTTTTCATACTAAACTCACACAACATTTCATTATTATTGTTTTTCATTAGTTGAATCAACTTTTTTTTTTAAATCTTAATTTCACTTAAAGTAATATTACATGTATTGCTTTTAACTTAACTTCAAGTTAAGTTAAAACTCTTAATTTTAAAAATAGTTTTCTGACTTATTATTCCACCTATCATCATTCCAACTTTATAAATTTCAATACCATGGTTTCAAAATTTATTTTTAATTAATATTATTGTTAAAATGTATTTTAATAATAATAAAATAAATAACATTTATATTATGTTTATAAAACTCTATTCATTATAGTAGTTACAGATTTTACTCTTAACTATTATTGTCTAAATAAGTTTTTTTAATAAAAATCTTTTAAAAGTAAAAGTATTCAAACACAACCTTAAATCAACTTAATTCACTTTTAACTAAATTTACTTTTAATTAAATTTAAGTTTGAAAAATTAAGTTCCATTCAACTTACCTTCACACTAATTAGTTTAGCTTCTAATATAATATTAGTATAAAATTAGTTAATTTTCTAACATCTAAAATTACCTTTTTTTTATATTTAAGTTGAGCATAAATATATCCATGACTTCTCATATATATTTATAAAATTATTTTTTAAAATATTATGCATTTAATAAATCGATTGTATAGATATGTTTCATTTTTTATTATATAACTATTTATAGAAAATTAAACACTATTTTAAACAATTAAAATTTATATCATTGAAAAATTAATTAAAATATAAATAAATATTACAAACATTAATAATATTAATAAACTCATAAGATTAAAATTTTTATATTTAATTATTATAAATAATATTAATTATAATAATAAATACATCCAAAGATATTTATTTATAATCATATTATAATTAAATTGTGAAACAGTTTAATATGATTGTATATATTTTAAATATAGAATTATTTTAAAAATATTTTTTTGGACTGTAAATTCTTGAAGATTTATTTCTATAATACTCATATTAATGAAAAAGAAAGATTGAGAGATTAATAATTCATTAAAAAAATTAAATACACATATTACTTAATAAATCTAAAAAGTTAATTTAAAATAAAACGGAAGACTAAGATTAAGAGTAAATTATTCTACATAAATCATATAAATTATTTTTAAGTAATTTCTTTTAATTTATTTGGATATGCCATTTAAAAGTGTTCTTTTTTTTTTCAAATTAATAAATCACCTTAGAAAGAAAATATAAATGTAAGTGTATAAATATTTTAAAAGTTATATATTGAAAAATTAAATAATTTTATTCTTTATTTTTCCAAAGTAATTATCAGTCTAAAAACATAATTTAATTATAGATTGATTTTGACCTTTTAATGCTTGAATTGTTTCAAATTGAAAATTGTTTGAGTAAATTGTAGATATGTTACATTGATGGGATTGAAACTCTATTTTATGATTTGGAATGAAAACTTGGTGAATATGAAAACTTAAATACTTACAAGTCATTCAAGTGACAATTAATAGTTATAATGAAGAAAAAATTGTGTAAATTCCTCTTATTTTGGAAGAACAAATGTTGAAAGGCTATGTATTTAGGAGTATAAAAATGCTAAAGAGACATATTCAAAATGTCAATTCTTATATAAAAAAATATTTTATTTTTTCTGAAATTTTTATATGGAAAAGTTAGATTCGAACCAAATAATTTTAGAATGGAATCTCAATAATTTTTTTACTATATCCTAGCTGTCTTTGAGCTAATTTAACCTTTATTGTTAGGCTGTCACTCATGTATAGAAGTTTGTCGAATTGAATATGACTTTGACTAAGATATGAAGAAAGTTGGTGGTTGTGTTCTAACTATTTTGGTTCTTTGTTTAAAATATTTGGTAATTTCTTTTTTTGTCTACTAGTGTTAAAGCTACAATAGCTAGATTTTCAGGTTCAAAAAGAAAGATTTGGGGAGATGTTAGGGTTAGGGTTAGGGTTAGGGTTAGGGTTAGGGTTAGGGTTAGGAAAGTAGTAGAACATGGAAAGGGATAAAAATACACCAAACATATGTGTAGTATAATAATGTTCATCATTGTTTAAAGAAAAAATATATATTAAAGTTTGGTCTCAATTAGTTGGTGAATGAATGTATATTGCAATGTTTTATTACGAAAATTATATACATTGTTTGTATGTAATTATTTTACTCATCAACTAGTGAAAATTTAAACTAAAATAAAAAAACACTAATTTTTCACTCTAAATTAAAAACTAATTTTTAAAAACTAAAATTAATTGTAACTTTTAGATTTTTTGAAACCTAAAACTAAAAATCATGGTGATGGGGGATCATGACTTGGTTAAATAAAGTTTGTGATCACATATAATAGTAATTTTTTATTATGTTATTTTATTTTAACGAATATTGATTTAAATTTTATATATTTATTTAAATAAATAATGTATTGTTATTTTTATACTTAATGTATTCATTTTTAAACGAAAATAATATTGAAAGAGTAATATAAATTAAATTCATAATTATTTTCTTTCGAAAATGTTTTTATTTTATACCTAAATTTAACTTGGTCAAATTTTTACTGGTTTAAACTCATGTATTAAATGGGTTTTGTATTTTTTCTAATATTGTTTTTTTCAAATTTTTCCTCACATAGTGTGGTTAAGATACTTGTTAATACATATAAAATAAAAATGGGTTAATACATATTAATATCATTTTTATTATTATTTACTTATATATATATATATATTGATTGAAATGTAAAATGTCTTATGACTACATTTCAATAATTTGGATTTCACTTTTTTATTTAAGAGGGATTCACATAAAAATGACTCAATATTAATTTATTTTGATCAGAGTATTAATTTATTAATTTTAAAACATTTAAAAATTATAGTTTTGTTCTCATCTTTCTAAAATACAGTAGAATTAGTTTATGATATCAAATAATTGGCACATCACCATAAACATAATAAGAAACTATGTTGACCTATTTCCAAAAAATAAAATAAAAATACTATTATTAAAAATTTTGCACTAGTAATGTAAATCACTTTTACATGATTAACTAGTTAATCATTATTAACTTTTACATTATTAACCGATTTTTTAAATTCTATTTTATTTTATTGAGTGTGACATTTTTTTCATTTTATTTAAGTAGGTTCACTTTTTATTCTTTTCTTTCTTTTTCACTCTCTCAAATTTAATTTTCAAGAGAAAAATATATTTTTTAAAGAAGAATATAATGTTCTCGTTTTGAAAAGAAGAAATATTTTTTTTTCTAATAACACTCCGTGTTTACTAACTAACTTCCCACTCTCATCCTTTTTTCTCCCAACCTTCACAAAATATATAATATATATTGCCTTAATTATGTGATTAATTTATTTCAAACATAAGTATACTAATGCTTGTCAATTAATTTCACATTCTTATTTATCACATAAAAAATAAAACTAATTATTGATGTATGTTTGTTATTGATGTTTTCGGAAAGGTTAAAAAAAAGTAATTTTTAAAATTGCAATGAACTAAAATTAAATTTAAAATTAGATAACAAAATAAAAAATGACATCCGTTTTTAGGAGAATATATATTGTAAATTTTAGCTTAATTATAATTTTGGTCATACTTTTTTTAAAATCCTTAATTTTGACCCTAAATTTTTTTAACGCAATTTTAGTGGCTATGCTTTGTTAAATTTTTCCTAAATGTTCATGCAATTTTAACCATTTAATTTTTAGTTACCATGATTTTGTTTAATTTTCTAGTTTTAAGAACATTTACACTTACAATTTACTAATTAAGTATATTTGGTGTGGTAATTTAAAAACCAAATTAATAGATATTTCAATTCATTAAAAAAATAAAAAAATTATATATTTTTTTAAATAAAGTGTGCAATTGATATTCCTCTTCAATCAATCTACTCTAATTTTTCTCCTTTCCATTTAATTTGGGCATTAACCATCATTAAAAATAAATTAAGATTTTAATTAAAAATTAAAGGTATAAAATATTTGTTTTTGTAAAATATAAAGTATAATTATTAAATAAAATTTTGAAACCAAAAATTTGGATTTTATAAAATATACCAAAATTATAATTAAGCATAAAATTTTCATGAAGTATGAGGGTTCTTCGTTTTTTGCCTGAATACGAAGTAACAAGTGAGAGAGTAACTAACTCCCTCACTGTGATGGAGTCTTACCGTCCTCTTCTAGAGAGGACCCGAGTTCCCCAACCGGGGCTCCAGAAACTCGCGGTTGAATCCATTTTCTCCAAGCTTCGATCGGCGCCAAAGCACCTCGACCCGGAATCCGAACCCGGAAGACGCGCCATATTCCTCTGCATTACCTCGCCGTTTCCTCACGTCGTCGACCACTCCGTCCGCCACCTCTGCCGCCTCGTGGCGGACTCGATCGTCTCCGTGGCACGCGCCTCACTCGAGCTCCAGGCCGCGCTAGAAGGCTCCGACCCGAAACTCGTGCCTGTGTTCGTCAAGGGATTGGGCTTCCTCGCTCGCCACGATTTCCGCAACAATGCTTCTTCACACTTTGCTTCTTCTTCCTCTCACACTCACCCGTTCGTTAGGGTTAGTCATTCACCATACTCAACGTGCAGATTCTACTTTTCTTCTCTTACACTCTCGTGTTTATTCGTGAACTTTCTCTGATTGGATATACTTTTTGCATAAACAAACACTCGAGGAAAAGAAAATAAAAAGGAAAAATGCAAAAAAAAAATCCACAAGTTACAGTAGGAAATACGAGAAAACTTATGTATGTTAATTTATGCGTAGCTTAATTTAATTCGTGTAGATTTTCTTTTTCATTTTTTTTCTTTAGAATTGCTTCAGGAGATGTTTATCAACACAGACGCTTTGTGTGTATTTGGATTCAAGTTGATCACATGACAAAATATCAGTTAACATGATTTTAGTTAACCTTTCACGCGTTTGGTTCCACCTTCGGAAATTGATTGGGTTTAATTAATTTTAAGTAGTTTTTTTTTTTTATGTGTTGGATAGAAGACATTATAATAAGATTTACGTCTAATTTGCTTTTGTAATGAAATCATGAAAATTCAAAATCATTTTTCATCAAAATATTTTGCTAAATTAATTTCATCCAAGCATACACTTGGTTGGCTTTAGAAGCTAAAAGATAGAAACTCAGTTATAATTACTGAAATGAGTGTGCGTTTGTTTTAAATTGAAGAAATTCAGTGAGAAGAGAATTGTGAAGGACATGGAGAGGGAGAGTGATACTTTCGTGACCTATTTGATTTATGTGAAATTATATCATTGGTTAGATTGAAAAAGTTGCATTCGAGTGGATCACTGTTATTATGTGAAGACTGAAGAGTTTGTTAATAGAAGTTTGTGCAAACTTTGGTTATTGTTGACAAAGGAGCAAAACAATAAACCCTGAGAATTTTGTATACCTTGGTGCGCAAGTTAACTTCTGAGCAGGGTTCCATAGAACGTCTGTGACTGCGAATGTGCCCTCAATGATTGCATTTGCCTGCAATTTCTCACAATATTAAGGATTGCGAAAAACCATCACTGCAACTGCTATTTGAAACCTTGCTCCTGAGCCTTGAATGAAGTATGATGTTTTAATGTTTGGCAGGTGTTGTTGTGCCGGCCAGAGGTTCAGTCTGAACTCCTGCAGCAGGTGTTGCTGTTTATGTTGCAGAATAAGCAGGTGGGAATGGTGCGCATTTGTGAGTTTTTAAGGCCGTTGCTGGATGTCTCAATCATACAGTTGTTAGTTTCGGAGTCATCCTCTTCCTTGTTTGCCATGCAACTGGTATCATCTATGGTGACTTTCTGTTGCTCGTTTCCACACGAGTCCATGCCTGTTTTTAAGCTGCTAATTGAGTGCCTTAAGTATCTTCCGCATGAAGGCTCTGAAGTAAGTGAAATTAGGAGAATAAGCATTGGATATGTTGTGTTAAATTAGTTCTTTGTTCGTTATGTTTTTTAGTGTAGTGAAATGGTTATCTTGTTGTTGTTTTGTTTTTGAACCTTCTCAGGACTACAGGAAATTAATATTTATTGTAGAACATATGGTGGAGGCATATATAGTTGTACTGAAATCTCTGGCTGGAAAGAAATCAGTATGTCCCTTTTAATTTAATCTTCTCATTTGCATTCATTGCTTTTATGATGATGTTTCCTACTTCACTTTAATTGATGCCTTGCTCTTGTATTGTTATTGATCCCTGTTAGCAGCTGATAACTGAAGCTCAAGTGTGTTCTGTTGAATTTCTGGAAACAATTCTGTCTCTATCTACATGTCTTCAGTGGCACCCTGGGGGTCATGAGCCTGTATGTGAACTCTTTATGCGCTTGCTAACTGTACAGAAAGATATTGGGTTACCATGGGTGCCTGGTTTGTCATCAACTATCGTATCACTATTCATAATCATTGTTCAATCAGAACTTGAACACGAACAAATTTCTATACTGAAACTCCTTCTATTGATCCTGAAGTGGAAGTATGACAGTGGTATGTTTTCTATAGCTGTCTCGATTTTGAGGTTTATGGATACATGCAAGTTGAATGGACGTGATAAATGTGGATACTGTTTTTCTTTTAAATGCTACATGCATTTTCCATCGAGTTCTAAGTCAATCTCTATAGTATTCACGTTTCATATTTTCATGGAAAAGAAGATTATGAATTTTTCAGGGTACTGCTTTTGCATACTCTTTGTCGAGTTGCCAAGAATTGGGTTCAGGATTTTAGTGGTACTTGGCACTTAGGCTAAGTTTGCAATATGCACACCACCTGTGCTTGATTCCATTGAAACATTTCTTTCTGGCTCCTGCTGTAAAATGTTCTTTGCTTGAATTTATAAATAATCCCTGTAATTATGCTCATTTGATACTGCCCTTAATATCATGATTTTTTATAATTTATTTATTGTAGTAATTTATTGTTAACAATGCAGATGCTGCTATCAGCAGGACTGAGTTCTCTTTATTTGAAGAGACTTTGTTTCTTCTTCCCATTCTTAGTCTCATGTCATCCCCTTCCAAATCTGTGAACGGACTGGCAACTGATTTGCTTCTCCTCTTGGAGAAGCTCCTTGTCAACAGGTTTGTGGCTCCAAAAGATAAACCAATCATCGAGGAGGGAGTTCATTGTCTCAGCACGCCAGGAATTATAGTTTTGAGACTTTTGCGTCATCTGTGGTATCAGGTATTTTGTCCGGCATATCATTCTTTTTTCTGTTTAAACTTTTGTTTATATTATCTATGCAAATCGTATATACTTTTTTATAGAAGCATTTAAATGCTGTAATCCTGAGTGAATATATGCTAACTCCCAATTTATGTGACTAGAAAAAAGGCAGTAAAATAATAGACTTTTAGAAATATGTATATGTTTTTTCAGGAGGGAGAATCTTCTTCCAGAACTTCCCTTCTGAAGTTGGCTTTAAAGGGATTGGATCAAAGTGAAATAATGTATGATGGACCAGCATCTTGGGTTTCTCATTTAAGAGGGTTCTGTTTGTCAATTGTCGACCAACGAAAATCTTCATTACCTCTCTTGCATTCCCAGGAAGTGTTTCTGAATGGTATAACCTATTAGCTTTTGTGAAATGGAGTTATAGTTGTGTTAAAGGATGCAAGAGACTAATGTTATTTCAATGTCTGAGCTTGCAGAGATGCCCTTGTTACTCAGTGCCGTTCTCAATGTTTTATTGATACATCCATCTTTGGGGGCTGCTTCTGTTGATTCTTTGTCTTCCATTGCCATTATGGATCCCAAACTGGGGATTTCTTTGTTGCTAACAATTATGTTTTACAGTAATATATTCAGAAGAAATGATATCAATTGCCATGATATGCTGGTAACTTTTCCCTTAGTAATGACACTTATTGCATGAAATACCTTGTTCTTTTGTTTCCCGTCATATTTAAAGTATTTTTCTTCCTCTCTTATTTTGAAGTTGCTTTTGCAGTTAAAAATTTTTGAAATGCTGCCATCACTTGCTTCACACTCGGCAATGATTCCACTTGTCGTTCAAACTATCATGCCAATGCTTAACAAAGATGCAAAAGTGTGGGTACACTGCTAGATTGTGTAAATGTCTATTTTGTTTTCTTCTTTTCCAGAAAAAGTTATTATTAATATTATTATTATATTAGTCTTGCCCTAGTAGTGTACTTTTCTTGTAATGATGTGTACCATCGAGGTGCTTTTTCTAGTATTGAGTATAACATAAAAATGTGATTAAAGCATATGAACTTTGAACGAGTGTTGTTCTAGGAGAAAAAATTTGTTTCACATTATCTATCATTTGTAGAGTTCAATGGTGCATTAATTATCTTTTACCACTCTTATTTTAAAAAATTTAAAAATAATTAAATGATTTCTTTTATGAGGTTTTAATGGGTCAGTTGTTTGTATCAACCAATTATTTTTTATCTTTTCATCTACCTTTTGGTCAATTAATAAATTGTATTTAATTCTTTAAGGGTACTATTGGAAAAGAATTTAAAAATTTATTATAAATTGTAAAAGTTACTACTTTTATTAATTTGTGTAACAAGACCTTAAAGTACACTTATTCAGAAATAGAGAAAGTACTAGCCAGAGTCTTGTTCTTCTTCTCGTCACCATGGAAGGAGGATGTTTGGTTTTTTAAGATTGAAAATTCATTGTGGTGCTTAAATGTTGTCCTGGCCTTGAAATTAAAATTTGTACCTTGTTTAGCTTTAAATACTTTTCCTCCACTCGCAGCTCATTATATTCTACGGCAACTAGATTGCTTTGTCGAACGTGGGAGATTAACGATAGAGCCTTTGGGAATTTGCAAGTGAGTTTTTCATTCCACACTTTCATGTATCTTCCACTGCCACAAATATTATTTTAGGTGGACATACACAATTATTTAGTGCTGAAGATGGGATCACTTGAAATTGTAATTGATAGAATAATGTAATTGTGAAATCAATAAATTGAATTTTAGTTGTTTATGAAAAGTTTTCTTTAGTGAAACACATTGAAGTGGTGCCATTATTCCTTTCTATAACTATTATTTACTAAGATGTTGTGTTACACATGTTTAATATTGCCATTGTTCTTAGGAGTAGAATTTATTGTACACTGTGAAGAAATGGATGATGCATTGGGGACAAAACTTATTTGTAGATAAATGAAGCAAATAACTTAGTTTGTATGCTTTATACTTGGCTTTGATGATTAATATCTGAGGTAACTACTGACATATCTATAAATGGTTAGCCCAATCTCTGTTTTTGAATTGTAAAGCTAGCTGCTAGAATATAACCTATTTATTTATTCTTAAATTTGTGTGCATTATTCTAATTTTAAAATTGTTTGATATCTAGAAGTTAACTTAGAAGTAGCAAGAATAACAATTTCTTTTTTTGGAAAGGATGATGCCACACATTTCTTGTTTTTGGGGAGGAGATGTTCACCCTAGCAAGCACAAACTTTAATGCTAAAGTAAAGAGTTCACATTTTTTTGTACCTTGATATATTCTTGTGAATTGATGCAAGGACACAACAAAATGTTTTCTGCCAATTTATGTGCAATCTGACAGCTTGGCATATTGTTTATCCCATTATTTCCAACATTTGTCCATGCAACATATTTCTGAGACTTCTGTTGAAGTTTGAAATTCCAATTTTGCTTGAGTTTTTTAGAGTCCCTTGCCATGTCTTCAAAATCTTACTACAGTAAATTTTTACATATATTTTTTTTACATTTCTCCGGATCTAGGGTGTCTTGCTCCCTAAAGAGTTCACCAATTTCACTTCAGAGAGAGATATCTGCATCAGCATGGCTGCTTCCATTCGAGATGTTTGCCATAAAAGTCCTGATAGGGGTGTTGATCTCATCTTGTCTGTTTCGGTATGCCCTGCCTATACTGTTCTCTTGATTCTGTTTTTGCAGTGCATTTGATGAGAAATTGTGGTTTGGTGTTGGAATAAACAGTCTTGCATTGAGAGCGAAGATCATGTAATTAAAGCTCTTGGCTTGCAAAGCCTTGCCTTCCTTTGTGAAGCTGATGTGATTGGTAATTTTTTAAACATATTTGTGGAGTAATACTCTGTCAAAAGCATAGTAATGTATGCATGTACAATAGTTCGATACTACATCGTGTTCAATTTATTTTTTAAATAGCATTCTGATAAGATATATTGACTTCTTTAGATTTTTACACTGCATGGGATGTCATTGCAAGGCATGTGCAAGGTTACCGAGATGATCCTATTCTTGCTCATAGGTAAGCATGTTTAAGATTCCTCTGCAACACTCATGTGGTCAACATAAATTATAATAAAGATGGTGGTAAATTCTAGTAAAAGAAAAATTAAAAGCTATATCCCAACTCATCAAGTGACATTGAGAACTACAGAATTTTTCATTCTTGGGGATCATGAATTTTCTTAAACAAAATATTGCTTTACATAAATATCTTTTTTCAGGTAACAAGATTCTGTGTGGTCTTTGGATCGAGTTGTTCTTTCTCCATAACTTAATACATAATTTCCTAGTTATAAATTGTCATTCTGTAGTCTCATTAGAAGACATTTCCTGTATATGGCAGCCTTTGTCTTCTGCTAAGGTGGGGTGCGATGGATGCAGAAGCATATTCAGAAGCATCAAAGAGTGTGCTGCTGATTATGTGGGATGTAGTTACCTCCGGTCAAGAGAGACAGTGGGCAAAAGCAAGAATTTCAGCCCTGGAGTCACTTTCCCAATATGAAGTATATCCATCAATGCAAATGTTGCCCTGCATGAGTAAACTGTTATTTTATTGAATAAAAGAGTAATTTACACTTGTTCATTTAATATTGTTTTGTTACCACTTTCCAGGTATCACAACTTGAAAATGGTATTTCAGATTTCAAGAAAATAATTTTGGAGTTGTTCTTTTCTGAAACAAACCCCAACGTTCTAAAGGCTATGGAGGATTTTCATGTCAAGATAATAACATATGAGCACATGTAACCACTGCATCCTACAATTTACTTATATAGGATGGTATAATATTAGTATGATTGAATTTTTTATTTTTATGTCCATTTGCCTTAGAAATCGCCGAAGACTAGTTAAGGAAAAAAGAGTTACAGGAAGCAAGATTGAAAAATTGATGAATGTATTTCCACAGGCTATATTTTCTTCAGGTATAGTGGTATCAGCTTTCCATTTTGTGTTCCTTTCCCAAGAATTACTGCAAGAAGAAATTCAGATCTGATAGTGGAAAAATTAAAATAAAATGCTTAAATAAAGTCTTCTTTTGATCTACATGTCTTGTTAACTCATGATTTCTGAATGCCAAAAATGAAAAGAAACCAATTTATTTGGATTTAGTGAAGATCTAAATGGATCTGGGTGGTTGCGTTTATGTTGACGACAGGACATGATTTCTTTCTTATGATTTAGAAACTGAAATGGTTCCTTGAATGGAGTGGTGAAGTTATGTTACCAAAAGCTCTTGTCAAACTCTGTATGGTTTAACATATTGATTTTCTTGTTATTTGCATACGCCTTGATGTTAAGCATCTATTTACAGGAAAGATAAATGAAGCTAGAGAATTACCTGGTGCCGCTTTAGTTTGTTTTTCTTTCACTCCTAAAGATGTGAATGAACATCAAGCATCCAAAGTAAGATATTGACAGATTAAATATATTCTGATTTGATTTGAATGAACTTTTGATCTGATATTACAAGTATTCAGAGGTTAAGATATCTACATACTGGGTATGAAGTTGCTCTAGTGGATGTAGCTGCTTCTCTTCAGCTCTCAAGAAATATCTTGCTTGCACTGATGGCACTGCAATCGTGGAAAGGCTTTGTGCGACGTTGGATCAAGGCTTACACTCTGTCATATGATACTAAGGCACAATTGAGTGTCCTAGATAAAACTTCTAAAGCTGCTAGTGACATTTTAAAGGTCAAGTTTGGTCTTTTGTCATTACAAACCGTCATTTTTACCCATGTATCAGTCATCTGTATCAAATGCACAAGTTTGTCATGTCTGATGTAGGTTTTGTTACATGCATTTGTTGCAGAGTATGATGGCTATAGCGGATGGGGCTATACCTAGAGCTGCTGAAAATATTGCACTGGCTATTGGTGCACTTTGTGTGGTGAGAAGATTTTATATGGTTGTGCACTCATTTAAAATCTTTAAAGATTCTGATTAATTATCATCTGTGCCACATAGTGGCATCTTAACATATAAACTGTTTCCAAGATTATGGAATATGTAGTGAATCAGCTCTCTAACAATTTAGTTAGTAATGTATCTTGCGTAATTAGCATAATAACATTTGATTGCTACGAACTTTGGCCTTCCTATTGTCAGGTTTTGCCTCCCTCTGTTCACACAGTTAAATCTGCTGCTTCAAAGTTTCTTTTGGAATGGTTGCTCCAGCATGAACATGAACACCGCCAATGGTCTGCTGCAATTTCTTTAGGATTAATCTCTAGTTGCCTTCATGTAACAGATCATGAACAGAGATATCATAATATCACCGGACTTCTTGAGGTATTCTTGTTATCTACTTTTAATTAAAATAAAGTGCTGATGAAAGTAAGTTTGAATATTAAAGAAACAATAGCATTTTTTATGAAATTCTCTTGACATTTTAGATGAAATGCAAATGTTTCTGGAACTTTTCATAAGTTCACGTTTTTCCCTTAGATTTTATGAATCAAAATTTTTTGGAGGTTGTATCACACTTATGGTACTATATTAAGAGGTTGTAACACACTTAGGTTCCCAAATTCCTTTGTAGTTGGATAGTTGATAAGCAAGAATTTTATTACACACATGGAGCTAAAATAAGAGTTTTAAATGGATTATTCTGTCAATTTTATTAATTTTTCCCGATCTGGTTCACTCGAGAGAAACTTGCTGATAAGATTTTCTGGCATTGCATTTCACTGATTTTGAGAACTTCCAGGTTCTTTTTGATGGCAGAAGTTCCCTTGTAAAAGGAGCATGTGGTGTTGGATTGGGTTTTTCATGCCAAGATCTTCTTACCAGGGTTGAAACTTCTGTTACCTCTACTGTGATGAAAGAAACAGATAAGATTCCAGAATCTGAACTACTAGGTAGAATTATTACAGCCTTAGCTAGAATGATACAACAGAGAACTCAATGTTCTTCTGATGTTTTAGACAGTCTATGTTCATGCTTTCCACTGGGTTCATATGACATAAGTGCTAAAGTATATGAGCAGTTATCTGACAACAGTGAAGACTTGGAAGAAGATATCTGGGGTGTTGCTGGACTTGTTCTTGGTCTAGCTAACTCCATTAGTGCAATATACCGAGCAGGAGAGTTAGAGACTGTTATCAAGATAAAGAACTTAGTAATATCATGGCTTCCAGACGTTCATTCACTAGTTGAAAAAGATACTTTCCGGGGGAAAGAATCTAAAATTGTTTTAGCACTAGGATCCTGTATTGCACTTCCCACTATAGTGGCTTTTTGCCAGAGAATGGAACTGATGGATGATGCTGAGTTGGACCACATTGTGATTGGCTTTGAAGAGTTGATTTCCTATTTAATTTCTGTGAAAAAGTCTGGCATTTTGCACCATAGTTTGCTGATGGCATCATGTGTTGGAGCAGGGACAGTACTTTCTTGTATATTGAATGAAGGTGTTTACTCTATTGAGGCTGAACGCATTAAACGTTTACTGGAACTGTTCAGGAAATGTTACTTGAATCCTTTCCCTTTTCTTGTTCATCTTGGTGGCATGCTAGGAGTTGTTAATGCTATTGGAGCAGGTGCAGAAATTTTGGTCAACATGAATTTTCCAAAGTACAGTAGGCAATCTGGTTATCAGAAGGTAATTTACATTTTGATAAAATTGCTACCAGCTATCTCATCGTATTTGTTATATTTTTTTTTCTTGCTTCGTATTTAAATATCTTACTATGTATAAAACAGGAGTCTTCCTCTGTAATGGGCCCTCTCTTATCAAGTTCTGATTTTGAACCATACTTGACATCATTGGTGCAAGAGTTGTTTCTTGTGGCACAGAATTCTGATAATCAGCAGCTACAACAGTTTGCTTCCTGGGTGCTTGCCTTCCTTCGACATCATTTATGGTCCACGGAGCTTTTGGGGGTTGATAGTGATAGCAGTGTAGCTGAAAATAGTTCAAAATCTGTTTCCTATAGTTTCTCTGAGGACAATGTTGCTTTGAAGCTTAGTTTGTGGCTTATGGATTTCAAATACACTGAGGTAAATGTTTTACTCAGATTTTGTATAAATTTTTATGTGTATTTGTTCTTCATTTTCTAGTAATTTACTGCTTTCCTCTACTTCTGTAACTCTTTTTTTCTCTGTTTATTCTCCTTTCTTTGTTTGATAGGAGGTGCGCTCCTTTGCAATTTAATTTCTAAGATGATGGTTAGTTTTTCTTTTAGGAATTATCTAAACAGATTTTCTCATAATGTATGGGAGTTGAAAATCAAACTAAAAGCAGCTTAAAATCCATAAATCCTGAAGTCATGATTATATATAAATTTGTTAAGTGTCCACAGGAATCTAGTTGCGATTTGAAGTTTAGTTTCTTCTCATAATCATATTGTACATATCACAAATACTAATCATTCATGAATAATAATATGTTTTAATTTAATAAATTAAATTTTTCCTCCTTTCTTAAATGTAATAACCATGTTGAAATCATTGAAAGCCAATTATTTTAGCCTTCCTATAACCATAATAAGTTTTTGTTTTTATTTTATTATTAAATAAAAAATGCTATCATGTTTATTTTTTACTTGGTGACATTTGGTCGGGGTTTTGCAAATGAGTGTTTTTTTATTAGTCTTGCAATGAATTTAATCTTACACTAAATATGTTCGTGCACCCCTTTTAATTACTGGCTTAAATAATGAAATCATCTTGAACTTTTGTTGATCTTGGTTATTCTATGATTTTCGTGTTGCATTATCTTTTACTTTGTTTTGTGCCATTGCATGAACTGAATTCAACAGAGTAATTACTTCTGCTTCTCCTAATTAATTATCTTTTATTTGATTTTGGCATGGCTGTATGTACGTGATAAGCTTCCCATGTTCATCTATATTTTCTATTAAAATAGTTTTGTTAAATGTTTTTTTGTTAGTATTTCTCATTGTTCTCATTTTTTTTGTCTGTCCAAATTCAGCCTGAAACTGTTGTACATAACGACAGAGTCATTGCTGTATTAAGGTGTCTTTCTAGAGCTCCCAGGTTGCCAAGCTTGGATTGGGGGTCAGTTATTAGACGTTGTATGAGATATGAGGTCAAAGTTGTTGAATTGCCATCCAAAGATTCTACTTGCAAGAATGGAACTCTTAGGGAGGAATCTACCATGTTTGCCATGGCTCATGCAAATCAATTTGATTCGCTACTAACTTTTCTTGACGAGCTATCTGATTTTTCCAGATTCAGATCACTTGAAATAAATCTGCAGTCGTGTCTGCTAAACCATCTGGCAGACCTTGTAAAAGTATTTTCAAACTCCAGACTTGAGAAACTATTTGGTGATGTAAGAAATCACTTATTGTCTTTTACTTCATACAAAGAGTTGAGCACCTACAACAAAAGCTTGTTATGTATTTCATGCTGGAAAGGTCTCTATGAATGCCTGGATGAAGTTTCTGCGGATACATCTGGTCACATATCTCATATTGAGAGGTGCATGGAGGTTCTATTTACTTTATTACCTGCGGTTCAATCATCTGTAAGTGTAGTATCTGGGGATGTTAGTTCTGCAGAGGAATGGTCTGAGGCTGTAAGATGCTTAGGGAAGGCTCCGGAAAATTGGCTATTGGATTTCCTAAAGGTATGGTGTTGATACATGGTATATTACAATATCTCTTCATCCAACTTTCCCCTCAAGAAAAATATTTTGAGATCTGTCATAATAATAGTAATAATCTTTCACCAGATGTGATCATTTCTATTGTTTGTTGCCTGTATTATGTTGAGATGTTTTGTTGTTTACTTTAAGCTAATTCTTCTTGTGGTTCATTCAAATTGATTGAGGTCAAGCTTATTATTAGATACATATTGTCACTTTAAACCTGTGATCTTAAGCTGACATTTGCAATCCACAGGTTTCACATGAGGAGTTTGTCCAGAGTGCTGGAAAATCTATTGAAGTCCAGAAAAAGGTTTGTGCTAAGATCAAGCTTGTGAAGTCTGGTTCCCTTTCAGTGACTGAACTTGGAAAAATGAAATCCTACATTTTGAACTCCAAATCACAAGGTCAGTTTTCTGCTTTGCTACTCTATGTTTCTGTGTTTTTGGGCAAAGAAAGGCTCAGATCAATTTGGGCTGAAATAATTAATGGTTCACATATCAGATGTCAACACTATAGGTTTAATTTTTGTAGGACTCTGGGATATACTCTTTGAAGTTGTGGCAGCTTTGTACCGTGCGGAGGGAAGTATTAAAAAACAGTGGCTTATTGATGCTGTTGAAATTAGCTGCATATCCAGTTTTCCTTCCACGGTAGTAGTTCCTTACTGATTATCACAATTTATTTGTAGTAGCTTTCAGGCATATCATGGAAAAATTCAAAAACTAAATTCAACAAGAATTGGTGTGCTATAAGGGTTCGCATTTGCTATATTTAAAAAGAATCAATACATTAATTTTCAGACATTCTGATAAACAATATTATATTGGTTTGTTGAAAAATTTTAATGAAATTATTATCATTATCGTGATGATGATGATTATTTGTAAATAATACATATGAAAAACAGCATCTTTTGTATCAACTCGAATTCCATAGACAGAATTATTAGGTTTCTGCCGCTCAGATTTTCATGTGATTTTATTGTTCATATTGTGTTCTGGTTGATTTATTTTTAAGTAACTAGCATTTACTATGCTAGTCCCTGATATTATTCTATATATCAAGAGAGGTAATTTTGAACCAACTTATCTACAATTACTTATAAAAGAAAATTAGAAAAAAAAAAAACTTCTCTATAAGCAAAAATTAACTTATAAACAAGTTAAAAATCAGTTTTTTAAAGAAAGTAATATAAGAGAGTTTCTACAAATTAGTTTGTGCGCTAAGCTAATTTTGGCTTATTAATGTTTTTTAATTTTCTTCTCCTTTAAGTTGTCTTGAAAAAAGTTATCTAATGAGACCTGTAGAGAGCTATGATGTACTCCTTGATAACCAACAGTTGAATTTGTTGGAGCTTACTTTGTGAACGCATCTCTTCATTTTTTTGCAGGCACTTCAGTTTCTTGGTCTGTTATCTGCTGCATGCTGCAAGTATATGCCCTTTATGATCGTGGACCAACAAACGGTAGTGAATGATCTACCAGTCACCCTTGTGTCTCTTCTAGCAGATGAAAACTGGAATGTTGTTGCTGAAACTATCGTGTCGCAACTCTTTTCATCGACCGAACGGATATACGACTGGGCTGCGCAAATAGCAGATGGTTCCTATATTCCTGGTTCGCAAGCCATCGATGAAAGTGAGAATCAAATGGCTGTTTTTCTGCTACAAGTGATGCATCATACATGTGTATTACTTAGAAGTTACTTACCATTGGATAAGCAACTCCGTCTCTCCAGCATGGTTATTTCTCGACATGGAAACTATAGTCCCGAAAAGACAAGATTATGACACTAAAATTGTTGTATAATCAAAAGAACACCCTCACATGCTACACTCAGCGCGGTGTTTTCGGGAATTGAGCTTTGGAGTTTATGGAATGTGGACAATTCTGAGTTATTTCTGCCATTCCTGATTCGATTCCGAATTCAATTGAGAGGTCTCGCAGTGTTGAGCAGAAGCCAACCGCGTGGAATGTTTCTGACAAAGGATGGAGCTGTACATACACTAAAATTAAGCAGAAAACAGAATGTTTTTGTACCGTTATTTTCTTTTCTTCTTACACAACACCTATGTTCTATAGTGCTAGCTTTGGGGTCGATTGCAGAGATATGTAATGCATTTCAATTAATTTACACAAGAAAAATTATTGGGTTCCAAACCCTTGATTTCAAAGTTGAGTGGATGGTTCCATTGAAATGCCTAGTTTTTCTGCGACTTGATATAAATCCACTTAATGGTTGGAAATCTAACAAAGTGTTCAAAAGTTGTTTTTTATGAAAAAGTTTATTTAAAGTTTAATACATTATATATGTGAAAAAAATTGTCTGGTAAAATAAAAAAGATAACATATTCAAGGTTGCCTAGGAAAGCTGGAAATCTCAAAATTCTAACGTAACTACAGTCTTGTGTAGTGATTTCAAGATTCAGGTGACGGTAAAGATGCACAAATTATCAACAAAATCACGTCAAATAAACGAAATATATGAGTTATTCTTTGTTATTCAAGATTGGCATATCTTGTAAGTATGACAACACAACCGAACATGTCAAACTCCCAAGTTAACATTACAACTAAAGTTTTTTTTTTAATAATAATTAATAACAAAATGAAATTAATAATATTAATACATTTATACACATTTAATAAATTAGTAAAACATATAAAATTAAAAATTAAAATAGTTGAACAGAAGATGAAATTAAATAATAATAATAATAATGTCAAATTCAGAAGCTAATTTTTAACTGGATCAAATTTAATGGGGATGAACATATAACAGAACTGGGCTAAAGTCACTCACAGAACCGAGAATTTCGCTTCATCAGTCTCAAAATTTTCTCTTCATAATAGTAGCAACCCTGTGAACCGAAAACCTGATATGTTGTTCTTTCTTCCTGTGTATCAACATGCTTCGTCGACCTTCAATCTATGCTCCCAAACTGTTTCAATCGTCCTGCAACTCAACATTCACCAATAAATCCCTTCTTTTTTTTTCTTCTTCTTCAGTAATCACTCTTCATGATTCTCACTCCAAACCCATCTTGAGTCCCTTTTACAATCTTCTCCCTCCTACCCAGAATCCCAACAACATCGTAAACCTCATCTCTTCAATCCTCAGACACAAAAGTTCCCACTTTTCCATTCTCCACAATAATGACATCAAAGGGATTCTCCCCCACTTGGGTCCCCATGAAATTTCAAGGGTATTGCTCAGATGCCAGTCCGATCACTCTTCAGCCCTCACTTTCTTCAATTGGGTAAAAAATGATTTGAATATTACACCAACTGTTCACAACTACTGTGTAGTTCTTCATATACTTGCTTGGTCTAGAGTGTTCTCTCAGGCAATGGAGTTATTGGCTGAATTGATACAAATGGTTGAGGCTGAGGGTTTTTGTGTTTCTTCAAATGAGGGCATTTACGAGAATCTTGTGGGGTGTACTGAGAATTGTAATTGGAATCCTGTGATATTTGCTATGCTTGTCAAGGCTTATGTGAAAGTTGGAATGATTGATAAGGGTCTGGAAACTTTTAGGAGGAACATTGAAGCTTGTTTTATCCCCAATGTGATTACTTGCAATTGTTTGCTGAGTGGGTTGTCCAGGTTTAATTACATTACTCAGTGTTGGGAAGTATACGAAGAGATGGGAAGACTTGGAGTACACAGAAATGCTTACACTTTCAATATTATGACCCATGTTTTATGCAAAGACGGAGATACAGATAAGGTGACCGGATTCTTGGAGAAGATGGAAGAGGAAGGATTTGAACCTGACTTGGTCACATACAACACACTTATTAACAGTTATTGTAAGAAGAGGAGATTGGAGGATGCTTTTTATATGTACAAGATCATGTATGTTAGAGGTGTGATACCTAATTTGATCACACACACATCCTTGATGAATGGTCTTTGTGAAGAAGGGAAGGTCAAGGAGGCTCATCAGCTTTTTCATCAGATGGTTCACAGAGGTATAGATCCAGACATTGTGTCATATAATACTCTTGTGTGTGGTTATTGCAGACAAGGTAAGATGCAAATGTGTAGATCAATATTGTATGAAATGATAGGAAATAGAATTTGTCCTGACAGCATCACTTGTCGGCTTATAGTTGATGGATATGCTAGGGATGGAAAACTTCTGTCAGCCTTGAATACTGTTGAGGAACTTAAGAGATTTAGAATTAAAATTCCTGAAGAAGTATATGATTATCTTATAGTTGCATTGTGTAAAGAAGGTAAGCCATTTGCTGCTAAAAGTTTTCTGCATAGGATATGTGAGGATGGTTATACACCTAAAATGAATACATATAATAAACTAGTTGAGTCTCTATGTGAGTTCAATAATGTGGAAGAGGCATTAGTTTTGAAATCTGAGATAGAAAAGAAGAACATGAAAGTGAATCTTGCTGCTTACAGAGCTGTTATAAACTGTTTGTCTAGAGAAAAAAGGACTTTAGAGGCTGAAGGTTTGTTGAAGGAAATTATTACTTTAGGTATCTTACCTGATGTAGAAATAAGCAGAGCATTAATAAAAGGGTACTGTGAAGAAGATAAGGTTGACAAAGCCGTGTCCATATTGAAACTCTTTGTCAAAGAGTTTCAAGTTTACGATACTGAAAGCTACAATGCAGTTGTTAAAGTTTTTTGTGATGGTGGTAATGTAACCGAGTTAATGGAGTTTCAGGATAACATGTTCAAAATGGGGTATGTTGGTAACAAGTTAACATGCAGATATGTGATCCATGGATTGCAGAAAACCATGGAACTAGAAGAAGACCATGTGATTTTGAAACATACTTTTTGACTTCTTGAGAGTTCAATTTTCTAACATGTAGATATTTTGTCCATGTTATTATGACAGTGTGTTTGATTTTTGTAAGTTATTTTTCTGTTAATATTAGTTTTAGTTGGTATCAATTATATTATAAAGAATTAAGGGAATTTCAATTCACATTTGAAATAAATTTAATTACATTTATAATAATTGAATACAGAAGAGAGATAAATATTCAACATCAATAAGAATATTTATTTCTAATAAATGTGTGGAAATGAATACATAAATATGCAATTTACTGTTTCTTGGTAGTATTAGATATTTTATGACTAAATTATTTATTTTGTCTCTTAATTTATATATTTTATTTAATCTCATTTTTTATATATGTCGTTTTTAATTTTGTCGTTTTTACTGAAGGATTAAGAAATATCAATATTCTTTTTCATTTTCTAATTTTCTTATACATAAATTTTTTAAATAAAATAAAATTTTAAAATTAATAATAATAGAGATAGATATCTGAATGTATTATTAATATAATTAATTTTCCCATTATAACTATTATATTTGAGATATAATAATGATTTTATTATCATTATTTTAATTTTTTAAACAATATATTTATTTTATTTTTATTTTAGATTATTATAAATATGATGGTACTAATTAAAGCTATTATTAATATTCAATAGCTGGACGTAAAATTGAATATACGAAAATATAGGAAAACCAATTGTTTATTTATTTTTAAAATACAAAAAATTATATATTTCTTTCTCTTGTATGTTAGTATTCTAGTATAAAAGTAATACATATATCTATATAAAAAATTATAAATTTCTGATATAATTACAATTGTTGATCTAATTTAAAATTAATGATATTTTATTTTGGTTATATGATAGTTATTTAAATATTTTATTATCGTAATTATATTATTATTGATTTCACCTTACAGGATTAATGTGAAAAAAGAAGAAACATCTCCTTTTCATTTTTTCGGTCCATAGCTACTGTATTATAAAAATAAAAATACTAATTAAATAAATAGTAATTCTAATTTTTATGCAGTACACAAATGTTAAACTAGTTTGAAATGAATGTTATACAACTTTGGTTATGTATCATGTTAAGTTTAATTGATTTTGCATAAAATTAAAAAGAAATAATATTGAAATAAAAAAGAGTTTGAAATTTGGAACTTTAACTATATAAATTAATTAATAAGATTTAATATATAGTTGAATTAGTATTACATCGATATGGAATTTTTCTAACTATTTTTTATTGAAAATATTAACCCTCTGTCTTTGTGCATGTAGTACGACACTCATGTTGTTACATATTGTAACATTTTTAATATTATTAAAATATTAGTAAATATATATTTTATGACTATTTAATCATTTCTATTATAGATTATAAAGTTTAAGTAATACTAAAGCGAAAATAGATTTTTTTATTAAAAATATATACAGGAAATATAATGAAGTGAAATTTTATCACCAAGAGTTCAATAGTATAAAAAATAATGGTGGCAAGTTCAATCCATTAATATTGATGTATATATAAAATTATTTTCTATATAATTAAATATATAATATAATAAAATGAGTAAGATAAAAAAGAAATGAGTTAACATCTTTAATATCTTTATTTTATTTTGAATATTTAAATATGAGGTAATTCTTTCTCTATTTCTATATTTTTCGCATGTATTCTATAACATTCGTGAAAAGATTAAGATATTTGTAATATTATTTTTAAATTACCATAATTTTGTATTAATGTATTTATTATATTTTATTTGTATTTTAGATGGTATAATTTAAAAGTTATTTTATTTTTTAAATAGTTTTTAGATTATATAAATTAAAAATCACTTTTATAAATTACTGGTTACTATTAAAAATGATTTTTAAATTATATACAATACGAATGAGTGATTTTTGAATTGTATAAACATTTGAGCTTTGGATGGAAACTGCATTGGATAAATAAGAGAAAATAATAGGTAAGGATATTTTGGTTTATGTTTATGGTGGGTACATGATAAAATGAAGGTAGAGAAAGAATGAGTCTTAGATATATTGGATGTGAAACCTCTTGCTTCATTTCATACGAGTATGATTATTTCATATATATATTTTTAATTTTAAGAATTGAGAACTTTGACTTTTAGCTTCTAGAATTTCTTTTAATATTTACAAGTGATTGAGTTGGATTCCAAATAATTATAAGGTAGCCCCTGCTTAATTTATCTAATTCAATTGAGTTCAAATTTTGATAAGAGATGAGATCTCTTTAATTTAGTCTAAAATTTATCCAAATATTAAGATTAAATTTATCAAATAAATTAATAGTAATAACAAATACATATTTGATTTTCTTAAAAAAGCAATAAGATCTTAAAAAGAATTACTTAATTAAGGCTTTAAACTTACATTTTTAACAATTTTTATTTGGACTGACAAAAATTTGCTCTTGCTCATTAACTAGGTAACCCTCACTTTTTGGTCAGCATGCAGGTTATAATATAAAAAACATTTAAACATAAACTATAATTAAACAATATTATAAAGGTAGTTATTCTAACATTTAAAGTATATATATATATATATATATAATGATTATATATATACACACATATATACATATAATTAATGTCATACATTAAATTTGTTATAGATTATAACTTAATTTTTTATTTTATTTTATTTATATATTTAAATTTTACTTTTGATAATTTCTACATAGACATGTACAATGAAAAAGAGTAGGCATATACAATCAGTCTTTTATATTTTTATATTTAAGAAAATAATTCCATACAGATAATAAAAACATTTTTTAAATTCAAAATTTAATGAAGCATATCAACAAGCAATAATACAAATATATACAATTTTATAATATATATATATATATATATATATATATATATATATATATATATATATATATATATATATATAACAATAAGAAAAACCGCATGATACGTATAGAAAAAACTCACAAAAAAATGTAAAAAAAATATTATACATAAAGATAAATGTGAACGTAAATCTTTTCCTTAATTTGAAATAAAATAATATTTGCAATTCTTCTATGAAATACTCAAATATCATATCAAGTTTTCAAACAAAATATTCTCAGTTATATCTAAACATATTTCAAACATACTCGTCTAATATAATCATTTTAAAATTTAAATTAAAAGAACATAATTTATTTATTATATTAAACTATGACACAACAAATTGAGTATTATAATACTCATTACTGATATTGTTGTGAATGCCCCTTATGTTTAACTCCAATATATCATTCCTAACCAGGGCCACCATTTTTTAAAATACCAGTTGTATTACCACCACTTCTACAATTATCACCATTACCTTAACCCTATTATTATGTTCATCATTATTATTACAATCTACCACCATTTCTGACACCACTTCTACAAGCAACATCACCATGGTCTCTACCACCATAGTCATTGCTACTACCACTATTATTAACATCGCTACTATTACAATATGAAATGTCTTCGTCAATGCTAATATCACTACTACTACTTTTCCTGTGATTATTACTGTTACTCTTGTCATCATTGAAACCACTACTAATTTTATTGTTATCAACACTTTCAACTACTAATGCACAACAACTTTAATACTATAGAAAATTTTTAATCTAATTTATTTTAAAACTAAAAATGACCTTAAACTAAAAACCATTTTTAAAAAACTAAAAAAGTAGTTATAATTATAAAAATGGAAGTTAAAAAAAACACACCCTAGAGATCATTTTTAAAAGTCAACGCCACAATGACTTCAACTTTTATATATCATTACTAGGTGGCCATTGAATGAAAGTAGTGTGTTCCAAATTTTTGCTAGCCTGAGCCTAAATGGAATTAAAGAATTACAAAATAATAATGATAAAAAAGTAAAGCATTCAATATTAAATGTCTCAACATTTTTCTCCTGCAAATAATAGGGGATAATATAATCAATAATTAATTTATAGGTATAAAAGTTTAGATCATATGGACAATAATATGATATTAGAGTGATAATAGTAATAGTAATAATAATAAAACTAATTTTTCTTAAAAAAATTGAAATGCTTTTTTACCAACTATTCGAACAATTATTTTTGGGGGGATTACTATGCCTTTGGTCAAATATCTCAGTTTAAGAGTCTTTAACTAATAATAATCAATATTTATAGATTACTCAATTGAAGCAAATTAAAATAACAGGTAGAAGAAAAAAAATACGACATTTAAAGGTATGAAATCAAACTAAGTGACTAATCACTTCAATTATATTTCGACTGTAACTACAGACATAAAGAGAAAAAAAAGGGTTTCCGAATATTTGTTATGTAAGCGTTCAATGGCTTTTAACAGAATTTTGAACTTCAAAACTTGTATCCTAGAAGTGAACTACATGATGCACCATTCAACTAATACCACCAAATACAAGAGGCAGCCAAAAAGAAGGAAATTTACAAGTCTCGAGCATTTTAAAAAGGAACATGGAATAATAAATTTTCAGAAATTGAAAATAGAAAAAAAATAGGCCCCCTGAAAATTAGAGTTTGATAGATTTTAAATTTTACCTTGCTGTACAAATCTGATCATTAGTAGATCCTCAACAGACACCGCCCTCGGGTGAGTGTTTGGGAGAAGAAACTTGCCTTGTGGTATACTGGGGATCTTTAGGAGAAGAAGCTTGCCTTGTGGTAGACTGGGGATCTTTAGGAGAAGAAACTTGCCTTGTGGTAGACTGGGGATCTTTAGGAGAAGAAGCTTGCCTTGTGGTAGACTGGGGATCTTTAGGAGAAGAAACTTGCCTTGTGGTAGACTTGGGATCTTCACTTGGTTCCATTTCCATATGCTCCAAACCATTTCTAGTTTCAGAATTTTTATTCTCGCCATCTGATTCAATTACTCCTTGGTTTTCAGAGTTTCTTAATTTTTCGTTAGAATGATCATCTGAATCTAAGGGGTCCTTGGGAGTGGATAGAGAACGTTCTCTACTACCAGTTGCATTACTAGAACTAGTTGGTGTCAGCCACATGAATTTCAGATTCTGGTCATTCCAGCATTTACCATTATTAAATGCTCTCTCAGCAGCCCAACGAGTAGTGAAAGTTACATGAGCCTCTTGTTGGCTACTATCATTTATTTGCACGTCTTCTAGCTCTACGGCGGAAAGCTCGCCAAAAGGTGAGAAGTGCTCCTTCAAAACAGCAACCTAAACAACAGCAATTTATTTGAGAAAAAAATGGAATAGGATGAAAAGACTACCTTTCATTTATTAATGGTACATTAAGGAATCTAAAATGTGACCATATAAATGCATAGACTTCTACTAAATCAACCATAAAACTCATTTTATTTTCATCTGATACATAACAAATGATCTCATGTAATATTTCTTATTGAAAACAATTCAAAGAAGATATATTTCAGTTGGGGTTCTAGGCTTGATAAGATGAGACCAGCCAACAAAGCAGATTCATGCAACGTAAAGATTCAACTTATCTAATTGGTAAGCACTCTTATATATTAAAAATCCACCCCAAGATAGTGCCCTTTTGTGAGATAATTCAATGTCATAGAAGAATAAGAAAAAATATGATAGCAACATCAAGTGAAGTAGATATCATGCTAGGTTACGTAAAGATTCAACTTATCTAATTGGTAAGCACTCTTATATATTAAAAATCCACCCCAAGATAGTGCCCTTTTGTGAGATAATTCAATGTCATAGAAGAATAAGAAAAAATGTGATAGCAACATCAAGTGAAGTAGATATCATGCTAGGTTCAGACTAATTTCAATGTCATAGAAGAATAAGAAGAAAAAATGTGATAGCAACATCAAGTGAAGTAGATATCATGCTACAGTTCAGACTAATTGCGAACTTATGTGAGTATGAAAGATTTTAGATCAAGATGAGAAGGGATTTGATAGTCTGCCCCCCACCCCCAATGATTGTGATTGTGATTTAATAACCAGGCTACCATATTCATCTGATCATTTGATCAAATCTAATATGTCATGAGTATAAAGCATGTTGTCATTTTGTCTAAAGAGAAAATTTACAAGAGACCATTGACCAGCTTGCAAATTTATTCACTAGCTTTGAGTTCGGTATGCTGTGATTTCATTTGAAACAAAGCTCAATATCAGCAAAATTTATATTTCTGCTTGAGGGAGGGTGTTAAGATTTGTTAGCGTCAAGAGTTAATTAAGAACTCACTTTAGGTTATTGAGAATATATGGATATATTGCATAGATGTATTTTGTACTGCACTCGTCATCTAGTAGTATCTGTACATATGGAGTTTATTAGATTGCAGCATACTTATTCTACTCTTTCTACCCCTTTCACACTATTATGGTTGAAAACTTCTCAGCATTAAGGAGTAGAAAGCAAATTGGCATGAAAAAAATGCACAGAGTGTATATCATAGAGAGAAGACACTTGCCATAATTCTGTTTAATTTAGAAAAATGTTGACAAGAAAAGAATAAACGGCAAATGTCGATTAAAAGATTAGAAAGTTATGCTTAAAAACGGATAGAAGGACAATTAAAAAATGCCAACTTTATTAGTTTAATTATGTTCTCTTCGAATAATTATGATATGAGAACGCTACTGTCAACCCACAGCTACCCCCACCCCTCAAAAAAGCAGTATGAGTGGAAAAAAAATGCAATCCCCATGGGTCATGTTTCAGGGTATGAAAATATATATATTCTGGGGAGTACTCCCTCAAGACTCAAAAAAATAAGCAAAAATAACTAATTTGACACTAATTAAGAAAGTCAGTTAACTCTAATTTTACTAATCTTTCTTAACTAAAAAATAATTCTTTTCTAAATTACCTTTTTTATTGGAACCTAATATCACGAATAAAAAGGAGACTGGGTAAATAAAACACATTTACATGAAGGGTGCTTCGAGAATGATACAATAGAGTTAAATTAATTAAATTTGCTTATATTTAAATCAACTACAAAGCAAATTTTCACTTATGTTCTTTTTGGTTCATTACAAAGAAGTATCCTAAAATGGGTCAGACTTTGGAGTTTAGGAAGATAACAAAAAGAGCAGGGAGACTCCAACATTGATGGCACATTTTGGGATTCCAATTCAAAGGTAAAAAACAGAAAAAAACTATCCAATAAATATGAACATGTATGTGAAACCAATATTTACTATTCTCACATGTGAATGCATGCCTGAATCTCCAACAGGGGATGTAGCTTGGAACCTTACAGTAAAAACAATTGCATAAACAAGGAGAGCCAATGAAAAATTCTCCTATCTCTTAATTACAGAAAAGACCAATATAATACTTACATTAGTTAGACCAGCTGGCAAAGGTGGGATGATACGAAATGCAGCAGGACGATTGTCCAATTTGTATCTGTTTACAGGCATTAATGGTTGAATTGGGTGCTTCAAGCCTGTAGATTCTTGCAGTCTTGCTGCTGGACTTGTTTTAGGACTTAGGGATACAGTATTGACCAGCTGTTTACTCTTATCAGATGCTGCCTCTGCGTGTGGAGATGTCATACCAACATCAGCATCCAATGATTGAGGAGAAGCCAGTTTGGCAACATCAGATGCCGTGCCTAATTTGAGCCTCTTGGCGGCTTGCTCATTAGACAATTCACCCTTGAATCCAGAAGCCTGTGAATAATTAGAGTCCAAACAATGAGGGAAGGAATAATGCCAATACAAGAAAGCTAACAGAAAGTAACAGGAGAATGACAAGTATGCCTAACTTCTATTTCTCTTTGTTGAGATGTGTTATAAGGTTCTACCTGATATACTTCGCATAGACTTGAAAAAGGCAATACAGGCCTTATTGATATGTAATGTTTGTTATTTGACATTAAAGTCACCACTAAAGGTATTGTATTTTTAGTTTATTTTAGGAAAAATACCATAAGCCTCTAAAAAATGTATAATCAACTACAAATTAAATTAAGGGTCTTTAGGTTTTACTTGTTTCTCAAATTTGTTCAACTGGCGCTTGAACTCATTGCGCTTTTGATCTAGCATTTCCTGCTTCTTGCGCAATTCTTCCTTTAGATTCTCCAAGTTTACAAGCTTCTTCTGCAAAGGAGGCGGAACCTTGAGTCCATCAGTGATGACAGGCTTAGGTTGATCAGTAGGTGACGATACATCATATGTAGTCTTTGAAACATCAGCTTGATGGATGTCTTTTCCCCTATCAGTGACAACAGGATGAGATGGAACAAAAGCAGGTGCTTGCCCACGGGGAGTAACAATCATGCCATTCCCGGTGTTGGTGCTATCACTGCGAATGCTATCACGATTAGCCCACCATAGCTTGATAAAACGATTACCCATTACAGCATCTGGTGCCTTCAAAGCAGCTTCAGCCTCTTCCCTCTTGGAGAATTGCACAAAAGCTCGTTCACTGTTCAATGGAATATAAATGTCAATAACTTCCCCAAACTTCTTAAAATGAGCTAGAAGAGCCTCTCTCCTGTTATTTTTCTGAGGTATTCCATTTACAAATAGAGTACGCAGTGCCTTTTGTGATGACTTTCGTATGGTACGAATAGCATCAGTTTGTGTTCTGAGGGACGCGTCCAAGGCTTTTGGATCTGCATCGTCTGCTATATTTTGCTTTACTTGAAAGGAAGCATTGTGAGCACCAACTAATTCATCGTTATCTTCCTTTAATTGATTCTCAGGATAATGAAAGGAACTCATTGTAGCATTAGTTTTTTCTTTCACGTCAAATCTGTTTTTTGAACTACCAATTCTGGCCCAGACAGATGAGCTGGCACCCTGTGAACTGACAGAAGCTCTGACAGCTCCAACTGGACAATCACCATCTGGAGCATCATTTGATATGGGCTCAGTTTCATCACTCTTAGATGACTGAAGAGTAAGGAGTGCATTTGAAGGATCCAGACCACTATCATTCCAAAGTGGTTGATCAGGATCATAAAGATCAGCTCCACTTGTGCAACCAGCAGGACCAGTAAAAGCACCATCTAATCCCAAACCGTCATCATTGACTACAGACTTAGAAACTTTTCCAGGTAAACATTTGTTGTTCATCGAAGTGGTAGAAGCATTTACTGAATGTAAAGATCCAGATCCAGCAGGAGCTCCAATTAGGTGTGCACTTGGAAGTGAAACAGGAAGGTTAAACTGTGAAAGACTCTGAATTGTGAACAACAAATTAATTAGTGAGTTTAACAATGAATCAAACCTCATAAAGAAAGTATTCATCACTACATCTAATCCAACCTGTAAGTTAATACAATGTGTGAAATAAATACTAATATTGGATATTTAAAAATTCTATGAAATGCAAATTTGTGTTACAAAAACCTAATAGTTTAATGTAAACACTCTATTAAAATATCAGCAAACATTTCAAGTTCGAAGGTGTTCATGTAATATCACATTTTCGAAAAGCAATGGCACAAAACAGAAAGCATGAGGGAACATTTTCATAAATGACATCTTTCTAAAAAATTCCCCCCAGCCCCCCTCTTTATATAGCTACTATCATGCATGATTTTATTCTTTATCAATATAAACTTGAGGAATGATACATAACTTGAGAGGAACCAAGGAAACACATACTTTAAAATTTGTAACTTCTCATTGGCTTAATGCCTCATTTTTTAATGTAAGTGTAAAATAGAGAACACATAGACATTGGACTATAAACCAGGTATGAATACTCACAGATATGAGTTTATATAGATTGACTCATTGCATTTATTATGCATGAATAGAGGATATTTTGTTTCTTCTAAATTAAAGATTACATGACTATAACAATAAACCAAATATATTTCTGATTCTCAACAATAAGTTTCTCAATTCACAAATTACTTCAACTCAGACCTATTTATGTTTTCAGTGTCTGGTGTTGCATTTTATGATAAATATATTTAATATAGTATATGGTATAACGTAAGTCATGCTTCAATGTTTCACTTACAATTGCTCTATAAGTACGGAACTATCATTTTGTTCTCTCTGATAAGACATGGTTTGATTAAGTAATGGGAACTTGGGTATTCTGCAGTGCCTAAGTTCCACATTGAGTAGTATGAGATGCTCAAGTATTTAAATGATTGGTACTCCACCCTTAGTTTTAAGGGTGAGTTCCCCAACAAGGAAAATAAGTGAAGTGCCACGGTGTAAAATGCGTCATAAAGTGAAAGTCATTGAGATATTGGAATGGTACAATGATAGGGAATTGAATATTATGGGGTGCCTAAGTCCCACATGTAGTATGAGATATTTTGTGGAGTATTTCAGTGTTCAATTCTCCCAATGATAGTTTGCTTTCTAGGGACAAGTTCCCATGTGTTTGGATTCTTAGCATTAAGAATCAAGAGAATTGAGGCATGCAAATGCGGACATCAGATAGTCAAACATTCCTACAACAGCCCAAAACCTATAAAATGCAACAGCAACTCAGTAACAATTTTTCTTCCAACCACGCTAGCAGATCAAATATTAAATCACCCACATGAAAATCTAAAACATATTTTTGGGCAATAATATTTAATTGATTCTACCTACAGCCAATCAATTCTCCATTAAAGTGAAACACAACAAAAACATTATTCTACTTCGTAGTAAAAATCCTCATGCAATTTGAAGTGTAAGCTTCACCCTTCTTAGCTACACAACAGGAAATATACTAAGAAAAAACAAGGTACCTGAACATCTTCAATGACAATCCGATTAACACCATGTTCCATTGGACACATGTCTCCTCTAAGACAAAATCCACGCTCCTCAAAATCTCTACACCGTTGACGAGGAATATTCACATTCAAAGATGAATTAATAGATGGTCTGAGAGTTCCTTGTAAACCCATTGGATGAAGCATATCTAGACCACCATTGGGCACTGCTGGAATTAAACCAAATGTATTCCAGGATGCATTTTGTGCATTTGAAACATTGGGTAACCCATGTCCAGCATAAAGGCTTGGAGGAATGGACCCTTGTGGAACCATTTGTGAAGCAACATCCATTGAGCCAAACCTGGATTCACGTTGATTCCAAAAACCAGATTCCCTGCCTCTTCCCCTGCCAACACCAGGATCTCCAGTAAAAGATTGGTTTCCACGTAGTCTTTGACCCATATCCAAAGGTGTTCGAGGAACTGAAGTCAAACCAGGGCGCCTTCTATCAAACTTGTAGTAAATATCTTTATCTGTGGTGGCATCGCTGTAAGTTTTCAGTGTTTCAAAGGCTTGTGATTCGTTTACCCTGAAGGGATGCCTATTCCCAAAATTTTTGTTACGCTTTTTAAATGGCCTATTAATAACAGGATCTGAAACATCTCTCTCCAAAGATTGAGAACGAGCTTCCCTCCTTCTATGCTTATGATTCCGATCATCATCATCGTCTTCACTCACTTCCTTTTCCTCTGGATCACTGACACAATCAGACGGTGCAACAGACTCAGGTTTTGGAGATGAAACTTTCAGCTCCATTAATTCACTTATAACACAATATTTACAGTGTCTTCTTCCAAACACCAGCTAGAAAGAACAAGCCAGCTTATGTAGTCCGAAACAGCTCCAGAAATACAAAGGGACCTACGTCAATAGAAAATATAGGAGATCCAATGTGAGATAATTTGGTATCATAATCTAAAATAAAAAACTAACAATCTTACCTACAGCAAATGCACTAGGGTCTAGCAGATTACATGCATGTTACGTTAGCTTTCAATGACCAGTTTCCCAGTCATGTATCATTACACCCAGTTGCAAGGAAAATGTCAGTGGTCAAATTGAAAATCTCAATTTACCAATTGCTGAAATTTGTGATATTTCTACAATATCAAAGGATAACAAGCAAGGAAGGAACTCAAAGAATGCACAAGAGAATATATCTATATGAAATTAACAATTGTCTGTCCAGCTGTGGTGAGTGAAAAATGCCTACTAAACCCCTTAAACAATAAGTTGAAAATTTGGCACGACCCTAGTGCGTCAACTATGCAGCATTTATGCAAAGTAACAAGATAGAGCCAATAACAATTACTTGTAATCACTTAAAACTAAACTCTTTTTGGCACATCAAATAGTTAGAGAATCATCCAACTTTTGAGGATACAACCAGGTCTACAGGTTCAACAAAGACTAAAAAAAAAACGAATGTAGCATCTGGGTAAGACAATTCATCAACAAGTACACAGTATCATAGGATACAATCATATTAGGAGCAATGATAAAAAAAGCGTTTACAGATCTCCAGCTACCCAACATTATCATAAAAAAGAATGCAGTAACAAAAATTTCACCACATTAAACTAAACACTAAAATATATCTCACACAAAGTCATCAACAGCTCAAACCTGCTGGTGAAGCCCTAGGAATCCTTAAAAATACAAAAAATAAAACACCACGTGTCTTTGTTGGTCTCTAACTAGCCCCAATCGATCGCCTAATTCGAAAGATCCACTCACTATTGTTTGCCCTAACAAACATTCCAGTTCGCAACACACCGCGGTGCAATAATTTTCTCCAATTTAAATGATGAATAATAACAAATAACCACTACACTGTGTACGTAAGGGGTTATACACTTATGTATTCTGTCACACATAACCCACAAAGAAAATCACCGAAATTGCGCATCCCTTTCACCACACGAAAATTCAGCGAAACCTAAAGAGAAAGCAATCGCAGCGTGTGTGTAGCTATTCGGTTCATTCCTTCAATTAGGATAAGATAGAGAGGAGCAAAGCAATTCGAAGAATAACAAATTGTCTTATCCACGAAATTAGAGAGAAAACCTGAGAGAAGGAGTGGTGGAATTGAACCACGTGCCCACAAAGGAGGCTGACAACGATGGCGGTTAGCAGCGGCGGCCGCGATTGGACGACGGAGGAGCTGAGAGTGAGAGCGTGGTGCGTGCGCCTCCCTTCTACCTTGGAGACTTTGTAAGAGAGGAAACAAACACAACACCTTAATCAGATCAATTTTTTATTATCGAATTTACTTTTATTATTTCCCCCTTCTCTTTTTCCCTATCAGATCAAAACAATGGAAATTTGAAAATTCATATTTTGTTTGTTTATTTATTTTTTATTATAATCTAATTTTCATTGTAAATCATTGTTATTCCACCCTCATACAAAATTAATAATAGTTCAAAGATTCATATAAATATAATTTTAATTTTAATTATTTGATACTGTAAACAACTTATACTAAACACACGGAATAAAATTAAAATGGTTTATGTATATATAATAATAATTATTTTTAATTTATTTGGAAAGGTATGTGAGTGATTATAACCCACTCTTGTGATTATTTCATTTGTAATTATATTAATCTCGAGATTATATTAAGAAAAAATATTGGTTAGTTAAGTATATTTTCAAAGTTAAATCTAAGAATTATTTACATAAGAGATTGGAACATGGTTATTTCATGTTGTTCAACTATCTAAATTACAATTTATTCTTCTTTTTTATTTTCAACTATCTAAGAATTGTTTTCGTAGGTTGAATATGATGTTTGATGTTAAGGAAACTTTGTTTTCATTATGATTTCTGAGTTTGAATATGATGTTTTGAATAGTTGAACAATGTGAGTTCTTAATGTTTGGATTTATAAATTTTGATTGCTTCTAAAGCTGTCATCTACTGTAATTAATTACGAGATTAATACAAATTGTTGAAATAATTTATAAAAAATTATCAATATTTTATTTAAAAATTTATTTTTCAAAAAAACATTTGTGTACCATAAACAATATAATGAGCAATATATTTAAAATAAATGTGTAAATAATTTTATTAGTACTATCATATTTAAATTAGTATATATTAAAAATATTATAGTAAATCACATATTTTAAGCTAAAATATAAATAATTTTACTATGATAAGATTTGAAGTATTTTAAATATATATATATATATATATATATATATATATATATATGCCCATAAACGTACTCTATAACTGTTTTATATGCGCATAAATGTTCTCTCTCTATATATATATATTTCAAAAATATTACAATATACTTATTTAAAAAATATTAAAATAAACTTAAATTAATTACAACAAAATCAAATAGATATTTTATATAATTTCTTAATTAATAAACTTCAATTTCCTTAAACAAATTAATATTAAAAATAGAACACATTAATTATAAAAGTAAAAATTTTCATTATTTCATTCTACAATAGATTGTAAATTAAGAAAAAGACTCCCTTTAAACAACAACAAAAATTAAAACTTTTAATTGACCTATTCAATAACTATTCAAATTGGAAAGTATTCAAACAATGTTTTGTTTATATTTTATTTAAACAAAAAAATATTATTTTATTTTTAACATTTATTATTATGATTTAAGAAAAAAATAGTAAAAAGTGAAAAAAAATTAATAAAATATTTATAAATAATTTAATTGATGTGATAATTTAAAAAATTTTATAATCGATAAATTTAATAAAATTTCTATTTTACTCTTAAATAAAAATAAATATTAATAATTTATTTAAATTTTATTATTATTATTATTATTTATTTTGATTAACAATAATAATATTATTCTAATTATTATTTATAATTTTATAATAATAATATTATTATTATTTAAATATTATTATTATCTTATTTATATTATTATATTATATAATTATTATGTTATATAATCGATATAATAATTATCCTTTTTCAAATAATTGATTATGTTTTTTAAAATTACATAGTTCTGAAATCATTAACAGTGTTTTCATTATTAAATATTTTATTAATGAATGTATTATAAGTGAAAAACGTCTATTATTCTTTTATGTTCAAAATGAATATAGTAGTTATGATTTTTTCAACCAACCATTATATTTCATCTCCTAAAAATCAATAGTGGTATTTCTTCATACATAAAGAAAGAAGAGATATTTTTCTTCATACATAACAAAACGAGAGATCCATACTTTTCTATCTTCATGTAAATACTAAAAAATAAACCTAATATAAATGAGTTCATTAGCACTTTAATATGCAATTCAAACTTCACTCCACCATTACTTAAGTGGAACTTCTAACTTAAAATTTACAAAAAACAATTAAATATAAATAATAAGTATTTGGAGTTAAAAAAAATCTAAATACACCATTTTGTTCACTTTGTTGTTGAATGATGTAGAACTTTCCTTAACTCAAAAGAACTTTTTTGTTACTAACTTTATTTTCTCACATTTATATATTTTTATTTTGATTTCATTTTCACTTTGTCCTTCTTTATCTTTATTTGGATATAAAAGTTAAAATGTAATTATATGTTTCATATATAATATCAACTAGTTTAGTTTAAATCATATAACTTGTAATTAAAATTTGAATGTTCATATAATTGACTTCCCAAAATCTGAACTTAATCAATTCCATAATTAGAATAATCCCTCAACATGAAACCAATCATGTTAACAATAATTTAAAATCATATTAACTACTAAACCAGATACTAGTAAACTGGCAGAACTTGAACTGTTGTAAATAATTATCATCCACTTCTATTTATTGCGGATATACAAAGCAAGATGAAGATGGTCATAAATCAGAGCCAGAAAAGAAAGCAAACAAGTTTAAACTTTCCAAGAAACAAGAGAAAGAAAAAAAAGTCAAAATATCCACTTTGGCACAATCCAACCCAACAACAAAGTCTCCTCATAAACCTTTCATAGCAATTGGTTCTTCTATACATGAGTTAATCGTGTAATGCTACCGACCAAACCAACCTCGTGGGGGTTGGACTTCACCATCATTCATGAGCTTATCTAGCACTGCATTTAGGTCCACAGACTGACCATTCTCTGTAAGCTTCCGAACCGTGGCCCTCACATGGTCTCTAGGGAATCCCATACTAGCAACTTTATCAACTACATCATCAACGGAAACCCTTCCTCCAGTTCCAGCAGAACCTGAGCTACTACTCACTGCAGATGCAGTAGGAAGTGCTTGTGGAAGTATCCTGGCAGTTGGGAGCTGAGGGTAGCCGCTTCCACCACTCGGAGACACTGCAGCAGTTGGCAGCTGTTGTGGTTTCAGTGCAGGATTGCCACCATACTGAGGTGGTCCGCCATATCGATATTGCTCAGCAGAGCCAGGGCCAGATAGTGTACCATATCCAGAAGAATAGCCAGAACCGGGTCTGCTCGATGGCGGTTCATACGAGTGGGATGGTGTCCCATAGAACTGTTGAGGTGGAGGAGGACCAGTGGGTGACTGAGATGGCGGCTGGCGGAGATTGGGAGGATAATTTTGAGGAGGATAAGGTGGTTCCTCTACATGGTGACCCAGCGAAGATTGTAGTTGAGGTGGATTCATGGATGAATGGGACGGTGGCTGCTGTTGAGGTAGATGAGGTGGTGGCTGCTGTTGAGGTAGATGAGGTGCAGGCTGGGGGTATTGGGGATGCGGGGGCTGTTGATATTGCTGCTGCGGAGCTGCCCCGGGCTGAGCATGTGACGGCTGGGATGAAGGCAGTTGGTATTGTTGATTAGGTGTTTCCTGAGATTGAACAGGAGGTGGGAAATATGAATCTCTCTGAGGAGCAGCTTGGATTGGGTTAGGAGAGAATTGGTTTGGAAGTTGAACTTGAGGTGGAGGTGGCAGACCCTGTTGAGGAGGAGCATTAGGGGGAGGAACAACAGGAATTGATTGAGGAAGATTAGCAGGGGTAGGAAGCTGTGGTTGAGATTGCACAGAGGCAGGAACAGCTTGCAGCACAGGATCGGTGATTGTGCTAGCTTGGACTTCTGGTTTGTGATCCGTGTTGGACACTTGTAGCTTTGCCCATTGCAGCTGAGCTTGCAGTATATCTTGCTTGTCCTTGATAGTTAGCACCCCTGATTGAACCTGTATGTTTCATTTATCAAACAAAACAGGTAAAACCAGAATTAGTATGAAAATAGATCATTATATCACAAAAACAAACCATAAACTAGCTTTAGTGCTACTCATAGATAGCCTCATCATAACTTTCGCCTTAAACCATTCATGCAAATAATTCGTTTTACTTTTCCTTTTTGTAAATATGAACAAACAAATCCAGTTTAATACTTTTTAATAATATTTTTCACTATTGCAGAAAATTTAAAACTGTATTAAATTCAATCTAGTTAAAGGTGGTCTGCACAAATAAGGATTTACAGTAAGAGTTTCTCATTATAAACTCACAACAGAAACACATAAGTTAAGTCAAGTCACATCATCACAACATGTAAGTCTATAAAGTGTGGGAAAAGCAACCTTACTAAAAGAATAACATCACCCTTGGGAGTAAAGATATCACAACTATAATAACTCCTAATAACTCCCATGTTCCTGCCATATGAACTGGTAAACTGGCATTCTACTACTTAGAGGGAAAAGCTTGCAAACATTTAACATTTCCAAACAGCAGACAAGGGATTCTTGTGTATGGGCCACATTTTTTTGTTAACAATTTTCCTGAACAAATTATACAGGAAAAATTAGGGACATAAAGGAAAGAACTCGAAATAAGGACCTAAAATACAAGTGTGTGAATATAAAAAAAATGTCAAAATCAAATTTAATAGTTATACATAAAAAGATGATTGTAGGATTAGGATACAAATATTATGGTACTAAATATATATAACAAATATTTACGTCAACCTTTTCACATAAATAAAATATTACTAATTATTAAGGCTAGAAGGGGACAGGGAATGGAGTGTGATAGATAAAGTACCTCTCGAAGAATATTCTCCAGCTGCCTCAATTTTCCATCAGTGCTACCATGATTATTGCCAACAGATACCTTCAAATCATCCACAGAATTTTCAAGATGGTGGGTTCTAGTTTCTAGTTGTGTTAACCGTGCACTAACACCTTCCAGTACATTAAGCATATTTTCCATATGTTTCTTCATGGTACGGTCAATCTCAGACAACATTGAAGCATCAGAAGCACTTCGGTCCTTTTCTACAATCACCTTTGAAGGTTCCATTGAATCCAAAGAACTGTAATTCTGCACAAAATAAGGATGGATACATAAAAGTTATGAAGAAAAAACACCAGAAAGACAGTACAATAAATTATTATTCCTCCTGCACAACACTACAAATGAAACATTACCCTATTATTCAAATACACAAAACCTTGATAAAACAACAAAGTAAAAAGGCAACTAAAGCTATAAAACCGACAGCACAGCCCAAATTTGAGAAGTAAATAATAAATAAACCAGAGTTATAAATCTCAGATAACAGTGCATAGCATGCGCCTCCAGAATAGCAGGATGGTAGTTATGCACATTAAAAATTTAATTGATAGTATATACATGTAAATGCTGGAAAAAACTTAAAATTCATGAAGTATTCACAATTAATTAACCATAAAACGTTACAGATCTTAAGAAAAATATACAAGTGTACCTATATAAGTCAAGGTAATAGATAAAATGAATCCTCTAAGGATAGGAGGCTAGGTCGTGTAGAGGAGGCAGAGGATTTCTCAAGAGGTTCTCCAAGCAAGTTTCAGAAATGACAAAACTGTACAGGTTTTTCTTCAAAAATCCTTTATATAAAACAGAAATTCCTATGTTAAAACTTAAAATTTAAGTGTATCTTTAGGTTTCGGGGTGAACTACACAATCACAGCTAATCTGACTGTTTCCGGAACAACTTACAAATAGATAACTAGATAGTATCAGCTACTCTACCTGTTTCCAGAACAATATTTGGAACCCAGTAAGGACAGCAATGATCTTAACACCATTAGTATTTTACACACAAAATAAAGATTTTTATGATCACAAAGCTCCAACTTTCCATGCCACACTAACAGGCTATACAATTTTGGATTGGTGTTCGCACATTCAGCTAATTAGAATGATCAAATGTAGATCAAATAACTTTGTTCCATATCGATAAACCTCACTTAAAATAAGTATCCAAGATCTAACCAAGCCAATTTCCATCAAGTGAATTTGATTCATGAACGCGTGAATACGTGAAAGCAGGGAATCCATGTCCATAGAATTTTATGGTCAACCTGACCTAACTTCCAAAGCTGAACCCCAGTATTTCACAAAACTCACCTTCCAATTTCTCTAAGCACTAGCCAACATAAAATTTAGGAAAACATTCAAATATGCAAAATTTTAAATACAGCAAACAATAATGAAACGGTTTTTCTATTGAGCGCTGGTAACAAACATAAAATTATTAGCAAAGATGGCACGTATTATATCGAAAACACAAGAGTCACTAATGCCTGAATCACTAGAGCAATTTAAAATATTCAACATAATAAATCAGAGCCACACAACACAGAACCCCATAATAAAAAACTAGAATGTAATAGTACACCCCCCAGCATTGAAAGATAAATAGTACATACACCAGTTAATCTTCACATAACACAACCGAGTAATTCAGACTAAGGGGAGTCAATCCCGTAGTGACACAACCGAGTTTTTCAATTTACAGGAAAGAGTTAATAAAACTCAAACGGTAACAAACAACAATAAAAAATCACAGTAAGAGAAGTACAACCTCACAGATGATCACTAAACAAGGCATTAACAACTAATTTAAACCCTAATTAATCCATACACATACCAAATTTCAACAAACACCCCACAGCCAACAAACAAACATGACCGAAAACACAGAATACCCAGATGAGCAAAAAGGTTAAAGACAAAAGATTTGGGGTTTGAAAGCAAAAGGGTAAGTGAGAAAAGTTACTTTGGAGTTGGAATCGGAGTTCCAAGGGCGAGAGAATGCAGCAGCGAAATTGGGAGAGGAATCGAAACTGGGAGCGGCGATAGGGCGAATCGGCTGGAAATCGTAACTGGGAACGATGTCGTCCTTGTTGATCCCATTGTCACGCGCTTTTTCTTCTTCTTCATCATCGTCTTCTTCGCGATGATGATGATGATGGTGTTGCTGCGGTGGTTCGTGTTTCATGAGGTCGATGAAGTCCTTGCCGTGTTGCTGCGCAGTGGAAGATCCGTGAGTGAGATCCATAATCTGCTTGTCCATAAACGGCGTCGTATTCATGGATGAACACCAGAACTCACGCAAAACACACAGCAGTCCTTTGTGGTTTGTTAGATATGAGACTTATGAGTGCTTAGCATATAAGAAAAACTTCAAAACTTCTGCACTTCCACCTTAAATATAAATTTGTTTCTTTTACTGTTTTATCTTTCTGTTTTGATTTTCTCTTCTGTTACATTTAAAAAATATTAGTTTTTATTCTTGATATTATATTTGTATCAAGATTCTCATTTTAATAAATGTATAATTATATTTTTATCGAAGATTATATTTTTGATATTATATTTTTGTTTTTGATATTATAAATATAGATTTTGCTATTGAAATTTAAATTAAAAACTAATATACTTAAATAAATATAAATTTTGCTTTGAAATTTAAATTAAAAACTAATATATTTAAATGTATTGTATCATAAATAAAGTGGATAAATTTTTTTATAAGAAAGGATTAGAATAAATAAATGCAGAATATACAAAAAAAAATCATGAAATATAAAAAATGAATTACAGAATATAAAAAAATTATTAATAATTTTTATATATTTTCAAATATTAAAAAAAATTAATAAAAATATTATAAAGTCACGAGAAATAAAAAAATTAAAAATTTAATTAATTAATAAATTATTTTTTTTCCATTTTCAATGATAAATGTATGTTTAATTTTTTATTATGTAATAACAAGATTAGTTTTTATTTTTAATATGATATTCTTATCAATTACAAGGATACATAATTTTGATAAGAAAAAATGATAATTAATTAATTGATAAATTAATTTTATTCTTATCTTAATAAATCTAATTAGTACAATTAGGTCATGTTAGTTATATATTGAGTAAATAGAAAAAATAAGAATGAACAAACAGACCAACATAAAAGCATTAGCAAAATATGAACTAACTTCATTACAAATTGAAAAAAAGACATGTGAATCTAATTTTTAAATAGATTTGCATGTTAAATTACTAAAGGAAATACTCAATCCTTCCAAGCCTATTTTTGTTATACATACAATTTTATAAAACTAAATAAAAAATGAATGTAAAAAGGTCAGCAATGGAAGTAGTGATAAAGAAGTTGAGATAATTATATTTTGTGAATTATTAGTTTAATTTTGAAGTAGTTAAACTTTTGCCAATTATGAGTTGTTAGGTTTATTTATCTTTTAAATTTTTTGAATGCTAAGAATGTCCCTAACCAAGCCAAAGAAAGGCCAGATTTTAATTGTAAGAAAACTAACTTAGTTTTAAGTTTTAAGAGCTAATTCCTTATGTGTTCTTACTCATTCAGCATTCAGAATTGAGATTTATTTATCAAATGACTGTGTAATATCCAGGACATATATATCTTCAATCATTGAAAGTGCGTTGTATTCCTAAAACTTTTAATTATTAAATAAATTAAGGAAAATAAAACTTTTACAAAATTGATGACTTAATCTACATTTTATGGATTTCTAATTTAAGTTATTGATACCATAGTTATGATAATTACATAAACATATATAAATCTCTAACTTTGTAACTTTAATACTACATTAAAAATTCACCATCTAAGATTCTGGTTATAAAAATTTGATTAAAAATATAATAATTCTTAACAAATAAAATTTAAATTTATTTTAGATAAATTGTAAACAAATCTCAATTTAATAAATTTATCTTCTCAATTTACAAACTTAATCTCTTATAAAACATTTAATAGCAAAATCTAACTTAGTTAAATATTGGAAAATCTAACTTAATTAAATATAGATTTTTTAAATTTAAATTAAAAAAATTAATATGTATTAAATACTTGTGTTATAAAAAGAGTGGATAAATTTTTTGAAAGTGAAAACAAAAAATAATAAAGAACTGCATTAAAAGTGGATAAAAATACATAAATATAGAATATAAAAAATTAAATGTAAAATATAAAAAAATTGTTAAATATAACTAGATAGAACATTATTCTTATTAACTTTCATGAAAAGAAAAATAATAATACACTATAAAATATTTATACACTATTTTCATATTATCTTATTAGTATTTATAATTAATTTATTATATATTTAATAAATTATTGAAAATTTATTTTATATAAGAAAAATGTAAATATAAGATAATGCCACCTAACACTACTTTCATATTATCTTATAAACTTTTATAATAAATTTGTAGAAATTTTTTTATAAAATATAATTTTTTTTAGTAATAATTAAAATTTTTTATATTTCATAATAATTTTTATACAAATTTATAAAAAATTATAGAAAAAATAACAAGGAATACTGTTTTTATAAACTTTTATAATGAATTTGTAGAAATTTTTTTATAAAATATACAAAATTTTAGTAGTAATTTATTATGTTAGAAGAGTGTCTGTGTCTAATGTGACTAGTTAAATGTGTTCAGAAGAAATCTGTTAAAATGGATCAGCAGAGACAAACCAATCCAGAAAAGAAAAACGATCCTGCTCATAACTTGAGCTTACCAGCCCCTGAGAGTGTAAGATGGACTCTGTCTGATCCTGGAAACTCCTGGAATGCTTCTGTTGATGGTGTTGCTGTGACTCCAGCTGAAAGGCTCAAATGGGCTGAAGCCATTCTGTTATCAAGTCACTGATTGATTTTCATTCAATTTCAATTTTGCAGGTTTGGAAGAAGATGTTATGTTGTTGAAGATGGGATTATTCCTGTGAACTTAAGTTAAATTTATTAAGACATTATTCTGTTTTACATATTTAGACATTATTCCAATTTTAAGATGTGTAATGGTGGATTCTGTATCACTTGTTGCTTGGATTGCATGCTAATTGAGGTTGTTTTTGCATAATCGTAATTTCATTTTAATCTTAATCTTGAGACTCTGTTAACTCTTCTATCCTATATGCATATTGACATTAACAAACTTTGTCCAAACAAATTGTTTCACAACTAAACAAGAAAGAAGTAAAAAAAGTTTTATTCTACATCAGTTAATTTCTACAAACAATTTTGAATCCTCTCTTTCACTATTAAGGACTAAAGAAGTAATTTTGAATGGTTTAAAAAATGATTGGAATCCTTATAAAAGGAAATTCAAGCATGAGAAAAATTGAGTCTCACTGTTTCTTCTTTTCAATCCAAACTCGGATTAAAGAAGGATATGAACGAGATGTAATGTTTTAAAGAAGGATACGAAGGAGATGTAATGTTTTGTGCATGACGTATAGTGTTTTGTGTGTGATAAATTTAGACATGTTTCTTCACATTGTTAGTTTATAAAAGGAAAAGAGAATCAGAAAGTAGAGAATCAAACAAGAAACACAAGTAGCAGAAGATTATTCTAATTCAGATCCAACATTTTTTACTGTTATTACTACAAAAGGCAATTCATAATCCAAATCCTAGTTCTTAAACATTGGTGATTTTAATCATATAACAAGACATAATGAGGAACTTACTGATTTGGATACAATCAGATTAATAAAGGTGAAATTTGTTGATAACATAACATTATTGATTGAGAATGTATTCTTTGTGCCTGATATGTAGTGTAATCTCATGAGTATAATTAAAAAGGGATTCTCAGTCATTATATAGGATGATAATGTTAAGTTGACCTGAAGAAGAGATTAGTGATAGGTCCTCATTCTCAAAGAATAATAGAACATTTAAAGTCAACATTGATACTGCAGATGTAAGGTGTTTAACTCTAATAACAATTTGACAAGATTTTTGGCTTTGACATCTAAAATTTGTTCATTTAAACTTTAAAAAATTAACATGTTTTAAATATGTGTTATTATAAGACAGTGAATAAATCTTTAGAATTGAAAAATTATAATAAACATTAAAGGTGGACAAAATATGAAATATAAATGAAAAGTAGAATATAAAAATTTGGCTGTGATATTTTTGTTTGATCGAGTAGAATATGAAAAGTGGGGATATTTTTGGAAATAAAAATATTATGTTCGCGGTGATATAAGAGTAGAATTTCGGTCAGAAAAACATCAACCACATCACCTGTACTGTTCTATGTTGTGCAAAAACACTCAGAAAGAAAGAAAATCCATCCTTTCAACGGCGGAATTTGGTTTTGCATGTTGAGCTTCCTGATGGTCTGGTAGTGCATCTTCTCTCTCACCCAGTAAATATTATTCATTCATGCATGCATATATCATTCTCATCTTCAGGGTCACTGTTAAGTTTTAGATCTACACAAAACATTGTAGTTAATGACACAATCTAGGAAGCATTTATGGATTTTTCCTTGACTGAATAACTTTCTCTACATTACCATTATAACTACAAAATAATATTATCATTAGAGACACTAATACAGTGTGATGTGATTGTTATAAAACATACTGTTTTGGCACTTGTTCAGTGTTTCATATTTATCTGAACAGGACTAATCTGATATTTTTTCCTTCCTATATTATCATTTTGTGCTAATAATACATGGATTTTTTTTTGTCACAATAATGGAGGGATTAACATGGCGTGGTAAGAGATCTGTTCTGTTGGGGGAGAAGTCTGTGCTTAAGAATTTATTATAATGAGCATTCGTGAGTAACAATTAGAAATTCAATTTTGAAATATTTAAAAGTCCATTTGACCATGGTTTTATTTGAAGAAGTCATAACTTACTCTTCAAACTTTTTCTAAGAGAATCAAATTCTAATGACAAAACAATCTACTACAGGCTATTGTGTCTATCTAGGAGGCACTTTATTTCTTGGTGTTCATCATAAGTAGCACTTAGGCTTCCCAACAGACTTTTTTTACAGGTAAACTTGAAAATCCTAGCCTTGATATCTACCAACTATACCACAACATGTTAATTCCTACCAGAATAACATTTGGCACAAAATAGTGAAAATTTTATATTAACTCCAATTCTAAGATAAAAAACTAATTTCTCATTATACTAATGAGTTCTATAATAAATTCTAAACTGATAATAAATTCTAAACTGATGAAACACTGAGAAAGTGTCAAAACAGTATATATTGAAACAATCATATCACAATCCTTAGATGATAATGGTAATGTATGGTAATGTAGAGAAGTTTTTTATAGCAAAGAAATAAAATTCAAAGATGCTCCCCAAATTGTCATATTTAAGTGTGTAGATGTAAAACTTAACATTAACTAGAATGATACAACACACATTGCATGAGCGAAAAAGAGATTATCTTGTCAATATGTGAAGGGTACATTTGACGAGATTTTTTCTCCACAATCTAACCATGAGGAAGCTTAAAATTTGATTAACTACCAACATGTAACTCAGTTGAAAGAGATTATAGTTGACTTTTAACTGTGTTTACAATGTCTCGTCCCTTAACTTGGAGTGGATTGCTCGAGACAAGTAGCTGTTGTTATTACCACTGCTGAGTTACTTTGATGTAATCTCTATTACAGGTACAATTCTAATTGTGATAATCATAGTGCAGATTTATTAACCACAAATCTTAGGATGCACAGGAGGAAACATTTTAATTTTTATTTCTATTTTCTCTTAAAAAAAGTCATTAAAGGCCTAACTTATATCATTCATTTACTTGTACAGTTTTAGGTGGCTGATATTCTAACCAAATTCATCTCTAGTTCTCAGTTTGAAGTCTTTCACATCAAACTCAATGTTTTTCCCTCTTTATACTACATCTATCATTATTTTTTCTTACATTTATGACAGGATCTTGTGCCCTTATGTACAATATATATTACATATTAATAGAACATTTGTTTTTCTTGCTTTTTGTTTTCTTAGTTTTTTCTTTTTTCCTTTTTGTTTAAACCAAACAGCCTATGCACTCTATGGGCTGCACCTAACAGCCTATGCTATCTGTGGGCTGCATGGCATCCTTTGTCTGCAACATATCCAATGCAATTTGTATGGTGAACAGATCACACAATCGTTTCCTGTTGGTTAGTTCGTGAGGCTCTGTGGTGTCACTGCTTAGCCCACAGAAAAACTTGAAAACCTCTCAACACTATCCCCCTCTTCATTTTTCTTCTGCGCTACTACTTTTGTATCAGAACTTATTTGTTTTTCTGTTTTATCTTTTTGTTTTTATCTGTTCTAATGGTGAACAGCTCACCTACATCCTGAGAGACCATTGATAAATACAATCCCAATTGTTTGTGGTTGGTTTGTTTTGATGATTATCTTCAGACAGTTACAGATATAATATGTCAATTTAAGAAATATCATTAGTATATTTATGTTTAGTTTGTTTATTATGTAACAAAAAAGTTAATTTCTTATTCTTGATATGATATTTTCTACAAAATTCTTATATAGAAAATATTACACACGTGATTAATGATATAATTTAATCATTTTTTTTGTCTAAACAAATTGTTTGAATTTAAATAAATTTATCTTATGAATTTACTAATATAAAAATTTATTTCTCTCATCAAACATTTAGCAGTTGAATAGAACTTAATTATATATAGATTTTGTTTTAAATTTAAAATATTTGCTGTATTATAAAATACAAACAGTACATTAAAAGTGGAACAAATATAAAATATAGAATATAATATAAAAGATCCTTAATCAATAATATTTTTAATTTCTATTAATTTTTAAATCTTGTTCAAGCCACCTATCACTGTAAGCATTTATGAACAAATAAAAATCTTATGTTTTGTTACTATATAAGAGTGATACAGATGAAAATACACATATTGCATTTGTTGGCAAAACATTACTGCTAAGGTACTATGGCTAGCAAATACTCAGAAGTAGAGAAGAGTAAAATTATCCCTTCAACCTCAACAACAACAAATTTTAAGCTTCCTGAAGGTTGGCTAGTAGAAGAAAAAACCCGTAGCAACAAAACAAACCTTCACATATTGACAAGGTACATTTTTTCAACCATTAACTATTGTTTATTCATGCATGCAGCATAATTTATCACTTGTCATCTTCAGGATTTCTGTTAAGTTCTGCATTTACATAAAAGACCTGTAGTTAAAGATAATAGTTTGGAGAACACTTTTGGATCTTTTTCTTTTAGTACCAAAGAACTTTCTGCATTGTCATTTTAATCTAACTGTCATGCTGTTTTGGAATTTGCTAAGTGTTTAGGACTCATTAATATATGAGAAATTAGTTTTTGACCTTGAACTGGGATTAATCTGAACTTTTTACTTTCTAATATTGTCATTTTGCTCAAATAATGTTATTCTACATAAATAAGTTATTCATGTTAACCTGGTGTGGTAGAATTGGTAGATAATCATCTGGACCAAGGCTTGATTTCCATGTTTACCTGTAAAAGTAATCTGTTCAAGAAAAATCTATTTCTTAAATAGACAACTGTATCACGAGAATTTTCACAAGGGTTACCCAGAGTTCACACTTGTTTGTTGTTTCTATTCTGTGTTTAATTTCTACATTTAGCACATTTGATGTTTGAAATTGGATATTCTTTCCCTTTTCTTGTGAGGATTTTATTTTTAATGTTTTTGGTTACTATTTTGTTTGTTCAGTATTACTATGAACCATACACTGGAAGGAAGTTTCGTTCTTTATTATCTGTCCAGAGATATATTTCACAAGCAACACAAGATCATCTTATCACTGAAAGAACGATATCAAAAGATACAAATACAGATACTGTAAGTTCTGATTTCACACTTCTTTTGAAAGTATGCATTTATAATGTACAGTATGGGTAACATTTAGAAAAGACATGAAATATTTCTGAATATCCACACAAAACTTGGTGAGCAGAAACACTGGAATGATTGACGCAGAAACCAATCAACATATCATTCTTCTGTTTAACAATTAGTAGTACCACAGACATATATCTGCATAGTTTGTCAGTGTCTAAGTCTACTTTATGCTTCCTGTTCAGTCTGCAGACACTGCCGAGAGAGATGTTGGTAGTATAAGAAGTTATCGAATCCGTGCTTCTTCTTCAGCAGCACAGGAAGGGGTAATCACTCCAGGGCCTTCTAAACACACTGTTCAATCTGAGGTGAGTTCAAAATTATAGACTTTATAAGAGTAAAAAGAAACGATCATGTATTTAATGTAGCTAGTTGAATGTGTTTAGAAGAAACCTGTGAAGTTGGATGATCAGAAAAAAATCAGCTCAGAGAAAAATAAAAGTCCGGTGCATAACTTAAGTTTACCTCCACCAGAGGAAGTAACCTGGGTTTTGAGTGGTCCTGGGAACTCCTGGGATGCTATTGTTGATGGTACCTCAGTGACAGAAGCTGAAAAGCTCAAATGGGCTGAAGCATTTTTTCTTGCCAGCCGGAATAATAAGTAAGGTAAGTTTCAAATAAATTAATGCTGTTATAGTGTGATTCAAGTTTTTCAAAAACATTGAAAATGACTAGTTGATGTATTCAATTTTGCAGGATTGGAGGAGGATGTTCTGTGACTGAGAGAATGAGATTATTTTATTTTAAATTTTATTATTCTGTTTTAGCATATGCAGACATTATTCTAGTTTGTATCACAACTTTTAATCTGGGATTGAGGTTTTTCATCATCGTTTCATTTTAGTGTCAACTGATCCATGATATTTGCATTCTGGGAATTACAACTTTTAGTAAAAGAATATTGTTTCATTGTGTTATGTGTCTATACTATATACTGTATTTGTCATTGGTGATTCACTTTCGTGACTCTTTTCGAAAGTTATAGAATTTGGAACATTTCTAAAAAGTAATTCAGAAAAATGAAGCCAAATTCAACATTATTGAAATTTTTTATGAAATAGGAAAGAAGTTGATGATTACAAGGTTTTCATAGTGGATTTCCCCTCACCTCCTACAAAGGTGCCCTGCTATTCCTAGGCATATATAAGCCTACTCATTGCTTGTTGTGACAGTCTACTCTCTTCTCAATTAAGTGGAATTGTGCTTCTAAGGTTATAACAGCCTGAACCAGATAAACAGCTCAAACACAACATGTTTCATACAAACAAGCAAGATAGGAATACTCTAATGTCTTCCCACGCATAAGATTCTTGTTCCAGCAAACTATATTCTCACATCACAAAACAGATGGCAATGATGAGACAATTACGCGGTCTGATGTTTTCCTCAAGGCGTCCCCCTCTTACAATATCCACTAGGTACATTTGTACCATACTTCATTTGCCATTTTATGGTTCATGAACAAATGATTCGCAGTCTCCTCACTTGTACCAGATAAATGACGAATATTAAATCCTTGTATCACTCCCCTTTCTATAAGATTATAACAAGTTCTATTCAAGAGAACCCTCCAAGCAAAATGTAGTGTTGATGTTAAGGCTTTATTATATTCTACAAGAGTATGTGCATGTCAGCAACTTTCTATTGTAAGGACATTTTGTGAGTTGTATAAGTTTACTTGATTGAATAAAGTGTGAGGAGTTGTTTTTCCAAATCCATGTATCTTCATCATTGCGAAGAAGGGATTTTTGTCTTGCTAGGAGAGCTTTATTGAAGCATAACCTATCCATCATATATAGCAAAAAAATCCTATCTCACAATGTTATAAGCTTTTTTCATAATCAACTTTGATGATGACATTTTTTCTTGTTCTTTTTTATTTCATCAACCACTTCATAAACAATAAGCACACTATCAATCATGCTTCCCAACAATGAAAGTAGATTAAGTTATATTAATAATCCTAGGAAGCACTATTTTTAGCCCATTTGATAGGGTTTTTGAAATTATTTTATACATTCTTCTAGTAAAAAATGCAGGTCTATATTCCTCCAATCCATGTGGATTATCAACCTTGGGTACAAGTGTTAATAAAAATACGTTGCATCCCTTAGAAAAGTTTTCATTAACTTGAAATTCTCTACAGAAGCTTGCGTGATATCCTCCTTAAGTGTACATCAGTGCTGCTTAATGAAATTGAAATTAAACTCATCCGACCCTGCACTTTTGTGACTCTCAGAATCCCATATAGCATTCTTAATTCCAAGATGAGTAAAAGGTGCTACAAGGTTCATGTTATACTCCTATACAATGGTGGAGAACATTATATTATCCAATATAATGTTTAAATCCACTACCTTGCGGAACTTGGCCTGAAAAATCACTACTTGGAGTTGGAATCCCCTGAGATAATCCATTTAGCCCTAGCTTTTAGTCTTTCAATGGATTCTTGTTTAAGGTTTAATACCTGCAAAATTAGTTAGTAATCTGTTCCTTTTTAAATGACTACTCACACTCAATTCCATATAATAATCTTTCTTAAAGGAATAGAGGTGGGAAGAGAACCAATCCAAATAATTTCCTTCCACATTATGGACTATCCATATGTTCCCAGCTAAATCACTAAACCCACTAGAGTTGTGCCAATTTACAGTAATTTATGAATTGTACGATCTAAAATAAAAATAAAACACGAAATATGTATAAATACAATAATTTAAAAATGATAACAATAAAGGTATTTTTTTATCTCCAAAATTTGCAGATGGTGCATATTAAAGGTAGGTGAGAAAAGAATCAACCAAAATAATTTCCTTCCACATTATGGACTATCAATATGTTGCCAAGTAGATCACTAAACCAACTAGAGTTGTGTCAAACATTCAATGGACTGAAAGATTTTGGACCCAAATCTATAAGACCACAATGCTCTCACACCATTCTATCTATCAATGTCCTAAATAAAGATACGGTAGATCACGTGTCGTACAAATTGAGGATCATATATCATCGTAAAAATAATCATAAGTACTTAGTTCAGTTTCTACAAAATTTAGATATTTTAGTTATCGTTGCATAAACATATAAATCTAAGTTTTCTGCCCATCAAGGTCTTTTACACATCTACTCATAATGTTTTGCATTTAGACATAATAAAAAAATTGAAGTCACACTACTTGCAAACATCTATGTTGTCTAGATTAAAAAATTATTATGTTTTATTATAAGACAATGAATAAATCTTTAAAATTGAAAAATTAAAATAAAAAAACTGCATTAAAGGCAGACAAGACGAAATATGAAAAAAAAACATTCAAATCATAAAAAAAACAACAAAAAAAAAGTTAATATTAACATTACAGAGTCTTGTGAAATAAAAATGATTAATTAATAAGTTAATCTTTTTTTTTCTGTTAACTACACTTCTCATTGCCCTCATAAATTCAAGTCACACTAGTTGATCTATGTTGTCTGTCTAGGTTAGAAAAGTGGGGATAGTTTTGGAAGTAAAAATATTATGTTGTTTTTCTTTTTCCTCTCTTCTTAAACCAAATAGTCTATGCTCTTTATGTGCCGCATCTAACAGCCTATGGCATTCTTTCTCTGCTGCATATCCAATGCATGTTCCTCTGCTGCAGCATATCCAATGCATGTTGGAATGGTGAACAGATCTGCTACACTTCTCATACTGATATACCATCGATAAACACAATCTTTTTTGATTGGTTAGTTTGTGAGGCTCTGTGTTATCAGTGCTTAGTACATAGAAAAACTTCAATTTGATGGTTGGACATTGTCTGTCTAGATAAAAAAAGTGGGAATATTTTTGGAAATAAAAATATTATGTCGTTTTTCTTCTTCCTCTCTTCTTAAACCAAATAGTCTATGCTCTTTATGTGCCGCATCTAACAGCCTATGGCATTCTTTCTCTGCTGCATATCCAATGCATGTTGGAATCGTGAGCAGATCTGCTACACTCCTGATACTGATATACCATCGATAAACACAATCTTTCTAATTGGTTAGTTTTGAGGCTCTGTGTTGTCAGTGCTTAGCACATAGAAAAACTTCAATAACCTCCTTGTCACTATCTTTCTTCATTTATTTTCTGCAGTATTATTATGTGCCGCATCTAACAGCCTATGGCATTCTTTCTCTGCTGCACATCCAATGCATGTTCCTCTGTCTGCAGCATATCCAATGCATGTTGGAATTGGTTAGTTTGTGAGGTTCTGTGGTGTCAATGCTTAGCACATAGAAAAACTTGAAAACCTCTTTATCAGTATCTTTCTTCATTTATTTTCTACACTATTTTTTAATACAAAACTTTTTATTTGTCTGTTTTATCTTTTTGTTTTGGTTCTATCCGTTTTAATGGTGAGCAGCAGATCGCTCCTCCTGATAGATCATCGATAAACACAACTTTTTTGGTTGGTTAGTTCTTCTGAGACTCTGTGGTGTTAATACTTAGCACACAGAAAAACTTGAAAACCTCTTTATCAGTATCTTCATTTATTTTCTGCAGTATTACTTTTTAATACAAAATTGTTTATTTTTCTGCTTTATCTTTTTATTTTGGTTTTATCTGTTTTAATGGTGAGGAGCAGATCACCTACAGTCCTCCTGATAGATCATCGATAAACACAACCTTTGTGATTGTTAGTTCTTCTCAGACTCTGTGGTGTCAATGCTTAGCACATAGAAAAACTTGAAAACCTCTTTTCTTTTAAAGACAAAATTGTTTTAGTTTTCATCAGTTTCAATGGTGAGCAGCAGACTATACAGCTCCTGATAGATCATCGATAAACACAACCTTTGTGGTTGGTTAGTTTGTGAGGCTCTCAGTGCTTAGCACATAGGAAAACTTGAAAACCACTTTTCTTTTTAATACAAAATTATTTTAGTTTTTATCAGTTTCAATGGTGAGCAGCAGACTGTACACCTCCCCATGGATCATCGATAAACACAATCTTTTCTGGTTGGTTCGTTCTTGTGAGACTCAGACACATAGAAAAAAGTTCTTCAACACTATCCTTCTTCAATTTTCTGTTTATCTTCATTTACATACGTAACATGCTAATTTAAAAAAATATCACTAATATATTTGTGTTTAGTTTTTTTATTATGTAACAAAAAATTTACTTTTTACACTTGATATTTTTGAAAAATTTTCTTATATAATAAAATTAAAAATATAATCATTATTAATAATTTTTTATTAAGAAATTATTTTTACAAATTAGATTACTTATATAAAAAATATAAAATTAGTCATTAATTAAATTAAAAATTAATATAAAATTTAATCCGATAAATAATAAAACATTGATTCCTAATATTAAAAGTAAATTTATATTTTAATTTAAAAATTAATTTAGTTACTGAAAACTGATTTTATAATTTTTTTAATATCATTAACTTAAAAGAAATAGTTTTTATTATAAAAAAATTATTTTAAATATTAATAATTTTTAATTTAATCACTATAATAATTAATTATTTTTAATCTTTAAATTAGTTTATATTTATAAATTTTTTTAGTGTTTATTAACATCATAAAAAATATGAATTTAAATAAATTCATGTAATGAATTTATTGGTTGAAAAATTTATCTCCCATTAAATATTTAAAACATCTTTGGATTTATTCTAATTTGTATTTAATTTAAAGAAATAAATTGTCTTATTTTTTTATCTAGATTTATAAATTTGAATAATAAGAATAATTTTAAAATTTATTTTATTTATTTTTAACTGAAATTATATAAATAAATTTAGATATGATAATAATTTCAAAAATTTATAATGGAAATGAGACTCTCTTTCAAATCTCATAAAAATTATTTTTTATATGTTTTTAAGTATTGAAATTTTAGAGTATTTTCTATTAATTCATAATTTCTTTTAACATATTTATATATAAATTTTAAAATTTAAATAATATTAATATTTTTTTATTAATTATATTTCTATTATTTTTATCTGATTTTAAATAATTTATATATATATATATATTAACATAAAATACAATAAAAATGTTTTATTTTAATAAAAAGTTGTTATATATTTTAAGTTTCTTAAAAAAATTTAAAATGTAACAATAAAAAAAATTGAAAAGATTTAAATATTTTTATTTGAATTTAGAGAATATATAACTAATTATTTTTTTCTTTATATATTTTATTTTAATTTAATCAATATTATTATCAAAATATTTTAACATTATTATAATTTAATTTAAAAATTAATTTAGTTACCATTATATAGAAACAGATTTCATAATTTTTTCAAATCAAATCACAAAAAATTTAATTTCTAAAAATTATTTTAAATATCAATTATTTTAATTTTATAAAATAATTTCTAACTTAACTACTAAAATACTTAATTATTTTGAATATTTAAATTAGCTTATATTTAATATAGTTTTTGTAATATTTCTTAATTAATTATAAAGAAAATATGAATTTAAATAAATTTATCGATTGAAATATTTATCTTTCACTAAATATTTAAAACAAGTTTGGATTTATTTTAAATTATATCTGATCTAAAGAAATCAATTGTTTTATTTTTCATCTAAATTCATAAATTTGGATAATAAGAATAATTTTAAAATTTATTTTATTTTATTTTTATTTAAAATATATAATAAATTTAAATATGATAATAATTTTAAAATTTAATAATAGAAATGAGACTCCATTTTAAATCTCATATAAAAAAATCTTTATATTTGTTTAAGTATAAAATTTTTTAAAATATTTTCTATTAATTTATAATTTCTTTTAACAAATTTATATGTAAATTTTAAAATTTAAATGATATTAATTTTTTTATTAATTAATTAATAAGTTAAACCTCTAACTTTATCAAGCCACCACGCGCATTGCAGGCATTTATTACCGAAATAGAACATTTATGTTACCGAGATAAGAATACGATGTTCGGATGTTCGGCTACTATAAATAAGAGTGACGAGACTCAACACAACCGCATTTCATCGGCTAAACATTTGCGATGTCGTCAGATGTAGACGAAAGAGAAACCATGTCTTCTGGTGTTGTTACTTCATCAGATTTCAAGTTTTTTGATGGTTGGACAGTGGAGAAAATAATTCCTCAAAGGGTAAATTTTGTTTATACATTAATTATGCATGCGCCCTCTACAATGTATCATTGTGATTCTCTCATTTACTGTTAAATTTTACTTCTGCATAAAATCAAACATTGCATCAAATTTTAATGTTTCATAAAATTTGAGTTTAAAAATTATTTTATTATTACATTTATGTTTATTTGAAGCCGAAATATTATTGAGATGCAAGGCATTTTGTAATGGTATATCCATGATTTGTGATTATCTAACACGTTTATGATTTTTTTCAGATTACAGTGAAATCAAACGTGAAAATGAAAATAATAAAAGAAGAGGTACATACTTCTGTGTCCTGCAAATATTTTCATAAATTTGGAGTAAGTTTAAACTACAAATTTTTTGAAAATAAAAGTGAATAATATATAACACACTGCTGTGACACCAGTTCAGATAAATGCAGCAACAATATCTCATAAGTTTTAAATAGATTGAAACTGTATTTTATTCAAATTTTTCAAAAGAATTGAAATTTACTGATTATTTTTCATTCAATTTTGCAGGTTTGGAACTATATGTTTTGTAGGTGAGAATGAAATTATTATGAACTTATGTTAAATTTTATGAGGTTTAAATATTACTTATAAGTCTTATAAGTAATATTCATAAATTGTATATATTGTATGTTTTCTATTAATTTTCTAAGATATGTCCCATCTGGTGAATTTTATAAGTCTGCTTGAATATTACTTATGTGACCAATTAATGAACCTTTGAATAATCATATGTTTATTGTTGTCCCAAAATTCAACAGGTAGATTACTAATATTACCAATGCCTGACTAGGAAACAGAACCATTAAAAAATCAAAATTTATCCTTTGACTGTGATATATTCTTTCTGGATTTCTTTGGTGTGATATTCTAAAGCAAAATCCAATTTAGTTATATATATAGATTTTTTTAAAATTTAAATTAAAAAATTAACATATTTTTTAATATGAGTTGTATTATTAAAAAGAGATAAATATTTAAAAGTGAAACATTAGAATAATGAACAACATTAAAAGTGGATAAAAATACATAAATATGAAATATGAAAAATTAAATATATTTTTGGAAATTGAACCCACACATTACAGTTGCCATCAGCAAAACATTAACGGTAATCTACTATTTTTTCAGCTTCAGCAAATACTCAGATGTAGAGAAGGTAATCTCATGTCAAACTGAAGTAAATACTCGGTTCCTCAAACTCTACTTCTGTTAAAAGGGTATATCTTCTCTTTTTCACTTATCGGCTATTGTTTATTCACACATGCATGCATATATTTTGTATCACTCTTATATTCACAGTTACTGTTATGTTTTAAATTTACACAAAACATCATAGTTAAAGATTACATATTAAGAAATTTTAATAGAGCTTCTTTTTATTATTATGAAAAACTTTTCAATATTGTCATTATCATTTAAGACAGTGAAATTGTTTGTTATTATCTAATTTTAATTTATGCTTTTTATTCAGATGGAATGGAAATAGAAGATAAAGAATTGATGTTTCTTGGAGGGAAGTTTTGAAACTACAAATTTCATAAGAATAAAAAATCAATCATATATTGATGGAGCTAGTTGAATTTGTAAGAAACTATTGGAACAAGATAAAACATCATCACCTCCAAAAAAAAGTAAGATCAGAAGCATTGACAAGATTCAGACGTCACAAGAATAACTAAGGTAAGTTTCAAATAAATTAATATTGCTACAATGTGATGCATGTTTTTTTAAAGCATTGACACTTACTGGTTATTTTTATTCAACTTTACAGGATTAGATGCAAATGTTGTTTTTACAATTGAGGATGAGATCATCTGTTTGAATTTATGTTAAATTTTAGTATGTTCAAATTTTGACATGTGTAATCATATAATTTGTATCACATGTTATCTTTTGATTGTACATGTTGTCTCATTCTCAATTGCTTACATGTAAGCAATTTAGGATGAGATCATCTCTTTGAATTTATGTTAAATTTTAGTATGTTCAAATTTTGACATTTGTAATCATATAATTTGTATTACATGTGTAAGCAAGTTCTAAAAAATAATTATTTCATTTCCATCTTCAGACTCAATGTTAATTTCTGTATACTATATACCCATTAACATTAACAACTTTTGTGCCAAAAAAAATCAAGACATTAATAACTTACTATAATAATAGTGATGACAAATAGTAAAAATAGCAGAAATATGTGAAAAATCAAATATGTTATGTTACTAATTGTCAAACACTTTTCATAAAAATCAAAGACTGTTTTAAATTTAAAATAATTACACATTAAACTTAATGTTGAATGAACTTTATTTTTATCAGCAAGCATGATTAAATAAAAGTGAGAATAAAAAAATATTTAATTCCGATTATAAAAGCGCACAAAAAGTACACATAAAAACAAACCTAATCTTAATTATCTAAATATTTGATAAATCCATTTGATTTTTATGGATTTCTAGAATTGATTTAGCTTGGACAAAATCTAATGAAATATATACTTGATATCTTTAAAAAAGTTGTTAACTATCTTCCAGAGTACATAATTCAATCAATAAATAGTGTTTGTAGTAAATTCACAAAATGAGGAAAAAGCTAATAAGTAATAAAGAAATATCTTCAAAAGTATTTGCATAATATAATTACGATACAATGTCAAACAGAAAATATATAAATTTTTAAAGAAAAATGTGACAACATATATTTTCCCTGAATTTAAAAATATCATAAATATAATTATGTTTTATTATGTAACAAAAATATCAGTGTTTATTGTTGATATGATATTTTTATCAAGATTCTCTGTATAAAACATTAAAAATGTTATTAAAATTATAACAACTGTTAATGAATATATATATTTTTATTATATCCAAACAAATTGTTAATGAATGTCTTTTTAAATAAATTTATCCTATTGATAACACAATTTATCTCTTGTCACATATTTTAGCAGCTCAATCTAACTTAATGATAAAAAAACTTTCAACTCTTAAAAGAACAAAATAAACAAGTCATTAATATTATTATATAATTTTGTAAAATAAAAAAAATTAATTAATATGTTAACCTTTTATTTTCTGTTAATTAGACTTCTCAATTACCCTTGTCCTAAATACATCAAAGTCACACTAGTTGCAAACATCTATGCTGTCAAGGTTAAAAAAGTGAGGATATTTTTGGAAATAAAAATATAATATTTGGCTATAAGAAGGCATTGATGCTGCTGTCCTGAGAAAAACATCAACCACATCAACTGATATATATGTCCTACAAAGAAGACTCTCAGAAGGAAAGAAAAAGTTCAGAGACAAGACATTGTCAACAATGATAAAAGGAAACCCATCCTTTCAACAGATTTGCATGTTGTGCTTTTGCTGATGGTTGGGCTGTACAGGAAAGACCCCTTCCCTCAAACCCTAATTATGTTCACAGAGTAGATCTTCTCCTTTTCACCCATCAAGTAATGTTTATTCATATGCATGCATATTATGTATCACTGTCATCTTCATCTTCAGGTTACTCAGATCTACACAGAACACCATGATATATTATACATTCATGCATGAGTGAAAAAGAGATGTATCTTATGAATATATGAAGGGATCGTGTGATGGGCTCTTTCTTCTACTGTCCAACCCTCAGAAAGCTTAAAATTTGATAAATTACCAACATGTAACTTAGTTAAAAGTTGAAAGGATAGGTTCTTTTATCCTTGTTTACAAGGTCATGTCCCTCAACTTTATGATTAATCCCGAAGGTAACAAGACCTTGAAAGAGGAGCAAAGGTAAGAAAAAATAAAGGTTAGTTAAGATTTTACAATTATAAATGTTTTCCCTCTTCGTATTAATTATAAATATCATTGTTTCCTCCTCTTTGCCTATATTTATAAGGATCTTGTCATTTTTGTACAATAAAACATTTGCTTTTGTTTCTTTACTTTTCTCTGTTACCCTCTTTATCTAAACCAAACAGTCTATGCTGTCTGTTGGCTGCATGGCATCCTTTGTCAGCAGCATTTTTTCTCCATGATCGTTTGTGATTGGTTAGTTGTAAGGCTCTGTGGTGTCAGCTTAGCACATAGAAAAACTTAAAAACCACTTTAACACTGTCTTTCTTCATTTTTTCTTCTGCAATATTACTTTTAAATGAAAAAAAAATGTTCAGAAAAAACCTGTGAATATGGATAATCAGAACAAAACCAACTTAGAAGAGAAGAATAAAGGTCCCATGCATAAATTAAGTTCACCACTACCAGAGAGCGTAGAGTGGGTTCTGACTGGTCCCGGGGCCTCCTGGGAGGCTATAGTTGATGGCACTGCTGTGACAGAAGCTGAAAAGTTCAAATGGGCCGAAGCATTTGTACTTGCCTGCCATCTTAATAAAAACTAAGGTAAATTTCAAATAAATTAATACTGCAATAAATTTATTCAAGTTTTTCAAAAGCATTGAAAGTCACTGGTTGATGTCCATTCAATTTTGCAGGACTGGGATGAGCATGTTCTGTAGTTGAGAGAATGGGAGTATCCACCTGAAGTTATCTTAAATTTATGCAGACATTATTCTGTTTTAGTATACGGAAACATTATTCTGTTTCTGTTTAGTATATGCAGCAGATATTATTCTGTTTTAGCTACTTTGTATCACAACTTTTAATCAGGATAATGATTGAGGTTTTTTATTATCAATTCATTTTAATCTTTGAGACTTGTTAACTGATCTATCTAATTTGTACGACAAGAAGATTATTTTGCCTGCACTTCATTCCACACTTATGCATAACTTTTTTTTATGTCTATGAGCGATTCACTCTAATATATCTCTGGAGAGATAGTACTTGATAACATTATATATATTACTTTTTTCTTTCTCCTTGAGAATTTAAAAAAAAAAACAAACAGAAATTAAAATGAAAGAAAAAACAAACAGAACTAATAAAAAGCTAAAAGTAGAAATTAAATTGAGATTGAAAGAAAATATCAAAAGGCAGAAACGAAAAACAAACAATGATGAAATAAAAAACATTAAACAAAATTGGAATTGAAATTCAGAATATAAACTAACAGTAGAAATGAAAACCAGCATCACAAAATCATTAAACTAGAGTAAGTTAAAAACCTTGAGAATCAAAACAACAATGAAATTGTAAATTGGAAATAATAAAGGAAAATAGAATTGGAATCAGCAATTGACTATTGAAAAAATAAAACAGAATTGAAATTTGGAAACAAAAATTGAAAACAGAAAAGGAAAAGAAAAACAGAGCCAACATTACTTTCTTTGTTGGTTTGACAAACATAACTATGTCCAATCCTAGAAAATCACTTGTTGGCAGCCAAGATAATTTTCAAATATATCAAAAGAACACTAGAATATGATGTGTTGTTTCCTAGCAAATGAAACAATGGAGGGTGAATTGATTGACTATTCAAATTATGATTCATGATTATGAATAAGATAAAAAGAACACTTCAAGTTACATATTTAAGTTCTTAGAAATTCCAATTTCATGGTATTTTAAGAAGAAACTAGTGGTGACTTTGTCAACTTGTATATACTATATTGTTTGCTAAGCGGTATAGATTGATTCTATTTAAGAGAGTTGCAAATTAAATTAAGGAATTTTGTATGGTTTTTTTGTGAATAATAAATATGTAATTATTCTAGTTAAGAACATAGTTTTTTAGGACAGTTTTATTTTCTTAGAGAGTATGTGAATCATGGAAAATGGAAAAAGTTAGAATGGTTTATTGTAAGAATAATTTTGCATATAATTGATATATTGACCAAGGCTTTGAAGATTGATATGTTTTGTAAAGGGATAAAAATTACAAAGAAAACAAATTGAAATATCAATACAAAAAAATAAAATGATTTTCAAAAAATTATCTAAAACATGTCCCATGTAACTTTACTATTTCGAGATTTATGCTAGTTTTATAGCTATTGCAATATAAAAAAATAATAATCTTACAATTTGTATTTGTTATTATCTTCTTCATACAACTTGGTGTGAAGGAAAGAGAAACAAATCTTTAGTTTATATATAAATTTTTTCCTTTGATAGAGACTAATTTTTTTGGCAATCTTAACATAGAAAAAAAGTTAGAAACACTTAGGGTTTGGAAGGACATATGATAAAAGAAAGGATAAAGAGAGTTAGGGAAACTTCTTCAGTAGAGTTTCAAATTTAATTGGGGCAACTACTTAAAAATAATTTAAATTGGAGGATGAACATCAAAATGTTTAGACAATTACATTTTGTGAATTATTGATTTAATTTTGAAATAGTTAAACTTTTGCCAATTATGAGTTGTTAGGTTTTGGTTTATTTATTTTTTAATTTTTTTGAATGCTAAGCAGGCTATATAGAGTGTCCCTAACCAAGCCAAAAGAAAGGACAGATTTTAATGGTAAGAAAACAAATTTAGTTTTAAGGTTTAGGATTTAGAGTTCTCTCATTTTAAAATTTTTAATTATTAAATAAATTAAGAAAGATGAACCATTATAAAATTTTTACAAAAGTGATGACTTAATCTACATTTCTAATTTAAGTTATTGATAACATAGTTACGATAATTACGTGTAAACATATATAAATCTCTAACTTTATAACTTTAATACTACATTAAAAATTCACCATCTAAGATTCTGGTTATAAAAATTTGATTAAAAGTATAATAATTCTTAACAAATAATTTTTAAATTTATTTTAGACAAATTGTTAACAAATCTCAATTTAATAAATTTATCTTCTCAATTTACAAACTTCATCTCTTATAAAACATTTAATAGCAAAATCTAACTTAGTTAAATTTAAATTAAAAAATTAATATGTTTTAAATACTTGTGTTGTAAAAAGAGTGGATAAATCTTTTGAAAGTGAAAAGAATTAAAATAAAGAACTAAAAAGTGAATAAAAATACATAGATATGAATTATGAAAAATTAAATGTAAAATATACAAAAATTACCAGTAACGTATTATGTCTTCCAGCGAATACGCAGAGGTAACTTCACCCCAAGTTGAGAGAGAAGACAGTGTCGACACTGTTAAGAGTGAATCCGTCGATTCAACGGATTTGCATGTTAAGTTTGCTGCTGGCTGGGATGAGAAGGAAACAGCCACTTCCTCAAACCCTACTTCTGTTGAAGGGGTACATCTTGTCTCTTTTTCACCCATCAAGTGTTGTTTATTCGCACATGCATGTATGCATTCTGTATCACTGTGATATTTAGAGTTGATATGTTTTAGATCTACACAAAACACCAGAAAGTTTAGGAAACATTCTTAGATCTTGTTCCTTTACTATGAACACAAAAATAAAGAAAAAAACAATCTAAGATACTAAAATGGTGTGATACGAATGTTACAAACATGCTGTTTTGACTGTTTCGACACTTGTTCAGTGTTTCATCAGTTTTTACGTGTTTCTGAAGATATATTTATTATGTTAGAAGAGTGTTTGTGTCTAATGTAACTAGTTGAATGTGTTCAGAAGAAATCTGTTAAGATGGATCAGCAGGGACAAACCAATCTAGAAAAGAAAAAAGATCCTGCTCATAACTTGAGCTTACCACCCCCCGAGAGTGTAACATGGACTCTGTCTGGTCCTGGGAACTCCTGGAACGCTTCTGTTGATGGTGATGCTGTGACTCCAGATGAAAGGCTGAAATGGGCTGAAGCCTTTCTGTTATCCTGCCGTCGCAATAACAACTAAAGTAAGTTTCAAATAAATTAATACTGCTATCATGTGATTCAGATTTTTCCACTGAAAGTCACTGATTGATTTTCATTCAATTTCAATTTTGCAGGTTTGGAAGAAGATGTTATGTTGTTGAGAATGGGATTATTCCTGTGAACTTAAGTTAAATTTATCAAGACATTATTCTGTTTTATTTCAATTTTAAGATGTGTAATGATGGATTCTGTATCACTTGTTGTTTGGATTGCATGCTAATTGAGGTTGTTTTTGCATCATCGTAATTTCATTTTAATCTTAATCTTGAGACTCTGTTAACTCTTCTATCCTATAAGCATATTGACATTAACAAATTTTGTCCAAACAAACTGTTTCATCAGTAGGTCGATCTCCAAAGGAGACACTCTCGATTTTTCTCTGAGATTTAAAAATCTTATTATTGAAAATTTTAGGGTTTTGAACATTTCTAAAAATCAATTTAGAATAATGAAGCCAAATTCCTTTATAAAAACATTATTGAATTTTTTTTGAAAAAATATGAAAGGAGTGTACTTAAAAAATAGGTAATGGTTATTGTCTTCTATTCTGTCTATCCTTACAATTTTATTTCATGCAGTTTGCTTATACAAACCTATTTCATTATTATCTATTCACTTATAAAAAAAATAACATATTCTATATTAATTATTTCTTACAAACAACTTTTGAATCTTCTTTCACAACTAAGCAAGAAAGAAGTAAAAAATGTTTTATTCTACATCAATTAATTCCTACAAACAATTTGAATCCTCTCTTTCACTACTAAGGACTAAAGAAGTAATTTTGAAACAGTCATTTGTGTAACTTATCTCTTTGGCCAATGGATGTGAATTTTTCCTTTTTGAATGAAGTCTTAAATGAGTTGATGTAAGTGAGCCTTTAGGATTTGAGATAATAAGAGAAGAAATGATAAATTGAACATGGTTTTATATGGTCTTAAAGAGACACCTGGAGAAGCTTAGAATAAGAAGATTGATAAATCTCTTTTGCAGAATAATTTTTTTCAAATACTCAGTTGACTATGATTTTTATGTTAAAAGGAAAGCTGAACAAATTCTCCTAATTTTTTTATATCTTGACTAATACTTATGACCGAAATCAACGATGAAGAAACAAAGATATTCAAATATGAGATGTTGTTAGAATTTGAGATGACAGTCTTTGAAAATCTGACTTATTGCCTACATAGGGAGTTTGTGAGAATACTCAAGGGAATTGTTCTACATAAAAAGAAATATGCAGCTGATGTATTGAAGGGATTTAACATGATTGAATGTGGTAAGATTGGAAGGTTGAATGTGGTAAGGTACTCATGTAATAATAGGAATGCTATTTCTTTCTGTTTTGGTCTGATTGGTAGATAAGAATCACTTTTTGGCAGCAAAGAAAATTTAGAGATACATTAGAGGAATACTAGAGTATGGATTGTTTCCTAGCAAGCAAATTGAGAGTATAAAAAATCTTGAAAGGGAAATGTTGATTTTATAACTCGAAGAAGTTTATGTTTATTTTTTCGTTGTAAAGCTCTCTACGTGAGTGGAGTTGATGTACCTTTTACATATAAGAGAGTATAAAATACACAATTTGCACAAACTAAACTTAAACACATAAACATTATAGTGAAATATTGATGAAATACAAGTTATATACTAGTTTTCCTTCTCCTCTCATATGTAGTATTAACCTGATCAATCTTAGTACATGAAATGTTGAATGTTTCTTATTTGGTGTTTCAAGCTTTAGTCCCTTGAATGACCATATTTAGATCAAGCATGAATAGAAGTAACTCATAAATTCTTTTAAAACAGTCCTATAAACTAAATATAACATGATAAACAATGAGATAAGTGTATAAAAGTAAAATAAATATATCATATGCACTTACTGAAGAAGAATGATCACTGGAACAATGAGATTCAGTTTAAGTACAGTATGGAATTGTATGAAGACTGTTGGAAGATCTCTTTCTCAAAAGAGGTATGATGTAGAGGTGTAAAATTTTAAAAAGATTAATATAATTTTGAGTTTTACTGTGATGTTTTAATTAAAAGATTGAATTGTTTAGTGGGGAGATAAAAACTTACAAGAGAACATGAATAATTCATAACAGTTTCACTTTTGGTTTTCTCATCAATTAATATAATTTTAAGTTTTCTTTCAATTCATAACTCCATAAATAACTTTTTGTGGTTGAGTGCTTAGGATAAAGAAAAACTTGAAAATCTCTTCCAATCTATACTTTTCCATTTTCCTTCAGCAGTTGCACTTTTAAATAACAATTTTTGTTCTTAATTTCTGTTTTATCTTTTTCATTTTTTTTATCTTCAGGTTAATTTAAAAATATCATTAATATATTTATGTTTAGTTTTTTATTGTTGATATGATATTTTTATCAAAATTCTTATCCTAAGAAGTGTATAAAACATTAAAAATGTGATTAAAATTACAATAATTATTAATGGATTTTTTTATTTTTATATTCAAACAAATTGTTAATGAATGTCATTTTAAATAAGTTTGTTTTATCAATATACTTGGACAACAATTTATCTCTTATCAAACATTAGCAGCACAATCTAACTTAATTATATAGATTTTGGTTTTAAAATTTAAATTAAAAAATTAACATGTTTTAAATATGTGTTATCATAAGACAGTGAATAAATCTTTAAAATTGAAAAATTATAATAAACATTAAAGGTGGACAAAATATGAAATATAAATGAAAAATAGAATATAAAAAACTGGCTGTGCTTGGCTATGATATATTTTTGTTTGACTGAGTAGAATATGAAAAGTGGGGATATTTTTGGAAATAAAAATATTATGTTTTGCTGTGATACAAGAGTAGAATGCATTGATGCTGTCGTCAGAAAAACATCAACCACATCAACTGTACTGTTCTATGAGGTACAAAGAAGACTCAGAAAGAAAGAAAAATTCAGAATCCATCCTTTCAACGGGATTTGCATGTTGAGCTTCCTGATGGTTGGGTTGTGCAGACCACATCTCTCAAACCCTACATATGCTGACAGGTTAGTGCATCTTCTCTTTCACCCATCAAATATTATTCATTCATGCATGCATGTATCAGTCTCATCTTCAGGTGTTAAGTTTTAGATCTACACAAAACATTGTAGTTAATGACACAATTTAGGAAGCATTTATGGATTTTTCCTTGACTGAATAACTTTCTCTACATTACCATTATAACTACAGTGTGATGTGATTGTTATAAAACATACTGTTTTGGCACTTGTTCAGTGTTTCATATTTATCTGAACGGGACTAATCTGAAATTTTTTCCTTCCTATATTATCATTTTGTGCTAATAATACATGGATTCTTTTTTGTCTCAATAATGGAGGGATTAACATGGCGTGGTAAGAAATCTGTTGGGGGGAGAAGTCTGTGTTTAAGAATTCACGAGAATTACGGGGTTTAGGGTTTTAGCAGGGTTACTTAGAATTCACGAAAGTTACTATCTTAAGTAGATAAATTACAACTATTTGGTCAACTCACCATATATGATAATCAACACACAAAAGATACTCTAAAAGTGGGATGAATCAACTACCTCGGTGGCTGGCGAAGCTTTAGGCCGTGATTATGATTAAATGTCATGAAAGATGCAATACATTTCTGCAGCTGATAATAGAATTGTAGTTTTATTGTATATCGGGGTACCTCTGAATAGTTGGACAGTTTTCAGCTGGGGGGTTAGTTTGAAGGCTCCTTGGTGAATAGGTAAACTTTCTTGTTAACATATAAAGAAGCTATTTGTTTTTCTCTTTCTATTATGTGTTTTATTTATTTACTTACCACATTTGATGTTTGGAATTGGGTATTGTTCCCTTTTCTCCAAGGATTTGGTTTTTAATGTTTTTTTATTGTTGTTTTTGTTAAATTATGAAACAAATTTTTAGATAGTTTCAAAATATTTTAAAAAATCTTAGAAAGTTCTAGAAAATTTTAGAAAATTCGAAATTATTAGAAATAATAACTAGAAAAAAAAACATAAAGATGTATTATATGTAGAATAATCTTTATACACCTAGAACAATTAAGTTCTAGAAAATTATAGATAATGCAAGGAGGTGTCTCATGCCTATATGTATGTGGTGACATCTCACATTGTAATGCATTCTCAAATAAACTCAACAAAGCTATTTACCATCAAATCAATTACTACCTTATTCAAAACTCCTCCATACTATCAACTATCTTCAATCTACCTTCTACTATACTTCATATCAATCCCAACAATCTCCTAACCAATGGCTAGTACCAATTCTTCTTCATCTATTTCGATACTTATCTTTACTGGAGAAAACTATGACTATTAGAACATTAAAATGAAGACATTTTTTTGCTCTCAAGATTTATGGGAGATTGTAGAAAATGATTTCACTGTTCCATCAGACATCACAACACTAACTGATAAAAAACAAATTAGAAGACAAGACTATACGAGGAATTTTCTTAGGATATAACACACAATCAAAAGGTTATAGAGTTTACAACCTACAGACAAATAAGCTCATCATCAGCAGAGATGTTGAAGTTGATGAAAGTGCTTCTTGAAATTGGGAGAAAGGAAAAATTACGAGAAACAATATCTTTGTTCCAATACAAAAATCTCAAGAAGTGAGAGAAGATCCAGGTACGCTTCCTTCACCTACAGAACATGATTTCTCACCAGATTCTACTCCTAGACGAGTAAGATCTTGGGCGGATATATATGAAACATGCAACATGGCAAGCTTGAATCCGAATCTACGAAGAAGCAGCATAAGATCTGTGGATCAAGGCAATGGAGGGAGAAATTAAAATGATTGAGAAGAATAATACTTGAAAACTAGTAGATTGTCCGCATGGAAAGGATATCATTGGAGTTAAATGGGTTTATAAAACAAAGCTAAATCCTGACGGCACTATAAAAAATCACAAAGTTAGGTTGGTAGCAAAGGGATATTCATAGCAACCTGGAATTGCCTATAATGAGACATTTGCCCCAGTTGCTCGCCTAGACACAATCAAAGCTCTAATAGTTCTTTCAGCACAAAAAAGATGGAGCATTCACCAATTGGATGTCAAATCCGCCTTTCTAAATGGTGTTCTTAAAGAAGAAATATATGTGGAGCAACCACAAGGATTTATAAGCAAAGATAATGAAGCTAAAGTGTTAAGGCTAAGAAAAGCTCTATATGTCTTGAAGCAAGCTCCTCGAGCATAGTATAACAAAATTGATCAATACTTCATCGATCAAGGATTCAAGAGGAGCAAGAGTGACCCAACACTTTACATCAAGACCCAAAGTCAATATGATACTCTCATTATCTCTCTATATGTAGATGATCTTATTTACACATGAAACAATATAAAGATGATGAAAGAATTAAAAGAAGACATTCGAGATGATCAACCTTGGCTTGATGAATTACTTCCTTGGCATAGAGGTAAGGCAACAAAAAGAAAGAATATTTATCTCTCAAAAGAAATATATTGAGGCTTTACTAAAGAAGTTCAAGATGTATGGTTGCAAATTTGTCACTACTCCACTAGTGACAAATGAGAAACTACAGAAAGATGATAGAGCACCAGAAGCTAGTGATGCATCACACTATAGGAGTTTGATTGGAAGTTTACTATATCTTATAGCCACACGACCAGATATCATGTATGCTACAAGTCTTCTATCAAGATTCATGCAACGACCATGTCATATTCACCTTGGAGCAGCAAAAAGAATTTTAAGATATTTACAAGGCACAAAAGAGTTTGGTATATGGTACAAAATCATGTCTAACTCAAGGTTGGTTGGCTACACTGATAGTGATTGGGCAGGATCGATAGATGACATGAATAGTACATCAGGTTATGCCTTCTCACTTGGATCGGGATTTTTTACCTGGGCATCAATAAACAAGCAACAGTAGCACAATCAACAACTGAAGCAGAATATGTGGCAGCTGCAGAAACTACAAGTCAAGCAATATGGCTTAGATGAATACTTGAAGAAATGGGAGAACAACAAGATGACTCTACCATCATCTACTGCGACAACAAGTCAACAATAGCCATGGTAAATAATCCAATTCATCATAAA